>JAPMUY010008245.1:2500-656220 GCA_026901105.3 Galaxias olidus | reverse complement strand
TTTTTTCTTACTTACCTTGGCCAGGTAGATTTGAGGTTGCTTGGCACCCATGCTTAACAAGTTCCCAACAAGGGGGAAAGCCAGCGGTCCAGGGGGATAGTTGGCTGGGTTTCTGTTTCTAAAGTAATTAGCTATTAATAGGAAGGTTAACACAAACAGCAGTGTTCCTTTGATATCCAGTCCAAGCAAGAAAGAATACAGACACATGGTGAAGAAAGAATAGGAAGTAAAGAGTTTGAGAAGTAATTGTTTAGTTTTATTCTATCTACCTCACTGGTGTAGTAGCAAATGCTGACTTACATCAAAGCTGGACTTTATTCGTCAGTGCTAGGTTGTTAATCAATGTTTGATAGAGCATACCTTTAGAGAGGGGGAGAGGAGCTGAACTCTGTTGGAGCTCTAGATGGGTATTTTGTTAAGAGCCTTCTGAAAACCCAAGGAAACTTTACGAATGCAAGGAAGCATTGACGAACACAAAAAAACAGTTAAAGATAGTTTCGCTTTCCCAAAAATATAAATGAACTCTGTTGGAGCTCTAGATGGACGTGGCAAAAATATTATGCAATTAGTATTGATAATAATAAATTCTAACTTGAATTTAAGAGGGCCTTTCTAAAAACCCATGGACACTTTACGAATACAAGGATGCATTGACAATCACAAAAACAATTAAAAGACAACTGCCATGAAACTATCCGAGAGGCAGCTGGTTTGTGATTTTCAAAAGAAATATAAAATTGTAATGATTAATCCATTAAAAACACATTTCATCCATTCATCCATTCATAGACAATATCACTCTCACTCTGAAAATAATACAAAATAATATATAATAAAGTTCTTATAAAAAATATTTTATTAATGTAAAAATTACAACCAACTGCATGTTTGTCAGTTGAATCTACTGGAGACCCTGCATTCTACTTCTTGATTCCCTCTGAAGCTAACTAGGGTCAGTCCTGGTTCTCCTTTGGTTGGGAGACCAGTTGCTGCTGGATATTGTATTTGATGACCAGTAGGGGTCCCT
The DNA here is from genome assembly GCA_026901105.3 of Galaxias olidus. Taxonomy (NCBI): domain Eukaryota; kingdom Metazoa; phylum Chordata; class Actinopteri; order Galaxiiformes; family Galaxiidae; genus Galaxias; species Galaxias olidus. Next base: position 655,193 of record JAPMUY010008245.1, on the reverse strand, counting down.
CTGCCCTGTGATCTGTGGCAGCCCATTTCCACAGGGCAGTGACAGGAATACTGTCCTGTACAATGTCCATCTTTCAGATGGGATGTTAAGCGGGTGTCCTGACTCTCTGTGGTCATTAAATACCCGCTGAAACTTTTTGAAAAGTGTCGGGGTGCTACCTCGATGTCCTGGTTAAAATGGCGAACCTGGCATAATATCAACCATGGCCACCTAATCATCCTTTCAGCTCACAATTGGCTAGTTAATCCCCTCTCCTACCCCTTGTGGCTCTCAGCAGATCATACACTGATGTGTGGTGAGCAAGTCTGGCATATAATGTCTGCTGTGGTCTCACCCAGGTGGGTGGTGCACATTGGCGACCAAACTGTGAGTCACCCCCGGCCCCTATACAGTGTAAAGCGCTTTGGATATCAAGAAAAGCGCAATGTAAAATATTAATGATACTGAAAAATAGCAATGCTAAAAATATACTTTATCTAAAACATTGTTACAAAATGCAAAGTAGTAAAACGATCACAGAACAACAAAAAATCACAAAATGGCAAATTTTTCTGCTGTTTTATTGTCTCCTGTTTAAAGCCTGGATGTTGCATACTGCCTAAACTGTTTGAGAAAGTGCCTTTGTGACATGCTTTTACTACCTTTTTGTTGACTTTTATGTTGCTTTACATAAGATAGCTACGGCTACCTGACTAAGACTTTTTCTTATCTGATTCTCTAAGGGTAACAGTTCCATGTAATATGCATACATGTGATATGTTGATCTTGTGAAGAAAACACTGAACTTCTGTTATCTAAAGGCTTATTCAATCTGTTTGAAGCAGACTGTCAAGTCCTGCACATGGTAATTGCTTTGCTCTATTACATAACTAGTTACAGAGTACAATATTTGACAGTATCTGTACAAGATAAAAAGCAATTATATTACTAAATGTTTACTAGGCTGAATGTGTGGTTAAAAGAACTAAGGACACCATTACAAAAAAACAGAGTCATGTTATTGAGCTATATTTTAGGAAATTGTACACATTGCATCTATGAGTGCAAACAATCAGAAGTTTAGAAAAACCCTCCTCCTGTTTAAAGTATAGGCCTTGTAGAGAGTCAGAGAACGCAGCACATTTTCTTTGGGATTCAGCGGGCCTCGGCATAGATCTTAAAGGGCTTGGGTGTGTGGGTGGTGCCAACGTTTCCTTCAGTATTCAGTTCAACACCGTCTAGCGTTGAGAATCTGAACTTTTGGAAAAGGCTAACAAAAAACAGGAACAACTCCATTCTTGCTAGACCCTCTCCTAGACACACACGCTTGCCTGGAAACACAAGACAGGATCATTTGTATTTATGCTAATACATTTAAACGTGTATAAACATAAGATTTAAGGACATCAGTGATAGTTGATTTACACGATCAATCTTCATCCAGGATGTTCAGGTTAAGTAAAGGGATGGGTACTGCAAAGGGATCTCACCTGCAGAAAAAGGTAGGAACGCATCCCTTATCCTAAATTTGCCGTCAGCATCTAGAAAGTGCTCAGGGTTGAAGGTGTCTGGGGTGTCCCACTTAGTCTTATCAAACAGTACCGAGGTCAGGATGGGCATTAATGACGTTCCCTGTACTCACAACAAAGCAAGAGGATATACATTTTATTTTGTCATTGCCAATGCATTATCATACTGTACATCTCACAGATTATTTTTAGAAGATTGCAATATATACCTACGTTGGAAACAGGTATGACAGGTAAACATTTGAATACAACATTCATAGTTTAGAAGCCACAGATCAAGGCTAAGTGTAATATTTCATATTTCAGTGTTTTGAAGTTTAAGGAATGCACCTTGGGTATGAAATATCCCCCTAAAGTTGTGTCTGCAGCTGCCATCCTAGGTCCATTTAGAGGGACAATATTTCCCATCCTCTGGACCTCATGGATGACAGCATCAGTGTAGGGGAGGTTAGGTCTGTCTGCCATGGTGGGTTGGCGGTACTGTCCAATCACTCTGTCTATTTCAGCCTGGACCTTTTCTGGCAAAGAACATTTTCATGACAAATTACGGCTTCTCAGTCTTGTACTAAACTGAATAAAACCTAAATCAAACAAAAATACAATATATAATTTGACGAATTTGTGGTAATAGGTTAGGGGAGTCACATACACAATTAATCTGTGTGGGTGTGATTTGCATTAAACTCTTACCCACCCTGTATGTGGGGGTGCTTGATGAGATAGATGAGAGCCCACTGCAGGGTGGTGGAAGTGGTCTCAGTACCCGCCAGGAACATATCCAGAGAACACAGCACCAGGTTGGTTTCGTCAAATCCCTCCTCAGGCTCTGCTTTGTGCTGCCAGGATCCAGAGAAAAGGGATGGATGTATAGGTCAATGGCGATCGTTTATGTTTGAGTCAAAAAAGCAGATAAAAATAAGACCTGTAAAGTTTTATTTTCATTACATACATTGTCCATTTCTATGAGGTATGTGTCAATGTAGTCTCTAGGACAACTGGGATTCAAGTCTTTTTTGTGCCTCTCGAACTCCCCTTTGATGAAGACCATGATGGTTTCATAGAAACTGAATATGTCATTGTGGCGCCCTGGAAGGTGCTTCATCACTCTAGGGAATGCTTCATACAACTATTGAGAAAATATTGAGTTTTTTTAGGTACAGTCCATTGACATTCCAATACATTATCAAACTGCAATTAAATCATCTATAATTGTCTTACCTCTCCCCAGATAGAGCCCTCTAGTTGAATTGCTTCAGACATGCACTTCAGCATAGTCTGAAAGTGGTGGTCGCTATAGTCAAAGCGCTTACCGAATACCAACTGGCATATGATATTGGACACAGCATTGTTGAACAGAGATACAGGATTGAAAGGCTTACCTAAAGAAAAGTGTTGTTACCTCTTTTATATTTATTGCATTTGTTTCAACTTTTTTTTGTAAAGGGTGCCTGTTGCATCACTTCACCACCATAAATTCCCAATGCACTTTTCCACCTTTTTCATTCTCCATCTCCTCCTGTAGGAAACGGCTCTCCTCACAGATGCTTTCCTCCATGGATCTCTTGCCCAGGCCAAAGCTGCGAAGGGTCGTCAAAGCGAAGCGCCTCTGTCTCTTCCATATCTTTCCATTACTTAAAAACAAACCTCCTTTAGACAGATCATAAGAGTAAGGAGTACAATTTAGAAGCTACATTCCACAGCTATGTGGTCATATTTTATTGTTTACTATAAATGTGTCACTCTTCTAAGAGTGGCAATGTGCTACGTAAAAGTATTGGGTGTGAATTTACCTTCATGTTTTGCGTAGACCCTTTCACCTAAATAGCTGAAAGGCCGGTCAGCAAAATGATCAGCCTGTGTAACCAGGGCTTCCTTCACCATGTTGTAACCTGACACAAAAACTGTCTTTTCTCTGCCCAGACGCAAACTGAAGACATTGCCGTAAACGTCAGCTAGCTGTAAAAATTTGAGAAAAAAAGTCCCCTGTTTTGTGACATGTGTTCTTTGTAATATGTACTTGTTTCATGCCAACATATTTAGAAGACTAACATTCTAAAGGTTTTAGACCTTGTCTAAGTCATTTGGACTTTAATTTTGCAACCAATACATATTTTGCTTTTAACTCTGCCAGACGCATATATAAAGACATTTCCATAGACATCAGCTTGCTGTGGACATCATAAAAAAAAAAAATAAGTAAAGTGACAGTAGTAGTATATCCCAACATACATGGACCCTGTTTTAAATATGTGTATTGTTAACATCGCAAATCTATAGGCTAATTTGTCCACCGCGGATTACATTTACATTGAAAACATTTATTACTAGTCTCGTGTTGACACGTACAGCCTACTTTTAATCACTGTATATAACACGACGGTGTTTCATGCTGAACTTGTTTTAGAACACATTTGAGATTGAAGCGCACAGTCGGTTACGTCACTATTATTTTTTTTGCTAACCTTGGCCAGGTAAATGTGAGGTTGCTTGGAATCTATGTTAAACAAGTTCCCCACAAATGGAAGAGCTAGCGGTCCAGGAGGATAGTTGGCTGGATTTCTGTTTTTCAGGAAATCGGCAATTAGTAGAAAGGCAAAAATAAATAGCAGCAATCCTTTGATATCCAACCCTTGTAAGAAAGAATATAGCCACATTTTGAAGAGAGAATGAAGGACTGAGACAGACGTTGACAAGGTAACTTTATGTCACCTGGATAGACTGGGGGTGGTTGCAACAGGTGATAAGAATACTTATTCCTCCAATCAGAAACATACTAGAGTGAGGACACATACTGCACATGCTCAGTTAAGTCCTCCCCCCAACAGCGAGACTTAAGACATGTATCATCTCCTGCTGCATTTATTTTAAAAACTTGTTTTGGAGGTATAAAGTAATTTTTTCATTAACTGTTCCTTTTGTCATAGTTTCCTGACCTTTTACATGATTTAATTGAAACTTAATTAGTTTGAATGTTTTATTGCCTTAGTGACATGGACAGCATGTTTCAGTGCATCTAGCTAGGACATTGTGTTCTGTCATGGCAGAATGGACATCAGTGTGATTTAGCATAGCATCTGTGTGGGACTCTGGTCATCCAAATTCAGTGGAGTTGCACTGAATCCCAGTTGTAGCTTTTGTAAAAAAGAAGGTGATGACTCAACTGTTGACAGAACAAAGTAGAGTTAACGAGGTGTCAAGATATGTCTCTACACTTGTGATGATACACTCACCACCGCTAAAAAGTTTTCAATCATTAAAATTAAATGAAAATTTTATTTTATGAGGTGCCTGTTTTAAAAAAACTAATTATTTATTACAAATGTAAACATGTAGAATGTATGTAGGCCTATGCATAGAATGCAGATTTGTGAATATATAGTATAGGTTTATGTGTGTGAATCAGCTTTACTGAGAATGTAAGAACTAGATTTTGGACATACAGTACATAATTCTGACAATGCTTAGGCCACCGGGGGACACACCCCATGAATGATACCGGAGCTGTGTCGGGTAAACCGGTACGTCTGATCATCCTACCCTTACCTTATTGTTCACAGTAACGTTAATCTGATCAAAGTGTGCATGCTGATGAAATGTAGTTTCACATTTTTGTACTCCCCCTAGTTTAAAGCCCTACTAGTCAGGCTATAGGTTATAACTTTTTCTTTCGCCAGAACGAGCCTGGGTTCCTAGACAATTTAATGGGGGTGCGCACTCGTGCTTCAGTCACAATTATTTTGCTTAAGGTTTGGGCTAAGGTTTTTATTTCTCAGTGTTCTCCCTATCAGGGAACAACACTTTTAATACATGAATATGTTAGTTGGGAAAAGTAGGCCATGGTTGTTGTGTAGCATTTCAGTGTATACTATATGCCCACCAAACACCATAAAGTGCTGCCTCCTATCTCACTAACCTCCATCTCTAAAATATTTCCCTGCCATCTTTGTTCTTTCATTGTATCCTTAATACAGTGACGTCAATGACAGCTTTATATAACAATTGGTGCCATGCACACTGAAAAAGTATGGTATTACCACCTCTTACTTAGTACTCTCAGTTAACCATTTCTGCCAAAAAACTGAGGAATGTCACATTCCTTCCTCTTGCTCACTTCCACGAATGAAATCTGAGTTAAATAAAGTAAACTTATGACATTTAAATAAAAACAGTGTTTACTATAGGATCGGAGTTTAATATTGTTCAGTTACCCAATCAGCTAAAACTACATTCATGCATCAAGCAAAATGTGTAAAGGACTGAATATAAAGTGTTTGTTTCTTATAGAACTTGCCAAAAAAATGTGATTAATCATTTAACTAGACGTGCAAAAGAGGACACACATAACCCCACCTCCACCCTCGCTCTCTGGTCAGAGTTGGTTGAGACTAGCTAACCTTAAGGGTGTGAAATGAATGGTTAACGTTAGCCATCTGGCTTTTGCAAACTTCATTTACTATAACAGTATTGCAATGCATGCAGTAAACGAAATATCTTAAAACAATATTAAAATGGGAGACTGAAAAATGTTTACTTTCTATGACTTACTTGCTCCAATTTGATTTAATGCCCCCGCCCCGAATGGTTCTTCCAAGCTCAGCCAATCATGGTGCAATCAGAGGAGAGGAGTCGTCAGCCATTATCCCCGTCCCCCAAAGTGCCAAAAGTCAACTTGACCAGTGAGCGAGGGTTGAGCAGTTGCGAGCGCTCGATGACCAGCTAGCGAGTGTTGAGCAGTTGCGAGCGGTAGGGAGGGTCGGGAGAGCGCTTGGACGCTTTTTCCGCTCGCGGATATTGTTCCGTGCGCTCGCAAATCAGAAATGCTCGCTGGCGAGGAAGGTTTTCTGCTCGCGAATACCATTCTGTGCGCTCGCGAGTTTTGGCACTAAATCAACGCCATATTCTACATTCAAAAAGCTCCTCAAAACTCATCCATTTTAACAAGCGTTCTCATTATGATGCCTGACATAATGTGTTTATTGTGTTATACCCTTTACCCTTGTAATCTTGTGGTGTTTATGTCCTCTGCCTCAATTCCCATGTGTCTGTCCTATTACATCCTAAATGGTATATTGTGCTGTTTTACTGACATTGTCTTGTACCGTGACCTTGGGTGTTTAGAAAGGCTCCTATGAATTAAATGTATTATTATTATTATTATTATTATTATTATTATTATTATTATTAGGCCTATTTTCTATTATTATTAATTATTATCTGCACTTTGACTCAAGGTAGGCTTATGTTCATCTCAAACAGACTACACAACAGTCTGTTATTTGATATTACCCAAATACAATCTCTGTCATTGAATTGTATCTGTAACATCTGCAACTCAAGGTAGGCTTATGAGAGCTGTTATTTGTGCTCTGTACTCCCAAAGCGAGAGCTGTGTCTTCGGCAGTAAGTCGGACTCGTTTCCGGTGAGGGTTGGCCTCCTCCAAGGCTGCGCTTTGTCACCTATCCTGTTTGTGGTATTCACGGACAGGATCTCACGGCGTAGCCGCGGGGGAGGGGGGCTGCGGGTTGGTGGGCAGAGGATTGCATCACTGCTTTTTGCCTATGATGTGGTCCTGATGGCATCATCAGTCTGCGACCTGCAGCACTCATTGGATCGGTTCGCAGCCGAGTGTGAAGCAGCTGGGATGAGGATCAGCACCTCCAAATCTGAGGCCATGGTTCTCAGCAGGAAACCGATGGATTGTCTACTCCAAGTAGGGAATGAGTCTTTACCCCAAGTGAAGGAGTTCAAGTACCTCGGGGTCTTGTTCTCGAGTGAGGGGAAAATGGAACGAGAGATGGGCCGGAGAATTGGAGCAGCCGGTGCGGTGTTGCAGTCGCTTTATCGCACCGTTGTGACGAAGAGAGAGCTGAGCCAGAAGGCAAAGCTCTCAATCTACCGGTCTATCTTCGTTCCTACTCTCACCTATGGTCATGAAGGGTGGGTCATGACCGAAAGAACGAGATCGCGGATACAAGCGGCGGAAATGAGTTTCCTCCGGAGGGTGGCTGGCATCTCCCTTAGGGATAGGATGAGAAGTTCAGCCATTCGTGAGGGACTCGGAGTAGAGCCGCTGCTTCTTTGCGTAGAAAGGAGCCAGTTGAGGTGGTTCGGTCATCTAGTAAGGATGCCACCTGGCCGCCTCCCTAGGGAGGTGTTTCAGGCACGTCCAGCTGGGCGGAGGCCGCGGGGCAGACCTAGGACGAGGTGGAGGGATTATATATTATCTCCACACTGGCCTGGGAACACCTTGGAATCCCCCAGTCAGAGCTGGTTAATGTGGCCTGGGAAATGGAAGTTGCCCTGCTGGAACTGCTACCTCCGCGACCCGACCCCGGACAAAGCGGATGAAGATGATGATGATGATGATGACCAAATAAATCGATAATACAACTGGAATACTAAGCTCATTGAGAAAAGTTAATTAGTGAAATATAATGCATTTTTAACAAGTTGCAACCGTCCCCAGGGTTGCAAGATCAGGGATGTTCCATATAGCTAGATATGCCAAAAGTATCACTAATTTCAGTGAGAGATCTGTTCCATTACTGTGGCTTATAGGAATCCCCGCTCAGTTACCAAGGTAATTTGTACTACTGAACTAGCCTGATCCAACTGTCAAGCTTAGTTTAGCTGTGTTAAAAAGATAACCTTGCCACACTGAACATAAAAAATTAAATGCTCAAATAACAAACCAATGTTTGCTTTGGCATTTAATTTCCTAATTGTAATTGCGTTATTTGTGACAGAAATCAATCTAAAACACTGTGATTTTGATAATGATATTTCTTTGTCACCATAATATTTTGATAAAAAATATATTTACAGGACTTTCATGCTTTATTTTATAGTGCAGTAGAGAGATAAACGGGTCAAAGAGAGGGGATGACATGCAGCAAACGGTCTCAGGCTGGAATCAAACCCAGGCCTTCTGTGGTAAGCACTCTTTGCCTGGTTAGCTACCAGGGTACCTGTTCTCAGCAAAATGTTAAACATATATATATATATATGTATACATATATACATACACAGAGAGAGAGAGAGAGACAAAGTCTTGTCATAATGATCTCAATGTAAATTTAGAAAATAAAGGAGGCTACTAAATTACGCATCTGTCAGCAATTTTTTGCCAAGCAATTTCCCTCACCTTGTTAATTATGGCAGTATTGTCCTTTTTGGTGATGAGACACTTTTATATTCAGGGTCGAGTTCGATTGACATGATTCTCTGACAAGAATTACACCTCTCTTAGTTTTTGCGACATCTTATCGATTGTTCCAGGCCGCTCATGAACTCCATGTGCATGCACAATGTCAGATTTCACAACCCTGGCTTGAGTTTACGTTGACAGGACATGGCTGAATTGTGTGAATAGAACGACTTGAGGCTGTTGATGGAATACCCCCTGACTTCTTCGATTCTACTAAATATTGTGAACTACTTGCCATATGTAATCACATTTAAATTGTATGGGTAATTAGAAGACAGATGTAAGTTAAATATATACAAGTTTGGTTGGTCTATGTCAATTAGTCTCTGAGTAATGGAGAGAAATTCAGAAAGTGTGGCAATTGTCCCCAGTCTCCCCTATGTCTTACAGCATAGATGGAGGCAAAAAAATTAAGACAGTGCCAGACTGTGGAAAAGACCATAAATAATAGAATAAATTGAATGTGTCTGCACCCCTAATACTAGTTTAAATTGTTCAGTGGCACAATTCGTCTCGATGTATATCGTTGAAAATCCAAAGGCATCTGTGATTTCCATTTGTATTTGAATAGTAATTAAATAGTTAATATTAGTTAGGTAATTAGTAAATGTTATTATTATTATTATTATTATTATTATTATTATTAATAATAATAATAATAATAATAACAATAATTATAATAATAATAATAACAACCATAACCATGATGCAAGAATGAGTATGTGAAGTCCAGGATTTCTATGGGTCGTGTGAGGCAGCTGGTTTGCAAAGCCTATTTGTTTGGTTTCAGGAGGGAGAGAGATACGGAAATATTATGCAGCATTGGGAGCCCTAACAGTGCAGGCAAACAAGTTACATAATGCAATCTTTTCCAGGAAATTTGAAGAGAAAAAAATACTGATCTTATTGCTTACTCCAGTGGGGGTATCCATCTCTAGTTATTTGTAATTTTCTTAAAACCTGAATCATAAGGGTCTATCATATATTTTTTATAAAACTATAAGGATTCATGCATTTAAGGCTACGTTGTTAGTTTTATTGGCATAACTAGAATGTCAACCAATGTTAAATGGAGCAGGAGGTTTGGGAAGGATGGAGGAGCTAAAATGTAGTGCAGTCAGGGGGCTCTAGAAATGCAGACCAACAAACACAATCAGATCATTATCAGTTTCCAAGAATTTTAAAAAGTAAACAGTGCAGTTGGCATTGCTTTGAACTCTGTGGAGGATTGTCCAGATTACTGACCATATCAACTCTAAAAAGGTAGTGATGGTATAGATAATAGCACAATAATGCGGTATTTTTCCTTATAATGATTTTTAAACTTCTAGAAAACATAAACTTTTTCCAGCTCCTTAACATTATCAGTTTCCAAGAATTTTAAAAAGTAAACAGTGCAGTTGGCATTGCTTTGAACTCTGTGGAGGATTGTCCAGATTACTGACCATATCAACTCTAAAAAGGTAGTGATGGTATAGATAATAGCACAATAATGCGGTATTTTTCCTTTTAATGATTTTTAAACTTCTAGAAAACATAAACTTTTTCCAGCTCCTTAACATAGGGTTTCTCTTCCATCGGATTCTATCAAGTTTGTTGAGTCCCTTCAACGAGGCAGGGCTAGCATCACAAATTCCTCAGGGGAATAAGTGAAGCCAAGCACACCTTCCAAACTGGGCATAGCTCCATGAGCTGGGGCAATAGTGAATCGCTGGAGGAGGGAGACGAAGAAGACAAAAATCTGCATCCGGGCGAGATTCTCCCCTGGGCACACATGCCTACCTACAGGGAAAAAAGAGAGTAAGTGAAGAGTTTCACAAAATTTTCAAACATGGCTTATAATCAACAGCATGCGAGTTTGTAGGTCCTTTGTGTTTCTTGAATGAAAATATGTTTTCACCTGCTGAGAAAGGTAGAAAGGCCTCTCTCCTACGGAATTGGCATTTGGAGTCAAGGAAGTGCTCGGGGTTGAAGATGTCTGGAGTTTCCCACTCATTTTTGTCAAAAAGCACCGATGAGAGGTTCGCTAGAACAGATGTCCCCTGAAGCAAATGGCAGAAATTTTATTACATTTTGGACTTGTACTTAAAATATTCTAACATTTAGTTGATTATGTCTTACTGTACCTTGGGTATAAAATAACCCCCCAATGTTGCGTCTTTACTGGCCATTTTTGGGAAACCCAGAGGTACGATATTTCCCATCCTCTGGACCTCATGGATGACAGCATCAGTGTAGGGAAGGTTAGGTCTGTCTGCACAGGTTGGATGACGGAACTGTCCAATCACTTTGTCAATTTCAGCTTGGATTTTCTCTATGGTTTGGGCAACAAAAAACTCAGTGTCAGAGGGATGTGCCATTTATTATCCAATGGAAAATATATTTTAATATAGAAAACATTTTAATTTTGTCAATGTGTTTGTCTGCAGACTGGAGGATCAGTGATACATCATTGGTTGATTGTTACTATGCTATGACTGTTGTCTCTCGTCTAGGCAGACATCGTTTGTTTGCTTTGTTTTGATGTGATGGCGATGCATTGCATGTGACACATACAGTGCATCCGGAAAGTATTCACAGCACTTCACTTTTTCCACATTTTGTTATGTTACGGCCTTATTCCAAAATTGATTAAATTCCTTTTCCTCAAAATTCTACACACAATACACCATAATGACAAAGTGATTTTTTTTTTTTGAGATTTTTGCTAATTTATTAAAAATAAATAACTAAGAAATCACATGTACATAAGTATTCACAGCCTTTGCTCAATACTTTGTTGATGCACCTTTGGCAGCAATTACAGCCCCAAGTCTTTTTGAATATGATGCCACAAGCTTGGCACACCTATCTTTGGGCAGTTTCGCCCATTCCTCTTTACAGCACCTCTCAAGCTGCATCAGGTTGGATGGGTGCACAGCCATTTTCAGATCTCTCCAGAGATGTTCAATCGGATTGAAGTTTGGGCTCTGGCTGGGCCACTCAAGGACATTCACAGAGTTGTCCTGAAGCCACTCCTTTAATATCTTGGCTCTGTGCTTAGGGTCATTGTCGTGCTCAAAGATGAACCGTCGCCCCAGTCTGAGGTCAAGAGCGCTCTGGAGCAGGTTTTCATCCAGGATGTCTCTGTACATTGCTGCATTCATCTTTCCCTCTATCCTGACTAGTCTCAGTTCCTGCTGCTGAAAAACATCCCCAAAGCATGATGCTGCCATCACCATGCTTTACTGTAGGGATGGTAATAGCCTGGTGATGAGCGGTGCCTGGTTTCCTCCAAACATGACGCTTGGCATTCACGCCAAAGAGTTCAATCTTTGTCTCATCAGACCAGAGAATTTTGTTTCTCATGGTCTGAGAGTCCTTCAGGTGCATTTTGGCAAACTCTAAACGGGCTGCCATGTGCCTTTTACTAAGGAGTGGCTTCCGTCTGGCCACTCTACCAAACAGGCCTGATTGGTGGATTGCTGCAGAGATGGTTGTCCTTCTGGAAGGTTCTCCTCTCTCCACAGAGGAACGCTGGAGCTCTGACAGAGTGACCATCGGGTACTTGGTCACCTCCCTGACCAAGGCCCTTCTCCCCCGATTGCTCAGTTTTGCCGGGCGGCCAGCTCTAGGAAGAGTCCTGGTGGTTCCAAACTTCTTCCATTTGCGAATGATGGAGACCACTGTGCTCGTTGGGACCTTCAATGCTGCAGACATTTTTTTGTACCCTTCCCCAGATCTGTGCCTCGATACAATCCTGTCTCAGAGGTCTACAGACAGTTCCTTGGACTTCATAACTTGGTGTGTGCTCTGACATGCACTGTCAACTGTGGGACCTTATATAAACAGGTGTGTGCCTTTCCAAATCATGTCCAATCAACTGAATGTACCACAGGTGAAGTCCAATTAAGCTGTAGAAACATCTCAAGGATCAACAGTGGAAACAGGATGCACCTGAGCTGAATTTTGAGCTTCATGGCAAAGGCTGTGAATACTTATGTACATGTGATTTCTTAGTTATTTTTTTTAAATAAATTTGCAAAGATCTCAAAAAAACTTTTTTCACGTTGTCATTATGGTGTATTGTGTGTAGAATTTTGAGGAAAGAAATTAATTTAATAAATTTTGGAATAAGGCCGTAACATCACAAAATGTGGAAAATGTGAAGAGCTGTGAATACTTTCCGGATGCACTGTATGTGGCTTCAATATTATATCATTGCTGGAGTTCCTCAAATTAATAGAAACATAGCATGATTTATGTATGAATTATGGTGGCCATTCACCTTGTATTTCTGGGTAGTTCATAACGTACACCAGTGCCCAGCGTAATGTGGTGGCAGCAGTCTCAGTGCCCGCCTCAATCAGGTCCAGGGTGCACACTTCCAGACTGTCCATGGTAAAACCAGCCTTGGGATCATCCTTCCTCTTAGAAATTCAGTGTGGAAAATGTTGCCGGTTAGATAAATATGATTACATAATTATAATATATTGATCATATTGGTAAGTTTTAACATGTTATGTCAATATCAGGGGACATGCATGAAGTCAAAAATATTTACAGGTACATGCAGTGCCCCTTACCTTCTCTATCTCCGTCAGGTATGTGTCTATGTAGTCGCGGGGGTTCTCTGGGTCCCAGTCCTTCTTGTGGCTCTCGATCTCCTTTTGCAGAAATGCCACAATTGCCCAGTAGTTGGCATGTATAGTATGGTGAGGTCCTGGCAGGTACTTCAGTAGATTCGGGAAAGCATCATAAAGCTGTTAAGGAGACACATTTCAAATACATTTTACTTGACTTGAACTTAAAAGATGGACTGTAAAATGGTGTTCATGTGAAATTTTGAAGTAGTAATTTTTCTAAAGATGATGTATCCTAGCAACTCTTCCTTCTGTCAACTTTTAACCGGGGTTTGTCAAGTCACCTGAGCTCTCGCTGTACCAGATAGCAGTACAATCTCATTGTGTAGCCGCAGAATCTTTTGAAAGTCTTCGTCACTGTATTCAAAGCGATGGCCAAACACCACAGAGCAGATTACATTACTCACAGCATTCTTTAAGATAAAATGGGGGTTGAAAGGTCTCCCTAGAAAGTGTCCAATTAACACATCAACAGTCAATATTATGCTGTCTTAATAAAAAATATTTTAAATTAGAATTAACATAAAATGTATAATTTAAAAAAGAGATACATTAAATGACCCACCCTGTTCTTCTTTGAAGGCATTACAAAGGAAGACACTTTCTAGTTCGCTGTAATTTTCTAAAGACCTCTTGCCCTCTCCAAAGTATCGCAAGTGGGTACTGGCAAACTTCCTTTGCATTTTCCATTGGTAGCCATTGCTTAAACTTATGCCTAAAGGAATAGATGATACAAGTGTTGAATACATTTTGTATTGGTAGGATTTTTGTTTTGGTAGAACAATAGAAATTGCTAAGGTCCCTAAAGTTCCTGTGCTTTACAGAGAATTGTACTTTAAGTATTAAGTAGCTAATTCCTTTACTTAATGTGACTCACCGATGCCTCTAAAAATTACATGGAAGAGGGGAACAATGGGGCGGTCAGCAAAGCTGTCCAGCTGGGTGACCAGAGCTTCCTTCACCATTTTGAATCCTGATATATACACCATTTTGGTACTGCCCCTTCTCAGGCTGAACACAGGACCATACTCTTCTGTCAGCTGCAGCAGGAAAAACATGAAGCATGAATAATCAGACAAGACCTTTAAGTTGTAATTAGTTGTATTGCACCTTGAATAACAATCACATTAGAAATGTAACATAAGAGGTATTTGTAATTTTGAGAATAAAGATATAAATGGTCAAATGCTACACTATCTGCAGTGGTGGTGCCTCGGGGCCTTCAAGACCTTCAGAGAAGGCCCAAGCATTTAAAAAATGATGTACATTCAATTTTTTTTAATATACAAATTAAATAATATCTGTTCTTTAATAAAATAAAATATAAACAATTAAAATATATTAGTATTTTCATAAAAAAACAGCCATCTATCTGGAACAGCGGGGAAAGGGTTAACACGTGAAGCTAATCGTTTACGGTTTTCACACATGTCATTTATCCAGCTGTCTCCTCCCACTGTCTGTCAGGGGCAACAATCAACAACACCATGCCAATATATCATATGATTTGGCATTCTCCTTTTCTCTTTTTATAATTTATTTTGGTTGTGTAGCACTGTAATTTATGTTAGTACATTATTTCGTAATTTGGATAGTTTTTAAATGCAGACCTTTTCCATGGTTTTGAAGTCAACTCCAGTGAAGATATTCCCCAAAAATGGCAAGGGTTGTGGTCCTGGTGGAAAGTTAGGGGGAGCCCTGTTCCTGGAAATTTCTGCAACCAGCAGGAAAACGGAGATGAAAACTAGCCAGGCTGTTGGCTCCAAGGACAGCAAACACTCCAGCAGAGTTTCCACAATCATGATTGGGATCCTTTAAAACAAATTCCCTTTTAATGCAAAAGATAATGATCTTGATGAGTCCCTTGGTGTGTTTACAGATAGATAGGACTGTTAGATGTGTTGCTAACCCATTAGTAGAAGTGTTTACCATTCACATGCTCTTTTTTTGTAGTCGTCTGGCGTAGTAGAGGGGTGGGATCTAGGAAACAGAAAATCAAGGTATTGGAGCAAATGGGGAAAGGCCAAAGAGTTTATTGCTCCAAGTGGGTGTGAACGTGAGGGAGGCAGAGACAGAGTGAGAGGGAGGGAAAGAAATACACAGTTAGAGAGAGGTAGAGTGAGAGAAAGTTAGAGAGAGGGAGAGGGAAAGAGAAGAGTGAGAGGCAAAGAGAGAGAGAGAGAGGAGAGAGAAATAGAGAAAGAGCATGGGCAGTAAGCGCTCTTGTCTTCAAATAAACATTTTGTACTAAAGTCATGCATAAAAAAACACAGTTTGTTCTGGAATGTTTTGCTGTTACACTGTTCTTTCAACTGGGCCCCCCAACTAGAAAAAATAAGACAAATGGAAAAGATTCTGACAATATCGAGCCCCAACAATAAAGCATAGGATCGTATTGTAAAGAAGCATAGTTAAATTCCCCTCACTCACTTGCACCACCACACTGAGGTGTATTGTGCTGACTCACAATCAAATTGAACTTTACTCTAGTAAGCATGATGCCAGGACCTATCCATTTACAAGCTCTGTCTGTTCAAAGGTGTTCAGAATAATATAGCCGTGCTGTGACTACTGTATCTGAATACACTGGCAACCCCCTATAACCTTCATATTTAGGTCATGTGTACTTTGGATGTGCGTTATAGTTTATAAGAAATATTGCTACTGCTATAATATATAAATGTAAGGTATAAATATTATATGTACTGTACATACAGTACTATTGACGTGAATGGAAAAGTGTGTCCAAACGTTTGACTGGTATTGCATGTCTTCCGTATACATTAGATAAATATATCACATACATGTGTACTATGTATATACTGTATAAACAAACCCGAATTTGATCAATCTCTTTACATAATTTATTTTAATGAATCTTTCAAAAATGAAATGCCTACAACTATTTCCTTAAAGGACATCGTAAGGAAATATTAGGTGAGTAGTGCCCGGCTTCTCTACATTACGCAAAAATATTGTACAGAAACAGACAATGTGAGATCCTTTCTCAGCATAGCTGTGACATTAACAAATCATAATCAACAATATAGCAGTAGTATTGAGTGTGGTAGGGTCATTTGGGGCTTCGGGAGGGAGAAAGGAATGCATGAAAGCAATGTAACATGATAGTCTGGAAGGGTTTCAAAAAAAATGTGCTGGAGAAAAATAGCTTTCTTTTTGAACCTGAGTTAGCAGACGGAATACTTGTTTACTGGAATGCTGTCTTTAATTTTATAACAAATCTCAAAATGTTAATGTACTGTAAATTATAAAACATATAATTGATTATTAACCAAATAAATAATCTATTATTGATTTATTCAGTGTTTTAAGGGTTCAGTGACAAAAGGAAACAATGTTGTACTGAAGTACTACAGGTCAGACATTATGTTTTTTTTTATTATTTGGGGTAATATCCCTTTGATCATAACATTTAAAGTTCCATGTCCAAAGAAACACTAACGGCTACTACCAGCTCATAGCAGCACTGTGTAAATGTCTGGTGATTCGACAGGAAATGTGGTCAGCGAGACAGGGCTGTTACATTAAATTTCTCAGGGGAATAAGTGAAGCCGTTGAATCCCTCCATGCTAGGCATGGCTCCACTATCTGGTACAAAGGTGAATCGCTGCAGTAGGGAGGTGAAAAATATAAAAAGCTCCATCCGGGCAAGATTCTCCCCCAGACACACACGCTTACCTGGGAGGAAAGAGAGGGTGGGTAAGGAACAGTGCAAGCAACTAAGCATGTGTCAAAATGAGTGCACAATAGAGCCATTAGAAACGGGTTATTTGTAGGTACCTGCTGAAAAAGGTAGGAATGCCTCTCTCCGGCGGAATTGACCCTTGGAGTCAATAAAATGCTCAGGATTGAAGGTGTCTGGAGTTTCCCACTCGTTCTTGTCAAAAAGCACAGATGAAAGATTTGTCACAAGGGCTGTCCCCTATATCAAAAAAGAAAAAGAAAGTCACCAAAATGTTAAATACTGGAGATCAAGTAATAGTAATTGTACAACAGTTTGTGTATCTAAGTAACCATTGTCCGAAAATCATTATAGGCTTGTGATTTATCAGTGAGATAAATATATATATATATATATAAATATTAACAACATAAGAACAATATTTTATTTGTCTTACCTTGGGTATGAAATAACCACCCAATTTAGAATCTTTACTGGCCATCTTTGGGGCACCAAGAGGTACAATGTTTCCCTTCCTCTGGACCTCATGGATGACAGCATCAGTGTAGGGGAGGTTAGGTCTATCAGCCATAGTAGGCTGGCGGGACCGTCCAATGACTCTGTCTATCTCAGCGTGGACCTTCTCTGGGATGGTTAAAAAAGAGTTGTTTTTTAAAGTTTTAAATCTCAAAAATATCACCCTATATATCCTGTCAGTAGTTACCATTTTAAACACTAATGTTTGTTGAAAGTAATTGTTTGAATAAAAACACATAAAACGTGTACACAGTCAAGGCTTTTTTTTTACCTTGTATTTCTGGGTAGTTCATTAAGTAGACCAAGGCCCAGCGTAATGTTGTAGCAGAAGACTCAGTGCCCGCCTCTATCAGGTCCAGGGTGCACACTGCCAAACAGTCTAGGTTAAACCCGGCCTGGGGATCATCCTTTCTCTTAAAAATTCATAGTGGGAAATAATATGGTTTATGTTATTACATCCTTCCTGTAAGAAATTAACAATGGAAAAAAGGATGGAGATCACAATGATTACTACAATTTAAACTACAATAATCAGTGCATTGGAGATGTATTAGGAGTTTTTACATTCTATATTTCACTTTAGTGCATTTGCAATTGAGACCTCAGCCAACAAGGATCCAGAGGCACCTGTATCTAGGCCTGACCTTATCTACTTCCATCAGGTATGCGTCTATGAAGTCGCGAGGGTCCTTGGGGTCCCAGTTTGTTTGGTGCTTCTCAATCTCTCCGTGTAGGAATTGCATAATCTCCCCATAGATAGAATGAATGGTTTGATGAGGTCCCGGCAAGTGCTTCAATAGGTCTGGGAAGGCATCATACAGCTGGTACATGCAGATAAACAGAACTTTTAGAGCACTTTTCATCTGATTAAAATGGCTGCTATGGTCATAATGTGAGAGAAATCACACCTATGTAGTTATATATTGCACAGTATAGTCATATTTTTAATTCAGTTGTGTTCCAACATGTAATGTAACTTTAGTTTTGGACCAGTCAAGTCACCTGAGCTCTAGCTGAGCCACTTAGCATTACAGCTTCATTGTCCAGCCGCAGAACTTTCTGGAAGCTTTCATCGTTGTAGTCAAAGCGATGGCCAAACACCACTGACGATATTATGTTACCCACAGCGTTGTTTAGAAGGAAATGGGGGTTGAAAGGTCTTTCTGAAAAGTGGCCCATTTATAGATCACAAATTAATATGGCTGAAAATATTTTTGATTAGCTTTTTATAATTGAATGAAAGAAGCATCCAAAATTATGATCAATATATACCAAAAATTATCTTTGTAATCTAATTACTTAATGTTTCATAGACTTTTAAGTCATGGAATTCTGAACGCATTGATTTTTTCATGATGTATTTATTCACCCTGTTCCTCTTTGAAGGCATCACACAAAAAGGTGCTTTCCAACTGAATATTTTTCTCTAAAGACGTCTTGCCCTCTCCAAAGTTGCGAAGGTGGATGCTTGCAAACTTACGTTGCATCTTCCATAAGTAACCATTGCTTGATATTATGCCTGTTGAAAATTAACAGATAATAATAATGAAAGAAATATTGATTTGGACGAAATTCCTTGGGTAAACATAGTAAACAAGGTCAGTTCCTGCCATGTCAATAAATCTAAAAACAAGAACGACTGTGTATGTAAATAGAGAAAAATGTATATCAAAAGAAATATATTTTGACATATTTTCCAATATTTATGGATATAGTCTCCAACTTCTTTACATATTTCAACTTACCGATGCCTTTAAAGACTACATGGAAGAGGGGAGTAATGGGGCGGTCAGCGAAGCTGTCCAGCTGGGTGACCAGAGCTTCTTTTACCATCTTCAAGCCTGACACAAACACTGTTCTGGCATTGCCCCTTCTCAGGCTGAACACAGGACCATACTCCTCAGCCAACTGCAATGGGAAGTATTTAGAGAAATGGTTTCATTCAAATTCAAAACACTATGTAATGAAATGGGTTTAAAATTATGTTAATAGACCTATGACAAAATATATATATATATATATATATATATATATATATATATATATATATATATATATATATATATATATATATATATATATATATATATATAATATATATAAAATGAAACGAGGAATACAAAGAAAATAAAATTAAGAAAAACCGTCAGTGAACAAACAAACATTAGTGTAGGAAAAAGAATAGAAGAGAAACAACAATTATTTAGTAAATATGGTTCTCTATCAGTCTGTAATCTGTTGGATCTAAATTAAAAACATCTGTCCTCAGTAAAATTTTTGTTAGTATGAAGTGAACACATACAGTAATTTAGTTCATGATTGACAGACCTTCTCCATGGTTTTAAAGTCAACTCCAGTAAATACATTCCCCACAAAAGGCAAGGGCTGTGGTCCTGGTGGAAAGTTAGGGGGAGCCCTGTTCCTGAAAATATCAGCAACCAGCAGGAAAATTAAGATGAAAACTAGCCAGGCTGTAATATCCACAGACTGAAAACACTCAAATAGAGTCTTCAAAAACATTACGTTTTTTCTTAATAACTATTTAACTTTTAATGGAGAAAATAATTTTTGGGTTGTTGAATCCTTTGTGATAAGTAGAGCAAGATAGCCTTAGCCTTTAGAGAGCCCTGTGAAATACTTGCTTACCATTCACTGGCAAGGGTTTCTGGGAACTGACCAATGAATGTTTTGTTGAATTGAGAGGGTGTTGTGTGAAAAGAGAAAGCAAGAAAAGAGTGGAAAAAATGTAGTTCATGCAATAGGCTCTTTTTCGATCTTGCTCCTTCTCTCTTTCTCTTCTACCATATTGAATAATTATTTCTTTCCCTCTGAATATGATAGTAGCTTACAGGTCATGCCTTCATTTAAGTTGCGTGAGTGATGTGAATTTTTAGGGAGCAGCTAGGCAAGATGAAAAGTCAGCCGTACATTTTATTTTTCTTATCCTCGAACTCTGTTTTATAACAAACACTACAATATTAAAGAGTAACCAAACAGGTAAATAACTTTTGATCAACTGAAATCATAAGAAAATTTGTGTATAGGTCTTTTTTAAAAATTATTATTATAGTTTCTATATACATAAATTAGTTGAAAAAGTGAATAGGGTATGCCCCCTATGGGTGGACCAGTGCCATTGAAATCGTGACGTTTTTGTGACTTCCTCTTAGTCAAACACATAGTCAAACATGTAAACAAGCGTTTTGCCCCAGCCCTATACCGTCTTAAAGCAATTTGGCTCATGCTGGTCGTGTTCGTTTAGCCTTCTTTTGTCTTCTGTTCTAAATGTCATGTCTCCTTCTTGAACATTGAAAATTTAAATTAAGCACAGATAATGAAAATAAAAACAGTGGCGTATGAGTTTGGTCTCGAGGAAATCGTAGACCCCTTTAAGTATTAAATTAAAATAAAGTACTGAACATAATAATTGTTAGATCCTAATATAAAATTACATTACCATAAATGTTGGTCAGATCCACTTCTAAGTATAGTTTGAAAGTAATGTAAATAATAATATAAAAAAAAAGTTTTTGATTGCAATGTGTCACATGGGTGAGGAGAAACGTAGGACAAAATATTAAGCTAAAAATACTTCAGATTCCTAATATGAATTTTAGGGATGCAATAATAATATCATCTCAACAAAGCTTGAGTATATAATTATGGATATGGGTCGCAAACCGCCTTTGATAAGTATAGCTGTTGGTGTATGCTGACAATCCCCCAAAAAATAAATGTATATTGTAAATAAAAAGAAATGTACTAACAGAATTGCATTCCCAAACTTAACTGTAATGTTTCCACTTTCATGTCCAGTCTACATTAACCAATTTAACGTCTGCATTTAGTTACATAGTCCATTTGCAATTCTATGCAATCCTCCCTGTTATGTGTTCAGCGAGGCATTGCTTTCATCTTAAATTCCTCTGGGGACAGAGTGAAGCCCATGAGGCCCTCCATACTAGGCATAACTTCACTCGTAGGGGCAAAGATGAATCGCTGAAGGAGTGAGGCGAAGAACAAAAACAGCTCCATTCGGGCAAGATTCTCCCCCATACACACACGCTTACCTAAAGGGGGAACTCAACAAAATCCAGAAGAATAAGCATGGGTCAGTTTCCTTTTTGTAACTCCAATTGGTGTGAAAATAATATTTGTGGGTTAATATTGTTGGTTAGTCACCCGCTGAAAACGGTAGGAATGCCTCTCTCTTGCGGAAACAGCCCTTTGAGTCAAGAAAGTGCTCAGGGTTGAAGGTGAAGGGGGTTTCCCACTAATTTTTGTCAAAAAGCACCGATGACAGGTTAATCATGATAGCTGTCCCCTTAACCGATGCAAAGTATGCAAAGTAAGAGAAATACTGGTCATTAAGTGCAGTTTATTTGTGTCCACACATCTTACCGATCACCAAGAGCATTTCATCTAAAGCTATAAGAGCCATGTTTAAAATAGGATATTTAACTTATGACAATGTTTCATTACTTACCTTGGGTATAAAATAATCCCCCGATGTTGTGTCTTTACTGGCCATTTTTGGGAAACCCAGAGGGACAATATTTCCCATCCTCTGAACCTCATGGATGACAGCATCAGTGTAGGGGAGGTTAGGTCTGTCTGCCATGGTGGGATGGCGGGACTGTCCAATCACTCTGTCTATTTAAGCCTGGACCTTCTCTAGGATGGTTGCAGAAAAATAGGGTGTCTGTTTGCAGATGTTGAAATAAACATAAATACAGATGTATACTATGTGTACAAAGTTATGCACCTTGTATTTCTGGGTAGTTCATTGTATAGACCAAGGCCCATCGTATTGTGGTAGCAACACTTTCGGTGCCAGCCTCTATAAGGTCCAGTGTACACAATGCCAGACTTTCCAGATTGAAACCAGCCAGGGGATCATCCTTCCTCTGTTAACAATTGAAAATATAATATGCTGTATAATTATATATATACAGCGCCAGATAATACGTGTATTTTATTTATGTCAATATTATTGGAGTATTCCGATCTACAGGTATCTACAGTGTATGCCCCTCGCCTTCTCTATCTCCGTCAGGTATGTGTCTACGTAGTCGCGGGGGTTCTCTGGGTCCCAGTCTTCCTGGTACTTCTTTATCTCCCTCTCCAGGAACCCAACTATCAGACCGTAGTTTGCATGGATGGTTCGGTGAGGTCCTGGCAGATGCTTCAGAAGGCCTGGGAAGGCATCATCCAGCTGGTGGAGGGGGGGAAAAAGCAGGCATGCAAAAACAATTTCTGAAGAGAATGAGCTCATACTTTGTTCATGTAAAAGGACAGTAATACATATGTGTCCCTGTGAGTCAGATATTATTCAGCTTTGATTTAGGAGAAGCCTGATCACCTGAGCCCTGGCTGTGCCCGCTAGAAACAAAGCTTCATTGTCCAATTGCAGAACTTTTACAAAGCTTTCATCACTGTAGTCAAAACGATGGCCGAGCACCACAGAGGAGATGATATTACCCACAGCAATCTTTAATATGTAATGGGGGTTGAAAGGTCTCCCTGAAAAGTTAACCATTATTTCGAATCAATACAACGGGTGATAGCATGTTTATTTTAGCTACCACTACTTGTAATCTACAACTACTGTAATCTACTACTTTGTTATTGTTTTCATTACAATTGGCACATACTTACCCAGTTCCTCTTTGAAAGCATCACACAGGAAGACACTCTCCAGTTCGATATAATTCTCTAAGGACTTCTTGCCCTCTCGAAAAATAGCGCAGATGGATGCTTGCAAACTTCCGCTGCATCTTCCATAAATAACCATTACTTAAGGCTATGCCTCAAAGGAACAGAGGTTACAGTGGCAAAATATGTATTTTGGAGTAGGATGGCAACAAATTAACCCAGGTAGTTATCACACTAAATGAGGACAGTTCTAGTAAATACAGTGCCTTGCAAAAGTATTCACCTCCCTTGGCTTGTTACTTATTTTGTTACATTACAACCTGTAATTTAAATGTTTTTTTAATCTGAATTTTATGTTATGGATCTGCACAAAATAGTCTAAGTTGGTGAAGTGAAATGAGAAAAAATATATATTAAAAATTATTTAAAAAAATAAAAATCTGGAAATTGGCATGTGCATATGTATTCAGCCCCTTTGCTATGAAGCCCCTCAAAAGTTCTGGTGCAACCAATTACCTTCAGAAGTAACATAATTAGTGAAATGAAGTCCACCTGTGTGTAATCTGTGTCACATGATCTGTCAGTATAAACACACCTTTTCTGAAAGGTCCCAGAGGCTGCAACACCACTAAGCAAGAGGCATCACACCATGAAGACCAAGGAGCTCTCCAAAACAAGTCAGGGACAAAGTTGTTGAGAAGTACTAGTCAGGGTTGGGTTATAAAAAAATATCCAAATATTTGATGATCCCCCGGAGCACCATCAAATCCATCATCTTCAAATGGAAAGAACATGGTACCACAACAAACCTGCCAAGAGAGGGCCGCACACAAAAACTCACAGACCGGGCAAGGAGGGCATTAATCAGAGAGGCAGCACAGAGACCAAAGGTAACCCTAAAGGAGCTGCAGAGTTCCACAGCAGAGACTGGTGTATCTGCGCATGGGACCACAATAGGCCGTACACTCCATAGAGCTGGGCTTTATGGAAGAGTGGCCAGAAAAAAGCCATTACTTAGTGTTAAAAATAAGATGGCACGTTTTGAGTTTGGCAAAAGGCATGTGGGCGACTCCCCAAATGTATGGAGGAAGGTGCTCTGGTCAGATGAGACTAAAATTTTACTTTTCGGCCACCAAGGAAAACGCTATGTATGGCGCAAACCCAACACATCCCATCACCCCAAGAACACCATCCCCACAGTGAAACATGGTGGTGGCAGCATCGTGCAGTGGGGATGTTTTTCAGCAGCAGGGACTGGGAAACTGATTCGAGTCGAGGGAAAGATGGATGGTGCTAAATACAGGGATATTCTTGAGCAAAACCCGTTTCAGTCTGCCTGTGATTTGAGACTGGGACGGAGGTTCACCTTCCAGCAGGACAATGACCCGAAGCATACTGCTAAAGCGACACTCGAGTGGTTTAAGGGGAAACATTTAAATGTGTTGGAATGGCCTAGTCAAAGCCCAGATCTCAATCCAATTGAGAATCTGTGGTCAGTCTTGAAGATTGCTGTTCACAAGCGGAAACCATCCAACATGAAGGAGCTGGAGCAGTTTTGCCTTGAGGAATGGGCAAAAATCCCAGTGGCAAGCTCAGAGACTTATCCAAAGCAATTTGCAGCTGTAATTGCCGTAAAAAGTGGCTCTACAAAGTACTGACTTTAGGGGGGTGAATAGTTATGCACGCTGAAGTTTTCTGTTATTTTGTCCTATTTGTTGTTTGCTTCACAATAAAAAAAAAAAATCACATCTTCAAAGTTGTAGGCATGTTCTGTGGATAAAATGATGCAAACCTTCAAACAATCCGTTCTAATTCCAGGTTGTGAGGCAACAAAACATGAAAAATGCCAAGGGGGGTGAATACTTTTGCAAGGCACTGTATATAGACACAATATTGATATACACACAAAAATAAGCATATATCTATCATGTGCCTGCCGGGAGGAGGATTTATTCTCAGTTACTCCAACAATGTAACTCACCCACGCCTTTAAAGACAACATGGGAGAGGGGAACAATGGGGCGGTCTGCGAAGCTGTCCAGCTGGGTGACCAGAGCTTCCTTCACCATCTTCAATCCTGACACAAACACTATTCTGGCATTGCCCCTTCTCAGGCTGAACACAGGACCATACTCCTGAGCCAACTACATTATGAAGGACATTATTTAAGAAGCAAAACATTAGGTAATTGCGTATTCATTTAAAAAAAATAAAAACGTACAGTGCAATAGTAATTAACTCAGTGTTTAAAAAGTAAATATACCAGTAAGCTTGAGAAAATTGGTTAGGTCCACATGGAAAGAATCATACTTCATAGCATCTGATTGAACAAAACAAGAAGACTATACCAAAGTACTGTAAATGTTAATTAACATGTTTGATCTTGAGGCCTAGTATTACTGGAATAGACTGTTTAATCTTAGTTTACATATATTGTCATCTGTGGTTAGCCTACTGGAATAACTCCTGACCTTGTCCATGGTTTTGTAGTCAACTCCAGTGAAGACATTCTCCACAATCTGCAAGGGCCAGAAAGCATGTGTTGTGCCAAATCAAATGTAGACTTCATGAAACATAACCTTTGAGGCAAATGCTGAGAAAATACCTCTTTGCTTTATCAAAAAGTGTTGGTTACTTGTACATATAAACTTTGTGGAACAGCTACATTTAGCAAAATGCCCCATTGAGAAAAGTCGAGGTGTATTATTATTTTGGTATTATTAATTTATTGACTAGCTTGTGTATTTCACAAATATTTTTTTTTTCTAGACACTCTTGTTTACCAACTAAATCTTCTTCCATTCCCATTTTCTAGATTCTAATATGCGAATCCACATCAATTGACTTGGATGCACTTGTTGAACATATAATAATAATAATAATAATAATAATAATAGATTTAATTTGAGGCGCCTTTCAAGACATTATATTCCATCACATTTCAAATAGCTCTCATAAAATGTAATTATCAGTAACAGTGTACGCCTGTACCCCCTTGATATGTATAGTGCGCGTTCGGGATATGTTGTGGGTCTACAGGGTCGCCATGTTGGGGCGGTCAGCCTCCCCTATGGGTCAATAGTCCAATGTACGCACAGTCACACACTTCAGGTGGAGAGCTCGCCTGCCCCGTTCTCGCTTGGTTCACCCCCAATTGCATTGCCTCCTCCACCAAATAAAAATGTACCTAAACTGAACAGGTAAGTAAGTACACCTAATTATTTCAAATGCCAGGATGGTCTGGGCTGGCTCAGTTCAGTTCAGTTCAGTTTTGAAGTAAAATGAAAATTGCTTTTATGTGCAGTACAGTTGCTGTGTCGGCTGGGATAGGCTCTGCAATGGATAAGCGGTATAGCTAATGGATGAACAATACATCTGATCAAAGGGCAAACTAGTCGCACTCTGCCCTGCAGTGGTCTTTTTATGTAATCACACAGACACATAAATAGGCCTACTTGCTTTCTCAAAAATCAAGACTTTGATTTCATCTACAATAATGGGGGCACTGTCTCACATCGGTGTCATTGCACAAGAATGGATGGACATCCAGAGTGTCTTGTTGTTTTTGTGTATTTTCTTGCTCGTTGCCGATGTTTTGAAAAACCGGACGCCAAAGGATTTCCCTCCTGGCCCGTGGCCTCTACCTTTCATAGGGGACGTTCATCACATTGATCCCAGCAAGTTACACTTACAGTTCACCGAGGTACATATTATATTTACATTTTAATTACTTGAAAGATCGCCATTCCATTTAAAAGACAATCACAATCTGGGACAAAAATGTTTAGTGCATACAGCTTGTTGTGTCACTCCACATTCCCTTTTCCGATTGCAGTTAAAGAATACGTTCCATTAGGCCTAGATTTTGACTCACCATGCATTCTTTTTACTTATAGAATCACATGTCTAACTATATGTCTATATGTCTAACATGTCTACATATATGCCCTTTTAACACTGCCTCGGCCCGCACGTTTGTGTAACACAGATCGTCTATTCCTACTTGAAGGAGTCTCCAGTTATTCTGTCATTTTCGATGGACATGGGTATTGCTTGGCTAATTTGTATAAATAAAGAAAACATAATAACGTATGGCCTATGCTAGATGATATAGCACGTTGGTGGACAGCTAGTTTGCATTGTGTTGCAACATTGATTTAGTTTGACAAGACCAACTTGGAAGTTAAACTTATACCTCAACATATAATACATTGCTCTTTAAAATTGTCCAACTCCGTATTTTGTGTGTTACATTTATTATGTTTCAATTCTATTTAATCATTTGAATGTACACTGAAGAACTATGTATCTGTAAAAGCACTCAAGTTATTTGCGATGCTGGGAGACCCTGGTAAGCATTATATTCTATGTTTTTAATAAATATGAACTATAGTACATTTTAAATAAACTTAAACAGTGTTTGGTGCTACACCAAAACAGTTAGGTGGTTTAATGCATCTGCTTTTGTTGAACGTTTTAAGACAATAATACTGAATGAAAGTTGCAACTGTTAAATTGGGTTACAGAAGTGTGGCACTGACTGTGCCTGAAATAATGTCCACCAAAGCTGTAGATCCAGAAATGATTATTTCTGTGAGAAATGTGTGAAAAGCAAAAGAAATAGGACATAGACCCATTCCCATGGAATTGCATAAAAATCTTTGTTTTATTATGATTTGAAAGATTATTAACTTTAACTTTTTCAACACTAAATTAATACAATTGAAATAAACGTTTTTTTTTTTTACTACTTTGTCACCTTTGCATGTAGATATGTGTGGTTATTTTTTCAAGTTTTTAATTATACTGCCTTATTGTAGGCCCCCATTACTTGAATATACAGTAGTAAATTAGCGTCTATCAAGTTTGCCTGAATCTAATCGAAAGCAATGGTTGGTTTGTTTATCATGTTGTGCACCAAAATAGTAGTATACGCAATTGTACTACTGGTGAAAGTTATTTTGAGACAGCATCACATACTGTGATGGAAAAAAAAGTTGGTACACTTTTTTGGTGCCATATAGGCAACAGTTAATGTAGCCGTGCTTTTGATCAACATATGACATTGTCTCTGTGTTTGTTCCATGCTTGTCTGTTTCCTGTTTTTTCCTTATTATAGTTTGCTGAAAGATATGGAAAGATTTTTAGCCTACGTATATTAGGTGGAAGAGTTGTGGTGGTAAATGGTTTCAAACTGGTGAAAGAGGCCTTGGTTCAAAATGGAGACGCCTTAGTGGATCGCCCTCACATCCCTTTGTTTAACGATCACGTGGGGAACAAAGGTAAAGGTCACAAATGTTTCTTTTGAAAAACAACATCACAGTAACCAAAAACGTTTTATCTTCGGTTTACAAAAATCTGCAGGTATCCATTGGATATTCTTTTATGTGTTCAGGACTTATAGATCATAATTTTGTGCTTTATCGAGGTTTGGTGATATCTAATGGGTATCTGTGGAAGCAGCAGAGGCGCTTTGCTCTCTCTACTCTCAGGAACTTTGGTCTGGGCAAGAAGAGCTTGGAACCTTCTATCCTACAGGAATGCCATACTCTGAATGAAGCCTTAGCCAATCAAAAAGGTATTTGTACAATGTGTGATCAATTTAACCCCTGAAACTCCTAAAGTCATGATATAAAGGCTACAAGAGGGAAACCTCAGCTTTGTTTTCTGTTTATCTTGTTTATCTTGCAATGTATCCTCTATCCCAGGGAAGCCGTTTAATGCTCAGTGGCTGGTGAATAATGCTGTGTCCAATATTATCTGTTGCCTGGTTTTTGGGGAACGTTATGACTATGATGATAAGCAGTGCCAATCTCTGCTGAGGGATATCAATGAACTGTTTGATCTACAAGGAGGAGTGTGTGCACAGGTCAGACTCTCCACAGAACATACAGGATGGGAAGGGTGTATTATGAAGTGAAGGTAGAAAGCACACATCTGCATTGCGAACTTATAAGAATAAGAAAGATTGTAGAAATATGCTCACATACCACATATTCGACTACAAGGGAATTCTTGTTGACAAAAATATTCATGAATATTCCCACTGTATTCAGAATTTATACATGTACATATTTCTGGTTGGGCCAAGACACGTACGCCCACCATCTCTTGTCTTTTTTTATGTTGACTCATTACAATACTTTGTGTACTGTGTACAAACACAACATAGTAACTAAAATCTCTGTTATTGTTTGTATATTAGCCTTGATGTCACCTTTGTTGTTTGCCTGCTAAGCAGCTGTACAACATGATCCCCTGGCTAATGAGATATCTGCCTGGACCACACAAGAGGATATTCTCTTTGGTGGACAATATGGCCTCCTTTGTCAGGACCAAGATCAATGAACATAAGGAGGGCTACGACCCCTCAGCACCCAGAGACTACATTGACTGCTTCCTTTCTGAGATGAATAAGGTGGTAGTTTGTTGTAAAATATTTCATTAGTGGGACCATACTTTAACCAAATAACTTGTGTTCAAAAGTGCTGTACAACATTTGTTTTGTAATTATTAGTTGTAATTTTTGCCAATATGTTATATTAACCTAATCATAAGGCTTTATAGAGTATATTTGTTTTTCTATGAAGGTTGTATGGTTTTTAATATTGCCATGGTATTAGTAAGGACTGGATCAATAAGTAATCAATAAATGTTGTTCTTCCTCTCAGTGGGAAGCGGACCCTGAGTCTGGATTTGATCTAGAAAACCTGTGTTTCTGCACCCTGGATCTATTTATTGCCGGAACTGAAACCACTACTACAACATTACATTGGGGGCTGCTCTTTATGATGAAGTACCCTCACATACAAGGTCAGTGAGAATTTATCCCTGACCCATTTCAATTATATATTTATTAAGGAGATAAGTGTGATCTAAAATGGCCAGCAGAAATAAGTAAGTTGGATTTGTTTTTTGTTTTAAAACCAAACTATTAAAAAAAAAATTTCATGTGCTACAAGACATATCAGGAGCCAGACATATCAGGAGCAAAAAAAGCATCCAGTTGAGCATTTCTGATTCCTTTTTGTGTGTCTAGAGAAAGTCCAAGCAGAGATTGATACAGTGGTGGGGTTGTCAAGGCAACCGTCTGTGAATGACAGGGAAAATATGCCCTACACTGATGCTGTCATTCATGAGATTCAGAGGATGGCCAACATCCTGCCTCTCAATGTGGCACGGATGACCAACAAAGACACTGTGCTAGGAAAATACACAATCCCAAAGGTTTGTGTATGTGGGAAATATTCAATATGAAAAAAAATTTGCAATCTTTTGATCAGCAATTCAAGTTCCTGATTAATCACTGACCAGAACTTTGATATCCCTGTAGGACACTATAATCCTTGCTACATTGAACTCAGTGCTGCGAGATGAGAGTGAGTGGGAAACTCCATTTACCTTCAACCCAGAACACTTCTTGGACAAGGAGGGAAAATTCAGGAAGAGAGAGGCCTTTCTTCCCTTCTCTGCCGGTAAGCAATCGTTACTTTGTAACCACCCTCCTAATCAAACCAGCTTACCCCAATTAGACTGCGTTTATACACATCCTAGATATCATGATAATACCCAGCACGAGTCGTTGTGTTCTCCAGGTAAGCGTGTATGTCTGGGTGAGCAGCTGGCCAGGATGGAGCTGTTTCTCTTCTTCACCTCCCTCCTCCAGAGGTTCCTCTTCTCACCTCCCACTGGACAGGAGCCCAGCCTGGATTTTAAGTTGGGAGCCACACACTGTCCAAAGCCCTACCAACTCTGTGCTGTTCCTCGTTGATCCTTTCCTAAAGCCTCTGGCGTCTGTCTGTGCCCTACCCCTCCACTTCTAATTGGTTTCTGCAAATCGTATATTTCTGGAAGAGCATTCATACCTTTTTGAGTTTTCTTTATCAAAGGTCTAGGATGAAGATTTCTATTACAGGAACTTCTTAAAATATAAAAGATCAATGACAGGGAAAATTTGCCCTACGCTGATGCTGTCGTTCATGAGATTCAGAGGATGGGCAACATCCTGCCACTCAATGGACACAAGGGCATTATACTAGGAAAATACACCATCACAAAGGTTTGTCGATGTGGGATATAATAAATATTGCAATCCTTTGATATATATTTCGATTGCTTAATTATCACTGATTATAACTTGTATACCCTTGTAGGGCACTATTATTGTGGCTCTACCAACTCTGTGCTTCACCCCCCTGACAGTGGGACTTTCATTGAGACTTGCCCAAATGTCCGATGTGTCTCTGCCCAATAACTAATCTATATGTATTTTAGGCCCTTAGTTCCCACAACAGTCTATCTACAATGCTGACGTGGATGTTTCCTTTCTACTTTCTACTAATAGATGGATGTTTCCTATCTATTAAACTGTAACATGAAAGTACATGTTAATGACATTTATATTTAAAAAGCACTATGTTGTCTTGATGATAATTGCCTCTTGATTTCCCTGTCCAAATGCTGCAGATGAAACAGTAATTCTTAAGATTGAGGGCATGTTCTTTACCGTGCTTTTTATATCAATGGGTTTTGAATTCATGATAGAATTCACATTTCACTATTACACTAGTAGACTATGTCTACTGTTTCTTTGATGATTAAGCAAGTGTGAAATACAAAATTATTGAGTTTCCAGCACTATTAAATTAAAAGACATTGTGCCCATAACCTGCTACACGTTTTTCATTAATATTTCGGTTTTTATATTGATGGAATAATTTGAGATTATGTTTATAAAATGTACTTTGAATTAGTTTTTTAATATGAGGAGAAGTGATTATAGTGGGGTTCCCCCAAAGTCCTTTGAAGACTGAAATGGAAACTGAGTGTCGACAAAAAATAAGTAGATCTGGGGCATTTGAATCTTGTTCTTCCACATATACGAGACACTCTTCACACGTATGTCTTG
Source organism: Galaxias olidus (assembly GCA_026901105.3). Lineage (NCBI taxonomy): Eukaryota > Metazoa > Chordata > Actinopteri > Galaxiiformes > Galaxiidae > Galaxias > Galaxias olidus. The sequence continues at coordinate 623,073 of JAPMUY010008245.1, read as the reverse complement.
ACAAAGCTCGTCTGCAGAAACACATGGTAAATCTGCTTTGTTTAACCAATTCTTATAGGTCTTTTGCTAAACATTCTTTGATTTACAAATTACCAGCAATTTGTTTCACTTCTGTTATTGTAGTTATTATTAAATGTTTGATGAGGATTGACTTGTTGGAGCATTATTATCCTCGGCTCTATCGTTTTCATCGAGCAGCCGTATTCGGCAAACCCTATGGATTTGTCAGGAGTCAGGACACAAGCTACCTCTGGTCATCTCCGAGGGACTGCTCAGAAGACATGGATAAAAACGAAAAGAAAAGCGGATCTCCAAAGGTAAGTCATGTTTGTTCACATTATTGTTTTAATTAACACATTTCAAGAAGGTGACGAAGACAACAGACAGACTTTGCTATTCTTTTTTTTACTGTAGTGAGGAAAAAGTGGTTACTTATGTGGGGCACCTGATTGTTTGCACCAATGTTCAAAGTTTCTGCAACTGCTACGAGGCCACCAATCTAGGTCATTGGTCTCATTCAACAGGTTCCAAAAGCATGTCAAATGGTTTAAAACAAAAAAAAAATCTTATGAGCACAATGTCAGCAAAGAGAAAAATAGCTGAATAGAGGTGAGAGTCATTATCTTACCGGCACAGTATTTGATAAAAAGCCACAAACTTGCCATGTTTAAAGGAGGTGCATACACTCAGAGATTCTGGTAAGCTCCATTCATCTAGATGTCTTTGTCATGTCAGCCTGTAAGGTTAGCGTGAGAGAGGAATTCTCTTCAAATTCCCATTAACTTGGATTTCCTTTCCATTAAGCATGAACACTGGCACCGTTTATTCAAAAGATACTTTATTAGCGTAATGTCTCATCTTTTGCCTTTTTTATGCCAAATAAAATATTTGTTATCAGCACTGAATCAGGAGTAATGAGATGAAACTATTCCGAAACATTTGGCGATACACAGTCATATTGCTCCTGGACTACTTAATCAAATGTAAGTAGCAGCTGTCTTTTATGATATTTGTCATGAATGTTAAACCTCCAATAACACTTTGAAATCTGTTTATTTTCCAAAAACTGACAATATGCCTGTATTTAAATTGGCTCTGAGTATGGATTGTGATACTGATAATGCAGAGCTTACGCCAATGTTTGTGGTAACTGTTTGTGGTCTATGGTTTAAAAAACATACTGTAATGGTTTATAATCATAACCAAAATGATTTCTTAGTCGTTTCACAAATATATCCACGGCCGATCACATTTGTCTGGCTTGCTCAGATACCTAATGCTTGTGGGAACTGCACAATTGTCCAATTGCGGTCTAGTGGAGTTACAAATACTTACTCAAGATAAGGAACTGGATAGCTTAAAATTTTTCTATTAACGTTCAAGTTTTCAATTACTGTGATAGTTTGTCAATTGGAAATGCTTTTACTATGACACCTCTATTACAGTAGCCTGGTTGTCATTGTTTGCCCTTCGTGGACAGGTTCTCTGCTGCTTCCTGTTAGTGCCATGCACCTCAAATGTAAAGGTTACCTAGAAGTCCAACCAGCTGAATTGTTTCTGATGGGCTCAAATTTAACAGTGTTCTGCCATAACACGGAGGTGAAATGTGACTTGAGGTTGGTCTTATTGATGAGCTTTTTCAGCTGTATCATTAGTAAAAAGTAGGATATATATGCCAGATTGATTTGTTAAAACCACCACCGTCCTGAGCATTTTACCAAATGTAAAATGTATGTATTTCTGTTTTGCAGTTCCACATTTCTGCTGCAGCTGAACGGAAGACAAACTTCGTTTAAACAAACTTTTAAACCAGAAGAGAATAACTGTACCACAGCCACGTTTAGTCTTACTAACGTTAGCTATCCTAATCCAAATCTGGTCTGCAAGCTGCAAGAAAGTGCAATTACACATATAATTTGTGGACTTGACCTTCGTGCAGGCTGTGTGTACACACGTACTCGTAGGACATTTCTGACAACAGCTCTTTGTCCGACACTTAACACATTACTTTTGAGAGACTATATGAACTAAAAAGAGAGTTTCTGTGTAAATATGATACAGTTCAATATTTTACACAGTATCACATTGTTTTTGATCGATTTAAGAGTGATCTGAAATATGATTGTATATATGCACTAAATATACTGTTTGAAGGGCTGAATGGAGGATGTTATGAACATGCTTGTCCTCTTCCCCTTACGTAGTCCCCCCGGATAAGCCCACTGACATCAGCTGTCAGACTGCCAGGGTCTCGGATCAGGTCACCTGCACATGGTCCACTGGGAATGAGACGCATCTTTTCACCACCTATAACGTTACAGTCAAAAGGTGCTGCTCACTGGATTCGTTAGTGAGACAGCGTTGTGTATTGTAAATAATGCCTGTTGTCTTTCATTCTCTTGGGGAGGAATATATGGCCTGTTGTAGAAATGTTCTTCTAACCGCTGTTTGAATGTATTTGAGGAAAACCCTGATGTCTCTTCAGCAGGAGAAATGTAGCCCCGGTGTATCACGAAGGGATCCAGAGCGCTGGTGAATTCAATATTCCACGGACAGCGTTGAATGAGTCGGAGGAGTATGACTTGACTATAACAGCCCACAATGATCTTGGAGAAGCTACATCTGACATCTTCATCCTCTCTGTCAAAGATATAGGTACAGTCACGTACTGTGAACATGTCTTTATAGGTCCTTGCACTTCCAGCATTTTTTTTTGTATTATAAACTGTTCACTTAAAGACATCCATCTGCAGTAATCCCCGTCTGAGTAATTTTACACGGTTATAAAGATCTAATTTCCCAGCATCACTGCTTAGTCATTTCATCTCAAGGTACAGATGAGCACAAAACCTTAGGCTTAATTTACAACAACAAGGTTTTGTGTGAGTTTTCCCGACTTATCACCTTACTGAAAACTGACGAGCTTTTATGAATGGTACTGATGACCCTGTGGTTATTGGAGGTTGGCACATCGCAGTATTGAGGCTAAATGAGCTTGTGGTTTCCTACTGAACCAAATGTTATTTTTTTCAGTGATACCAGACACCCCTCAGATTCTGTATGTGGAGTTTAGGAATGACTCAGCATTTAACGTGCATTTGAACAGCTCCAATCTCTCAGATCATCTGCGCCCTAGGTTCAGGTTCACGCGCAATGGATCCTGGGTAAGTTTAAGGCAAGAAATAAAAAACACTGAGACATCTGACCCATGGTCTTAAGACTTAGGCGTAAAGTATTAGAACGGTCCTGTCGTCATGTAGGTGGAAGGTGAAGAGACAGGGATCACACGGGGTCTTGTCACACTGGACAACCTGGAGGCCCTCACTGACTATGAGTTCCAGATCAGGCTATGCAACTCTTCCTACCAGCCCGTGTCCTGGACCAGGCCAACCACAATACCAAGGCCTACCAATAGGACCCTGTGTAGCAGATGGAGTCCATCGGTTTTTGGAAAAACTCCAGGCAAAGGTAAATTCACAGTGTGATGTGTATAGTTTTTGTGTAAACCCTAGATGTTGCAACAGTAACATATAGCAGGGGTCTTAACACAACAATTGTTTGTCATAAATCAGTAATCTCCTCTTTTCAGGGCCTACTAGACAGCTAGATGTCTGGAGGTTGATTCATGACTCGGAGATTAAAGGATTTCAGAATGTGACAGTTTTGTGGAAGGTATTGGATTAATAATTTGTCTTCCAACATCACATAGCCACCACTTTACCTCATTCAACACCAGGGGGAGTTCTTTTATTGAAAATGCTTTTCACCCTCTGTTAAGGTTTTGTAAACGGACAAAAATTTTTTGTAAATATCGCCACTAGTTGTATAGCTTGATAATTACATCTCAAAGTGAACTTCATATTCTCATTTAGTAATAGGCTCTCTGTATTTTTTGAAGGCCCTATCTGCACATGAATACAGTGGTATGCTACAGCGCTATGAGCTCCTGGTTGATTCACCCCAGAAACAGGAAGTCTGTCCCCCTGATGTCTCCCACTGTTCCATTCTGGTGCCAGATCAGGTCCAGGCTCTATCTGTCAGTGCTGTCACTCTGTATGGCAAGTCTCCACCCGCTGCCGTTCACATCCAACACACAGGTGAGATACTGTCACAGAGACTCCCCCATACACACGCACAACACTACATATGGATGCATGTAATAAAATACAACACACATACACAACCCTACATATGGATGCATGTAATAAAATATAACAAGCACACATACAACAAATATTTGGATGTGTGAAAATGTATTTTCACATACCAATGTTGCAAAACAAAAAAAGGTTGAATTATGTATTGCACTGAATTTACCAAAGCTTCACACTTTCCTCTGTGAGTATGTAGGTGTGTGTAGCCTCATGTTGAGCAACCTGACCCCTGTAGGGAACAACAGCGCTGTAGGCCAGCACTGGTCTTGGCCTTTTGGGCCTGGACCAGAGGTGCTGATTGGCTACGTGGTGCAGTGGACGAGTGGACCTCAGGACATAAACTGGAAAAGAGTGGGAAAAAAACAAAACTCCACTTTCATCTCAGGCAAGAAAACAGTGCACACAGTATTTATTTATTGTCTTTTGCAATTTCAACTGTAAGACACATTTAAGAAAATCGGTGCAGTATCCCTTTAATGTTGTCTGGTTTTGTGTTGTCTGTTTGTAACTATGTTTTTTTTATGTCTTGGCCAGGTCTCTCTTGAAAAATAAATAATTAATCTCAATGGGATAATTCCTGATTATATTAAGGCTTAATAAAAAAGGACAAATTAAAACGGTGCTAAAATATTTGAGGTTTCAGTTGCTTGGTTTAAACAATATATGTTGTTGTTAGGTTAAATTAAAAAAGTATATTGAACAAGTTTGGGTCATAGGATCCATGTAAGGAAAATTCATGTATTTTTCTGACCACCGTCATTTAAATGTTTAAATAAATTTACACCGCAATGCCCATAGATCATTGCGTGAATCAAACATAGAACCAGCAAACACTCTCCCCTTGGCTAAAAACGGTGGTAGTTTAAAAAAATTCATGAAGGACCCCCGATGACGCAATAGAGAGTCATTTTCTCAACTCGTTTGACATTCTGCTGTTTGATTACGAAATGCTAAATGACAATACAATGTTGAACATACAACATTGTTATCTGATGAAAAACATATCAAAATATCAAAATGAGTGAACTATCGCTTTAAAAGAGCAAAAATATTAAGCAGAACAGAAATTCATAAGGAGGTAAATTAAAAACAAAGACATCGTAAGGAGACTGTATACGAAGCGCTAGATGTATTATAGTGTCCCTTCAGGCTTTTACGAATCTAGAGTATATATTTAACATAATTTACACTGCGGACATTACTAACTTTAGAAGTGGCCACTCTTAATGTGTTGTTGTAGGTCTGGCAGTGGGGGTGGGGTACAATGTCTCCCTATATGCTGAGACCCATAGTGGTTTGTGCTATCCCTGGTCTGGCCTGGCATACTCCAAAGAAGAGAGTAGGTTTAAACACACACACACACACACACACACACACACACACACACACACACACACACTGCAATACTTATAACCGCTTTCCATCTGTGCACTTTGTACACTATACACCTAACAGCCTTATTGACTTGTCATGTTCCTGACTCCCTGTGTGTGTTGCAGAGCCCGTGTCTGGTCCCAGGGTAACGGTTCTGGCCCGTGAGGCGCAGAGAATTCAGATCCAATGGGAGGACCTGGCCATGGACCAGCGGAGGGGCTTCATCACTAACTACACTATCTACATCAAGAAGCTCAACTCTGGCACTAGCCCCGAAGTCCAGTCGTGTGAGAACATGCACTAGCAAGCATTTTGGAGTAACTGTGCTTATGTGTGTGCAAATGATTGCATACATTATGTGTAGTGTGTTATGTGTGTTACTATGAGGGCATCTTACTTCAGTCACATGTTGTGTGGGGTTGTGTGTGACATTCCAAATACGAGTGAGAAAGCTGTAAGAGTGTAGGAGTGCGTGAGAAGAGTAGTATGCAAATATTCTTGCTGTTTTTTTCTTCTTCACCTCAATCTTACATAATGGAAATAATGTACATGTTAGCTCTTTGCTACTCCTCAACCAAAAACCCACAGAGTAGAGAAGGGTTTTCCAGTGACTACTGACTGAGCCAGAGATCCCCTTTGTTACTGTAACCTTGTCTAATATCCAAACTGCAAGGAACAACCACTTTTTTTTCTGTTGAAGAGATATTGACTAGCTGGTGTCAGCACGTTTGAACACTTTGTTTCTTAAATGCTAAACAAAGATACTAAACAGAATATCCTGCTCCTCTGGCCATAATGCTGAACACTTTTTTCTTGATGCAAGAGTTCTGTGAACTATTCTAGAACTCACTTTAACCACTAAATGGAAGTGAGCAGTATATAAACCTAAGCAACTGTTTTCAGCGGCACTGCTGAAGTTAAAGTGGGCTCTTGTGTTAGCCACCACGTTTCACAAACGTTTTTCACTTCCCGAGTCACGTTCTGCACATTAGCTTAGACTATATTTTTATGTGCTTTTTAAAAATGTATTTAGTTTTCCTGAAGCACACTTACATAAGATGGTCAGACCTCTCATAAACATGCAGCTGTCTGCATGGATGGACGAATTCATTTGAGTAAAGCTTTCCTGTGTCCTCAGTGACTTTGCCTGCTTCTGGCCCCAGGCAGCGATGGCTGGACTGTCCTGAGGGCCCATTGGCTCTTTGTCTCTCTGCCTCCACCTCTGCAGGAGAGGGGCCTAAGGGGAACCTGGTGTCCTCCCAGCCAGCCGGTCCACCAGGTCAGTCGTTGTACACTATTACAGCTGCACCACCAAATCCAATCACCTCTGCGGTACCTGGCCTTCACATGTCACGCCACGCCCTTCCTCAGCCTTAGTGTTTCCCATGATGAAGTATTTTGGTCCTGCCTCCAGCCTTTGTAACTTTCTACTCAAAGCTTTAGATTAATTAGTATAGCATTCTCTCTACTTACTCTCACAACAAACTGCAGATGTGTATGCAAAAAATAACTGGAGTTTGAATGAATACTGTGAAGGTTGTGCATGTTGTGAGTGGATCCAAATCGATTATAAAATGTCATTTTTCTCTCCATGGTATCTCCTAGTCAAGATGATAGCAGGACTTGCCACCATAGCTGCCATCCTCATGTTGATTTTTGCAAAGCTGCTGGGTCGGAGATGTGTGAGGGAAAGGTAATATACTCTTCTACTTTTGCAATAATCATACATTGTATAAATATATATTGTATATACATTGTATTATTTCTTATTATTAGGTTGTTGTTGCCAAGCAGTCCATTTATGGTCCAATACAAAGTACTATGTAACTAAACATGCTCTTGTGTTGTGATCTTCTTGAAATATTTTCCCAATGCAGGTTTAAACACTTGTGTATTGCCCTGGGTCCTGGCTGGCTAAGTGATAACGTACCAAAACCAGGAAACAGTAACGCCATCCTTCTACTGAAGGTAATATTCAAGAACTTCTAAAATAAGATGCTTCAGTTTGTACATCTTCCTCTTTCAGAAGACATTCTAAAAAAAACACAACAACAACAACAACAACAATAAGTGGGTGTTGATTCTCAAAGGGAGAGAAAGAGTTTGCACTATCCAAATTAGTCACCTATTTTTTTTGTCACCATGTTTCAACGTTATAAATAACTAACACAATCAAAAGCCCTGCTGATAGATTTGTGTGAAACAGGAAATGAACCCATTGCTAACATGTAGCAAGCCATATGCCGTGTTTAAACCAACAGTTTAAGTAGCCAGCTTATTACTGGCTCCTAACAATTAGTTTGCATTAAGCATTTTTTTTACTAGTTGTGTCATTTGTTTTTGTCTTTGTCCACAGCAGAAAGTGCTGGCTGCAGACTTGACCGTGTTGTCCACACAGAGTGACCCCCCTATGACCACTATTGAAGAGGTAGAGGAAGTTCTCTATCCCATCATCCACCATCAAATACTCGATGATGAGCCCACACCCAGAGCGACATCCGAGCCGGACCCTGTGGATTCTCCACTGGATTGTAGCTACAAACCTCAGACTGTATGTACAATTGCAGCATCGTTACAGGAGCAAGACGCTGATAATGAACAGAAGGAAGGACCGAAAAGGGATGAATGGGGTGCTAAAGGAGACAGAACTTTATCAGACATGTCTGGGGGATTGCTAGGAGCCTGGCACCGTGGTGTAAAGGAGGATTTATCTGGCTCCTCTCCTGACCTGACTCTGGGCTTGATGGAGGGGTTTCTCCCCTCCAGTGCTTCCTTGATGGCAAGCATCTCATTTGGGGATCAGTGGCATGGGGTGAAGGGTGTTGAGAGTGAGTTTGAGAATAACTCTCTGGATTTGAGACTGCAAGGTCAAACAGTGCCTCTTGATAGTATTTGACCAGTGGATTACGGCATCTGGCCTGAGCGCCACACACATAGATGGACACAGAGTGATTGAGAAAGATAGAGTGTGTGTTTGTGTGTTTGTGTGTGTGTGTGTGTGTGTGTGTGTGTGTGTGTGTGTGTGTGTGTGAGAGAGAGAGAGAGAGAGAGAGAGAGAGAGAGAGAGATAGAGAGAGAGAGAATTAGTGAGCATGAGTGCGTATGAATAAGGGTGAGTGATATGTACGGAGAAAGGGAAGAAGAGAGTGATTGTGGCCCTGATCTAACAGAGGACAATTGCATGCATGTTTTTACCAAATTTCATTACAAGTAATATAAGACATTCGCCTACAGTTCAACACTTTTTGAATTGGAAGGATGATGCAGTTTAAATAATCTTTAAGTGATTATAGTACATTGTATTAAATGTATTGATGTATATGCATGTAACAATGAGTATGACATGTCATCATGACCATTCAATGTTAAACTTTAATCATCAATCTATACAAATGTTGCCTTTAACATGCTCCAAAATTCTATGGCATGCTTTCATAAACACATGGATTGTTTCTGTTGTTTTGCCAAGGTGTATAACCTGAATTAAGCTATTTTAAGCCATATTTTACAACCTCAGGGACAAAACATACCATATGCCTGATCTCTAGTCAGTCAAGACTTTCACTATGGTTCAAATACACACGTCAGAAATGTCGCCCTGAAACCAAGACCATCTGCTGTTGTGACTTCCTGAGAACATTTGAACTTCCACCTTAAAATGTTAATTTATATCTTGATGGATCGTTTTTGGGGGGTGCTGATAAAAACTCTAGTTTAAAAGGTCTGTGATGGTCGGATGAGTGTGTAAGAGAGAGAGAGAGAGAAGAGAACGGAAGAGTAAGAGAAAAAATAGAATACCGGGTGGTGAGGGTGTGTATAGTTTATGCAATTTAGATATGAGTTGTTCTCCATTGCATAGAAAAAGTGTGGTTATTTGAGCAATTTAATGCGTCCCTCAAACTAGACATTACCAAGCGGTGAAGTAACATAGGGTAGGAATGTAGCATTTTTTGTTTGCAACACAGGTGGATGCTTTTCTTTTGCTTTAATAGATGGGAAAAACACCATGTGTGACATTATGCGAAACGTTAAAAACTATGCGCGCGCATCAATAGTGACTCCACACTAGCCAGTACTACGTTGTGATGGACGCTGAACCGAAGTAGAAACACCCGAACGCATAGAGATTGAACACTATGTTAATTATAGGTGTTATATCTCTATGCCCGAAGTCCTCGGACTTTATCAAATTTGAGAGTTGATTATGACAAGAGCGGCAATACTTTCAATCGGGAAATTGTTAAATTCCCAAAGTACACTGAAGTTTTATTGTGTAGTGGGTATCTAAATCAGTCTACGCTATTGGAATAAATCAAGCGTCCCTGCTGCTGAATAAATCTATCTGGTAAATCTGGCATCATGGGATCGTGAAACCAAGGGAAATGCCAAGTTTAACTGGATCATCAAGAACAATGACTCAGGTTGCGCACACCTGGCCAGTCCTAACGGCTATCAGTCTGCTGGCTATGGATTACTGTATCGGTAAGTTATTATGCCTTACTTACACTGCCATGCTTGCTTTTAAACTTATCAGCACTGATCAATGACATTTGATGGAGTCCAGAATCAGTAACCAATCGACTACTTTGTCTTGCTCAGCCGACAGGCCTTGCGTTGCGTACTCCAGTGCTAGGAGTTATGTGCAGCTGGGCTCCAGTTTCCAGGTGTACTGCACCTTCATTGCTCCTGACCATGAATGTAAGAAGAAGCACATGTGTATGGGAATGAAGGAACAGTCCTTTGGAGAACACAATTCTACTACGATATATCTTAACGTGACAAAGATCGAGCAGAACAGAACATACAGCTGCAGCTGTAAAACTTGTCCAGAAGCTCCGGATCCTTGTGGGCTAGATGTATTCACCGGGTGTAAGTATGACACCGTCTACTATTGCCTTAGTGAAATCAGCTAACACGAATAATGTAATAACACTTTGCCTAAAAATATATTGCCTATAAGTAGTAGTACAAGTAGGTGGATGTCATATAAAATCATATTTTGAAAGCAACGATTCTAGTTGGATCCCAAAAATAACCTAATAGATAAACTGCTACTCTTGGTTGTGTGTGAACTCTGGGAGGAGGCTGTGAACGTGTTTTACTGTTGAAACCATCATCATGTTTCTGACTCCTAGGAACATACAACAACAAATAAAAACAACATGTAACTGTACAGTATATTGATTACATTCAGTGCCTGAATTACAGGACTCCCAAATGAAAAATTACTCCCCTTGATTGTAACAATACATGAATATTAGATGGAGCCATAGCATTGAAAATTGGATTAAGATCATTCCATTGCAACGCTTATTTGCACACTGATTATATATGTTAACCCTTATTTTCCATTTGCAGACTTTCACATGGAATAAATCATGTTTCTATTAGCAGTTACTCTACTAACTAGTCTGAAAACCTCAAGTTTATAATGAGTGTTCTTCAAACCAACTCTTCCTTGTAGACCCACCTGGTATTCCTAAAAACTTAACCTGCGTCCAGAAAGGAGAACTAGGACCTGTCGTGTGCAGTTGGGCAAGAGAAAGAGAGACTTACCTTGGGACCATTTCAAAGCTTTGGTGAGTTAGAAAGAGAAAGGGAAACTTCCAGAAGGATGTGAGTTGAGGATCTGACTGGTCAGTCACCCTGGCAGTCGCACCATAAGCAACAGTTGGAGACCGCGAGCAGGGACTGTTCCTGATGGATGCAATAAAGCTATGATCAATATTAAAGCAGCGTGTTTGACCATGTCAATGAAAATAAAAACATTGTGTGTATTTACAGGGTGAAAACTGTGTCGAACGAAAGCACCAATGGGCCTAGGTCATACAGAGCCTCGGGTACTGAGTGGCTCACGGCGGAGTTCAAAGTGCCCAGCTCGGTTCAGTCTTTGTTCTCCGTGTGGGTTGAGGCTACTAACAAGCTGGATTCCACCAAATCCACCGTCATTAACTTCACCCTTAACGATATTGGTATGGCAACAACAAGAGACTTGCACTTTGCACACAATTCAAGTCGCAGATAGGCTTTTTCACACCCATAGTCTCAAACTACATGCTAGATTTTTCAAACGCCCTATGTACTAGGAGTATTCAGTCGATGTATAATTTGTTCATCTTCAATCATTGTAATGGCCGTCACAGTTGAATTCGGCATCATTTTGTTCCACATAAGGGTGATTAGGGTACCTTGCAGACGTTTGCCTGGTTGATGTATGAGCAATATTTTTAACCACAGTTTTCCAGTGAAATGCTACCTGCTCTTTCTCTTTTCATGCTGCCAGCGTCAGCCATTACTAATCCTTGCAAATACTGTGCTATATTATGTCTGATTGAATTGCATCCTCCCTATTACAATGACCAATCTTTCAGTATGAATGTTTTTCACACCTATGTCTGAGCTGATAAATGCTTCACTTAAATTATATCAATTCCACTGATCTATCATTAGTCATAAAGTAGAGGAAATTGGTAAAGGAAGTGTATTACTACACACCTCAGACTGTGCACATATTAACCACTGCTATTTACTTGGCCTTGCCAGAATGTTTCTCTGAGTGTGCTGTCTGTCTTGACAGTGATGCCCCTGGCCCCTGAACTGACCCGGGCCGAGTGCTCTGCCTGGCGCTGTGATGTCCGAGTGAAAGTGGCCAACAAAACCCAGCTTCTTGAGGTCCAATATTTAACAGACCAGAAGGCCTGGACGACTTTGCCTCACACAGTAAGCATCAGCCTTCGTCTAGTAACATTGGGATCAGTCCATGTTACTCTTAACGTATCCACCTTTATACTGTTGCAACACTGGCGGGATGCCATGAATGCAGTTAAATTTGTTGCTCACAATTACTGTTGACACTTGCGTCAAAGTCTTTCAGATGACTAATGTTTATCATTCAGAATATACAAAAACAAGCTTTATTACTCGTATTATTTCAATGTTTAAACAAAATATGCTACCTATTTCATACGTATGTTTTTAATGAACATGTAACAAATCACTTTCAGGACTTGCAGACAGGACCAGAAAGGACTCAATCCATCCTGTTTCTGGAACCCTACAAATTATATAATTTCAGAGCCAGGACTAAGTTCAGTACTGGAAGGTGGAGTGAGTGGAGCAGAAATATATCCAACTGGACTAAAGAGGAAGGTGAGCTGTGTAAATATTATTTTCATCTTTAATGTAATTTGAATAACCTTTTACACAATATTCTGTATTATATAAATACATGCATGCGTAAAAAAATGCTGTGTATAATATTTGACACATGAGACTATTTCAACTGCTTTGTTACAGTCTCTTGAACCACTACTTGCACCACATCTGGGCAAAATAACACTATATTTGTACTGTATAAGCTTCGTGTGATCTCGGTTTAGGTTGCTATCAAGTCACCAATCACCGATAGCATGCAAGATAAATCACCCATTGGAAGTTCACTACTGAGTTGTGGGTCAAATAAACCCACCACACAGATTTTAAGATTTGACGTTATGAGTTATTAAAGAGTTTTGAGTGGCATACAGTAAGGCAAATATAGAGAGTATAAGATAGAGAGTCTGATGCAGTCCACGGAAAGAACTGTTTTCACGTAATACAAATGGTGCAAAGATAAACGTCTCCCCTTACCTAAATATCTTTGAAGAGTATGGCTTGTAAGCAATCTGCAGGATTCTTGTGATCTGTCAGCATATCTCACAGTAAAAGATAAAACAGGCTCTGAACTAAGCTGAAAGGCCCAGTTTTTACACTTTACAATTTGGTGGTGATATAAACTAAAAACATGTTGGCGTCACAGATTTAGAAGTAGCCCACCACCGTGGAACACTGAAACAGAAAGTGTCTTGACCATGAAACAATGTGATTCTTCAGATTAAATACTTTTATATATGTAGTTCTATAAGGGCTTCACTTCTTGATTATTATTATTTTTTTTTTACATATTGTCAGAACTAACAGCAGTACTCTGTCTTACTCCAACAAAGTATTAAAATAGATTGCCTGTTGGTCTGTTTTTGTGAGTACTGTCATACACAGAACATTATAGTGAGCGAAAGACACTGACAGAACCTCAATGTCAACTGACAATTCACACAACTCTTTGTCAGCCTCTCTAACATCTGTGGCTTTGTATGTGTGGCTTTATGTGTGCACTCTGACAAAAAAAGTTCCCCCACCCCACTTCCTGTAAAAGGCTACGCAGAAGAAAGTCGTTCTATTTAATGAGACATTTACCTTCCATTCATCAAAAGACAAGGCATTTGTAATGTCATTGGGATGTTACAAACTACCACTCTGTCGTCCAAGCTGTTGCTGTTCATGCATCGGCTAATATTAGAAAATGTCTGGAAACTGTACTGGCAAAAAAATAAATATTTGGCCTGAAATCCTGGAGAAAATGTTTCGCCTAACCAAAGACAAAAAAAATTGTAACTTCTCTTCATCATTAGTCAAACAGTGGACACATCACATGGCATTGTGACGCTGTATTTGAAGCATTGCTTTATGTAAGAATAATGTTGGCTGGATTTGTGACAAAACCCTGTTTTGTTTTTGTGCAGTGCCAGCCAAAGCCCTGGATGTGTGGCAAACGAGTGCAAGCACCATATCTAACATCACTCTACACTGGAAGGTGAGCTTTGAGTAGCTGCACTCAGTTGAGCCTCGGTAAAGCAACTATATTTTGAAGTTCATTTCAGCCTCTTAGGAGTCAAATTTAGACTTTGGCATACATTTTATGCAAACAGAAAATGGTGGCACGTGTCTATACCTCCGCCGCTACCAAGGTCTTCTTTTAGAAATGATTTCCTCCTCCATTTCTCTCGGGTTGTTGATGCACATACACAACCACTGTTTTAGCAATAGTTGCAGCCTGTAGCCTGGACATTTTGCTTGTAAACAAACTGAAGGTCACATTATGACCACAGCCCCCACCCCTACATCTCTCTTCCTTTAACCACATGTTTGAGGTGTTAGTCGAGTCTGAAACCTGGACTTGACAAGCGTCAGTTTCGGTTTACAAGAAATAGATGAGCTTAACAGAATGAATTTCTAAGGCCCTCCTCTATCATGTAGGAAGCTCCTAGCAGAAGACCAGCATTCCATTCCCTGTTCTTTACTCATTACTCTTTACTTAAGGACATGTTGTCCCATTATGGGCCCATATTACATAGCAACAGGCCGCAAACCTATTTTGAACTAAAGTGGCAATATCACACTATAATTATAGTGGCTTCTTTGATTTCAGAAGCTGGGCAATTCTGAAGCCAGAGGGAAGATCCTGCAGTATGAAGTAGAAGTGAATAACCCACTGACGGGGATGACCTCCAGTATTAACACCTCAGCTAATCATCAAACAGGGCAGTTCTGTTCCGATTGTGAAGTTAAAGTCTACGCTTGGAACTCCAAAGGGCGGTCACCGTCGGACAGAGTTACTTTAATCTACAGGAAAGGTGCTACCATTTACTCCTTTATGGTTTCACGTTTACAGTATTGCTCAATTTTAATTAATTTCAATTTGTTTAATGTAGTGTATGCTGACTTTATTTTCTCTCAGTAAGATTCATTTGAGGACGTTCCTCATAGTTCAGCTGCTCTAATATAGCTAATATATATCTTCTTCGTATGATCTGACCATTTAAATTCACTCATTTTCTATGCTAAGTCACGGTCATACTGTTCTGCTTTCACAGATCAGCCTGCACCTCGGAGTGTGTCATGTGAAGTGGTAAACAATCACAGTGTTGCCATCTCCTGGCAGGAGCCTGTCAAGCAGGCCCTGGGGTATGTGGTGGAGTGGTACCCTGCAGGAAGGCAGGATACACATCTTAGCTGGCACAAAGTGGGGCCTAAGGAGAGGAATACGGTCATTATAGGTACATATTTAGATATATTTTCACCGTCAGTTTTTCAAATTATCGCGTTATCTTGCAAGGGTCAAAATCTTCGTTTCAGGCTTTTTTTTGCCTCCGTTGATTTGCTTGACTGATGCAATTTTCTCTATTAACCCTCAGATTCATGCTCTCAAAAACGTGCTGTCATACTGTCTCACCCCTGATCCCTTTATTCCCTATGTATCTGATTTTCTCATATTTTGAAAATGTCCCACAGACAATATGAAACCCAACGTGTGCTACAAGGGAGCAGTCTATGCTCTATATAAGGGGGCAGTGGGCAGGACAAAGTTTTGGACTGCCACCTGGGAGTCAGGTGAGAGCTTGGGAGTATCTCAATCCTCTGTTACAATAGTACTACATGGACACATAGCATATAGCAGAGAATATTCACAATTAGAGACCTACATTGTGTTATTGTTAAATTATTATTGTAGGGCCTTACTTCAAAAAAAAATATATATATACCCATAGTTTTCATTGTATCTGTGCTCGCAGTGCCAAGACGCGGTCCGGATTTTCAGAAGATGGTGGAGGGAGATAAAGTGACTGTGAGCTGGGAGGAGGTGCCAGAGGAGCTCTGCAGGGGCTGTGTCATTGGCTACACAGTATATTTGAAGCAAGGAGAGAATTCCGAAGCCTGTGCGTACTGGAAGGAATCTAGTATTCACTTTAACAAACACTAAATAAAACAACTCAAATAATATTAAGACTGTGGGTAAATCTGCTCAGTGTCAATACGACGTTGTGGCAAGCTTTGGTTCTATGTGTTTTTTGGAGGGGGGCATGGTCAGTTGTATGGTTTCATTAACTCATTCAAATCTAAAAAGGAAAAGTTGACTGTCTGTAGCCATGAATAAGAAATGGCCCACTGTTTCAGATAACTGCTCATCTTCAGCGAGAACGTTCAGCACCAAGCTAACCCCATCGGCCGGAAAACCCTACAAACTGTGGATGACAGCTTGGACTGCCAGAGGGGAGAGTCCATCAGGATACTCAACCCTTATCAACCCACGTGTGTAACAACTTTTCTTTGACGATTACAGATGTTTATTTTATTTATATTTGTTTGTTTACATTTGTTCGAAATTGTGAATTGTGGTTGTGAAGGCCTTCTTACACAATCAAGTTTGTGATCTACCTTTTGGAATTATTTAGGGACCTTTACTGTCTCCATTTCAGAGGAGGGCAAATCCATCCTTTTAGAAGCGTGGCTCGCCATCATAGTGCTCTTCGCCATCACCATTCTGTTTCTACTCTACTCTACTTTGTGTCAGAACTCCGCTGTACACCACAGGTAACAGGCAAAGGACCTATGCCCCTTTGTGTTGTTCTACAGCACACTTTAAGTGGGTCGCTGTAGGCAGACTTCAGTTCAGCTCTGAACCACAAGAGCCAGAGAAGAGAAATCTGTGTAGAACAAAGAACATTTTATTAAAATTATAAATAAACTGACAGCAGCAGTGTCTCAGCAGCCTCTCTCAGGATTTATTTTCAAATTTTGAATCATTACTTAGACAAAATGTTTCTAAGGAATCACACCACCAATAATTGATATATCTTCCATAATGTTGGTAAATGCTAAATTAATAATCATACATTTAATTACTCAAATACATCTTTAGCCCAAATGTTTGCAAACACTGCACGTTTACTTGACGAGCTGTTTTACACTTCAATACCCCTATTCTGCTTTACTCTTTAAATGTTTTCATGTTCATTATAAAACAATTCGATCAGGTTTTGGTTTGGTAAGCAAAACACAGTGTTTTGTTAATGAACTCCTAAAGAATTTGACATGTATAGACAGTATGTTGCTAAAACCATGTAGACTATTTGATCTTCTAAACCATATCTCCTTTCCGTCATCTAGATGTTTGGCTATTGTACCAGATCCTGCTAACAGCAAATGGGCAAAGGAATGTGACAATGAGAAGGTATATATGGCCACCTAGTTCTAACAAATCCTCTTTATCTGACAATACTAATAGGATCGCATAATCCAACATGATGCATTGATTGACAGGACCTACTGTATTACTCCAACAGGGTAAATTAAGTCTGAAGTTCTATCTTACTGACTCGAGTTGGAGTGAAGACGAGCCAGACACAGTAGACGTGCAGGAGCTTGAGAAAGAAAACTGGATGTCTGGAAGCGTTGCTCCTACAGCAGACCCCACTGACAGCCCCCACCTTCCCTTACTTCAGCCCGGTCCAAGTCCCATGACATCCCCAGTCCCAACACTTTCCCCTCAGAGCTCCTACTTGAAGAGCTTCTCTCTGGAATCCGACTCCTCAGAATGCACACAAGGCTCCCAGGACACAGACACCACTGTAGACTATATCTCAACATATGGGTCAGGACAAGTTATAGAGGGAGTGGAAGATGTAAAGAACGACTTCTTGAATGGTACAGGCTTTCTTCCCAATGTCTTCATGGGATCTCTGCTGCCTTCGGAAGAAAAGCTCACTCTGGACAGTGTCATGATTGACTGCAGTGACTTTGAGAACGGTTTATGAAGCCGGACGAAATGAACTTGCTGACTCAATTTTAGTTTGTTATGACACATTGGGTTGAGCACATTTCATTAATACATGGACTAAATGTAAATAACTGTTATTCCAGAAATATTTTATGACACCCAGCCAGTTGAAATCTAATTTGAGGAATGCCAAAAGTATGAGGAAACTGGATCTCCGGTACATTTTCTTCCCCACTACAAATAAAAACGTTCTTAAATAAGGTTTGTGGTTATCTTACACGGTGCGCAAATAGTGACACGTTCAACACTGCCAGGGTTGCAGCTGAAAGAATTATACTTAAATTGTCATTCATGCTACAAGGATGCATAAATTCACTTAGAAAAAATCCCTCTAGTTTGGTCTACTTGTGATGGGAGCAGTGATATGGATAAGCGTAGTCATTTACTCACACGGTTGGCATTTTCTTGACAGTTTTCACACCAGCATAAACTGTTGCTTTAAGCCTGGATAATATATTTTTATTCTTCATATTTGTTTCATATTATAGTTTCATTAGAGCAATTGGTCAGATGGTGCCAACACCCTTTTATGTGAACACACTCATAGCTAGACAGGGTGAACCTGGGTTGATCTACCAAGTTAATAACCACCTTTGTCATACCACATATAGGCATGATTGTGGTTGTTAGGGTTAGTGAACCCAGATAATAAAAGGATATGCTGGGTATGTTGAACTTGCTTCATGCAAGGTATAAGCACACAAAAAAGTCAAAATGCAAAACTGAATCGACCATCTTTATTTATCGACAGAGGCCTAAAATAGCAGGGTTAGAATTCACACATTGTAGAGCGAGCAGTAGGTCATTCCACATTAAGAACTGTATTTCTTTCAGAGCAATTATGCAGTGGCGCTGCTGTAGAGGCTAAAGGGAAAGTCACAATGAAGAATCATCTATCAGCAGAGGGCAGGACTGTAGGGCGTAGGATTGTGCTCACACATTTTTCTCACTACACTGGAGTGGAGTGTGTAATGACTACTTGGAAAAGGTTTAATGGCTTTAAAATGACAACATGTGCATCTTGTAGTGGTCGATTCCTGTGCCCCCTTTCATAGACGCAACCAATAGGTCAAACTGACTTGACATTTTGCCCTTGCATCTAGCTTCTGACCAGAATAGTGAGACACGGGACGTGAACACTGGCAACTACGAGATGCACCCCAAACGCAAGTAAATTAAAAACACAGCACAACTTTCTAAATGAATCCACTTGAATCACATCTGACAGGATTGTTTTAAATAATGTAGTTATTCAACCTGCAGTCACTTAGAGGATGCTTTGAAAACACTTCTGTACAAAATATCAAATTTTGAATTATGAGGTCATCTGTAGGTACACACAATATCAAAGATCAGGGAGATGTCCCATCCGCACCATCTGAAATAATACCATCTCACTGAAGATATATCTTAAAATAGTAAAATTTAAAGGCCTAATAAAAAATACAAACAAAATAAAACCCAGACCATGCTATATTTTTTAAATCCCAGTAAGTGAAGCAGTAACATTGAGAAAGAAAGCTTGAGCGTTGTCACCACAGAGCTTGGTTTGCAGAAAGGAACAACAAATCAAACTATAGGGGGACTACAAGCTAAAGAATACCCTTCTCATACCTATAAGGAAATGCATATTTTCAAGTTGCAATACAAAAAAATATCCACGAGGAAAGCATAATCTCTGAAAAAAATACTGTACGAAAACATCCCTGCTACTTTGTTTCTAAGTACAAAACCTCTACCAATTTGCTCCAGAGTGGCAAGAAGTCTTTTTTTGTGTTCTTTTTTTTTTTTATCCTCTTCTTTTTTTAAATGGGTTAAAATTCAGTCCTCAAGAGTTGAGTCATAGTAATGAGTCTTCTCCATCAATTGATCTCAGCTGAAGGATCCAGAAACATGCAAGCCTCATGGTGGAGGTGCGTAGGGGCTCCTGTAGGCCGGAGGAGCTACAGCCAGGCTTAGGCCAGGGCTGGGAAGGCCTCTGGGTCATCCACATTGGGCACGGACACACCGCTTGGCTGGGGAATTGTGGGACACAAGGAAAAATTAGAAAACCTAAAAGGTTCAGGGCGATCCTATCGAATTGCTTTGAAATATCGGGAACTTGTACTATGTTGAAATTAATAATTTTATATTACAATTCCATTGTGATTGTAAGCAAGTGTTATGCACTTGGAAAATATAATTTATCATTATATCCCTAATAAACGGATTAAATATCCAATAGCAAAATCTAAGTTGTCTGATCCTGGATCACAAAATACGGGATTTCTAAAACTGATCCGTTAGGGATAAAAAGTTTGGGCCCAGTTGACAACAGTTAAGAAGCAGGCCTATAGCCAAACAAGGCAGCTTTTTCAAACTCACTCCCTTGATTGCTTATTTAGAGTATAGTGGATTATGTAGTAAAGGATGGGGGGGGGGGGGGGGGGGGGATGCACCAGTTGAAATACCTTGTCCGTCCTGCCTCCACGAGGTGGCCTGGGGGCGGCTCCTTCGCGGGGCTCTCTGCCTTCACGAATATCGCGTCCCTCGCGAGCCTCACGGAAGTCACCCCGTCCGCGTCCTCCTCTGCCGCCACGAGGTCCACCTCGGCCACGGCTCGGGCGTCCCAGGTCCCCAAAGTTTATCTCCAGCTGGGCGGTGATGTCGTTGGCAGGCTTCCTGAAGTGGTGCTCATCGTCCACCTGATGAACAAAAGTAGTTTGGTGCAGGAAGAAAACAATCAGATTTCCACCAAACAAGCAAGGAGAAACAAGCATGACTATGTTTTGCGCTGATGTACGATAACAGAATACTGCTTGCACAGACACATCACATTTGTCATTACCTTAGAGCTCTCTGGCTCAACCTCAGCATCAATTACGGGGCTTTTCTTTTCCTGTTGGAGAACAGAGGGGAAACGGCATCAGACGTAGTAGTCGGTTAGCTAACCTAAACAGACTCGCTGAATTGACTCATGATTGAGGAACATAAGATACCACTAGGTGAGAACACAACAAATGGGTGGTATCAAGGGTACAATATAGTCAATAAGTAGACTCACATCATCTTTCTTGGACTTATGCAGCACATATCCTTTCTTCCATTCGGCTCCCTCGTTTGCCTTGCGGATATTAAACTCCACCTTAGCGCGCTCCTTATCCTGCACAGCCTTCCATTCATCTAGAGTCATTTCCTTGGCACTTTCCTCCTTCACCTCCTCGGCCTCGTTTTCCCTGTAACACACAAACAAACCTTTAGGACAAGTGTATTAACAGGTACATGACGGGGAACCTGCAGTTAAACAAAAGGCAGGACACCTACTTATTCTCAGAATCCGCAGGTGCTGGCTCCTCTCCCTCAGGGGTCTCCTCGGGTGCAGTTGATTGGTCAAGCTCGCCGCTGAAAAAGAAAACAGAAACCTGTCATGGTGAAGTCTGTTACACGTTACAGGCTCAAACAAGCGGTCTAATTCTTTGTCATTTAGATTTGTTAAGACAAAAGTGCTCACCTCAGTTCATCCTTGACAGTGCCCCAGTTGTGAGATCCACCTCCTCCACGCTTCTCTTCACCTTTCTGGCTGCTGAAACAACATTAGCATTAGCTGGGAGCTAAACACCAAAATCAATACTAAATAGAAAGCTAGTTGATTAAAATAGGTTAAAACAAATGCTTTGCACTCAAGACACTATCCCCTAATATGTTTGTTTAATGCAAATATGACAAAACTATGGAAATGTACGTACGATCGGTCGCTACCGCTGTGTCTGTCAAATTCACGTTTTCCTCTAGAGTCAAAGCCATCACTGCGGCCCATGCCACGACCCATGCCCCGTCCTCTGTCTCCGCCACGGCCTCCTCTGCCACCGCCACGGCCTCTGAACGGCCTTTCACCAATGGGCCTGTGGAGAGACACAGGAAAAATATATCAAAAGGCAAAGACATCCGTCAATTCAGTGCACTAGCAGTTAAAGGTCAGCACAATATCATGTATATAAAACATCTGCAGTACAGTAACTCACTTCTCCACAGAAAATTCTCCTCCCTCGGGCTTCTCGCCCTCTCCGACGGGCCGGTCAAAACGGCGCTCACGTGGGGGCCGCCTCTCAGCAGGCCGTCTGTCTGTAGGGGGACGCCCCTCTCCTTGGCCTCCCTGGGGCGGGGGGCCTTGGCCCTCAGGTCTACGCACCATCCTTCTAACGCCAGGACCTGGAAAAGCAAAAAAATTAAAAGGGTTGGAAAATTTGACCCAGTCCAAATGATGAAACAACAAAAGCAGGATTTTTATTTTCTTTAAATCGTTGAAAGCACAATTGATCTGATTACTTGAATGGAGTCATCTGACATACACAAGACTAATAAGCCAAATTGTGTACGTTACCCATTTGGTTACATCTATTGCAGACACTACCCCTGATGTTCACAATATAAGCCTGCTGTACTTCCTCAAAATACCTTAAGATGAGACAAGTCCTACTCATTGCTCTGATCACTAGGTACCAAAATAGACCCCCTCCCCAACACCACGGCAGCTGGGTGCACTGTGTTGCTGCACCTGTTAGGTCTTCTCTGAAGCAACTGAATATGACTTTCCTTCAAAATGAAAAGCATTCTCCTAACTTGCTATTATTGCAGGGTTTAAACCAAGCTATAAAGCCATGTAGTTTGAGACACAATCTGAATATTAAAGGAATGGGAAATGATATATATTGAATGATTAGCTATGATGGCTGAGAATAGAAACATGATATTTAAGCATTCCCCCACTTGCTACGGACAACAGCCTGACATATTAAGACTAGGTTTT
Organism: Galaxias olidus; assembly: GCA_026901105.3. Taxonomy (NCBI): domain Eukaryota; kingdom Metazoa; phylum Chordata; class Actinopteri; order Galaxiiformes; family Galaxiidae; genus Galaxias; species Galaxias olidus. The sequence continues at coordinate 600,323 of JAPMUY010008245.1, read as the reverse complement.
GCTTAGATATATATTGAAAATCATTGATGCGCACAATGACATCATACCATCCCCCCGTACATTGTTGTGCACCTTTGCCAAAAGCAAATGACAGTTGTTTTGTAACGCCCCCAAGTCAAATCTAACCACAAGGTTTGTCACGAATTACTGTCTATGAACAATATTTTTGACCGTTGCCATAAAAATCAATATCCAACATCTCAAATTACCCCATCAGGCAATGTCTTCGTAAATTAAGCAAAATGGAATTGCCATTATTAAAATTGGCTTAAATCATAACTGCAGTTGCAACTAGTGTAACGTAACTACAAATAGTTTAACCATACCCATTTTAACGGGAATGATCCCTGTTCCAAAGATCTTCAAGGTTTTAACGAAACGTACACATTACACTGAGACGAAATTAAAAATATGATTTAATAAATGTTGGCATTCATTGAACGTGAATTGTAGATTAGTTAGACACGCGGGTTTGCAAACGTTTCGTTAAATTGCTCGCTGGATAGCTAACGTTGGCTAATTTAATGGCTGTTTAAATTCAGCTGGTTAGCTTAGCTAAACTCAACTGCAGTGAAGGCCCAGTATTAATTCCAGAGGTGATTGACCGCACGCAAAACAAGTTTACTAGCTTTAGCTACTACCTAACGATATCCCAGGCGATGATTATCTGGGCGTGCAATAATGAACACCAAACCTTTCCCTTTCGTCGTGCACCAATGAAGAAATCGTGTATCCCCAAAACTGACAACACAAAATGCGCTAACAATACAATTGCTACATGTTATTGACCTCATGGTGGGCTTCAGATTCGTAGTGGTAGTGTTAATGTTAGCTAGCAAGTTACCGTTAGCGCGCTTAGCTAGCTAGCCACAATGTTACCCCTTTACTACGTACAGGAATGCCACTAAGAATTTTATGCAGCCGTGACACTTGTAATGCAAACTGTAAACTTACCATCTTTCTTGAGAGGCACAGGTGCCTGGGTTTCTTCCTTTTTATCACCTAGCGGATTCTTTCTGTCTTTTTGGGACTCCTTTTTCTGTTGCTTGGCAGCCTGAGCGGCTGTCTTGGCGGCACCCGGAGCAGGAGCCTCCTTCTTTTTTAATTCTGCCTGCTTCAACAGCTCGAACGGATCAGACTCATCATCAAATAACTGGTCGAACCGATTGGCTATGGCACAGCCAAAACCTTCTTGCATTTGTCCGGGCATGATGGCGCCCCTTCAGCAGGATTTTCCTCCGATTCTACGAGGATTGGTGCGAACACTTCGCTAGATGTTGCCACAAGATGGCAGGGAAAAGACCTTCTTCTCTTCCGGCGTGATTGACATCCGGGACCTTGCATGTTGGCGATGGATGGGGTGTGTAGTTTTCTGAAATTGGAAGTGTTGGTAAAACAGACAAGACTGCCCCGTCATGAACTACAATAACCACATGGACAAGAACATTAGAAACTCACCACTTTTACTTGCAGTTGACAGGCATGCATTCTGTTTATCACCACTGCTCGCTGTGTGTGTGACAGAGTTTTGTTTGGGACTTAACCTAAAAATACAATAGATTTGCGACCTACCACCTTTCCATATAAATGCAAAATTTCTAGGAAGATCCGTACACATTTTAATTAAACCACACTCACGCATACTATTATGCATTTTCTATTTTAAATCAATAGAGTAGGCCTGGATCTAATGGAAAATTGGCCCAATTTATATATATATATATATATTATATATATATATATATTATATATATATTTATATATATATATATATATATATATATATATATATATATATAATAAAAACAACATTATAAACCATACACACAGCGAACAACCAGATGTAGGCTATATAACTACGCACGCCTACATAAAATACATTAAAATAGGTCGTAATAAACAAATACTTAACGGAAAGGGAAAAGTATTATTAGACATGAAACTGTTATCTGTTACATATACAAATATTTATAGACATAGCCTACCACTGCAAAAAAGGAAACATGATTTATTGTCAAACAAGCACTTTTTTTTTGTCACTTTGAATATGATGATTCATGATCATGCTCAATGGGTCCTTTCAATTTTCATTGTTCAGCCATAGTTGCTTGATTACGGATTGACGACAGCTTGTAACAGAGTCCATGTGCGAGCGTGACATTTAGTGTGTACCGTTTATAATTAATGGTAAAATAGAAATTAACTGGTGGTGATTATTTTGGAAAAACGAGTTAATTGACATAGGCCTACTTGCAAACAGACAACTTTGCGCATCCAAGATGACTTCTGCTGTCGCAAAAGCAATGATAGAATCATACGCTCTCATGTGCATGGTTACAGGGACATTTTTTGTTTACTTCTGCGGCATGGTCTGGGCATTCTGCAACCCAAAACTCAGCGGAGTGGAAGAAGAACTAGGGGTGGAAGTAGAAGTTGCAGAGGATAACCGTTGCCAATGCGCCGAAATTCCACGGGAGCAGATTTACTTGACAGAGGCTTACTACCCCTGGATAACAGAAAAAACTGACAACTGGTCATCAGAAACGACCTATATTAACTTTTTGGGGGACACTGATAGCCTCTTGTCAGATTGCACTGGATTGTATTGTGATGTCCATGGAGATAGAAAGAGACAGTACTTTTCTTCATCCGTCAGTTATGACACATCTGGTATTGTGTAACTTGATATGGGGTTTGAAAGGCAAGCATCTATGGTGTGCTGGTAGGCTATTTGATAATCATCTATTATTTTATGAAGTAACCAATTCATTTATGCTATTTGCTACTTCATTTATAACAGTAGCATTTTTTTTTCTACGGACTAACTGTTCCTTAAAACAAACCTAAATCAAGCAGACATTGGAAAGAATAGGACATGATCCATCTACATTCAATTTATTCAATAGAGAAAAATGTTGCTTGAAATGTTTTACGGTCATGATTCTTAATTTTTCAGCACAGTATGAATGCTTAAAAAGTTAGACAAAAGTTTAGTTTGTCAATTAAACAACTATAGGAGGCCTATGGTTAAAATACTTAATCTTCTTGCATAATAACTAGTGACAAGTTTTATTGTAGCAGCTGTGACACTATTTAGCTACTGCTTTGTTTAGTTTCTTTCTTTCTTCTGCTTCAAGTTGTAATAATTTGTTATATAGGGCTTCTGACATATCTTCATCAATATCCATCTGTAAAACAAACAAAATGGTGAGGAGGGATGGTAACGGAGAGATTACATGATATTGTAAGACAGTTTGAAGAATAATAGCAGTGAAATGGACTATACTCAACAAAAGTGATACATGTCAGATTAGATATAATTACTGAATTTGTCATGTTACTAAGCGCTAGTACGTTTTTGAAAATATATCAGAAGAAAATAAGGAAGTAGGCATCCCAAATGCATTTATTCATTTGTAACATTGTCTAAAAGTTTTTTTTTTTAAAGACTGCTATTTGGGTTTTTAGGTTTTCCTACCTTGCGTGGTTGTGTGTAATTGTTGCCTAACCCAGAAGTTAAACTGTGATATTTGGCTCGAGGGTCCAATGACTCTGGCTTTTGCAGAAATAGCCAAAACTGCAAAATAAAAATTGCTACAATCTGTGAACCAAGAATAATAAGCTCCCCTCCCCAACAACTATAAGATGGCATAAAGAAAAGGTTGGATAGACTCATTTACACACCAAAGATTCTGCTCCATTGTAGGGTGTGAGGGTAAACGTATTGGTGAAAATCCTAATCTGTAAAAATGACACATTGGATATTTTTATGTAAAAAAACAAACAGCAAACATACCCTTTGTCTTATATTGAATATTTCATCAAAGGGAGAAAGAACAAAATAGCCTTCTGTAACTATGGGGTAAAGTCAGAGTAAAACAAGGATTTGGTGGTCCACCTACCAGCCATAGGATGGGCATTAGCAAGATCCAGAGAAAAGCAGGGAAAGAGGGCAGGATACCATAGGTCAGGGTGGTCATCACAAAGCCTGGACAAGTCACTGACGAGTACAAGCCCTGGGCAGCAGAGTCACAAACACGTTGATCTTTTTTAAATAGTGTTTGAATATATATATATCTTGAAGCAGCATTTAGTCATTCGTAGATATTGCCGTCATTCTCTTACAGTGACCAAATCTAACTATGTTTCTATATAAACACCCAACTTTAAATCGGTCATTGAAATGCGTATGGAAATATATTGCAATATAAAGAGGTGCATAACCTTTCCATTTGTTTTGGTGTCGGTTCACTCATTTGATTCCACTTATCACAAAGACTGCATCTGGCTTGCCTTTGAGTTGAGATGAGTGTTGAGAGCCAGACTAAGCAGGTCTAAGGCATACTTTGAGGAGCTATAGGGCTGGGCGCCTCTCTGGTGCTGAACGTCCTCCATGCTGAAGGCTGAGCGGTGAGCGTTACTGGAGGAGGTCCAGATAACACAGGAGGTTCGGTCTGCCTGGCAAAGGATAGGCTCCAGTTCGCGTACCTGGACAACAGCCAACAACATTTTTAAATAAAGGGAGGGCAGGAATTCACACTGCTGTATCAGGTTGTTTAGTAATAGGCATTTGATCCATGCCAGCCCTGTCTCAGGTTTATTAAGTATTTCAGTTAGTTATCAAAGTTTGTATTTAGAGCGCAGCGACAGAGCTTTCACTGCAACCAAGGGGATGAGAGCTGTTTGACCCGTCAAGTAGAAAGAAGACAGAGCAGGGGTCTATGGAGAAATAAAGCTGTAGACAACAGCACAGTCAATATGGAGGAACAAACACCTGAGGTAAGCACAATAATGGATGATAGTCTGAAATCTTATAGCAGCAATACCCTTTAGACCAGACGAGGACAAGTGCATCTGTCATATAAACTAAGTTGTTAATTTTTAATGATGACAGCTTAGGAAAGAAAGGTAAGTCATTTGTCCTTTACTGTGCTCAAGGGGTAAACAGTGTACCAGAGATTTATAAAGAGAGCACAGAAATCCGACCACACGTCTTGCACAGGAAGAGAAAAGCAATTATGTAAGGTGGACAAAGCTGCATAGCCTCACTGCATGCAATGAGCCATCACTAAATCAATATAATAGATAGATACCAATATTAAACATGTAATCTTGTGAAAATTCCAACCTCACCAAGAGGAAGTGACCAAAGAGATTGGTGGCAAAGACTTCCTGCATTCCATCAGTTGTCATGTTGTCCCTCTGTGTCAGGATTCCAGCACCAGTGGATAGCATGTTGATGACGTTGCTGTAGAAGGAGATTCAAACGAATATTACCAATAGAACCACATGAGAAATATAAACAACTCAACAGTCGGACATTTGTTTAGTCAAGTATGTAGATGTTTAATTCACTCGCTGGATTAAAGAATTTTACGTTCATTGTGAAATCGCATGATTACAATGTGGCACTGTAGGTAAAGGAATAGCCCACCTGAATTATCAGGACATATGACCAAAACAAAAGCAACAACTTTCAGATACCTTAATAAGACATGATAACCTATTGTTGAGCACCCAATTGCTACATGGTCTGTTGGAGAGCGGAAAGGGGAGCTGTACCTGGAGAAAAGCCCATTGAAGAAGGCTTTTAGATCAAGCTGGGGGTTTGGCATAATGCCAGCATTGAGGTATAGGAAGTCCAGCCGGTTATACCTGTGGAAGAGAATCACGGTTAAAGCTATCTATTCACGTCTGTCAACTCCTAAATGGCAGAATAAACATTGGCTAAATATGAGGGTAGTGTTAGTGGGCCTTGGCTCACTAGCCCATCTTCTATCTCGGTCCACTATCCCTCAGCGAGCACTTTGATAAGCCTTGATGTGTCAAGTGATATCACTTTTATTAATTATTCATGAATGTAACAGGGACAACAACGCGTGCAGTTGTGTGCAGTGCTACCTGAGTTTGACCTCATTTGCAGCGTTGAGGACTGAGGTGATGCTGCTGGTGTCCAGTTGAAACAGGGCCACTTGGGCTTTGGGGTAGGAGGTCAGGAGGGCGGAGCGAGCAGCCTGTGCCCGGCAAAGGTTTCTACATGCCAGACAGAGCTGCAGCAATGGGTCCTCAGTGAGGATGCGCTCACACAGTGCAAGGCCTATACCACTAAAGGCGCGTGCGCACACGCGCACGCGCGCACACACACACACACACACACACACACACACACACACACAATGATTGTGTTGTTACACTATCTGACCAAAACTATGGCTAAACTGCAAGTAAGAACAGTTGACTTTCAGAAATTAAATTAGCGTTCACTTAATTAACCTATCCCCCTGTCTCGCCCCTTTCCTCCAGTCAAGGAGTTTGATAACATGTGTTTTGCATGCTCAATTTACAATTTTCTGTATATTAAGAAGTAAACCAACTTATATGCAACACTCTCAATTAAAAATGTATTTCTAATATAGGAAATAAATACCTATTTGCTCCAGTCACCAACACCACTTTAATCATCTTTTAAGGTTAAAGCGGCAATTAAAAAGACCGAAATAGCTTCTGTTGATGGCAAACCTTGCTCAATGTAAACTGTCCAGCTTCCTTACCCGCCCCTCTCGCGTCGTTGAACGCAAGAGCGGGTTAACCAATGGAGAGTGCGAGTCAACTCACCTCATTGGCAATTCAACACCAAATCAAATATTTAGATCGGTGATCATGAGGGGGAATGTGGATTGTGTCTACCATGTCTATCATTGTGCCAAATATAAACAAATTAAGAATTTCATGTGTATTTTCTGTTAATTTATTTTTTTGGTATCTTAATAGATTACCATAACAAACAAACTGCAAATTATTTTTGTTCTGATCTAAAACACTGATAGCAAACAAACATTTGGGTACAAAGTTTTTATAAAGAATTTTGAATTCTCATTGTGTGCAATAACTCCTTTCCAACTTATTATACAAATAACATCAATTCTTTCGTAGCGGGAATTCTAATCATGAATTGATGCATTGAGATTGTACAAACAAGTGTTATTTTATCCAACAAAATCATTGCATGACTAATCCATACTGACAGAATGTTCGGCAAAAATCCATGCCAGGCCACAATCCTATAACATGTTTAACTTACAGTATGTACACATTTCGTATAAAGACAATGTACAGCTTAGCTGCACGTAAAGCTTGAAAAACAGGATATAACAAAGGCACATTCAGCACAAAATGACTGACAAGGTTGTGTGACTTCTATAATGTAGAAAGGGCAATGGTCATTGATAAAGAGAGAGGCCCCTGAGTTAAGGTGAACCTATGGATAATTGCAGGAAGAGAAACTACATTGACCAAAAGAAACAAAGTTGCATAAGGCCAGATCAGAGACTGTAGATGCAAACTGTTATAGTCCTGTAATAGCTGGCCTACAAAAAAAGTGAAAAAGAACTAAAGGAAAGAGTAATTGCTTTTACTATCTCTTAATACATCGTTAACCCAATGATTTTTTTTCAACTTACACTAACTGTAACTGTAAACTGCTTTACCATAAAATATAAAATCATATCTGTCGACACCTTTAGATCCACATACAAGTTTTCATTCTTATAAGAACCTTACAACAACGCCACAGTCAGAGAATTGCTTCCAAGCACATTTGATCGAGTACATTAAGAAAAAATGTAACACGTGTTTAAGTGTTTACCTTTAAGGAGGGCTTGCAGTAGAGCAAAATCAAGCCAATAGCAGTTTAATAGATCAGCACAAGTTTCATTTTGAAATAGAAGGCATGTGTAAAGACATACAATGCAGGACTACAATAGGATAACATCCTTAACTCTACAAAATGTAAAAAAACATACTCTACAAAAAATATTAACAATGCATATAAATATCACTACAAAATCATTTTGAATAAAAATAATTTGAAATACACAGTCATATACACTGATGGTCAGACATTACTGATAAAACAATGGGGTAAACACTTGCATTGAGCAACTTTGAATATTAAAAATAAAATGTTGTGGAGATTGAGATGAGGGTAGCAATGATAATGCATTCTGTATTGACTTTACATTCAATCAGTCCTCCAAATAGAAAATACAAACAAACAAGAAAGTTGCTCAATTCATAGATGTTGCATATATATTATAACAAATGTGGCAATATACGAAAGAACCCAAAATTTCTAAAACAAAAGTTGATCAATTTTGCAATCTAAAATATACATCAAAAGTTCCAAACTTTGCTACATTCTACGTTGGCTTTGGTTTGGACTAGCAACAGGGCTTGCTGCTCTTGGTAAATCATTTTGTAAAAATGAATTTGTTTTTATGTGCAGAATAGACAAGAACAACATGTTTGTATGTTTTGTATGTACCTATGCATGCACCTATGCATGTATAATTATGTTTGTTGATACGTATGTATTTACTGTGTGTGTGTGTGTCTGTATGTTTGACGTAGATCATTTGTGATGTATTTAACGCTGTATTGTTGTATGGTGTATTTAATATTGTATTAATACCACCGCACACAACTTTTGTTAAACCTCTAACAGTGTTTCTTTCTTGAAAAATTGTGTATCAATAGAATAGCTTAAAACTGGATTAAATTTCTAAACATGGTCTAATCTATTTATATGCACAAAATATATAGGAAGTTTCATATTTGGTAATAGCTGTCCTAAAGCAGCCTAGGTCTGAGTCTCCAGGAGGGCTCTGTGGATCTCCTGGAAGGCAGGCCTCTCCTTGGTGTTCCTGGTCCAGCAGCTCAACATGATCTTGTAGACAGAGTCGGGACACAGCACTGGCTGGGGTAGGTAGATCTATACAAAGAAAATAAAAGAAAATAATATTGATGATGTGTAAGATTAAGCAAATAGCCTGCACGTGAGCACACTTGTATACGTGTGCACTTTTACATACTTGCGTATGTACGTTTGTTACTCACCTGTCTTTTCTGGTCCCTGAAGAACTCGCCTGTGTTCTCTATGACCTGTTCGTCAGTGAGCTGAGAATATGGCTGCTCTTTGCAGAAGGTCAAAGACTCCCACAGGGTCACACCAAAGGCCCACACGTCACTGGCCGTGGTGAACTTACCCTGAAGAGCAAAAGAAACTATCTAGCATTCGGGTTTGTAAATTGACTTTGTATGAGGGATCTCAAATAAAATACATGCTTCAATATAAGCGAAAAGCTCTGTGTTAACATTTCAAGCTGTTGTTTCAGTGGTTGTCCACTAGAGGTCCCCCTCACCAGTAGAATGCTCTCCCATGACATCCATCGTATGGGAAGCACAGCTCGGCCCTGGATGCGGTAGTAGTCCCCGCTGTACAGGTTCCTGCTCATGCCAAAGTCAGCTATCTTGATGGTGTAGTTTTTGCCAACCAGGCAGTTCCGCGTTGCCAGGTCTCGATGGACAAAGTTGAGGGAGGAGAGGTACCGCATCCCTGATGCTATCTGAGTGGCCATGTAGTGCAGGTTACCGTAGCTAGATAGGCGAAAAAGAAACAGAGGCTTAGGCAATTTCATTGCCTTTTTTCTCATTTCATTGAAACTTTCCATGATTGAACACATAGCCTTTTGCTGGAGAAGTCAACAACAAATTGGCAAGGAAAGGAGTACTAAAGTGCACCCCCCATTCTTCCATTGAGAGGTACCGCAAAGCCTCAGCCCACCTTTCGTAATAACTTAAAGGCACTTTTTCAGACCCCATTTCAGCATGAAGTAGCTGCATCTGCTGTGCATTTGCATTTGGTGTACTTTTATTTTTTTTGCCAGATCTTGAATTTCTTTTGGCCGACGATTAGGTTAGTTTTATACTAGTTTTATACTATAGGTTAGATACACTTTATTTGTATCTTGGGGTTCAATGTATCACTTGCACTACGTGTAAGTCCCTTCGGATAAAAGCGCCTGCCTACTGACTGTACTGTAATGTAATGTAATGTACTCTACCTGACAGTGGGGGTGTTGCTGAGTAGGGCGAGCTGTCCCTCAGGCTCGTGGCGGGACAGGAACTGGTTGAGGTCTCCGTTCTCCATGTACTCTGTGATCATGCACAGAGGGTCGCTGCAGATACACACGGCCAACAGTCGGATGATGTTGGGGTCTTTCAGACGAGACATGATCTTTATCTCCTTCAGGAAGTCATTCCTGCCAATATACACACACACAGGCAGGGAGATATTATATTAGAAAACTGGATACCTGACAAGTTAACGATAGTCACGATGAACTGTGTTAACAAAATACTGTTGTTGTTATTCTGTTCTAGACTGTTCTAGTTTTTAGACTTTGTATTACCTGGCGTTTTTGTTGGCGTCGGCTCTGAGCATCTTGACCGCCACCATTACTGGTTGGTTCTCACTAATATCGAAAGAGAACTCCTCGTCCATGAACTCCTGCATACCCTCTGCCTCACACAAGTGCACCTGGACGAACGGGAGGCATAGGAAAAATTATGAATTGTAACTAGGAAATAAAGTTTAATGCCATATAGTTGATTTGTTCATCCTACATTACAGATACTGTTTTCATTTGCTTTTTATTATTACAAGTAGAACAACTGTAGTTATGTGAAGCTGGTCAATAGCCTTTAAGTAATGCAACAAAGCAGACGAAAGCTGCGCTGACCTCTCCAAACTGTCCCTCTCCCAATTTCTCTTTGAAGGTGAGCAGTTTCCTGGGGAACTCCTCCACAGCCACGTCCTTCCCCGACAGCAGGTCCATGGTCAAGGCGGGGATGGCATAGGTGTTACCCCCAGTTACGCCCTGCAGGTTGACAACGTCCGCCTCGGCGTAGTGTGGGACTCCGTCCTGGCTCACGCTGGCTGTGGTCGATTTAGAAGCAGCCGTGTTGCTAGACGCTGAAATATAAGAGAGATTTTTTTTTTTCGACGTTTGGAATTTTTGAATGACAGTCAAAGAAAGAAATGGAGGGGGCCTATGTGTCGACTGTGTGTACGTTTGTGTGTTTGTCCATGTTTGCGCATGGGGGAAGAGAGTCAGAGAGAGAGAGAGAGAGAGAGAGAGAGAGAGAGAGAGAGAGAGAGAGAGAGAGAGAGAGAGAATGAGAGAGAGAGAGAGAGAGAGAGATATGGAGAGGGAATGAGATATATGGAGAGAGAGAGAGAGCGAGAGAGAGAGAGAGAGAGAGAGAGAGAGAGAGAGAGAGAGAGAGTGTGTTTGTGTGTCTGCTCAAACTCACATGGTTCCTCTGAGGCCTGGGCAAACTCTGGGAGCTTGCGTATGAGCCGGGAGGGCTCCTGGTAGTCCGGCCCCAGGGGGAAGATGCGCTCGTAGGTGGAGCTGGACTCCTGCTCACTGGCCACTGACGACTGGTTGTGGCTGTAGGCGAACGTCTCGCTCTGTAGTGACAGACTAGCAGTTAGTTCATCGTCCAGCATCCGGCGGGAGGCCTAGAATGAAGGATGCCGGGTGAAGACAGACTCGAATGATGCAAAAGAATGCAACATCACGTATAATTAGCTAAGGTGAAAGCCCCTAAAGAACATTGTTATCTTTAAATCTTGGTTTTTAACAGGTAAAATAGTTCATAGTTGGTCTATTAGAGGTGACATGGCATTGGTAACGGTCAGTAGCGGTAACCCCTCACCTTTTCGAGCATCTTCTGCCACACCTGCCTCCACAAGATGATAACAATGATGGCCACCAGGATGAAGATGATGGCCACCAAACAACCAATCAGAATTCGGGTGTTACTGTCATCTACTTTGTGGGTGGGGTCATCCCCTAGGGAGGGGATAGGGAGAGATGTCTCTTGATTGGATGAAAGGGATACACCAGGAAGCTGAAATGGAACTCTGTGTTTGTGTGTGTGTGTTTGTGTGTGTGTGTGTGTGTGTGTTTGGTTGTGTGTATTTGTGAGTGATGGGGGCACTGACCTGGTTGAGTGCTTGTTGGTGGCCCGGTCTTGGGAGGAGCCAGAGTTGTATTGTACATGGCTGTGTCTGTAAAAACAGGGGTAAAGCAAATTAAAGATCAGCAAGAGTAAAGAAATCGACCTGGAATAAACTGATTGTACTGATCAAATACAGAACGTTTATTTTAATTTTTTTAAATATATATCCAGCATGCAGCCAGTCTGTGCTCGCTCCTCTTCTCTACCTGATTGGAAGGTTATCTCACTGAACATCAACCAGGCATCGGCAAAGTAGAACTGGCATTTGATGGCGCTGGCCATTTGATTGGCCAGGGAGACGGTGACGAAGCGGGCGCTGGGGTCCGTGTGGTCGACCACGGGGCTAAAGGAGTGCGGAGAGCCCTCCCAGTCGGCCTCGGAGCGGAAATAGCACACCACCTGGCGGAAGGCCTTGACGCTCAGGGAGAACATGTTGTTACAGTGCACCTGGTGAGACACGGGTGGGTGGGGGGGTGGGAGGGGGGGGTACGGACGGACGGATGATGGGTTACTGGCCAGCTACACGCCAACATCACACGGTCTAGGTTTGAGGATAAACAACCGTTTGGGTCATATGTGATCTAACGAATCACCTTCATGGTGGTGAAGTTGCGTATGCGATCGAACTCAAACATTATCTCCACGTAGCCATTTGGGAAGCTTTCGTTGGTCCAGCCCACGTAGTCATATCCGGGCCACACGTTGTAGACGTGACTATGGCTGAAGTCGTCCAGACCACACACCCCGTCCGTCAACTGGCCAAGACCCTCGGTCATGCTGACAGAGAAAGATACACAGATAGATTGTTGTTAGACATTGTTTCTTTGCACAGATCGTCGTCACAAGGAGGCAGCACCATACAACTTAGCCATTCCGTCTCTTTTGAAACTTGACATGTCGGCTTTTTTTCTCTTTCAGGAGTAATGACTGAGGCCTGCGTCATGGAGGACATGATTCAGGAAGTTATGACTCAAATATTTAAGGGGAGAAAAGTCAGTTTTATTTTTCCAGCGTATGAAGTTTTGTTTTGAGTGAAGTCCTAAGCAGACTTTCTGTGGACAAAACCACCATGACCTACACAACTCTTTGTATTCTAGCGTCGCCATGGTGACCAGGCAACAACAACAACAGGGCCAAAGTCAGTTTGTGTCTATGAGGTTCTGGAGAAACAATTAGAGTGGGACGAGAAAAAATTATGGTGACAGAAAGAGGGAAGAATGTGAGGATCAACAAACTAAATGGCAATGACATGTAGAATAACAGAAAAAGGGACAGTATACACAAAATCACACACACTCAGACACACACACACACACATACACACACACACACACACACACACACACACACACACACACACACACACACACACACACACACACACACACACACACACAGACACACCTGTGGATCACTGCCCCGTCGTACACAGAGTCATTGAGGTAAACAGGGTGACTGGGCAGATTCATCTGCTCCCCAGCCGGGCAGTTGTAGGACACCAAGCCATCTGAGGACAAATAGCAGGAGAGTCAAATCACCTCACAATTAGTACGCAAAGCCTCAACATAGCCAGCAACAAGGAAAAACTGTTGTTTCACATCCCACCACTATGGTGCAGCACTTAGACAAAACAGCCTGGTAACCAAGGACTCAGACCAGCTTAGCGACGTGAGCCCGACGATAACAGGCCTGCCGCACAGGCTCCAGAGTCAGCGGCTCCTCTATCTTTATGAGCTTAATGATTAAGGTTCCCTCTGTCCTGAGCCAGCACAGTGCGTCTCCGCACCCAAACCTTCTCACTCCCTGTCTTCTCACACAGTGTTCTGCCTTTGGCTAATGTCGTCCGTTTGTTTTTAATGCCAAGTTTCCATCTTTTGTCCTAACTGTCAGTCAGTCACTAAGCCATAGAGAGGTGTCAGAGCCCTGCCCAGAGAGAAATATCTAAATGGAAGGATATTCTAAGGGTGGCTTTGTGTGAAACCAAAGCACTGTTCCAAACTATATCTCATCTTTCTCCCCCTGCACCACTAGCATTACATTACATTACAGTCATATAGCAAACGCTTTTATCCAAAGCAACTTACAGTGAAATTTCAGGGGCAGTCCCCTTGGAGCAACTTAGGGTTAAGTGCCTTGCTCAAAGGCACACTAGTGGTGGTGATTCCAGGTGGGCTCCAACTCATGACCTTTTGGTCAACAGGTAGCTGTTCTACCCACCAGGTTACCACTATCCCCTAGCAAGCTGACATCTGTGTGCCCCCCTCCCACCCTCCCTCCCTCCCTTGTCTTACCGAGCCATTCACAGCCATACAGCTCCACCCTCATGCACACATTCATGGAGTGGTCGGTCACCGGCATGAAACGGACGAAGCGGGCGATGATGGGGGGCTCCAGATCCTTGAGGACTATGTCGTAGGCGTTCCTGTTACCCTCGATCACCTACGGAGGGTGGCACTACAGATCAGCAGGTGGACACGCCATTTGAAACCCACCTGACCCTATGTAAACTTGAAATGAATATGGCGTCGTCAATAAAGGAGCAATTCCTGTAAATCATGACCAGATGTCAGTAAGTCATTTATTTTCATATCAGGTTTCATGTGCTGCAACCTTATTGTCAGGAAATTGAAAGTTAATGGCCGATAAGAAGGGAGGCGCTCTTTACAACATAAACAATAAACGTCAATAAAAAAATAAAATCACAAATGAGTGTCAGGCAGCCTGACTTCATGATGTAACCAGCAAAACGGCCTTGAAAGTAGGGACTACTATCTGAGGTAAAAAAACACTCGACCGCTGAACTGCTTAACTATTGGACTGATGGGTGGCTTAACTCGCCTGCTTGCCCTGCCGGTTCCTCCAGGAGATCCAGCGGCTGCCGTCGCGGCTGTACTTGATCTTGTACATCTGCGTGAATTCGTTGCCCATGCCCCCGGCGTGGCGCCCCTGGGTGCCCACCAGCGTGATGAAGTGCAGCGAGCGCAGGTCGATCTGGAGGAACTCCTTAGGGCTGTCGGGCTCCACGGTTATCTCGGGACACCAGGCGCCGTCCCCTTCCTCAAAATCCAACCTGGGAGGGAGAGGAAACGGGGCAAGGTTAGGGAGAGAGGCAGGGTGTGGGATGGAAATTGGGTTTGAAGTAAAAGAGGAAATGTAGGAGGGAAAAGGAAGGGAAGCGCGGGAACGGAGAACGAGAGCGACATGAGTAAGGGAATGTCAGTGCAATGGGAGGTTTTCATTTCCAGCAGCCTGTTAAACAAACAGCCGGATGAATTTCTTTGTCATAAATTCAGTTTAAACTGTTCATTTTGGGTTGAGGGGCTGGCAAAGGCTAGGCCACATTGAAAACACTACCATGTTGAGAAGAGAAATACTACTGTCATTATCTCAATTCTCAGAGCAGGCCACCCACAATCTAGACACACACACACACCACACACACACACACACACACACACACACACACACACACACACACACACACACACACACACACACACAAACACTCATACATCCAATCTAGCAGTGCACATCGTGATCTTATTAAGATTATGTTGTATATAAGTATATTTACACCTTACAAAGTAGTATGTCATTTGTATACGGTAAATAAACCCAATAAGTGTATAACATTTAAATATTGTGTGTTTCTGCATTACTTTGTGTCAGAGTGTGTGCGTGTGTGTGCGTCTGTGTGTGCACGCGCATGTGTGTGTGTGTTGTTCCTACCTGCCATATCTGGCCGCTGTAGATTCCGACCACTGGCTGGAGGCCGATATGTCCTCGTCCTGTATCTGTCCTCCCGACATCCCCAGAGGATAGCGACACACACCTGCAACACAACAGCAACACTCGGACACGCTGCTTTCACTGTGACCAACCAATGCATAGATACACATCTAATACCAGCTCAGCGCGCAGCACAGCTAGAAAACCAGCGAGAATTAAGTAAACAATGAAGAAAAATATATCCACAATCTAAGGAAATATTTCTGAACCACAAACATATTTTAAAACTTAATCTTGATTTGGATGTTTTATATTCAAGGAGAGAAACCTGAATAAATAAACCTCCACAAGTCACCAGTGTGTGACCTCTTGCACCCCCGGACGTAAACTGCCAGCCGGTATTTATCTGGCCTATCAATCTAATCTACTCCCACCTGCTCATGCCATGTGAGTCCACTGTTATTCAACCCAGTCACACCAACCACAGAGGAGTTAGACACACCAAAGAAACCCCTGCTCAGACGCCCCCCTTCCCACAGCTCAAGGTTTTCTACCATTGAAAACATTCATCCCAACTTCTACCAAAACATCACAGCGTTCTGTTTAACTTGAGATGGAGGGAATTAAGGGAGGAGAGAAGGTCAGGATCACACATGCTCATACACAGTTCCACACGCTCTCTCTCACACAAATGCAACCCAAATTCTGGTACTCAGACTGTGGTTGTCCTATTGAAGTAAAAAGCTGGAATACATTCAGCTAGCCAGTCCAAACAGCACTGGTACTAGACAAATGTTGGTGGTCGGGAGCACTATCTGCCCTCTCCTGTGTGGTCGGCTGAACCAATATGCCCTCCGTTTCCTGCATGCACATCCACCCCCACACCCTCGCCCTCGCCGAATTCGCGACCATGTCTCTCCTCTATTTATCCTCCTCTGCCCATTCCCTTCTCTTCTCCTGTGTGGTCTGGAAGGATCGCTCTACCCTTCACTGCCCTCTCCGTGGTGAGAAGTGATTAAAGTTAACTGGGTGCTTTTGAAGGTTTCCTTCACTCAGTGATTCATCAGAACCTCTGTGGGCCTGAGGCTCACCGAGCATGACAAGGAAGACCTGCTATCCATTATGTTTTATAGGTCACCAGCGGAGTTTCCTTGATCCACGTTGTTTCGGGAAGTAAAAATAGGAAACAGGGATTTTTCAATGTTATCTCGGGAGGTCTGGGTTTGCACGTTAGCATTGGTCTAGGAAAATCCATCTAGCACCCATGGCTTTTCCATTTAATGTATGTGTCCATCTCACATACTGGCGCTACTTGTTGGCAGCATGTGGCCAAGAGATTTTCCCGAAATTGCCATAGGTTGTGAACAAACGAATGAGTGATATACACCAGATCATGCTGAAACACACTGTCAGTGTACCTGCATGCATCAGCATTTTATTGTATGAGAATGCTGTGTGTGAGAATGCTGTGTATCTGTGTGTTTTTAAAGGTGACTGTGTGTATGTGTCTGTGCGTGTATTTGTGGGGGTGGAGGGGTGGGGGGCACAGGGAAGAGTGACTGTATATTCTGTGCGTTGCGTGAGATCGTTAGATACATTGTGTGTGTGTGTATGTGTGTGTGTGTGTGTGTGTGTGTGTGCGTAAAGGAGGGTCTTGCGACAGCACAGGGTCAGGCTGGATAGTTGGAGTGCGAGCGGAAGTGCGGCAGGGCTCTCCCTGTTAGCATGGCTCCTCGTCTCACAGAAAAGACTTTGTAAGGCTGCCAGCAACAGCAATATTCAGTCTTAAGGGTCCGTTTTTGTATTTCTCTCTGCTTTTCAACCTTTTTTTTTCTTGAACTCTTCCAAATATTTGCTTAAAGAGTGGAGATGGGGAAACCTTAGAGAGGTCTCCATAGCAATGACAGCTTAATACACACGTGTCGACAGAAGAACTCGCACATGTAGACAGTCTCATGCCAGTACTGAACGGCCTAGCCACAGACGCACACAGTACGTACACGAACATACAGAAAGAGAGTTCGTCTCGGCTGTGGCACGGTGACAGCTTGAAACAATCCAAAACAAAACCTTTCCCAGATGTGAAAGACGGCCTTCTGGACTCTCTGTCCAGCCCTCGTCCTCCCTCACCATAGCAAACATCAATCTCAACGTCCTCTCTCACCCTTTCCCAAGTCTGCCCTTTTTTGCCGTCCCCTCCGCCGCTCAACCTTCATCTTTCAATCCCTCCATCTCTACTACCATCCCAGAACACCCAGATAACCACACCAGCAAAAACACGACATGCACTTCTAATATTTGAACATGATTGCAATCAAAAGGGACAATGTAAAAGATCCCGATTTGTTATTGTTTGTGTGTCTTCATGGGCAGTTTTCCAAGGACTCACTGGCGTCTTCATTTCAGGGACAATAAAGCACCACTTAGGAAAAGCGCCTCTAATTGCTTCGGACATGACTGATGAAGATAGGGGTTATTACGAGAGGCCCAGACCACATCCTATAGAAACAGAGACAGAAAAATATGGGGTGAGGGGGTTTGTAGAGAGGGAGACAGAGAAAGAGATGGGGGGAGTCTACTTGTGCCGGATGCATGACCACTCTCCTAAATGTTGGTTTCTGCTGTGTTTATTTTTCTACCCGGCCCACTCAGCGGTGACCCCTGAGGCAAGGGATGGGGTGGCTGGCCATGCGCGCGCGCACACACACACACACACACACACACACACACACACACACACACACACACACACACACACACACACACACACACACACACACACACACACACACACACACACACACACGTCTCATATTCTGCTACATCTAAAAATATCACTCCTGAAAAGGTGGAAAAATACTGGTCTTGTGTGGTTGGGAAAGAGAGACATAGGGTGAGAGAGAGAAAAAAGCAAAAGAGAGAAGCAAAGGATGGGGGTTTAGGGGAGGGGAAATGGAGGTAAGCAGGGACTAGACCCTCCTTTCTTTCACCTCTTGGTTTTTACAGCACCCTGGCTGTAGTGAAAGGCAGACTTGTTCCATAGTGTTTACTGTCTACCCACTGGCTCCAAATACCCACTCACACACACACACACACACACACACACACACACACACACACACACACACACACACACACACACACACACACACACACACACACACACACATCTTCCTCCCTATTGAGCTCTTATCTATTTTCTCGTGCAGGTCTAATCAATCAAGTCTAGACATTCACTGACGTTCTGTGTTGAAATGTTTGGGTTGTTACACATAACACCGTAGAATTAATACTGTGAAATATTAATTCATGAAACTTTAATTTTTTTTATATGCAGAGAAAGTGCCACCATAGAAGTAGAATGACTTTCCTGCACGATGGTCTATACTCTATACCCGTACTCTTCCCATCTTATTTCTCCATTGCTGCTGTGAAAAGCTGCTCGCCCACTCAGAGGGAAAATGGGAAAGACAGGGATAGGATAACTCCATTGCTAGGGAATTTTCAACAGTGGAAAGTTGGCACCCAAATACATCACTCTTTAATTCAGCCATGAATATTTCAGGACTTTGGAAAAAACATCTCTTGTCTCAATGCAACAGAACCAAAGTGTTTGACAGAAATATAGGTAGATTTATTCATTCATTAAAAAAAAAGAGTCCCTAACAATTAGTATGAGGCACATTAAACGTTTCTCTAAAATCTGTTCAGTTGTATGCGGGCACATGGCTTGTATCATCATTACCAATATACACAGTGCCTCTTCACGCCCAGTAAACTTGTTGAACTCTGACTATGATCAGACGCTTCAGAAGTGTTCCCCTCTCCATGACTTCTGAGTGGTCAACAACAATGTGGGAAACGCACACAAGACACACACGCTAGAGAAAGAGAGGGGCTGTTCCAATGGACTTTCCTGCTGTCAGAATGTCTGGTATGCATTCGCCACAGACTCCAGTGGGAGATTGCGATACACTGCATGGATCCAGGCGTACGCATACAAACATACACAAACACACACCAACATTTTTTCGAACGAACCAAAGTCAAATCCTCAGCCAAAGTTGATGAATTTAGAATATTGCCATAGACCTTTGTTTAGTGTTTAATCTCTTTTTTGGTATACTGTTCGTTCGTGCTGTGAGGGCGAGATTGTAGTTTCCATTGTAATGTTCGGGAAGGCCTAATTTTGCATGGAAAACTTCGAAGTGAACAAGTCATCAATGAATCAAAAGGCTCCAATTCAACTGCAAAAGATGGCTGTCTTACATTATCAATGGCATGTCATCTATTGGCCCATCTGGTAATATAGGCAGTAGAGAACTTGCTTCTATCAAAAGAGATGACGTGGTTTGCAAAGGCCTGTAGACAACCACAGCACACACGCCACTTAACTGCCCTCCACTACAGAAAGAACACACAAATAAGTCTCTTTTCTTCTCCAAAACCACTGTAAATGCGCCCTCTCTCTCATGGTCTGCCAAGGGAGCAGTGTGTTGGCAGAAACCGGCCACTCAGCCCATGCTGTAAACTCAGAATGAACGGGGAGAAGTGCTGCGTGCATTTCTAACACGTACGCGTGTAAAGTATACGAGAGCCTCAATGGATGGGTATGTGGCACCCAGGCTTCCCCCAGAAAACATGGCAAAGATGTTATGGGTCTCGTGCGGGCACAGCCTTTGAAAAACAACTGTAATTTCCCCCTTCAAGCCACAGAAATCGGAGCTTTACGACGCGTAACATGCTCTTTGTTCGCTTTGAAAAGGGCCAGAGGAGTTTGCAAGAAGTCAAGGTTATACGTTGTTTGTCTCACAGCCAGGCTGTGATTAAAATGCAAGGTAAATGCATTTACATATCATTCCCTCCCAGCATGGCAAACTGCCACAGCAGTGTAGAAATCAAATCATTCAAAAGCCTATTGCTTGGCCTGCTACCCTGCTTCTCATGTGATGATCATTTGATACATAATTCATGGATAGCGACATCATGATTAAACTCAATGTGACGACGCTTGCGAAGATGAAAGCAACCAGACGTTCATGACGATAAATAGTCCTGACGTCAAAACCCTTGTCTTGCACCACCAGATCTTTGAAAAGTGAAACATTTGCCCTATGCACACGTTTTCCTCTTGTACTCTAACAACTACACGGCAACTTCCAGACCCTTGGGTCTTGGTTCACAGAATGTGCCACGGCTCACCAAACGTTGCTGCTTGGTTTCCCTTGTAAAACATAACTGGTCCTCTCTCATTGGCATCACACTTTCCTTCTGAAACCACCCACACTTTGGAAGGAGGAGTGGAGAGAGCGAGGCATGCGGGGATCAAAGCTGCACCAGAGGCAGGGAGAGGAACCCACAGAAGCCCCCTAATTCAACTAACTAATGACGTGATACTGACCAACTGGGACAGAACTCCATATATATATATATATATATATATATATATATATATATATATATATATATACACGTGTATATATATATACATACATTTTCTAAATTACTAGAATTGCCAAAAGACATATATCGAAGACATATGTGTATATACATATATACATATAGCTATATACATATATATAGATATATATATATATGTATATATCCTTCTTCAACATGTCTTTTGGCAATTCTAGTAATTTAAAAAAATATAGTTTGAGTCTTTTCCATTCTAATAATGTAATATTTCGAAGTCTGCTAGAGGATGGAGGCTAAGCAGGCCAGGGTAGCAGCTCGAAGACGTTGAGAGAACCCGTAAGAGAGTAGCAGCACTGACCCGGGTTGACCTGTGACGTCACGGCTCCTAACAAGTAGAGGAGGATGAGCAGAGGGAAGCGTTTGTCCCACAGCCGCTTCATCCCAGGCACTGGCAACGGGCTCAGAGTCTTCGATTCTGCAGAAAGACAAAACAAAGTCGTTGAGTCAACGGCCCATTGTGGGGAAACAGTAGTCGTTTTTTAAACAGACAATAAATGTTGCAGGTTTTATGGAAGAAACGTTTTTACTTAGTCTGAAGCTCGGAAAAGTCTGCGCGCTAAAGTGAACCATGTCAGGCTCGCAAAGGATCTATGGGAAAACCGTGACTTTATTGGACGCATGCTTTTAATTTACTCAATAAAGACACAATAATTGCCACCTCGAGGAATTTCCATTCATTTATTACTCTTACCACTGTGTGAAAGAGAGCCTTTTAAACTATGTTGACGTGGATAGATCAACATCTGGGTGTACGACTCAGAGATGCACGTGAGAGAGTGAGAGAGAGAGAGAGAGAGAGAGAGAGAGAGAGAGAGAGAGAGAGAGAGAGAGAGAGAGAGAGAGAGAGAGAGAGAGAGAGAGAGAGAGAGAGAGAGAGAGAGGGATTGTGACAGTGAGTAAGAAGGGAGATTGTTTTGGAGACCTGACCTCAGTGGACAGAGGGAGGGCCAACGTGCCGCCTCCGACTGACCACTTTGACCAACTGGAAAACAAATGGAAGAAAACAACATCATAATTAAGCAGTGGACTACTTCCTGTACAAATGTCGTAATTTGCTATAAATTGCAAAAGCAGGATATGGCATGTCATAAGATATGGAGGTAGTGAGGTAGCACTTTCTCAAAAGCCAGACATTGAGAGAGTTTTGCAGTTTCATAGTTTATACCAATATAACGACTGTTATTCCTGTCAAGAAATAAGCCCTTCACACATACAAGATTTATAGTAGAAATGAAATAGTGTCCTCAAAGACTCTCAGTTATATCAGCCACCATCTAAAATTCCTCGTATGATACAGAGACAAAAACAAAAGAAGAGCATAAGCTGCATTCTTAAGTTTAAATAAGGATACTTACCACCAAGCAGTAAGAGCCAAAGTCTACTATCTTAGGGACTCTTAGGACAAAGACTAACTTTGTGTAAACAGAATGTAAGTGAGCTGGAATGAGAGATATAGTAAATGTGTGTGTGTGTGTGTGTGTGTGTGTGTGTGTGTGTGTGTGTGTGTGTATTCGAGAGAGGTTTCCTGGTCTTCATCGCCAGCCAAACACAACATTTCCCTTAGTGTAGCAGCATGGGAGAAGCTGTACTTGGAGATCAGCATTGGCAGCATGCAGCCGACTGGATCGGGGTTGGACCATGACTTTTCTTACACACAGAGTGATGGATAGATGAACCAGAAACTATCCCAGAGTATCCATGGCTCATCGGGTGTACCGTATGTACACTACTCTCAACAGAACACTCCACAAATTGCCATGGAGCTGAATCATTTTACACCATCCTTGACCCTCCTTGCACGTCCAAATGGTCGATGTCACAACCAAAACCCCAACCCCTTTGACAAAGTGTAAGTTCATATGCTGTGTTATGAGCATGGGAAATACATTTGGTACTATTGGTTTTGAACCTCTGCCCATGATAGGTCTCTTTCTGCTGGGTAGGCCGGGTCTCCCCATGAAACTTGATATTAAAGAATGGCTTCCTCTACACTACACAATGCCTAGAAGCTCGCAGTCTGTTTGGTTTGATTGGAGTACAAAAGTAAAAAAAAAAGATTGTCCTTGTATATAAAGATACAGCATACATGAAAAGAAAAACATGGCAATTTGCTTGGCCTCTGTTGATGTTTGCGCTTTAACTGATTTTCCACTGAACTGAATAGTCCCAATGTGCAAATGTATGTAATCTCATTTCTCTCAGAAGTCCATTTCCTCCAGGATTAGTTTACAGCCACTACCCACTGAGACACTGGTGCCCATACAGTGGCTAATCCCCAATGGCTTTGCTGAGTTAATGAAACACAAACATATGATGCTCTGTAGTACTATGTGTGTTTCAAACAGTTTGCCATGCCGTAGTCTCCATATGCATGAGAACACTGATGTTAAGCTGTGTGGTGCTGTGGAGGACAAGAGATCCATGGTTGGACGTTTATGTCAGCCTTCTACAGTAGCCATTTTGAAGCTTTTCAGGGCTACTGTCTCTTGGTTTTTTGAGATGTTTGAGTTTTCCCACGTTTAGGACAGCCTCTGATTATATTATCAATGGAAACATTATAGAAAGATAACCTTGTGTAATAACGTTTTAAAACTAAAATCCATTATAAGTATTAATTCCCTATGGCATCAGGCACCATCTGCATTCCCCATTCTGTAACTACCTGAGTGGAGAAGACGACTGTTATTTCATAACAGCCCCTTTGCTATAGTAACATCTGAGACGGCACTGACACAGAGACGAGCGTCTTACGGCTCCCAGATTCACAGCCGTGGAAAGTTCCCCCCGTTCTCATTTCACAGGACTACAGCAGGACACACTTATCCAGTCACTCTCTCAATTGTACCAGGTATGCACCATAGAAAAACAGAGATCAAGATTCATGTGCTTGCAGTGTTGTAGGCAGCTGTTTTAGATATGGATCGAGCCATCTGCTCAAACACCTCAAACCCCACTGCGATCTTCAGAGAAGCAGGCCCAGATCTGCGTCATCCTGCCTTCACACATACCTGTCAAATGGTACCCGTGACCTAGCATTGTTGCATTGATGTAGTTTCAGTGCCATATTATGATAACTACCCCAGACAACCCAACATTTATGAATTAATTAATTAAGAAAGAAGTACATTAATGAGTCAAAAATATCTCTATGGGTATGTCAGGTATTTGAGCTGCTGAATAAAAAAACATTCTACAGCTAGCCATCGGCTGTGGCTGAAAAGGTGGCAGTTCTTAGCATATTTTGGTCTGAGATGAGTTCTGCCCTCTCCTGCTCCTAGACCCATGACGCCCAGGTAAACTTTGTTTATAGACTTTACTCAGCTGTGCAGAGAGCAACGGTCAGTCATCAGCCTCCAACCGACTGACTGCAGGAGGCCAGCCAATACAAACTGGTAAAGGGCGAGTAGCAGAGGGATAGGACAATGGAGGCAGGAGAGAAAATGATATAGAGGGACAAAGCACAACTGCAGATGAGAGAGAGATAGAGAAAGATACAGAGAGAGAGAGAGAGAGAGAGAGAGAGAGAGAGAGAGAGAGAGAGAGAGAGAGAGAGAGAGAGAGAGAGAGAGAGAGAGAGAGAGAGAGAGAGAGAGAGAGAGAGAGAGAGAGAGAGAGAGAGAGAGACAGATAGAGAGACAGAGAGGGAGGGGGAGATTGAGGGAGAAAGGGGCCCCTCAAGGCAAAAGGGTTTAGATGGTTTGGGGGCCGATAGGGTTGTTGGTGGTGGTGGGGCTGGGGGTTGAACATAGACAGGGCCTGTGCTGTCACACACTGTACCACACATTCACACTGCACATTGATCGGGGCCTGGAGCCTACTGTAAGGGTTACTTTTCCTGGGAGTGGATTTTGTGATTTTACTGGTCTATCTTAAAGCCAACAAGGCTGTAATATAGAGTGCTTTTGGCTGGCTGACATATGGAGGATAGATTGGTCCGATACAAAGTTAGATAGCACACTAAAAAGTAAGTTATAGATCACTATTAATGTTATGGCTCATAAGAGTTTATTTTTAAGATTAGGCCTGACAGTATTTTGTTACTCGACAATACTGATCGTGTAGGTAGAGAGTTAGGTGGAAGTGTAAAGTCAACACAAAGAAAGACAAAAACACAGAGCTTGCAGCGGTCAACTTTGTTCCATCTTTCTCTCACCTACACATGCCTGCCTCAAACCGAGCTCATCCTTCTGAATTGGCTACTAAAAAATTGAATTAACAACAATTTAGGCCATTTCATTTCATTCAGCGCTCCTGAATGGCCAATGTTCCGAAACCTTCCGAAACGTTTGTGACTGTCAGGGGAAAAACTCATAAAAGAAATCTTGCCTCATGAATCAGAATAGTGCAAAGTGTTCATCAATAGGCTCTTTGTTAAAAAAATGACACATCTGGCTAATTACAGAGGGGCCAGCCGTGTGTTTGTGTGTGTGCGTGTTAAAAGAGAAGACTACATATCAAAGAGCATTTGGCTTTCAGTGATTTTGTCGGGGTGAATACGTGAGTATGTGTCGCTCTCTGTGTGTATGCTGTGTGTGTAGGTCTCTTTGTGTGTGTGTATGTTGACACATCTTTGTGGAAGGCTGCAAGCTGCTCGATAGTCAGACTTCATGAATGGGTCTCATTGAGACAGACTTTGCCATGCAGGTGTCCACAAATTCACCACCTTGACAGACGTCAAACTGTCTTTGCTGGGAAAAGAGAGACGGAAAATGGCAGAGTTTTCCATGCATTTCACTTTAAGAGCATGGGATATCAAAAGCCTTTTTATTCATTCAAATTGTATTGTATTTTAATTTGTTATGACACACTGATATGCTACTACTACTATATGTCATATCATAATATGGAATGAAAATCAGAATATTTTAGGCTATTGGACCTTATCATAGGTTCTTTAGGTAATATATTAGTAATGGAGGCATATGTCTTTTAAGTTAAAAAAGGTAAGACATTATATTATGATGGGTCGCCTTCCTGGATCTTGGTCATTCACTAAAGCTTGTAAATGGCTTAAAATGTGTTTAAGAGGTGTCCTTAAACATTAAACCATTTACAAGTGCCAAAACCTTCAGTGTTTAAAAAATCTTAATCCGTTTTCGCAGACTTGAGCAGATTTTCATAACCCCTGATCACAGATAATGTTGATAGCCACCGCGCCTTAGTTTATTGTAACAACTCAGAACCGTATGGTTGTGTTGACATGGATTTGTGATGCTGGGAAAAGGTCTGCACCCAGTAAAGATTGTCTCTGTTTGCCAGCAGAAGAAGTGGTGCAGCAAAGATCCTTGAGAACAGAAACTCCCGATGGCCAGATTCCTGACTCAGCTACAGATACACCCCTGAGACACCTACAGTCAAATAGGCTTCAGCAGCCCAGGCCTGACAACCTATTGAGGCCACAACTCCCCTTTAGACAACAATGACCACTGTCACATTTGTGAAACGGAGGGGATCACAAACACCTTTTCTGTTGACTAACCGTTTTTCTTTCTCTAATCTAAAAGGAGCAATAACAAAAAGAAATGTGGTACTTCTGATGAGAGAGGCCTCAAACCATGTGATCCTCAAAGGCTCTCTCATTGCAAAGGTAAACAGGATAGAGGCTTCATGTTGTTTTGACAGTTTTTTTTTATGTTTGCAAAAACAATCATCTTTTCTTGGAAGGACTTCCTTTCTTACGGGCAAGGCACGCAGAGAGAGGATGGTAGGCCATCACAGCGTGCACCCTGGGAGACCCAGCAAAGTCAACATGACAACATGGATTTACCTATCTCTGTCATTCTCTCTCTCTCTCTCTCTCTCTCTCTCTCTCTCTCTCTCTCTCTCTCTCTCTCTCTCTCTCTCTCTCTCTCTCTCTCTCTCTCTCTCTCTCTCTCTCACACACACACACACACACACACACACACACACACACACACACGCACACACTAACAAAGCAGTGTCAATCCAACGTCAAAGCATTACTTGGGACCTTGCAAGGAGACACAACAGTGAGTGCAGATCTGCAGAACCTTTTCAAATTCTGCAAACCAACATGACAGAATGGAAAGCATAGCCATTCTTCATTACTCATTGTCATAAACACCAAAATCCAAAATTCATAACTGTTCAAGAAAATCTTTCATAATGCATTACATTTGAACACACACAGGTTCACGTATTTGGCTGTATTAATGATTGGAAATATTATAAACAGCATTGAAATTTGAAGCTTCTGACCTGAAAAACAACTATAATGGATATATTGATCATTATGAGATGATGAGAATGAGAGAGTGAGGGAATCTTTGAAAATACAAAAATACTGCTGGGACAAATAACTCCTCGTGGCCTAGGCAGGGAAGTGAAGCACTCCTTTGGTGTGTGTGTGTGTGTGTGTGTGTGTGTGTGTGTGTGTGTGTATGCATGTGTGTTTTGCTGGAGCTTTGCCTGATTGTAATACAGACCATCCATATGCTGTGCACTATAAACGAACACGTGCTTTTTATTTAGCACTTATTCTTCCACTTAAGGCCATAACATAGCATTGCACATATTCTACTTTATGGGAATGCATGAAATCTAAATCAAATGGTGCCTCTGCAAACCAGATCCAGGTGGAGGCATGTAAACAGGGGGCAGTAAAATCTGGAGTGAGTGTGACACACGCACGCACGCACGCACGCACGCACGCACGCACACACGCACGCACACACACACACACAAGAATTCATCTCCACGGGATGTATTTGTGGACAGGCAGTTAGGGCAAGGAGAAAGGAGAGCGAACACTCCAGAGAAAACAATCCTCCATCATTTAGCTAATGTGTGACACCTGGAATAGGTGTTTCCTAATGAACAGAGCAAAGGGGAGAGGAGGAGCTGAGCTGGCCACAGGTGCAACCTGGTGGGATAATGCTAGGGTGAGACGACGAGAGAGAGAGAGAGAGAGAGCAAGAGAGAGAGAGAAAGAGACACACACAGAGAGAGAGACTATGCTAAGTGAGCATTCTAAATATTTAGCTAGCGAGGAGAGCTGTTTACTCCGCGAATGTAAGCACCACTGCTCATCATAAGTTTAGTCTCCACGTAGGGGCATACTGCAGTCCTGGGTAAGACTAGCTGGACTGTATTGCCTCGTAAAAACAACCAGCTGATCTTAGCGGGCCCAGAGAGATAAAAGAAAGCAGGTGAGAGTTTGTAGGAAACAGTTGACCTGCCACTGTACGTGTATGCAGGTGTTTTATAGGGACGTACACCTGGTGCTAGTTATTGCTAGATTCCCCTTTTAGTCCTGGTATGCAAAGCCTTTAAGCCTCATATTCATGTACTTGAAGGGGTCTTCAAATCGACAAAAAGTTGTTTGTGATTATCTTATATGGTCTGCTTCTTGTGCAACTTCCCCCATGTTAATTATATATTCAATGCCAAAACCTTAAGTACAGTCAAGCAGCACAGCTTCATCCGGTGGAAAAAGATTATCCTCAGCTGAGAAAAATATTTTTCCATAAGCCTCCATTTAAACTGCGGTCCATCCCCAGTGCAAGTCTTAGACCTGCCGTATGCAAACAAAATCTTTCCTTAAATTCTAAGCTCTAAAAGGATATAACGATATTAAGATATGAGGAGCACAATCTATAACGCAGCTGTTATTTTTATCACAGCGTCTATGGCTGCTTTTCAACCACAAGATTCACATTTTGAAACAGGAAATAAGGAGTTGTTTCAGGCCTTTAAGGGAGTTCAGTTGAGCCGTCCAAGTCAAAGATCCTGTGTTGCGAGCTACTCAGATATGCATCTGTGACCTAAATAACAGAGGAAGTCTATCTCTCAATGGACAGCTTTGGTAACAGATTTTGCGCTGTTGGACAGAGCAGCATCAGTAGTAATCCTAAATACGGCGGCCAGCATTCACGCACAACACACACACGGAAACAATCGGGAGCCGAATCGTACGCAAACAGTATCGATACGCTTGTTGACACACACAGCACAAACACAATTATCTCTAAAATGCCGTACATCTTTTCTTAGAGATTGGGGATTCTAATGAGGCCGCTATTCGAAAACAGAGGCTAATGTCAGAGACAGTGAATACCACATGTGCAAACTCAAAGCACAGCCGTCGCCACTGTCTGTCCGCCTGCCTTCTTCTCTGTTCCTCTGTACTGCTGGTCGGCCTGTTAGAATATGACTGCAGACCAGATGTCTACTTTCTCTGGTCTCTGTTCTCAAGATCCCAGCATCATTATTTCAATGCCATACAGTGCAACCTTGCCTGAATTAAAAAACCGAAATGAATAGGAAATCTACGGTCCAAATCTAGTACAGTAGGAGAAAAGACAAGTAGACCAGAAAAAGATAGATAAGGGGCGTATGCCTCGTCCGTAAAGACCTGACAGTTGTGCAGACTACCAGGAAGCGTAACACAATCTCCCAGGCTGGCTAGGTGAAGGGAGGGTTGGTTGGTTAGGGCAGGGTCGAACGTTGACAGCACATGTGGGATGAAAAGTCAACACAGCAGTATTTTTAGGGCTTCGTTGTCTGACGACACGAGTCTATTAATACCAAAGTACAGGCCGCACGGCCACCACGGTGCGAGCGGCTTTGATTTAGAAAGCACACGCAATCAACACGGTAAACCACGCTGTACAGGAGTACGAAGCTTCCCCCCCGCTGCAGTGTTTTGAAAAGAGGGCGGCTTGGAACGACAACCTGGTGCTTGTGGCGTGTGATCAGGGCCGGAGTGGTAGTGAGGATGTCAGTCGGGCCCCCCGGGGCCCCCGGAGGGTAGGGCGGCTAATTGAAATGACATGTCTGAGGAACGCAGTGATAACACACTCCTAACCTGTTTCCACTGCCCTCTCTGCATTCCGCCAGCCAGAGAAGTTACTTGAGATCTCTCATTGTGTGTGTTTGTGTAGCGATACCATTTACATATTTTCCTCACCCCAGCAGATAATTACTACAGTCTGCCCTGACAATGAGTTTATTTACACGGATCAAGCTAGTTTCCTGTCCATCTAGCTTACTTAGTAGGGGCTAATAGTCTTACGTCAACACACTAGGATGGCCATCAATGTCAACGGCACAAAGCTGACAGTTCTGCATTGACTGCTGGTCTGTTTGACAGGTGAGGTTGACATACTCAGGATGTAAACAGAAGGACTCCTGGTGTACCTTACCATGGTCACGGCCACTTTCTGAGTTTAGTAGGGCATAGAATTATGTGCAGTGAACTTCTCAGATAATTATTATCAGATGTTAACAACTTTAAATGCTCCAAGCTGACTTCATAACTGAAGCTCAGGTCACAAACTTTAGGCAATCAAATGTAAACATACACCCACACCCACACCCACACACTCACAGTGCTATTAAATTTGCCCATGGGTCAAGTGTCCACAAAAGGCATTATTATAAAAAAAATTCTCGTTTCAATGAATAATGAGATGACTCAAGTGGATGGGTACAAATAGCAAATTTTTTGTTTTCTCTACCTTTCAGGCTCTGTGTTCAAATATTTTGAACTGAATGACCTGCAAAGTCACCATAATATTCAAAGTGGTTTTTCCTTCACGTGAACTGAATGAGGCCTCTGTGTAGATCTAGCACCCACATACCA
Source organism: Galaxias olidus (assembly GCA_026901105.3). Lineage (NCBI taxonomy): Eukaryota > Metazoa > Chordata > Actinopteri > Galaxiiformes > Galaxiidae > Galaxias > Galaxias olidus. Next base: position 569,644 of record JAPMUY010008245.1, on the reverse strand, counting down.
GAGGAGGAAACCTGCACACCACCTACGTAACACCGCATACCACCTACATGACAGAAGGAGAAGAGGACAGCTACACAAAGACCGGGCAGGGACTACGGAGGAACTAAAGACCAAACATTTATATTCTGATTTAACATTGTTTGAGTTGGTGACTACATAACCTTAACCAAAGATATCAAGAGTCATGCAATTTCAGCATTAGTTTCAGAAAAATACCTCTTATGCACATTCTGCATTCCAGAGATAAGGTATTAAAATGTATATGCAAGACCAAAGTTCTTTAAGATATTGAAGGCGATAAATGTACCAAATATGTAGAATAATCTAGTTTTAAACACAATTTTAGGTGCTTAGGTTTGTACAACAATCTATCAATATAATACTTGCAATGCTATGCAAGCTTTAAATCAATTTGCTTAATAATAATAATAATAATAATAATAATAATAGGTATAATAACATGAATAATGATAATAAATATTATTATTATATTAGAACACTATTATAGCCAAATAAAATGTCATGTAATGTTTTGTTATAGCCAATATACAAATGTTTTTTCTTATTATTACACAAAAGAACTGTGAGTAATAGCTTTGCATTGCTTTTAACAGTAGAGTGAGAATCTAGATCAAGCATTGCGCCACTTTGTTATCCCTGCTTGCTGCCGTGCAAACTGTGGCTGACACACACAAAATGGTACCTTGAGTTCAGGATCTATTCAAAATGCCAAAAAAGGTTACCCTTAAATCGAATTAAATTAAACACAAAAGCACATAACGTAGGCAGGTATTTTACTATACTATTGGTATTGCTAGAACAAAGACTGCTGTGAGTTTTGATGTTTCACTTCAAACTGTAACAAAACAAAGTTGTTTAGTGAATAAACCAAAAGGCATGTCTTACTTACTTGTAGTATTTTTTTATTTCAGACCATTTGTTCAGAGAGCTAAAGAGCAGTATTCCAGTGAAGGTGCCAGTGTCGGAGCTATGACTGATAGAATCCAAGTCGTACTCTCTTTCTCCGTCTCCTCCACCAGGTTTCACTCACTGGGCTGATGTAAGACACCCCTGCAGAAAAGGGGGAAAAAAAGGAGAAGAGAAAAAGGGAGAAAAAAACTTTGCATTCTGAGGATTCTTGGGAGCATGCCAAAGTCCCATAATTCCACATGCCAAACATAAGGTTTCAATTAAGGCGGGCTCCAGTGCCCAATCATAGTTTTTTCTTCATTTGAACACACAATTTTTGTATGACAGCTAGAGGGAATGCTGAAACTACCGTAATTCAAGGTAAAATGTAACTTTATTTTTGAATTGGTCTAAACTACATTAGCATAGAGAAAGGGCTGATCTTGGTTTTTAAAAACACTTAGTAAAATGTAATGCTTAAACACACACACACACACGCATATATGCCTCTACAGTCCATACAGTGAGTCAGACAAAGAAAAAGGCTATTCATCTAATACCTTTTTCCCTGCTGATGCTGACTAAAGTGTTTACACAAAGAAAATAAAGGGGATATTTAGAATGAATCAGTCACCTAACGAATGCATTTGCATTTTATTTGTCAGGAGTCATTAAAAAGCTTTGCTGTGGATTTTTGTAGTAAAGGTTGCAGTGCAAATAATGACCAAAAACACAATCTCACTGATCAACTGTATAGAAGTGGAAATTGTACGAGTACTCATTGTAAAACTAACAATATTTGAAGTCCTTTAGTTAGTAATAGCATAACTGTGCTTTGTCACCAGAATAGGGACCTCAAGTAGAGGGTCATATTCATTCCACACAGACACACACACAGACACACACACACATATCCCTGGTAAACAACAACAAACAAACCAGAACACTGCTATCAGTGATACAGCAATGTTTCGAGGGACAGAGAACCTGGAAACCAGGAGAAATTCAGAGGAAGGCTGAGAGGAGCTGGTGCTGGAAACTTTGATTCCAACCACAAGAGCCCTAATGAAAAAAAACATTCCCAACTGTGCATCTACGCACACACGCACGCACGCACGCACGCACGCACGCACACTTCATTAGCCTAGAAACCCAAGCAAAATGAATGCTTTGAGTCGCTCACAGATGTTTGCAAACATGCTAATGTGCAAACCTCAGGTTTAAACAGTCATGAGTCATATACGTAAACTACAGCCAGTACTTTTCTGGAAAGGCATCTTTAATTAAAGAGAAAAAGAAACCATCTCTCTATAATCTGAACATTGTCATTCCTTTATTTTATTGCTAACAGAAGACAGATATTATAAATAAACCCATTTCCACACCATGTCTCTCTATGTAATTTAGCAACAATTCATAATTTTGGTCATTTGATTACAATACCATGTTGTACATCTAAATGTATAAAATCACTTAGAAAACTAGGCTAAGTGGTCTTGTCCACCTACACAGTCTCATAACAAATAAAAAAAAAAGTTTCCTAACAAAATAAATAGCCTGTTCTTCATACAACTTCTTCCAGTCAGCCCCACCAGGCTTCCGTCCTTCATTTGTGAACAAAATAAAAAACTAAAATATAAGGTATGACAAGGTAAATAAATGTTGAATGCTAAAATGTAAACGCTACATTTCAGTTTTGGAAGCTTGTTGAAATGCCAGTCAGAAGTCTGTACTTTTTGAAAATGTCTCAGAGCAGGTGGACACCACATTATTGCACAAGAGTGACGTCACAGTTTCACAGACGAGAGACTGGGGTGATGGTCTTTGGCTCGTAGCTCCCTCTTTGCTCATGCTCCGTTTGAGTCTAAACGCCGTTCTTCACCAGCTCATGGGTGCCAGTCTCGTCGATCACCAAGGTGGGTCGGAACTCACGTCCCTTCACCAGCACTTCTAGCCCCTAACACAAAACAACGAGTTGCAAATGCAATGGCTACACTGGCTTTGGGATGAACAAGTCAGATAAAATAGTACAAAAATGCCCACTGACATCTACACAGGTTCGTCCTGCCTCTTACCTCTCCTCCATAGGACACTGTCGGGGAGATCTCACATTTGATTGGCAGGTCGGTTCCATCCTTCAGGCTATGTGGGAGGGAAAAAGAGGTGCCGGGTATAAGAGAAAAAAACAAAAAGCTATGAGCGGGATGAGCGAGGACTCTGCACCAGCTGTCCTGTCACTGAGGCTAGTCATTTGAGGGTCCGAGCAAAGCGTTAGGGCGTCCCCATCAGTCAGCGGATGCAGTACACGTGTGATTAGCCTGTTTGTAACGATGTCTCCAAGACACTTTGAGAGAAAAAAAGATCGATGAAAGAAAACTGTGGTCCAAGCTCCACCCAGTCCACTAAAAGACTAAGGGCAGACATTTCCCCATATCTCTTTCATCTATCTTTTGTATTAAGTTCTACTAAGTCCTACTTAAGACAGGTGTATTTTTATTATTATACCACAAGGCCAAAATACATGGATTTAATTTCAAACCAATAAAGAGAAGTTAAGAAAGAGTCAGATTACTGATTATTACACCCATACAAGGAGCATGAAATAACATTTATGAAACCACAAAGTAATATGGATCTTCAAGGCTCAGTTCAATCAACAATGACAGGTTTGAAGAGGCAGAAAGGACTGTCAGGATTTAAAGGTAACATTTCTGATTGGAGGTGAAATGATGAATCCTCTGCCTTTCCATCAATCCTGTCTTAGCCGTTAGACACATTGATTAAGGAAGGGACATCATCAATCGCAGGGTCATCATCGGTCACCAAAGCGAGCCCAATGCCTATTACCCAGCATGCATTGCATTCAGAGGATTAGCAGCGTTCGTCGCATGGAAAACCCACCAATAAGGAGACCGAACCTCCGAACTGAACAACGCCACAGCTTAAGGCAAAAGAGACCAGGGGTTGCATCTCAAAAGTTTCAAATCTTTTCCTTCCACTCTCATCTCCTTCCCTCATCTCGTCTTCTCACAGCAGTGCAGACGGAGCAGAAGGGAAGCGAGGAGCCCCGGTGGAATGGCAGACTATTGAGATGCACCCTGGCTGTGTGGAAGGGCAGCTGAGAGACTGTGAGAGAAAGCCAAAGCCCCATCACCATGCACTCAGTAACACGGGGGGTGGTCAGGGGGGATAGTTACTTTATGTTGACATCAGCCGAGACGCTGCCCGCTGCTCCGGCTCTGCAGACATTGCACACGGGGAGGGACAACCAGGGGGTGATGGGAAGCGTGAAGGGATGGAGGGTAGAGGTGAAGGGGTGGGGGAGGGGGTTGGGGGTGGGGCAGTGAGACAGACTGTGAAGGAGAGGCTAAAAAAATAGGGTACGATCCTAACGTTTTTCTTCCTTGTTTTACATCTGGTATCAACGTAAATTCAAATGTTACTCACTGGGTTGGAAAGAGCGTCTATTTCCAGCAAACATGCTACTTGTGAGGAGCGTGTGTTTGTGCGTTTGTGTCTTTGTGTGTGCACGACATGGGTCTGTCTCATTGCTGACGTCATGAAGGGCTTTTAGTGGCAGCGTGCTGTTACTGTCTGTTGACCATACCTGGGTATAGCAGGCACGCGCGTGCCGTTCTCGTCGATGAAGTGCCCCCCAGCGTTGAGCACCCAGCGGTGGTGCAGCGACATGAGGGCGTGTCTAGCCGTGGTGGGCGTGTCCTTGCCGTCCTGGGTGTCGGCGTTCTTCAGAGGGGAGAACTCGTCTTCACGAAGCACCTCGTACACTACAAAGGTCCTATGTTAAAACACGGGGGAATGTATCAGAACGTATCTCACACACACACACACACACACGCACACACGACAGTGATGCAATTGCACAAGCCCACCTGACTATAGCTGTAGCTATAGCAAAGGATGCAAACTTAACATTCGAATGGGACAAGAATATGAAATCTCTCAAAGAGCAATAGACGTGAATCTTCTCCGCCCCAGTTAACAAATCCAGTCAGATCACCACCTCATGTCAGAGTGCCAGACTAGAGCCAGTGAGCCAGGCCGCCAGGCCGCCACGTCCTCTGTGCCCCTGTCGTCATTTCATTGGACCAGGAATCTTTTTATTAGGGGTAAGAGTCCTATTAGCGGCGCCATGACTCAGAGGCTGATGTCACCGTGCAGGCAGGGCAGGAGGAGGTGGATCCAGGGAGCAGCTCGTAAGCCTCCATCTAAGTTATGGTCTGAGGACGGGGACTAAGGGGCCATGATGCTAGTACAGGAATTACATGACTACAGGCTCTGCAGCCCTAGTTAGCACAGACAGAGGACTGCAGGTGTGGGGGGGGGGGTGTCAAACCAGCCTGCCACTTTTAATAACTGTAGGCGTAGATTAGTCAAAGCTATTGTAATTACAGCAGCTATTGTATATTTTCGAAAAGTGTTGCTTTAAAATGGTTTGGCCCGTTCTACTTCTTGTGTATGCCTGGGCGCCACTCAACGGTTGGAGGGGAAATGTTGTCTGCCAGCGGCACACATGGGAGAGCCTCGTGTGGAAAATCCCTGCAACTCACTTGGCAAACTGGAAGATGTCAAAGACAAACTTTTCCATTTTGATGCCGTTGGGTTTGTCGGGCTGGATCAGGCGTCCCTGGTCGTTCACATACGGGATCTTCTTCTGGGCCACGTGGTGCTGCAGCTGAGGCTCATGGGTTCTGTGAGCGGGGCGGGGGGAGGGAGAGGGAGAGGACGGGGAGAGATAAAGAGAAAGACAGGGCAAGGCAGGATTTTAACAATAACAAAACACACAAAAAGCTCTTTGAATAGATTCATGCCGTTGGAATACCAACGTCTGGAAGTAGTGTCACTGCTTTGACTTTGTTAATTCCATCAGACAAAAAGGCTTTTAGACACCAGCGCCCATTTGCTTAGTGGTGCATACTCGTCACCCATAATCAACGCAGTGAGGAAGAGGAGTGAGAGGAAACAGTGTGTGTGTCTGTGTCTGTGTGCGTGCGTGTGTGTGTGTGCGTGCGTGTGTGTGTGTGTGGTTTACAGCTGGTGTGACCTGGACGTACTGCACTATGTCCCGAAGGAAAGACAGGCTGAAGAAGTGATTGGCCACGTTCCCCGCGTTGAACGCCAATCGGCCGTCCGAAGTGCGCGTCTGAGCCGTTGCCAAGGTGATCTCGCTGTATTCCACCACCTGGTAGCGCCCGTCCACCTTACAGACCACGCCCACCGCCTCCGTGGGATTGGTCTTCTCCACCACCTAAACGTGACACCACGAGAGGATGCACGAGGTAAGCAACGTACAACACTAATAATGCCACGGGTTCTTCTAATATCAGGTTAAAAAGGGCAAACAAATCCAGCTGGAGAAACGGCCATAGATGACAGTCCTTTGTAGGAGCACTGCACTCCCATTTTATACTGCTAGCAACCAAAGTCTGTAGTAAATCAGGAGAAAAGAAAACCTCCCCATCCATCTGCTGCTCTCTAATGACAGAGTGGAGTCTTGATGAGGGGGTTGGTGTTGGGGGGGGGAAGGGGGAGAGGCTTAGGGGGAAGAAGCCACATGAAGTGCAGAAGGGCAGGGTCATTTACAAGGAGAGGGTGGGCCCCAGCTCGCATCTGATCCGTCCATGGCTTCTAAACCACAAGAAGCCGTCTACACACTGCACTGACACTCAGAAATGGGCTTTGGATCCACGAACACTTCGTACTCCGTTGAACATGAATCATTCAAAAGTACACTCAGAGCTGTAAGTAATTGGCAGAGAAAGGGCTTGTGGAATGGAAGATTAAACCTTTTGTTTAACTAAATATCCACCAAGCAGTGGCTTTCTTCTAATTAGATTTATTTATTTTGGTTGTAAACTGAAAAAGTTTGGCGTTTTAGCAAAGCTGTCAAAGACAAAGTCTTAATGTGTTACAGTACCAAAAGACAAAGGACTGAACAAACAGAAGGAACTTATTGGGAGAAGAAAGAAAGAGTTTTGAAACAAGCACTGACACATTCAAACAAAAACCGTAATCACGCAAAACAAAATCCCTGGTTCAACTCTTACAATCAAACCCAAGCTCAGTGTGTGTGTGTGTGTGTGTGTGTGTGTGTGTGTGTGTGAAATTGTGAATAGGTCGTCTATATATATATATATATATATATATATATATATATATCTATCCGGTAACCGTTGAGTCGTGTCCACTCGTGAGGCCCAATAACAGCCCCTGGCCCCCTGCTGGGACCAGCCTGCTGGAACACAACACCTATTGCATAAGCTCCATCTGTCTAGAGTGGCTGGGATTCAGACACTCCTATATACAGTACACCTCCACATTGGCTTCAGCACTGCACACAGACACACAGGCTGCATTTCCATGGTCTAAAATCTCTCCTTTCCTTGACTTGGTCAGAAAATGTCTATGGTGCAAGTATAGGAATTATAGCTTCATGACAATCTGAATGCAGTCATACACCTCAAGAGTCAACTTTCCTGCCGTCCATCTGGTTCTTTCTCATAACTAATAATTAAAGCTCCACATTCCCTTTTTATCGTGGAAGTTCAAAGTGCCTGCAATCCCTGACTGCCCAAGGCATTGCATTGTGTGTGTGTAGAGCTGGTTCTTGGAGACACCTCAAACACTATCTAAGGGAGAGTTTTTTCAAGATTACAAAGAGCTGTAATCAGAGGAAGGACATTTATTTTAGAACAACTATCTTCACTGGAGCGTAGACAGAACTGGTGTTTCCATTGTATTCCCTGGGCTGTTCCGTCCAAAATCCAAGACTATACAATTCCCACTGGTCACACATATAACCAAATCCACAGCCAACTACATTCGATTTTATTAATCCTAACCAAAGATACCACACACAAATATAACATATCTATGTTGTAGAAGTGAATAACTCTATGCTTATTCACATTCTGATGCAAATAGCATTCCAAAATTTAAAGAGAACAAAAAGTTAAAAAAAAAGAAGAAAAGTTAGGTTATTATCTCATAAATAACTACTTTGCAATGCCACAGTACTTTACAACTGTCGTAAAGGCAAGTTATTTGCAGGGCAGTTAAACTATTGTGCTGTAAAGTTGAAATTGAACATTCTGTCCAAAGTCGTTGCTTCTAAGAAAATAGAATCATCTTATGGGATCTGATACTTTGAGGAAAAAAAGTGTTTTTTTCTGGTAGATTTTTTTCTCATACTGTTATGGAGCGAGAAGAGGCAGACTTGTACTTCCAAACCAAATCCACTTATAGCAACTGTAGCCAAGTCTTTGTCTGTCAGTGCATATGGAAATGCAAATCATCACACTCCTCTTCAAAGATTATAGTCTACATCCCCACCTACTGGTGAATTATAAGATGTGCAGTTCCCGTGTGTGTGTGCATGTGTGTGTGTGGTTTACCCTGCCCAAACATTGGGTAATAAGTGTCAATTGAGCTCTCCAGAGATACTATAAAATTGTAAAGCTTTATCTGCTTTTACTCCCACACCTTCTGTCATGTCAGACCAATAGTAAGCATATAGTTCTCACCTTACAAGAGCTTTGAAAACAGCTGACCAAAGTAAGCCTACAAGGAAGCAGTTTTATCCAAATGCAGTTACCCTCTGAGCTGTCCTGCGTATAAAACCAGACAAAGGGAGAGACACAAGAGGGAAGGAAAGTGGTGAGAGAGTTTGCCTAACCTTAGCTCCACAATCCGCTCCCTTCTGCACACAGAAGCCAATGAAGGCAGGGTCAGCCACTTTGACCAGAATATTGTCAACACAATAGACGTGGATCAGGCCAATCCTCCTTCTCTCCATGTCCTCCACAATGCCGTTGGCCCCCACTGCTCTGTACAGACCTCCGTTACCATCTGAAGAACACACACACACACACACACACACACGCACGCACGCACGCACGCACGCACGCACACACACACGTTTTTACCAATCTGATGGGCACCAAAACTATTGACATATTATACCTACTATGTCCTGCCATGGAATAATTATTATTTATTTTTACTTATACAGGGGTAAGCGACTGAGACCAGGTCTCTTTTCCAGCAGTGCCCTGTTTAAAGGCAGAATATATAAATAACTAAATTTAAAAATAAATAAATAAATAAATAAATTTATTATTTATAATTTACAACACAATATTTACAATATTTATGATTCAACCAAAACAAGAACACTCTTCAGCTCCTAATACCTCCAGAAATTTTTTTAATTGTTCAACAGAAACAAACTTCTCTAATTTAAATTCCTGTTGTTGTTCCATTTATCAGAGGCAAAAAATCTGAAAGCCGATTTACCAAGTTCTTTGTTCACTTTGCAGCTTTCAAGGGTGATATAGTCCTGTGAGCGTGTCCTATGACTACTGGATTTGTGTTTTAATAATGATGTAAGGTTAAAAAGTAACTTACCCAGCAATACCTTGTAAACAAAAAAGAGACAATATTTTTCTCTCCTATCACTAAAAGAAGACCATCCTATTTTTGTATACAGTGTACAATGAGGAGTTCTAAAACTATCCCCAGTTACAAAACGCAAAGCACCGTGGTAAACCGCATCAAGGGACTTCAAAATAGTTTGGGCTGCATGCAAATACACAATATCACCATAATCCATGACTGACAAGAGAGTAGATTTTACAATTGTCTAATAATGTTTTGTTTCACAAACCTTGAACAAAAACACAACAACAACCAACCAAAAAAACTCCAGCAGGCATACCTGGAGCCATGGAGAGTTTGGCTTTGCTCTCAAGGATGACCTTGCCATTGTAGTCCATGGCTGGCAGCATCCCTTGTTGAAAGAAGATAACGTTGTCTTTCTCCAGGCCGAAGTAGTTCTGGCGGGAGAAGAACTCCTTGGTAGAGTCCATGGTTCTGCCGCTGGTCATAATGTACCTGAGGGAAGGGTCACCAGTCAATTCAAAGACTCTCATTTACCAGTTCATTGTAAATAGATGCCAATCTTCTGGGAGGATTGTAACAAATGCATAAACTTTGGTTATAAGCTTTTCCATGTGTGCCAAGCTTTCAATTTGAACCTGTACAGCAGGCTGTATACTTAAGCCCACCAAACCCTGAAAATGAAGTCAATACAAATCTACATCTATATTAGGTAGGCATGATCCTCATTAGCAGATTCAAGAGTCGTACCCAATCTACCGTAAATGACTAGGCAAACCCTGCCTTCACTTTGAACAGTTCATAATCTGTTCTCCTGACAACCATCTAAATGATTGCTTTTAATTACTTGAATGCACTCCACAGGGTAGCATTATCGTCATTTAGGAAGATAACATTCTAGGTTAAAATGCTTCAGATATAAAGAAGGCAGTTTATGATTACACAAATAACATTGAAACAGAAAAAGAAAAGGGGTTTATATTTTGGTATAAATAACTTGTTTGCTTTTTTTATGGTTAGTGCATGTCAGAGGCCTCAGTGAGTACTAAGAAACTGAGGAAGCACTGATGCAGAATAATATTCCCTTTGCTTTGGCAGAGAGTCTTACCACGGAATACAGCACTTGGTCTTGTGCTGCTGGCCAGCTAGCTGTTCCAGCTTCAAAATGCGTTCAGCCTGGATCTGAAAGAGAGTTTTGTGGGAGGGCAGCCCCACGTCGTACATGCCTTTGGGGTAGGAGACCCCCAGCCTGGTCCCCTGCCCCCCTGCCAGCAGGAGGACAGCCACTTTACCTTGGGCAATACAGTGCAGACCTGAGGGTACACACCAATACAAACAGGTCATCGAGTGCTCCTTTATATGCTTTTTATCACTTGACTAAGCTCGAAGGCTTTAAATATAGGCCTAGATATTTGGATATTTAGGAATAGTACCACATAATTCACTTTTTTAAATATCTCATTAACCATGTAAACGTTGCTAAAAAAGAGAAATGGTAATATGTATTGAACATTTTTATAATCAGACCTATCTACTTTGAGACAGCAATAAGCGAACGTCATTGGAGGCAAACCCCTATGACTGACTTGAAATTAATCCAATAGCCTCTTAGTCATATACAATTTGAATCTCCTTATCTACTTTACAAATGCCCTAAAGTATTATGCTGTTTATGTCAAGTTTATTATCTTACATAAACAGTTGATATGGGTTTCAGAAGTTCCTTTATGGAAACCATTTGTCAGTGAACTGGGCGTCGGTGGGTACGCACGAAAGCACACGTACACACGAACACACACAGTGTGAGTTGGACTGACACAAAGCCGAATGACCTCACGAGTAAGGGTGAAGCAATACGCCAATTTACGCTATAGCGTCAAAGCAGAACCAGATGCTTTCTGCCTCTCCTAGCACTGTCATCTTCCCTCGGGCTGGACCTCCACCAGCTCCAGAGGCTCAGCCCAGCTAAACGAGCAGAACCCCCTCTGTAAGGAGTATTGCGCAAAACATAACAAGAAATACTGTTTCTCCTCTGGACATGGATCTTTGAAGGAATGGTGTAAAACAATAGGCCATTCTCATGACTTATCTGGGCCTCATCAACAAAATAACACTGATTTAGGCCAAAACATTACTTTCCCTGTTTTTAAACATCATTAGGCAATGTAAAAGTGATCCTCCTCCGTCAAAGAAGCAGACATAAAGTTAAATTTATCACAATAAATAGCCTCCCAACTAGGCCTTAGGCTTTGCACTTTGTTTTAAAACTAGCCTGGCAACTAGTCTTCAAAAGGCATCTTAAGTGTCACAATTATTTTTTGTGTGGCATCAAGATATACAAAAAGCTCAGGTGAACCCACCTTCCTGCTCCCAGTCCTTAAGGCAGTCTCTGTCCCGTGTAACACTGCCCAGCACCTCCCTGGGGACTGGCTCCATCCGAGTGTCTACCTTCTCCTGCTTGTTGCTCCCTGCCATCTTCATAGCACTCTTGAAAAAGCCATTGATCTCCTGGAAGTCCATTGCCTCCAGCTCCACAGTCATGTCAGCTTGTTGCTCTGGACTCAATTCATCCCAGAACTGGAGAAGGTGAGATTGGCCAGCCTCAGCCAACCTCTGAGCTAATCTGCTGCTCTTCGGATCCATAGCCACACTGACGTTACTGGGATCACGGATCCTATCTGAAACCAAAGCAGTATCACACTGATCAAGAAGAGCAAGAGGTTTCCCCGGAGAAAGTGATTACAGCAAGCGGCAAGAGACACCGACCATTCAAGATTTATTTGTTATCTCGCAACGTTGTGAATGAAATCTAAGTGCTGCTGGCTTGCAAGAGTTTTGCTAAAAAAACAAAACACGAATTCGTTCATGAAATATGGACGTGACCGACCGATAGTATACAGCACAACAGCATAAACTGAACTTGAGCGCGGAAATAGATCACAGCAACATTATCATCACCCGCAGTAATATTTCGTCAGCTAAATTTAACGTATTCAGTAGCTAAGGATGATAAAAGCTCACCTCCTATTTGTCTTCAGTGGCTATACGGTCAGAAGATACCACTCTAGTCGAATACTATGGATGTATTAGGCAAAGCTTAAGCCACTGTTAGTAGACAAGACAAGTAGGCAACGATATCCCCGCCTCCTGTCCTGTTCGCAAACTAGATTCCGCCTCTGTCAGTGTCACATGACGTGGCACTTTAAACGTCGGGAAGTCCAGCACGCAAGACATTTGACAAATATTTCAGAATAACTAGACAGACAATTTATATAAAAATTCACATTTAGCATGCTGTATGCTGTGTAAACAAAAACAACATGTACCATGGTTTCGATTTCAGATTACGGAAATTATCTTGACTTGTTGGTCGCCAAACGTTGATTCAAGATCAGTTTTGCGTCTAACTCGCCCTCTGCTTCACTAGAATGAACATGTATTTGAATCGGACCAATCACATTGGTACCGGAAGTAGAACTAAAACGAAAACGTTTTTTTGGCAATATGGCAACCTAACAAGCTCTAAATGGAAAACTATTTGAAACTGGTGAAACTAATACAGTTTTGCCTCCAGAAATCAACGCAATTATCTTACTTTGTGATTACGCGGTAAAGTGTTGCATATAATTGGTAAAAGCACGGTTTCTTAGTTTTTAATTTCGACTCAGTGCAATAAGTAGGCTAACGCGGGCTGGGTAGCTTGCAAACTGACGCAAATGGCTGGGAGATTAGTAACTTGAAGTTTTGATATAATTGAAAAGCATCAGTCGTTAAGCAAACTGCATTTTAACCACATTTTTGTTGGTTTAGTCAATACTAGGTGCTAAATGTAGATAGTGATAGGTGTTGGCTGTAGCTGATTAGCCGGGTGTTTGTCCGGTTGGTCACAATGTTGTTGCACCTGCTTACACCTGTCAACTAGAAGCTCTGCTGCTAGGTCTAGCAGGACGCTGTCGCTAGCTGGCTTCTCCCATCAGATGGCTCACTGCAGCTCTGACACAAGTGGAAAGGCACCTCGTCCTGATGACCCCGCAGTAATGATGACTTCACCAGGAAGTGTAGATCAGACCATGAAACCAGTTCTGTTTGAAATATTTGGAGAGATTTGGAATGTACAGTCTCGGCTCGGGCAAGGGGTTTCCGCGTCGGTTTACAGGGTGAGTTCAGGAAGAGCGAGCTCCGCCGCTGTCAAGGAGTTTCAGGCGGACTCTCAGGGTGGAGATTACGGGTTTAAGAAAGAGCAGTCTGTTTTGGAAGACATCCAAGGACATAAAAACATCGGTAAAAACAACACTGTGAATCTGTACCCATGTTGACAGAACAGAAACTCCACGCCTTTGCATGCAGGGTCATTCACTGCGAAATAGCCTAGCAGTCAACTTGCTAGCTACATCGCAGACACCCATTTAGGATTAAACATTTGCATGATTAGGCTTTCCTTCCTTGAAGATAGACGTAGTTCTGAGAAAACCCATAGAGCATCATGCCTATTGTTTGTCTAGTGTTTATCAAACAGAAAGAGGAGCCTAGCATTGCAATGCCCTTAACCTAGATTGGCATATCATAAAGACTGTTTTATGACCTGCCTTCCTGCACACATTCCTTGTGATGAAACTTCATTTATTTATGTGCTTTAGAACAATTCAGAAGAACCCTTTGCCCCTATATAAAACAATCCATATTTAATATCATTATGTTGTCTATATTTATTGTGCATCATCCCAGCCATGAAACACGAACTTGGGACTTAGTAAAGAATGGGAATGTAGAAGCCCACATCTGATTCCAAGACTAGGCCTATCTTATTATTTGAGTTGAGTACGCTCAGGTCTGCCTATCTAGCAATGGTAAAGCATATAGGGTATACCTGGATTTATTAATAAATTATGAATCTTTCACCTACTTACATGTTTAACGCACACATTTTTTCCACCTTCTATTTGAACAGATACAGTCTCATATTAGATTGACATTGATATTACCTCATATGATAGGGTGCTGTGTTTAAAGACCTGTACACTACATTTGTTAACTGCATTCATCCTATTTTCTGTTTCCAGTGACTCTCTATGGGGTGTTCACTAATCACAACAGTGTGGGTGTCGCCACACGCTGCCTACTGCTGGAGCTGCTGGATGTGAGTGTGTCAGAGTTGCTGGTGCGAGCCAGTGCCCAGCCTGGCAGCGGCCAAGGTGGAAGGGCTGGCCAGGGCCACTCCATGTGGCTGGTTCAGCACTGTGCCAGAGATGTGCTGGAGGCCCTGACCTTCCTCCACAGGGAAGGCTACGTCCACGCTGACCTCAAACCACGCAATGTCCTCTGGAGTGCAGACGACGAATGCTTTAAACTCATTGACTTCGGGCTCAGCTTTAAAGAAGGCAACCAGGTGAAAGAAGGAGGGTAGAAAGGCAACATGCACTTCTGTCAACAGACAGAATCAATGTTGTGTCTATTGTGATAGCCTTTCAGCAATATTTCGCTAACTTTATTTTCCGTCACTTCACGGTGTTTAAAAAAAAACATGCGCTTACGTGTCAATTGTATTTTTCCGGGGTATTCTATCTGACTAACTAAACTCATTCTCACACAAGTCATGTTGTTCCCTCTCCATCTCTCGCATGCTTCAGGACGTAAAGTACATCCAAACAGACGGGTACCGGGCACCAGAAGCTGAGCTACAGAACAGCTTGGCCCAGGCCGGGGTGGAGGGAGACTCGGGCTGCACCGCTGCTGTGGACTTGTGGAGCCTAGGCATCATTCTGCTGGAGATGTACTCAGGAATCAAACTGAAAGAGACCATCCGTTCCCAGGAATGGAAGGTAAAGGGCGTGACTCAGTTGCTGCAACTGTCCTATCTAGTTAATTTTTTTTGTAAACGGTGCTTTTGTATCTCTTTTTATATACCCTTATCTGATATACAAGGAACTATGCTCCACAGGCGTTTAGCTAATAGATAAATAGCTGTCTGTCTTTTAAGGCTGACGTGGGTGTAATCCAACATTCTAAACTAAGGCGAGTCGTTCTTTGCTCCTTCAGGACAACTGTGCTGTGATAGTAGACCATATATTTTCCAGCAGCAGCTCTGTATGCCCTGCTATCCCTGCCTATCACCTTAGAGACCTTATCAAAAGGTAACTATTCACATGTTGTTCAACATACAGTTGTCAGAGTAACCAAAAAGGCTGCTGTTTTTACTGCCAGCAGATTAGTTAAAAAATAAGCATGTTATCTTACTCCCTCAAGACCTGGACTGACAACTGCTATGACCATTCATTTTAAGTTAGTGTGTATCTTAATGTGTATAGTGAAAAATATTTAAATCATATCTTATTTTACCTGCAGCATGCTTCACAATGATCCCAAGCACAGATGCACAGCAGAATCTGCCCTGCAGAGTGCATTCTTTAGCATTCCCTTTGGTAAGTAAATATCAAGACACACACCATAATCAAATACAATTTCCTTTGCATGTTAAATGTATTATTTATTGATTTGGCAGTGTAAACTGTCCCACATAACTTTTTTTTTCTTTCAATCCTAAGTTTAGTACCAATAATATAATATGCACATATAATATGCAGATTCGTAGTAACTAACGTTATATTTGTAAAGGATATAATTAGATTATTGGGTGCTTGCCATCTGTGGTGTAGTTTGTATTATGTGCTGTGAGTGTGATAGATTCTGTTTGTCTGTTTCTCAGCTCCACACATTGAAGACTTGGTTCTGCTGCCTTCCCCTGTCCTGCGCCTACTAAACCTCATTGATGACAGCCACCTGCACAACGAGGAGGAATATGAAGGTACAGTAAGGCCTTTGATCCAACGCAACGCTATGGAAATCTAAAAGCATGCATACTGTATGTATTGGCACGATAAAGTATTGTCTTTTATTGCAGACATCTTGGAGGACATGAGGGAAGAGTGCCAGAAGTACGGCTCTGTAGTTTCGCTGCTCATACCAAAAGAGAACCCAGGAAAAGGCCAGGTAAGAGATTGACATGTTGTATTTACATTCCAGTTTCCGACCTTTGACCTCTAATCTGTAGTTTTTCTTATTTTTTTTCTTTATATGTTTTTTATTTGCGCATGTGTGCCACCACCAGGTCTTCGTGGAATATGCAAACTCCGGTGACTCTAAGGAGGCCCAGAGGCTGCTAACAGGCCGAACGTTTGACGGAAAGTTTGTGGTGGCGACCTTCTACCCCCTTAGTGCTTACAAGAGAGGTTACCTGTACCAGACAGTACAGTAATCTCTATTTTAGGCCATGGCCCAGTTACACTGTCCAGCCTCATTGATACTCAAGCACCAGGTGCAATTTATGACCAGGTTAACCATTTACGCCCTTTCTTTGTTATCAATTTGGAAACCCAATATGTAGACAAAAGCTAGTTGTATTAGTCTATATTTCTGTCAGACGCACTGATGACAAGTATTTCATCTAGTTTTCTTGCTTAGTATATCATTCTCTGTGAACGAAATAATCTTTGTAAGATTTTAGCGCTGGACCACTCTTTCGCTGCATAGAACTTATAGGGAAAACTCATTTAGGTTGACCTTTTCAGTAGCAAGCCTTCGTCCACTAAAACAGCGTTTGAAATAGCTCGGCCCCAAACGGCATAAAGGAAACAAGTCATTCACACAGTGTCTTGTAGCTTCATTGTGTGTAGCTGGAGTGGTCTGACTGTTAAAGTTTACATGCTGTCCACCACAGTAATGAGCATAAAAAGGCTTGGCTGGGGACATTGATGACATGCCTGATTTGCACGACTAATTCATTATGTAAAGGGGTGTTTGGAACTGGCGTTATGTTAACCAGTTGATTTAACTACGATGTCTAACCATTTTGAATGTCATAAAATTTTATTTATTTATCTTGGCCTTGAGACAAGAATAGGTTATTATGTCTACTTCTGGCATAATGCCCTTCTTTCACTGTGCCCCCTTACCACAACTATGAACAACATATTTTAGAGCACAAATAGAGCACACCAAGTCAATATAAAAACTATTTTGAATTCAACAGTTCTAATAGGCATGAAAGGGTTGGATCTGTCAGTCCTGTCCAAAATAGAACAATTTAAGAAATATTTTATACCCTTTCCCATACTTTTAGAACTAAATTCCAAAATGAACCACTTTGACATTAGTGGAATTCTGACTTTGACTCCAACCACTGATTTATAGCCCTTTGATACATCAGCGGTGCACAATAATGTTAACATATTTCTGTATAAAAAGTCCATTGGCTACAAGCCTGTACACCCCTTTGTCAACAGTTGATTTAGTTGACATGAGATCTAGGTTCTTAGCAACTAATGATGTAGTGATCATAGGGAAACTGCTATATTTATGTAACATTTTGTATTTAGATATTTATAAGATCAGATAGTCAACATTGGATTGTGTTTACCCTAATAGCTCATGTTAAAAATAGAGCAATGGTACTTAAAATGCAGCAAGCTTTTGTGTTCAATTCAGCTCAGAGGAAAAATACTTTGGAAAATATTATTGTTTAAAACAGTAACAGCTCATTACAGTAAATGTTGCTCCTCTAGTGATAAAAATGTGTCAGAATAAGCATGACAAGTCTGTCTGTGAGCTAGGTGTTGGTTGACTATTGTGACAAAGAGCATAATCCAAATATTTTCACTGTGTTTGTTTGCGAGAAACACTGATGTGAACAAAGCTATGTGGCATGCGCTGATGTCTGGGCAGTATCGTACAGTACATGCTAGCAGAGCACTGCTGTCGTCTTTTAAGGTTTCTTGACGTCGGTTGCAGGTCCTGTTCAACAGGCTCTTGTGGAGCTTTGTCTTGACAGCTCATTTTTTCAAAGTGTGTCGATTTCTCAAGGCTCACTTAAAGGCCATGGCTTTATTCTTTCAGATAAATCAAGCCTGATTGGCTTATTGGTCAAAAAGCCTAAATGGAATCCAAGACTGTAACATGTTTGATTATTTATTAACTACTAACCCTAATCTAAGCACATAACCACAAAATACTTTTCATAATCAAGTAACTTAGGTCCTTGGATCTTTTTCTTTGGCATACCAAAATAAACCAAGTACAGCACTTATGCTTGTTGATAAAGGCACTGTCAAGAATAGCTCTGGGGAAATTACTCATTGATTGGAGAAAATTGTACTGTTAACAGTGGCCTCTCTGATGTAGTGATTGAGAAGTTTGGGATTTCTGCTTTCCTTAAGTATTTAACATAGCCCAAGTCTAGAGGATTGCATGACAATGTTCTTAGTCATAGGGTCGGACCTCAGTATGCTGGCCTGCATCACAGCAGGGGTGGATTGTTACAGGACTGGCTCAGATTTTTACGCATTGTGGCTATCCATTGCGATGAATAACTCGCATGTTTTACTCTCATTTCAAGTTCATAGCGTAATGTTCAATACAGTATTCTAACCCTCCAGGTGTGAGACCACAGTGAAGTAACATCATAGAGGATATGCAGGTGAAGCTCATGCTGTCAGGGAGCTTTCTTGGCTATATTTGTATACACTACTGGTCATTTACACTGTTATAATGATTTGTTTAAGGTTTTATAAAGACTTAGATTATTAGATTAGTTGTTATACAATAATTAGTCAAAATAATTGTTTTTGGGGGACAGCTCAGCACATTAGAGTGCTCCAGTCTTTGATGACCACACCTTAAGATGCAAGAATGTACTACATCAGGTTTAGAAATCATTAGGTACAGGGGATGGAATCTATGGATTTTATGCACACAATGCTGATCAGGAAAAACTGGTTTAACCAGGAAGGGAAAAAGAGTGTGACAAAGTAGGAGGGGTGAATAAGTGAAAGAGCAGTGTGTCGGAGTAAATGTAGCAAACCTGCCATGAGCCTGGGGCATTCTACAGGCAATAGAATAATGCCCTCATGTTTTTAGATCTGGCTGGGATGCAAACTGATTGATACAGTGTCCTTCAAGCCTTGCGAGGGTGATTCAGAGCTAATTATCCAATGTCTTCTCAATACATAGCAGTGAATGCTAGTTAGGTGTCTCCAAAGCTCTCTACCAGTTAGCCAAGTTTGAAGACATAGCCTGCTGCTCATACCATGAGTCTCACTGAGGAAGTACGCTCTCTTTCTGGTCTGATTGGCAGACATTTAAATTAGACCCCTCCCAAGGCTGTGTCAGAGTTTAGTCTCCTTTGAGCGCTTGACCTCTTTAACCTTGCACCAATTTCTCACATGCCCTGGCTCTAAAATGGCCTCTAGTTCAGCAAAGATAGCTAAGGTGGGATGTATTAATATTCATGAGAGCGTTCCCTGTCTGAATGCCTGATTTAGCTAGATGGACAAAAAATCAGAGCGTGTGCATACAGGAAGCTTTAATGACATGGAGATGGATTGTCAAGGAGAGACAGCCCTGGAGACCTGTCGGGTCTGGGACATGGGGGTTAATCCGCAGTAGAGGCGTGTAGCTTAGTCTGCACTTGGAGGGTGATGTTTGAGTACGTTTCTCCTGCACTTACTCCCCTGTCTCTTATTAGAATTCAGCGTTGTTCCTGCTGTGACACCGGGTTCAGAGATCCACAATAAGAGCATAATAAGCCGTGCTCTCTTTTTGCCTCAGGTTTTTAAATCTGTTCATAGGTCATATTTCTGTTATTCAGGATGACTGAGTCTTTTGCTTCCCTGTTGTGGTGCTGCTAGCTTGACGCATCACTCTCACAGAGATCGGGACTTGTGTGAAGGGCCTATAGTCAGCTGGGCTATCTTTGGATAGTGGGGCAGCCTATGGATGTTTTTGGGAGGGCTTAACTTGAGTGTATACTGCAGTTATTGAGTCAGGGCAGTGGCATTGATTTTGGCTGGTTGTGTGTGGGTAGGTATTAGAGAAACCCAAGCTATAAAAGTATGAAATAAAGTTTTCACCCCTAGGCAATACTGTGATTTATAGGGACTGCATAGCGGACAACTAAAGAGCTAATATGAGAGTTCTGTTTTACACTGGCCAACTATTATAGAGTGGGATGAGGGCTACAACGAGCCATTCCTTTAGCACAAGCACAATCAGATAACTCTTTACGGCACTGAGAGATCTAGGTAAGGACTACACCCCGTGCAAACTGACAATGTCTACTGGAGCTGCTCAGCGTTACAGAAACTAAAGACAAACAAAAACACTTTGTTATTTGTCTTCATTTTCAAATCCATAAGAGCACTTAAGCAAATTAACATTAGGATTTTGTCAAATATGTAATCAACTGAAATATGTAGTTATAATCAGTGCAAAGCAATTACAAAATAACTAAAGGAGCTGAAAAAGCACTCTGAAACAAATTAAACTAGGCCTATACAATGTACCTGCAAAAATGAAATCATACAATATTTCTTCTCTTTACATCATCAGTACCTTCATGGGTAGGTCACATTTGAAAATATGAGGGTTGGATGAATAAGGTTCAGTTGTAGTTATTACCTTTTGCCTCCTACATTGACGCCAAATATAACAAATTAAATCCATAATTGAATATTGTCTAACATAGCTTTGACTACAATAAGCCACATACAGTCTTCCAGGTGAAACCTGTGCGGTTGAGGAGTTGGGTGCTGAATGTTGTAGACTACTCATGTTGTATGACAATTAAGATAAGACCTTCCATTCTATTAATATGCAGGGGATTCCACACTTGATTTCGAAGATATTACCAAGGAGTCAAACTTGAACCCCAAAAAAAAAAGACTTGAATGTATATGAGGGTACCAAGAAATATAATATAATTATTATGGTTCACTGTATTCAAGGCACATATTATGAATATAATGAATAACATGGGTTTGAGTGTACATCTATGCATAACAGCCTTTTGACTGAATGAGAATGTTGCTGTCCGTGTTGGTGGTTGCATATCTTACAATAAAGAACGCTATGATACTTCAACTGTGACTGATGCCTGTGTAGCCCTTGTTTTACTCAATGTAACCATTGTCACATGTATAGAAGAGTACCACTAGGGGGCGATCTAGACCTACAACGCAAAGTTTCCAAATCTAATAGACTTATTCAGCTTCATACTTCTCTCACTGTTTGCTCTCCGCAAACAAAGAGGGACTTTATCGACACACAAAATAAATTCATAATCTTAAGCAGACAGGTATTGACTTTCAACTGTCTGGGATCGATCGTTTCCTGGGAAGCTCTAAACCAGGCAATCAAATATCCCTTTCTGCAACATCTCTCTCAGGGCAGATGGAAGTGAGCTGGCCGTATCATGAGAAGAGGAAATGGAGGAGTCAGTGGGGGCTGGGAGTTCACAGAGAGAGAAAAGAAGGTTCTGTCATCACAATGGAGAGGGGAATTACCTACCGGGTAACAGTAGGATTCTACACTGACATGGGCCCAGAATCATGTCACGTTAGCAGACATACATTGTGTCTTAGCTGGACATCAGTTCTTAAGAATATCAGACCAAAGCGCTGCTCCATGTTTCATGACCGCCACTTGATAACAGGTTTATTTTGTAGAAGGGATTTGGCATGTTTGATATCCTCCTGGTGAAGAAAAATGTTCAACATAAAGGTGGCCAATTTATTGATGTGTAGGAGGAATACACACAGACCAGCTTCCTTTTGGCTTGCTACATTCCACAGCCGACCCACAGCCCCTCACCATGTTGTCTTGCTTCCTGTCACTGTGAAAGATGCCATATCCAGCCTGTTAATAGGCTCGGGCTTTACAGCCTGCTCAATAAAAGGAGGCCTTGTCTGGACTTAAGAGTGGCCTCAATGGGCCCCTGAAGGACAGATGGATTGATGGTTCGGTTGATGAGGTAAGGGCAAGACTCTAGGAATGCTTCACAGATCTTCCCACTTTGCCTCACACTTACACAGTTGTCATTTGGTTGCACACAACTGGGAAAAACACAAAGAGATGGCTCAACGTCGCACGGCCAAGCGCACATAACCAGGATCCTTCAGAGGGCGGTGTCATGCCAAAGCTATTACTGTCTGTCTATGTCATGTAAGCCCCAGAGAGAACGGGAGGTACTTGGAGCCGGAGTAAACACTGTGGGAACAAACCCTGAGAGAGTCAGTAAAACAATTAATCAGAACAGAGGAGTCAAAGCCAAAAGGACACGCACACACACACCCAACCAGATCAATTTGTCTGATAGAACCTCTGTTGGCCCAAGCCGGTAGTGACTAACACAGTTCGGCGGTGACTTTTGGAAGTCAAGAGATTGGTGGTTGGGAGTCGGTGTGAAACCCTGCAGAGCTCTGATAGGGGATTACAGCCCTGGACAGAGAGACGAGACACGCAGCACGGTCCCACAGGGGGGGCTTCCTTGGGGAGCTGCTTTCATTTCAGCTGCCTGTCTGCTGGGAGCATGGGGAGTGCAGAGTTGGCTGTTGAGCTGTGTCTTCTATCTGAAACGTGGAGCTCGGTGTCAAGAGTATCCTGCAGTTCACCGGTCACTGTGAGCAGTGAGGGAATGTGTGCGGATGAGCTGTCAGATCAGGGGTTTTGTTTACACCGCCAAGGAAATATCCTTTTCAAATTGTTTTGACTATTGAACGAATTCCTACAGAAAATGAAATGTATACACACACTTAATTGTTTCTTCTAGTGATTGGTTCCCTGCAGTCCTTGTGCAATAAAACAAATAGCAATGTAGAGTATGTGTACCGTATGGTGTTCTCTTGTTTATTCAGTATTTTGCCTGTGGGCATTCAGGCTTTATACAAACAGGGGCGTTCCTCTTCAACCTCAATCCCTACGGAACAAGGATGGAGCAGCATTCACTACAGCAACAAATAAGCCACATAAGGACACACAAGGAAAGGGGAGCATGCTGACACATCTGGGTGCACAAACATACACGCACGCACGCACGCACGCACGCACGCACGCACGCACGCACACACACACACGTCATTTGGGTATGCTAGTCAAAATCTGCAATATAATAAAGAGGAACAGAATATAGAAGCATTAACTTAAAATCAGATAGCTGTAATCCAATCATTGCTCAATATTAATTGGACATTAGTCTACTTAATTAACCCTTACTATGAGGTCGGAAACCAACGCCACTTGAAGCACATATTGTGTGTTAAACAATTGTAACAAAACAAATCTAAAACTGATCATTGTTATTAATATTCAATAATGGAATACATGGTAACAGACACAGACACTCATTTGAAACGTTTAAAAGTTTATTATGCATGAAGACCTAGATTCACTTGCAGAGAAATAATTAGAAAATGAACGATTCAATTATTAATCACAACGCCTGAATGCCTGGATTGTTTGTTCACACTCTTAATCTGTATACAGTAGCTGTAAATGAATCATTTAATCTTGTTAATATATTAAATGACGATGCGCAAGGATCCTATATTGAATTGCAAGTCGATTTGGACAATAATCTAAACCTGGGTAAATTCTGTTAGGCAAGGACGTTTGAGTGAATTTATTCATTTTTCTTCAAGCCTGGAGAGTCAGTAGCCATGTATTATGAAGAACATCTTAAAATACAATAAAAAAAAAATCATTATAATGCATCCGCTGCCTAGAAAATAGACTTCCTTTAATATAGCTGGCCTGAGTAAACCAAAGAAGAATGAATAGTTAACAATGTGTAGGATCTGTGTTGGATCTATCACAGATCTTTGCGTAGATGACTAAGGAAAATACATGTATCTAATGCAATACATGTAGAGGCTTTGCAGGACTCATTATTTCAGTCAAT
Source organism: Galaxias olidus (assembly GCA_026901105.3). Lineage (NCBI taxonomy): Eukaryota > Metazoa > Chordata > Actinopteri > Galaxiiformes > Galaxiidae > Galaxias > Galaxias olidus. The sequence continues at coordinate 545,595 of JAPMUY010008245.1, read as the reverse complement.
TTAACCCCAGTCATCCAACTACGCCATTTAAACTTTTCAAAATACCAAATTTCCCAAAAACAGGATGTTTTGCTGGTTTGCTCAGAGCAACATCAGTTGCCATGGTAATGCAAGAAAATTAATTTAAAAAAAATCAGGATGTGCCAAAAATGGACAGCTAAACTTCTGTTCAAAAGAACTGTTGGTAGAGAACAAGGAAAGTCTTCTCCTTTTTAACATAAAAAGTCAAACAAGTCATAATAAGGCCTACATTCTTTTATATTTTGCAATATAATCTTTGACAAAAGTTAGTACTGTAACAAAATTTTAAACAAAATATTGAACTAAAAAGTTAGATAGAAAATAAGTTTACAGCTGTATTTCAATTAGCAGTGTAATTATTATAGTATCAAATATAAAAATAATAATGTCCCATTTGGCTGGGGCGTGTTTATGTGCTCCTCCCTATATATACACACACAAGCTATGGTCAAATACAATCATTTGTTTCCTTCATTTACCAGACATTGACATTCTGTTAAAACCAGTTTCAAGACACCAGTCACAATTTCCTAAATCAGCAATAATAAAACTAAGATTTCTAATGATATCTAATCAAATGGTACAACTAAATAAAATAGACGATTTGCTCTACTAGATTGTGACTCAAATGTGTATTAAAATAGATACATTTCATTCATTTGTTTTAGATGATGTTACATTTACAAAGACAGTTTAGAACAATACATCTGTTACATTGTCCTTTCACATCTTACAGTATATTACTTAAGTGAAAGCTTGCATAAATGGCGGTCTCAATGTACACGCAGGACCTAAAGCGGTGCCCTTTTGCTCTTGGCCCAGTAGTTAATTGTCTACTGTCAGGAGTGTTTGAGGGATGGGGCTTGTGAAGATAGCCTCAATTGTTAGAAACAGAAACAGAACATAAATCATGCTTCGCTAGAGAGATCTTGAAATGGTAGACTTCAGAATGTATCTTACATTAGGCTGAAACCCATTGCTGCCAATATTCCATCAATAAACCATCTTTGTGTGTTACACATGCTATCTGATTCACTACGAAGCCATTGCACACATTAGCGTAGTAACCAATTCAGGATGCTTGGGTCAATTCTAGCCCTCTTTATTCAGTTTGAGCTGAGTGAGTTTTGTGGACAAGGACTGATGACTCCCTGTGTAGTTCTCTCACTCTACAGAAGCTGCTGCCTAATGCACTTGTAATACTCTGTCTGCTGACAGACATGCCAACATATCTAATCCTAGTACACTAACATTCTTTTCTGAGTCAGAGTCCCTCTTAAACCAACTTCCCGGTCACTAGCGTACACACCAAATCGTTGTTACCTTCTCTACTGTATACAACGTGTAAACAGTTCTAGTTGTACAGTACAAGCCTGTGTAACACATTTGTTAAGATAGATAGTCAGCAGAAGACATGTTGCAGTGGTCTGAATTTGACCTCTCATAACTGATAGTCAACATAATTTGCACATTATCCCAAATGTACAAGATTCTTTCTCAGAGAGATAATATAATCAAGACGTTCATTTACAGACATCATGCTTAGTTGGTTTAACCTGGGTATTAGTCTGAGGTGGGGGAGTGGATGAGTGAGGGGAAGGAGAGGCAGTGTGAGAGGCAAAGAGCCTCAGACAAAGCCTCCTTTCTCTGGAACGGCTCTGCATTCCCTAGACCTAACATAGTTAGACCCCTGGTGTATTTAGCCCTGTCTAGCAAGGCTGTGAGTACGGTTAGATTTAAGCTTGTTTTTATGAATTTGCAGACCTTGACAAGTAGGGAATTAAAACATTATTCATTAATAAATTAAACTTTTCCTTTCTGGATATTTGCATAAACGTGTGCCATGCCATCATGTTTGTATATTCTTCAGCGCAGGGATAACAGCACTGATATACTCTTTATATCTTTACATACATTATGTATAGATTGATAATAGGTACTATCATGATGAAAAGCAATAATCATTATAAATCTGGTTTTGAATACAATAACGACACTCGTTTGCACAATATAACCATCACCTTGAAAGGCTAACACTGGGAACGTAGACATCTGAGGATGTGCAAACTTAATCCCACACTTATTGTCACCGCAGTCTACTTAGTACTGAACTAACCGCTCATAACCACAGGCAAAGAACATTTGTATCATCAACATGAAGCTGCATAAGTTGCATTAACTTTGGTATTCATATTTCCAATCTGCATATTGCTAGTTAAGGTTTCACCTTATAAAAGGTCAGACACTTATTAAAAACCACATTATTTCCCTTAGTGAATCAATGTATTTTGCAATACATTTACTTTTTAAAATAAAAACTCAATAAAAACGAATTTTATCAAAATTGTTTGACAAAGACATTCTTAACTACGGAGGTTAAATTGTTATTAAAAACACGTTTTTTTGGCAGACCCAGGAGGCTTACAACCAGGCTGGAAAGTTTATTTTGAAACCACTTTGGTCTGTCCTTTTATGATATGCTCAAAGACTCATCCTTTATCTCACGTGCTCTCCCACTTACGTTTTCATCTCCAACCTCGTCCAGCTGCTGTCATTTCCTCCGCTGCAATTTTAGACCATTACTACCTCTCCTCCCTCTCTCACACATCCTCTGTGATTCTCTCTAGCTATACCTTTCTAACACTAGGTTGTGTCCTTTAGTCCCCGTAAACATATCTCTTCCGGCAGGACCCTTTGCCCATCTAAACAGCCCAGGCTTGAGGGGTCCTGTGCCCCAGTAAAGCTGCTTCCAGTGGACCTCGTCACTACTCAAATGAAAGCAGATCTGGATGCTTCTCCAGTTCCTCTGTGTCCACTTCTGAGCTTCTCCTGTGGGAGGCACCATTGTCCATTAGCATGTCTTCACTGAGGCTAATGCGGTATGGAACTTTACCTTTGCAGGGGGTGGATGCCAGCCGGGTGTCTGCTCCAGAGGCCTTGTGTCTGGGATCGCAGGGCTTGGACCTGGGGTCCTGGTGGTCCTTATGGATTATGTCTGGGACTGAAAGCTGGAGCTGGGTCAGGTCCATGTCCAGGTCTCCCTTGCCACTCTCCTCCGTTTGATTTCCAATCACTTCATCTGTCTTTGTGATCCCATTGGTCTGCATCTCCTCGTCCTTTGTTCCATTAACCTTTAGATCCGGGGCGCTGCTGAGCTCACGGGCGGTTATCCCTCCGTTCTGAGCCCCCTCCCCCCCTACCTCCATGGGGGGCTCTTCCCCGTTCACAAATGGCGTTTTGTCGGGGGAGGAGGCGAAGGAGGACTCGGCCGTGTCGGGTGAGCTGACCACAGGGTCGGAGGAGATCATCATGTCCTGGGTGGTCTTCAAGGCGCGGGGGAGACGCTTCTTACCCGTAGGGGGAGGGGGCTCCAACCGGGGAAAGGATTCCAATGAAGCGTGACTAGAGACAGAGATGGAAACAGACATCATTACCTATTTTGCCTGTAAATTGGTTCTGTTATGAGGACAGTGAAAGGTAATCATCTGTTTGCCTTCACTTCCATAAGCGCTTTCCTTATCCTTTCTCAAGTGACAGGACCTATAGAATACCATGGCAACAAACTTATAGTGACCCCTGGTGAGTGACAGGAAGGAGTGCGGTATGATTAACTGCCTCTGACCTGTCACTGGAGCAAACAAACACTCACATCCTGATTAACATGGACGCAGACGTGGATGTGAACGCGCACAAATTCAAAACACACGCACGCGGAAACACAATAGCACACAAAAATACACACGGCATTTCCCTGAAGAGCCCCGCCAAAACAACCACGTTCCAGTTTCAACAAACCCTAGCTAATGAGGAATATGGGGACTGAGCAGATGAATGGCGCTTTACCCCGTCCCCATCCGTTTACTGGGGTGCATGAGTTAAAGAGCCACACTGATCAATGGACTGGTGGACCGGACAGGAACAGATCACTGAGCACAACGACAAGACAGCCATCCATAAATGGTGTAATAAGTGGAACAGAGGGCCTTAATTAAAAGTAATTCCTTTTCCCTCTCTGGAAGGTGAAGGGATAAGAGTGCAAAGCCTGTCTAATTCAATTGCACTTTTCACTCTAACCAGCATTTACATTTCATAATTAATTCACAACCTGCAAAATATTAGAAACATTCTCATGAATTATTGAAAAACATATTTGACCTAATGGGTCTCCTTTTAATAATGAGCGATAGAAAGACTGGCACAACTCTGCTTTAAACAAGGTCCAAAAAATGGTATCAAAGCGTATGCTATGCACAGAGACAGTGCGTGCCATTACCTTCCAGAGCAATGAGTCTGGGATATTTCAAATTAACATGTGGTTTCAAAAATAATACAGTATGTGTGCTTTTGTGCCATTTCGAATGTGACTTTTCCCATATCTTTGTGTTTGTTGTAATGTGTGTGTGTGTGTGTGTGTGTGTATATATCTATTTCAGACCTGTTGGCAGTCGTTCCCCCATCCATGCAGTTCCACACAGCTCCTACGTTCTTGTTGACCTCTGTGACTCCAATATCTCCAAGATGATTGGGCTCTTTTCTCCTCAGCAAGTCATTCACCTGGGGAGACAAATATGACCAGGACGAGGATGAATAGATATTCATATGGATATTCACATGGATATTTTGGTCATATACTGTCCACATATACGTTTTAGAAATTATATTTTATATAAAATATTCCTTGGTCATTTCATTACAACGAGGTCATTGAATACAAATAATACAGTAGTGTTCAATCCAGGAGTATAGCCTGAAGATCAATATTTAATCTTGAATGAAATGCCAATATATTTTACAACATGGCTCTGCCACAGACCTTTGCCCCCACAGCCTTGCCCAAGTTCAGGGCATTCTTCAGCCTCTGCTGGCCTCCAGTAGTGGAAGAGGAAGAGGAGTCGACGGCCCCCACACCCAAACTAGGGTTAGACGTGGCCAGGGAGCGACGAGAGGAAGCTTGGCCCGCCCTGGAGATCTGGAGCCTTTGCTGCTGGACGTTAGAGTTCTCAAACATACTCTGGTCAACTGAGAGAATGTAAATGGAAAGGTAGATACAAAGAGAGGAAGAAGGGAGAGGGAACATGATTAGTGCAGGCATTATTCTGGAACATCCTTGGAAGGACATAAGGGCTTCTCTGGTTTAACAAGCACTCGATGTTGCAGATGGGCTTCATAACCACACGTGGAACGTTAACAGATAAAAATGAAACGTAATGAAGTAATGCCAGGAAAATAACACTGTCTACATTCCATTGACACCCACAACAATTCACAACACAGCTCATTGTGGTCTAATCATAACTCAGCTTGCCAGGGGAATACACAAAGATAAATGACAAAGTATCTAACATGACTCTACAAAACATACATTGATATGTACTCACGTTTCATACGGTACAACGATTCATTAAGCAAGCAATGAGCAATACACATGCACATAACCACCACGAAAACCAATGAAAATAAAGCTAAAAAGCCAAAATGGACCAAAATGCAAGAGGAAATAACAAACCAAAAGCAGGTTGATGCTTATTTACTGAACAAGAGAATGTCTTACCTCTTGGAGAAAATTATTTCTCGGTAGGCATTTAGGTAAGACATAAAAGTATCTTAGATTTGCTATGCAGTTTGTTTTTTAAACAGTCCAACAGAGAGACTGTCAGTAAAGACAAATAGACAGATTTACAGGATTACAAAACGCAAAACCTTTGTTTAGGATGCTTAGCACTATTTTTATGGAATTGTATATTTATGCTTGCTCAGACAGGTGAAGGCTTTTCTACAAGGTGACTAATCTGCTTGTCTCTTGGCTAGCTGTACGCCAGAGGAACATATGACTTGGCAGTGCACAGGGATACAGCCTCTTCGTTTATAACCAGGAAGAGTGGGACGACAGGTAGAACGGGGTCACATTGACTTCTCTTTGCTTCACTTGTGATTTACAGTCATAGAGACATTAGGTGAGGCCCGCTGGAACGTGACACGGGTATTTGGATGAGAGAGAGAGAGAGAGAGAGAGAGAGAGAGAGAGAGAGAGAGAGAGAGAGAGAGAGAGAGAGTGAGAGAGAGTGAGAGAGATGTTAGGCAAAGACTGCAGGACGTTATTCATAAATGCAATAAGATCTCGTTTCGTTGGGAGGCCAGGTAAGGGGAAAGCTCCGAGGGACAAAGACTCCTATTGTGAAGATGGGACAGGACAGCCGAACAACTCGGCTGTGCCCACGCCAGTCACTACGTGTGTCTGTGTGCGGAACACAGAGAGATGGAGAGAGACAGCTGTTGATATGCTGGTGGTCGGACACGTGCACGGAACTCCACGTGCTACTCATGCTGTTGCACCACACTTGAGGAGGAGCCTCAGTCTCTGGGAAGTTGTGGGAAACGTATGATCTTTGGTGAAATACTGAGTGTTGACTATCGAGGTTGGTGTATTAAATCCAAAAAGAAACATCAAGGCTGAGAGGGCTGTAGAGTATCCTTTTCCAATTCCGTTCCACGTGGTCAGTGAAAGCAGCAGAAAGGGGGACGGGAGGGTGACCCGCCAGCCTATCTACCGTTGGGCTAAGTTTAGGAACAGACTTACCACTACTTAGACCACTTTTCTCCACAACCCCCAACCCCTTCTCCAACTTTCATCGACTCTCTCTTTTCTTGTCTTTCTTTCTCTGCTCTATCGTGGTCTCTGTAGATGGCAGTTGAAAAGGGCTGAATATCAAAGCTTTTCTTGAAGGGGCAGCTTTCCAACAGTAGAATACTAGAGCCATTGTTAACATAACAACAGACTCCTCTCGTCCTCCATCTTCTTTGTGTTGCAGCTCGACCACCAGCCGCGCAGCCTGCGGTGCTGCCGCCGTCGATTTGATATCTCACTGCGCCCTACTAAGTTTGTTGGCTGAACTATTTCATATTCTGTCTGTAATCGAAAACCACAACCCAGAGAAACATCAAAGATCAAGCGTTGGCTTCTGGAAAGAGGATTCACATGCATTTACATATGGAAATTAGGAATATTATATAAACCAAAGCATCCCTAATTGCAGCTAAAGTGAGATACATCTGACGTGCGGGTGAGTCAATTTTACAGAGTCCCTGGAGCTGGTTGGTCTAGACCAGAGGGAAGCCGTGCAGCCTATGTCACTGTCCACAAAGGGGGGTGGGGTGAGGGGGTGAGAGGGGGTGGGGAGTTATGTGGCAGGCACGGGGGTTAGCTTTAACACACCTGCCTCAGGGACAACAGCTCTGATCATTCATATTCTTTAGCATGTTTTATATTTTGGTTTGACTGACTGTTGAACAGTGAGAAAGGAAGGCGGACAGAAAAGGCAGGGACAGTAGATTATGAAAAAAAACAAGATTAGTGCAGACAATTAGAAAATGAGTGCATTAGTGCATATTAATTAGAATAAGTGCAACTGAGGAAAGAGAGTAGTGGCAACATTTCGTTAGAAAGAAGACGTTTATTTTGCAAAAAGCAAGATAGTTCACAATAATAAGACGAGGTAAGTGCACTTTCTCTCCCACCCACGTAGTGTAACAACAACAGGGAAACAGAGAACTCAAAGAACTACCAGACAACCCTCTCTATACACATCACGGTCGTTATCAGCTATTAAACGCACGCACGCACGCACGCACGCACGCACACACACACACACACACACACGGTCCTGACTGACAAAATCAAGCTTCAAACCACGACATTTAAACGGTTAACAATTAAAAAGTTTCTAAATCCAATCTGTTTGTTCTCTGTGGGACATCATTAACTTCAAGTTTAATCTAAATTATGAACTATAATTGAAAAGGGCGAAATTGTGATTAAAACGTTTAATCTTGTTGGACTACTTAATTGTCTCTATCCTTGTAGTGTGAACTCCATGACTTCAACCCCACTTTGACAGAGTGTCAGTCAGGCACACATATTCATAGACATCCTTTAAACTTAAGGGGAGTGACAAACTGTTCAAAGCAAAGATTGTATACACTGCTCAACACACACATATCCACACCAGCGCACACACGCACACGCTCATGCACACGCACTCACGCACGCACGCACGCACGCACTTTCAAAGAAGACCAATATCAAAGAAGACAGATACGAAGAAGATGAAACCGTCAGAGGGGGAGGTATGGGCGTCTACACAGCAGAAACGCTGTCCTCGCTGAAGAGCCCCTTGGGCCTAAGTGGCTGACGTTGGGTCAGTAAGAACGCCAGCGAGATGAGCTCAGGCCTGGTATGCAGTTTTCTGGTATAAAGGGGGTAGAAACCGAGAGCCTTACTGTGGATGTGTGAACGGGCACTCAGCAGTAGCACTCCAGAGTAACCGCGGGGCCATGCATGTGTGTGAGTGCAATGGACGCATTGTGTGCGTTTCCATGACAGTTCTATAATGATTGTGCCTGCTATATGGGCTATGATTACGGTCCCATATCTAACATGAACAAATGATAGAGACCTATTAGTTGACAGACCCAACATTTGTCACAGACACACCAATCAGGTCTAATTGACCGTCCCTGTTAGCAGCTTGGGACTGAGTGCTGTGCTGTAAGCTGTCTGTATGTGGCATTACATTATGATAATGATCCTCCCTCCATCTCCACAGCCTCAACCACTTAAGGTGGGCTGCAGCGAAACCTCTTTCAACCACAGCTGAAGATTCGTCCCACTCTGAGCCAAACCACCGTAAATTCAACCCGCTCCAGCCACTCTGCACCTAGACAGAGGCCCTACCCATCCCTTGCGTCGTGCACACATAGGGAGTGCTGCTAAGGGCAAACATCAATATTTCACTCCCCTTCATTAAGGGATGAATCATTGAAGTGGGTGGGATTTGGTGGCCGCCGTGTGTGTGTGTGTGTGTCTGTGTGAGACGGCTCTTACTAAAGGAGGTGGAATCAATAGTCCTAGGTGAGGCCGACGGTCCTTTTCAAAAAATGGATTTTGCAATATTAAATATCTTCTTACAGAGTCCTAAAATAACACAGAGAAGGAACCTGGGTCCTATCCCACCCCACCGTGACCTTATCCGTTGGAGGATAAAGAGCGGAATTGACTGGATGGTGTCTAGCAAGAGGTGGGGGGTCAAAGGTCAGCCCGGCAGCGCCGCTTCCTGATGGGATTAGGAGTGGCCCCAGTTGTCGTCGTTCATAACGTGACATCCACCAGGACGGACGTTCCACCCCAGAGCCAGGGTTAAAAGCCCATCAGGCTCGGAGTCCTTCCCTGATAGTTCATCCCCTGTCGGACTCGGCCATCCCAAACTGCTCTCAACAGAACCAAGAGACCTGTGCCTGGATCGCTGTTAAAGTGCTCCCCAATGACAGGATGATGGATGCTTGCGTATGCGCGCGTGTGTGTGTGTGTGTGCCTCGGATGGATACAGAAACAGACAGGAAGAGGAAGGACAGAGGAAATTGTTGCCCGGGCTATTCGTGCATCTCCTCTCTCTTCCATATCAAAGCGCTCCAATCAATATATCATCAACTGGGTCACTGTGGGGAGTCTCTGTGTGTGTGTGTGTGTGTGTGTGTGCGTAAACATGTGAATGAGAGAGAGAATGAGATAGTCAGTGTGCGATGGAGTGCAGCTGAGAGAGACAGAGAGAGAGAGAGCGCGAGAGAGAGAGAGAGAGAGAGAGAGAGAGAGAGAGAGAGAGAGAGAGAGTTGGTCGATGTGTCCGCGTGCATGAGGATGTGGGGTCAGATAAATGAATGTGAGCCCATCCCACACACGACATCCAACTTATCCAATAACGCTGCGTCACTGGCCCTGGCACGTGGCTTCAAATTCCTCCATGCCCTTGGCTGAGCACGGGAGAGTCAGAAAGACAGACAGCACTTTAGACCTGGTGCAAAATGGGAAGTAAATATGATGACACTGACAGTATTCCTGTCCAAGTATAGCATGACTAACAACATGATGGTGCCTTCAGTGTAATGACGTTAACCACAGTACAGTGGATTATGACCAAAATGGTCTTTGAATCATAAATCATCCATCCAAACAGTCTTCCATCACTCCCGCATTGCTGTCCTTGGCTTCCTGGTGACTTCTTCCCATTTGAGACTACAAAGATGAGCATTTAGCCGGCATTCCTTGCTACGGATTCCTGGAACGGCGTCAGAGAATTCCACGACACGTTTGTGACCTCTGAATGAAAACAAAGGACATGGAGAATGAGTGAAATGCTGAGGGGGAGTGGGGGAGAGGGAGAGAGAGCGATCTAAGAAGAAATAAGAGTGTGTGAATGAGTGTGCAGGGGAGCGAGAACGAGGCAGGGACAGGGCGAGAGAGAGCGTGAACATCGTGGTTCATCCTCGTTTGCTTGTTGTACAGCTGACAGGCCTTTGGTAGCGCTACCAGAGGACTCGTGCTCCGGTTGGCGTGCACGTCTTCAATGCCACGCAGAGCCAAACGACACCGCAGGCAGCCTCAGATGGCGTCCACGCACTGGCAGCACATTAGAGCAGGCAGTGCCCAGCTGCTCGCTTAGCCTAATGGGGTATTCGGAAATTACAATCCGGAAAAGTAATCACCTGTTTGTCTCCACGGCGGCAAAGCTAAGAAACTCCGCCATATTGTCTGTGTTGAACCATTGTGGGTTGACAGTCAGACACACACGGGAAAAGATGATGAAACAGAGAGAGACTTGCTTTGTGAAAACCTGGCAGCTATACTGCTGCTGCTGCTGCTGTTCCGCCAGGGTTCAATAGACTCATTAATCCAGAGGTTACAGGAGTACTTGCTTTATTTCCCATTAGCTGTTTGGCTGCAGATGTGGTCATTAATTTAGGTGTTGACAGGATTGGGTGTGATTTGTTTATGTGCTGAAATATCTCCTACCATCTCTATAGACCAAAGGTATTGACAAGTAACCTCAGCTCAACCAGTTAACCAGTGTTCAGAGTGGGATCCAATGCGTGTGTGTATTCCGTGTTGGCGGGTGTGAGAGTGAGACAGAGACAGGGCAAACTTGCCAAGCACTGTATCGATCCTTCTCACGTCTGCCATGACCCCCCAAAGCTAACCTCTTTGGGAAATAGAAAATGGCTGTGAGAAGCTGGATCAATGCCCGTGGCTGCGCTGGGCTAAAGCCAACGACTGTGAAGGTGCGAGTGGCACTCAATAGCCCGCAGCCCGCCCGTCAGAGCTGAACGCACCCTTAACGATGTGACACAGGAGAACGAGAGAGTGAGAGACAGAAGATCTCAATAAATACCCCTTCAGTGTCAATCACAGACGAATAAGCACAGAGACAGATGCAGGCAACAGATTGGATAAACTGAGATCCTCTGGCTTCCAATCGAGACTTCCAGCTGTCGGAATTCGTTTCGGTCCAGCCTGCAACGCCTTGGGGGCCGTCAATACAGCCTCACCTTACTCCGTAATGCAGTTTACATAGCCAGCCCCCACCCCCCCCACCCCCCAGCCACACGCACAGGCACGCACGCACGCACGCACGCACAGACACACACACACACACACACACACACACACACACACACACACCGTTACACACTTCCACCCCATAGGAATAACCTGACACACACTGCTCCTCATCTTATTGCGTCACCGCTGACAAAAAGGGCCCGTCTACAAAGTCGTGCCCCCTACACCCCACGGTCTTCCTACACCTGTGCATTGGCTGACAGCTAATCAGCGTGTAACATAAGCAGCCCGTCATCACTGATCACAAATCTGAGCGGCTCGCTCTGTCTGGAACAGTGACAGTGATGAAGGAGGGTGTGTGATGGCTCGCTGCATGGGGTTGTGGCTGGGACATGAGGCCTTGATCTGCCATCACAGAGGCCTGTCTGAGGAGGGAGTGACATGTCCTCCTGCAATGCCAAGTGGCGTCTCCCAGGACCCTTAAAGCCTTGCAGTCACCCAGACAAATCACAAAGCTGTCAAAGGGGAAGCGGGGCGGTGGGGGGGTTTGTGGATTGAGAAGCGCAGCCAAAGAGTTCTGCTTCGTTTGGACGACCTAAATAAAGTCTATAAAAAAACCTGTCGCTTAGCATGGGAGTGTGTGCAAATGTTTGTTTGTTTGTTTTTGAGAAAGAGGAAACTTCTGTCAGAATACATTTGAATTAACTGTGTGAGCGGACTTTCACAGAGAATTTTAAATTTCATTAGAGCATCTGTCTACATATTCAACCAAAAAAGACTAACGCCCACAAGATGTATGTATGTGTGTGTCTGTGTGTGCGTGCACCCTTTTTTGCATGCATGCTGTTGTGTGTGCATGTGTGTGTGTGTGGTTTGTGATCAAGTGAACGTAGTGTGTCATTATTGGTTGATGACGTCAGAGGGAAGGGCTAGTTCCGCACAGGGAGCCATTGATTGGGATCTGGTGTTGATCTCACCACTCCATCGTCAGCATGCCCTTCACAAGAAGAGCAAACAGAATGAAGAAAACGACATGCAGGAAAGTAAACAAGGCAGGGAGAAAGATTGGACAGCAAATGAGTAAAACTTCGACGGGACCACACAAAGTCGGGGAACGGGAGCTGGAAAAAGAAGAAGAATGCCAAGGAACAAAACACTCTGGCAATGGAAATGTTTACTCCAAAAGCAAGTTTTGAGAGAAGGGGTGGAGAAGGAAGAGAAGGAAAAAGTCAGAAAGGAAAGGGAGCGTTGGTTAAGATGGCTAGAGTATAGAGAGAGAGGACATATACTGTATGGTAGAGGCTCTGTAGCATGTGTCTGTGGGTGTGTGGGTGTTGCAGGACACTAGATGTCCAGGCTATTGTACACACAGCTGGACCTGGTCTCTGGACATAACATTTAATCATGTCTCTCGTCACGTACATTTTACCTCCCCACTCCCCCGTTCTCAGCTACCTTTCAGCCTTGCTCTGTCACTGCCAGTCTCATTCCCAAACGCTGGTCTCTAAACTCACATATACGTTCCCCCCACAACCTGATGAACATGACCTTGAGACCTTTTACAGACTAAAGTAAGAATCTATATAGATAAAAACATTTTGAACAACAGCAGTAGCCCACACACACACACACACACACACACACACACACACACACACACACACACACACACACACACACACACACACGCACACACTCTGGCCTGACCCCAGCAAAAGCTTAACACTTTTTCAGATAACCATCACCTAACTAAGCCAATGAAATAGCATCTCCAATAACACCTCTGAACCTCTTAAAAAGAAACACTGTCTTCTTTAAATCTCTGACATGTCCTTAATGCTGGGCAATAGACTGGAACAGATTAGCTAGATCACATCAGCCTCTTGGTCTCAGCACAACGTCAAAATATCACAGAAATTGGGCCAAAATCTCATTTCAAATCCCTGAAATGCAATCTGCTCCATCTGAATAGCAGCACCTGTCTGAAGAGGACCAGTCAGAATCAAGCTAATAAGACAGGTAAAGCCTGCTTTCCTCCTTGAACTGACGCTGCAGATTGGTCGGCAGTCAAACAGAGAAGAAGTTAGAGAGAGAGGGGAACAGAAAGGTAACTAAATAGAAACTGAATTTAAACGGGGATTAATAAAAAGGAGACAGTTTGTGGGTCACTTGAGTCACTGGCATTGCACTATGGCCAAGGAACAAACTGCGTTCTCGGAACTCCAAATAATCCTCCATTTTACACCAGAGAGTTGGTTTGGGTAGGAGGGGGAAAAAGTGCACGCATGCTACCGCTACATATTCAAAACCTACGCTAAAGACAGAAAAAAAGTCGGCATACAGTTCACCAACCAACGTAACACTTCCACGGCTTCACGGGATGTAGAAAACTATCGATTTTTCATACAGACACGGTTATATCGTTTGGTTCTAAAAATAGTCTTTGCTTAAGAAGTGTGGGGCAGAGGGTCCCTCTAAAAGGTGTCGGACCCCAGGCGTGGGCTCAGCTCCTTCCAGTTCAGTCCTGTACACGGTTGTCCTTCCCTGTCTTACCCTCCGTTCGCCACCGCGACATGGTGCTGACTCAGACTCTCACGGGCGGGTGGGGGTAAGTTGTAGTTAGTACCTGGAGACTCTAGACACACACACACACACACACACACACACACACACACACATACACACACGCACACACACACACACACACACACACACACACACACACACACACACACACACACACACACACACACACACACACACACACACACACACACACACACACACACACACACACACACACAGATGTGCGGGACGGGAGACGAGTACAGCACGTTCCACAGCACGACGTAACGTAATGGCTTCCCTGGTCCCGCGGATGACCACAAGACTCTTCGCTAGTGGTTCAAGGGTCGTGAAATGTCAGGGGCCAGAGCTGTGGTGTGTTACCGGGGGTACTGTGAGAGCCACTCTGTGTATGCATGCATGAGTGTGTGTAAAAGAAAGGGATCCAGAACGAGAGAGAAAGTGAACGAGAGAAAGGAAGAGACGGGGTGTGTGCGTGTGCATTTCGAGGGTATCGAGTATTGAGTCTTGTGCGTCAGGGTGCGTTGTGTGTGTTGGAAAGAGGTTTGTCATCTGATCATCTGATCTAGGGGTGACACAGGCGCTACACTGCTATCTCGTCCCCCAGGCAGTCTGGTGGGCCCTGTCTGTTGAGTACGTTAAGCAGTCGAAGGGTCTCCTCGTCCGTCCCCCAGCCGTATATCTCCATAGAAGCACTCTCCTCCTCCTCGTCCTCTTCCTCCTCCCTCTCATCGCTGTCGTCTGTGTTGGACTCGTACTCGGAGGCGATGCCCGACTCCCTGAACCTCAGCAGCTCCAGGCTGCCCAGGAGCTCGTCGCGTGTCGATGGCGACACCCCCGACCCCTCGGAGCCCCTCAGACCGTTCACCTCCGACCCCTCGGCCCTCTGCGGGGGGGTGGGGGGTCTTAGGGGGGGTCCGGGGGGGCCGGGGAGGAAACGGAAACACTCCAGCTTGAGCAGACACTGGTCCCTACCTAGGGGGCTGCCGAAAGCGTTGGAGGAGGACAGGGCACTGGTGCCGTCGGTGATCCCTAAGAAGGGCAGGTTCAAGGCCGCGACCTCTGGTCTGGGCGTGGTGGGGTCACACAGCACCGGGGGCACGGTGGAGCGGAAGGTGATCTCCAGCAGACTGTCCTGGGAACCCACTGGACGGCCAGAGAGAGAGAGAGCGAGAGAGAGGGATGAGAGGGGAGAAAACGAGAAGGGTCATGTTTAATGTAACAAAATGTTCCCACCGCACACTAATCTTTCCCCGTGGTTCGTTCCCCTGTGTATCCCAGCAGCAGCTGACTACTTCCCTGCTAGCCACACTGAGATCATGGCGAAGGTGAATGATTCGTCATGGCAAGGAAAGTGGGCTAGTGGAGTTTCAGAGAGAGAGAGAGAGAGAGGGGGGGGGGGGGGGGGGGGGGGGGGGGGGGCGGGGGGGGGGGGGGGGGGGGGGGGGGGGGGGGGGGGGGGGGGGGGGGGGGGGGGGGGGGGGGGGGGGGGGGGGGGGGGGGGGGGGGGGGGGGCCGGGGTCATTGTGGCGGTGTAACAGGCTATTAAACAATGTTACAGGCTGTAAAACGCCCTCTCTGGACAACCTGCTGAACATCCCATTAGGAGAGTGTGGGGCCAGAGCGTGACGTTGACGGAGGTCTGTTGGCACATGGATAATAGGTTTTAACAGGAATGACGGGGTGGGAAAGGAGCGGAAGAGAGGCCAGTCACAGAGACAGAGGAAGGGCAGCGATGGGAAATGACGAGTGGCCAGTGCCAAAGGAAGGAGGGATTGGAAAGACGTGCTGGCGGAAGAGAAAGACTGAAGTGAGAGATAACAAGAGGAGGTAGAAAATAGACGAGTTTCTGAGAGATGGCTTCTAGACGTTCCGGGTTTAAAGCAATCCACTCTAAATTCAAAACGGTCTGCGTGCGTGCGTGTGTGTGTGTGTGCGTGTGCGTGTGTGAGTGTGCGCGCGTGGGTTTACGGGTGTAGACTCACTGGAGCTGGGTCCGGAGAACTTGACCTCCAGCTCCTGGATCTGTCTGACCAGCAGGGAGATGTGCTGCAGCAGGTCTTTGTTCTGCAGCAGCAGCTGATGGACCCGCGCCTGGGCCTCCAGTCGGGCCGTGGCCTCCGCACTCAGCTGGTCCTTCAGCAGGTGCACCTGGCCAACACGTCACATAAAGAGCGGACATCTGAGACCCACAACATAAACAACTTCAAGTGAACGGCCCGTAAACAAATGATACACATGATATGCGCAACAATGTCGATTCAGTATCTACTGTACAGTGCATGGCAACGGCAGGCAGGTAGACACCATTTATATTGTTTAGAATATCGATGCAAATAACGACGCTTAAAATCAATCTCTCTCTCTTGCTTGCTTTTTCCAGTGACATGACTACTGCAGAGGCAGTACAAAGTTATAGTTTCAAGTGAAGGTAATGCCATGGTCTCCAGTATTACAGGAGAGACAGGAAATATATCATTAAAAGTCTGGAGTTTAATTACACTTTGTCTTTTTTGAATCAATAAGAACTCCTTCATTCCTTTCCTCTCACCTTCCTCTAGAAAATAAAAGTAGGCCCACACCAAGACATGTCAGCACAAACTCAAGACATTTTTCAAAACGGGAAAGAATCACATTCTTACCTTCACTACAGAGTTCTGCTGCTCAATAAGCCACATATCTTTCCTCACCTTTACTAGCGCCTTCATTGCTAACCACAAAGTACCCGAAATATTACAAGGATTTATTGAGTAGCGTAAAAAGAGTTCTAAAGTGTTAGCATCTGCACAAAGATAAAACATAAATACGTTATGGTGAGGAAGATACTTCAAAAGCATTTTACTTCACATGGCAAGAGGATTAAAAAATCGTTTGGTAACGTTATTTTAACAGTAGCAATAAACATACTTTTAAAAGCATTAACTTGTAATGTAATGTATAAAATGTTTTCTAAATACACCAACATCCGCATATCATAAATAGAAATGGCCAATATTTTGGACAGCACATTCAACATGTTCATCAGACAGGAAAACATATTTACATTATGCAGGAAACTTACTGAAATTCAAGTTTCTCCTTATCCATGACAGTCACTCATGACAGCTCATTATGAACATTTTAACAGCACAAAGGCCTCAACAGCTCTGTAACCATGGTGACGCCACGGTGAAAACAAGGAAAAATGACCATAACCATTCACTTCTCTTTTGTGTATGTACACAGTAGCAGATTCTGGTAATCTACTCTTAAGATATTTGGTGTGGTGACCTGGTAACAAAGGCAGGCTTCTCGGTCAAACGTGAGTGATGAGATGCTTGTGAAGCGACGCGTTCACGCCACGGACCCCCGCTCTGACCCTGTGACTGGTCACACTGGTGAGCCAATGGCAGTGTGGTGTGTTTGTCCTGGTTGTACTGAGCGATGGGGCTCATTAATAAGGCATTGTGTACCAAACCTTGAAAAGTCACAGCCCATACTCACACCACCAGGTAACCCAGTAGGGGCCCAATGACTCTTTTCTAAGTCAGAAGTGCTGGGGTCAGCTTAAATCTTAAATGAGATACTTTTTCTCCCCCTTACCCGGCTGTTGGCAGAGACCTGGCCTCCACGTCCTGCCTGCCGCCACACACACTAATAAAGACTCCACGAGGCGAAGAGAAACAAGATGGAGTCACCTTCCCCTCCCAAGGCCTCCGCCTCAGGGGCTGGGCTGTCATCAACTACAGGGCACCACGGAAAGTGCACGCCTGGCAAAAGATGGATCTGATCCCATTATCCCCGGGCTGGGCAACAAATGGACTGGGTCTAGGCTTCATTTCAGAGAGGCAGCAGCTGTGGAGTTCATCCGTAAAGGGGAAAGTGCTGACAGGAGTGCCCCCCATGTAATTTACCGTGTGACACTTCCAGCCCCGGCCGAGACACGAACGCAGCTCTAGTTGGGTCCCAGGCGTAGGCCTAAGGAATGCGTCACATGTCTCCGAAACCTTTCTGAATATTCAATGTCCTGTGAGACGCACCAGGACCTTGCGTGGCGGAGAGAGAGCGCACACGGAATGACAATGCTGAATTGAGAAAAAAACAAAAAACGAACGCAGCGAGGTCGGCCTGAATCTGCTGGGAAACTTTTCTAATCTCTACTTGCACGTAGTTGTCTGCATATCTAATCAAATACGATGTAATGACTTGTTTTGAAGCCGGCTCACGGCCAGAGTTGAATTGACTCCACACTATCTTTGTTTCACAACAGTTCGTTGGCTGCATAATATGTTTTAGTCTGGCCTTGAAAATATAAATACAAAGTAGTCATGCTGTTTTTCTGATCTGTAACTATTTGCCTTCCTGTCTCTCATTCAGTCAAACTCTCTCTCTCTCTCTCTTTTTGTGTCACTCAGTCAGTCTGTTTCTTTTCTTCCTACCAGTGCCAGTTTAAGCTTTGCCAGTCATCTGATCCTAAGAAAAACAAATAAATAAAGCCAGCTTTCCTAAAATGCTCCCAGCACGACCGTAAGGGAGGGATTACAGTTGTTGTGCGTCTGGGGCTTGTTCCCTAGGATGTACTTTTTAAAGACAGGATTATCCTCACGTTGCCCACGCTGCAACCTTTGATGTGGGGACGCATTTGAAAAGCCTCCAACACTTACAAATGTTTTATTTTAATTGGATGGCAATTTAAGAAGTGAATAATTGATAAGTATCCTGTGTGCCTTTGACTGAGTGGGATGGTTAGTGTGTTTCTGTGTGGAGTGCTTCATACATGCGTGTTTGTGATGTACGTATCTGCTCCTACGTATCTGTCCGAGCAACAATTCTCATCATCTGAAGGAACGTACCTCAGACTCCAACTTCTCTGAAAGTCTCAAACACAACCTTTAGAGAGGTAGCTCAAGGTCTTCCTGACGGTTATTCCTCTCTGCGTGTACATAGTTTGCCCCCCCCCCCCGCCCCCCCAAACGGGAGGGGAGAGATATACTTGACCGACCTTTCTATCTCTGAGATGACCTTTCTATCCGTAACGTCCCACCGCTTACACAGAGTCAACAGGGAGCTCAGGCGCTCAGGGTAGTCGACTCTGACTTGAGCACTGAAAGACGGGGAAGGTTGCTCTCACAACCAAACAACCATTCATGCAGGCGCACCGGAACACATCCAAACAATGAGACAGACACACACACACACACACACACACACACACACACACACACACACACACACACACACACACACACACACACACACACACACACACACACACACACACACACACACACACACACACACACACACACACACACACACGGCATCAAGCTACACTCAGTCGCGTCAGTCCCTCTCATGTTCATTCATAAATTCACAATATTAGGTTTACTAATCAGCTTGAGATGTTTGCCTGATTAACCTTGCGAGTGCTGCTCTATCGCTCACCTCAATGAGCAAGGTTGAATGAGCCTAGGCCTAGATCCCAATGTTACAACCTCTGCATAACGGATCAAGTCACTGCGGCCGCTGCAGACCGCTAAGCAGGAGAACAGTCACAAAGATTTTATACCAGCAGCCCTGCCGCTCCTAACGTCTCTTTGGCAACAGATACAATGAAAAAAAGCAGAGCAGAGCAATTTGTCTTTTAGTGTGGTAGAGGGTCTGACTCATCTTGACTCCCGTCTTTACAGGGTACAGGAGTAGAAGAGCACAGGGAAACAGAGATTAGAACGTACAAAGTAGCCTGGGTATTACATTGCTGGCCATGGCGGGTGTTTGTGTGTGCAGGGTTCTCCGTCGTTCTGTTTGACTCTCTAAACAGCACACCCCCCCCCCCTGACAAGACACACACACACTCCACACCAAACAAGCAGATAAATAAATAAGTGTTTGTTGGTGCGCGCGAGCAAGAAATAATCAGCTGTGACTGCCTTTGCGCTGCGCTTTGATTTGCTACATCAAAGCCCTTGAAGGAGAGGGACTCCCGTGGGTGGGTGTGTGTGTGTGTGTTTGAGTGTGTGTGTGTGTGTGTGTTTGAGTGTGTGTGTGTGTGTGTTTGAGTGTGTGTGTATACAGAAATGTGATGGACCAGCGGCTGTCACGAGTATCTCCTCAGCAGCAGGTCTGTCTGTCTGTGGGTCTAGGTAATAGGCTGGCGGGGTCGGGCGTTACAGGCTTCAATAAAGGACACAGCTTTGATAGTAGGCCAGTCCTATAACACCACAAGTCACCTGAACAAAAGAACGTTTTGAATTCAGAAGGAAATGCTACACCAAAGCACCTTACTAAGAGGGCCTGTGGATGTGAGTTCTGTGCACAGTTCTGTGCGGATGCTAGACACGTTTTAACTAAGTTCAACGCTGAACACGTTTTGGTCAGGCGATGGGAGAACAGCTAAACCAGGGCCCCTGTGTCCTCGGGTGATAGAACGTAGAACCGCTAAATCGCCTAGGACACTTCTGGGTCAGCCATGTGCCATGACAGGGAGTAGGCGTGTGTGTGTAAAGAGGTCGGTGTAAATAGTGGCAGTTCAGTTTGTTGAAATGGCTGCCTCCCATCTCCCGCGCCTTTGGCAAACAGGCTGACAGGGTGTGTGAGAGAACGTCTATGTGCACGTCGACTCAGCACATTTGAGAAGGAACGGGGACTTGAGAACAGCGCTGTTCACGGCAATCGATAGCCACAAGTCAAAAGACCAGCTGTGTGTGTGTGTGTGTGTGTGTGTGTGTGTGTGTGGACGCAGGAGCAATGTGCGTTTGATTGCGTGCGAGTGTGTTGTTGATGTTGACTCATGATCTTGTTGGGTTAGTGGTAGTGTGTGAGCCGTAATGATGCTACCTTAGGCTTACCCGAGGCTTCAACAAACTCTAGGATCTTCTCAAACAGACCTACAAACCTTTCTATTAAGGAACACCTTCTGCTCCCGCTGTTTCCTGTTGTTATTTCATTTTAAGATGTTCCTGTTTTTCGTTTGCTAAAGCTTTTATCAATATTTTATATATTTTGTTATGTTATCTTAATGTTGGTTGCAGCGCTTTGACATTGTTCTTACAATGTAAGAAATAAAATGTACAAATAAAATGTATTATTATTATTATTATTATTATTATTATTATTATTATTATTATTATTATTATTATTAATAATAATAATAGTATTATTATTTTCATTATTATTATTTGATTATTAATAGTAATAATAATAACAATACAAATGTATTATTAATAACAATAATAGTATTAATAATATTATTATTAATAATAATAATAATAATAATAATAATTATTATTATTATAATAAATTTTCAGGCAGGGCGTTTACACATAACAGAGCCGAGTGTGGAATCCCTCAGCAGCCACATAGTAATCCACAGAGGCTGGGCCTAAAAGCTGTTATGGCAGTGCCTGTCGCACCGTCCCCCCTAACAACATCACTGCCTCTCTGGCCGGCCCAGTGTAAACACCATCTGCTGCTCCACACCCCACGGCACCCGGGAGAAGGATGTTTGCTCAAACGTCTTTCTGTCTCTGCGTGTTTGTGTATTCACACATTATAGATGTGGGTGTGTGCGTGTCTTACCTGGGCCACAGCCACCTGTGTCTGCTGCTGCTGTTGCTGGAGCTGCTGTTGGAGCAGCTGGATCTGGTGGTGGACCGACAGGGGGGCGCCCTGCGGCAGAGTGCCCGATGGAGGCAGCAACATCCTGGGGGTAGCCAGCAAGAGAGAGGCCTCCTCCGGAGCCTGCAGTGGGCGGAGACCAAAAACATTTGTTTAACGAGGATGACAGGGGGAGATAAGGGAAAGAGAAGCACCCTAGCAACAGAGAGGAGCTGGCGCCGATGGAGTGATGGATAAAGACAAGGAAAAGGGAGTCAACGGGGCCAGTCTCCGGCCACAGCAGTGCTACCACCTGCAGCAGTCTAAGAGCTCCCCAAGACACGATGACGCAGGTCTGCTATTTCAAGTGTCACCCCAGTGAGATTGCACATTCACCACGTTCTCTCAGCTCAACGAGAAACAAGGCAGTTAAACCAGCTGTGTGCGTCTGCCCTCACACTGGCTGGCTGGACAGCCTGAGAGAGGTTTATTATTCTGGCTCATCAGGATGGAAATAACTCTGGGTTGTTTATTAATAGAGGATGAAAACAAACCGACACAGACAGACAGACAGACAGACAGACAGACAGACAGACAGACAGACAGACAGACAGACAGACAGACAGACAGACAGACAGAGCTCTTCTTCCATCATGCCAGAGGCAGGAGAGCATTCATAGACTAATAAATCGAGTGAGTGAGTGAGTGAGTGAGTGAGTGAGTGAGTGAGTGAGTGAGTGAGAGAGTGAGAGAGTGAGAGAGTGAGGCGCGTTGTTGTTGCTGCGTTGCACAGCGTGTACAGAGACGTAGAACATTTGACAGACAGACATAACTGCAACCGCTTGGTCTTAAGACTGTGACGACTACAGAGTGGAACAATGAAAGAAAAATAAAGATTGGTTGGTTACATTACTACTGCTTAGAGCTTTGAGTGTTTCATACGCTCCCGAACACTACAAATTTGAACCTGTATTGCAACAAGAGTAATAGAACCCAGTAGAGTACACACTCAAGGTAGATGTAAGTTAGGAGCCAAAAAAAACAGAAGAACCAGTCCTGGCTCCGCAGTCAGCCATATTTGATCAGGGAGGGCAAATATGTAAAATAAACTATTTGGGCAGAGAAAATGTCCCTGGGTCCCCCTCTCGGCAGCTCACCACCTGACGTCAGCCTAATGAAGCGGTCCCAGCACTGACAAACGAGTCGCACTGTGTACGGCAGCAGGTGAAGGCCATTCCTTGATTCCCCAGAGAGGCTGAGATGTGATGACGTTCTAAACGACCGCTTTGCTTCGTCTGTAAACTGGACCAGCCTCAATGTCACAGCGTTCCCTCTGTTTACGCTCCAGTGATCCATGCCCTTTCCTTCGTCGTGAGAACAAATTACGGCAAAACATCCTTACCACACGACCATCTGTCTCTACTGGTAACGCACACACACACACACACACACACACACACACACACACACACACACACACACACACACACACACACACACACACACACACACACACACACACACACACACACACACACACACACACACACGTGGCATGGGAGCTCAGTTTGAGTAATGCTCTGTCAGTGTCACAGATAAGGGTTAATGAGGGGGAAATTAGCATAGGTGTGACAGACTGTGCAGCCCCACTTCTACAGTGGGTGAGGAGGAGTCCAGTGTGTCAGCTCCTCTCTGAGCCTCACTGTCCTCCAATGTGTGTGAGCTATCAAACTTAAGGAAGCTGAATAGAAGTACTTTGCCTTAATGGAGTTGACAAATCAAACCGGAAAAAAATACCTACCCAATCTATTCTCCATATTACGCTAAGAGACATTTTCTTAAGCACACAAAGCCAATGCCAAACCCCTAGGCTCTCTGACTTTCTCTAAAGTGAGACAGCATCCATCATTCCACGCAGCAAAATACCTGGCATATCATCGGCCTCATTGTCAAGACCTGAGATGAAAAGGCTGTCGGCTAAAATGTTCGGCTACAATTGTCTCTTTTGATGTATTGAAGAGGCCGTGTTTAGGGGCCACTCTCTAGAGTGGAGGAGCGAGCCAAGAGCCAGAGTGATTTTGTAGAGCTGCTGCGACCACATACGCACGCGCGCGCGCGCACGCACGCACACGCGCACGCACGCACACACACACACACAAACACACACACACACACACACCTGGCTGAACTGGCCATTTAGTGCAATTACACTAAGCGAACCAAGTGAACAGCCAGCAGGAAGTAAAAAGGATAAACTGGTTGGAACAGAACCTTCGTCATCATGCCTGGGGTTCGGCAATGGCTGCAATCACATAAAGACAGACAGACAGACAGACAGACAGACAGACAGACAGACAGACAGACAGACAGACAGACAGACAGACAGACAGACAGACAGACAGACAGACAGACAGTGACGCAGACAGACCGAGTTTGATCATTTAACTAATGTCCATGTTTTAGCCGGTACAACATTGAATTTATATTTCTTTGAATCCTGCATGCATGCATGTTTGCACAATCAACAAAAAGCAAACGCAGTGCTACTGTGTTATCTAATGGCATCATGGATCATGTGTAACAACAATATACCTCCTCAACGTGGCTCCGCTACAAATAAGTGCACTCTGAATAATACTTTGCATGATACACACGCACACAGACACACACGCGCGCACACACACACACACACACGCACGCACACGCACACGCACACGCACAGAGATGTACCCAGCCTCCTCTGTATTAGACTCACACTATGCCTAATTCATGGCTTTCCAAATGTTTACTCAACTGAATGAGAAAACACTTATCAATATGCACAGGTTGCTAAACATGTTTACTCCACTTCTGTCCAATTTGGGTTGAACTAAACATTTGAATACTTAATTCGGTGAATGAAATAAACAGGAGAGAATAAAGTTGGGCAGGTTGGAAGTGTGAAGGCGCTTCAAAGAAGTTACAACATGTTTTGTGTTGTCCTCCTTATACCCTCAAATACCCTCACATAGACATTAGGCTGTCAATGTCAGGGATATTTTAGGCCTTACACAGGCGAGTGCACACACACATGCACGCACGCACGCACGCACGCACGTACGCACACACACATTGTGTTGACTATACACCCACACACACACACTCACTCACACACTCTTCCTTGGCAGTGAGCTGTAATCTAGCCATCCATCTATCTGTCACAACATCCACTCAGCGACAAAGCGGAAAGAGGAGAGGAGCAGGAAGAGAAAGGAGAAAAGGTAGGAGGCTCAGCGACGGAGAGAAAAGCTGCCCACTTTTCCCTCTCCTTCAGCAGCGATTACACTGGCTGCTCCTCGCTATCTATCCTCGCCCAGCTGACAGGCTGCCTGCCTGCCTGCCTGCCTGCCTGCCTGCCTGCCTGCCTGCCTCTCTCTTTCTCTCTCTCCCTCCCTCCCTCCCTCCCTTCCTCCCTCTCTCTCTCCACTGCTGGCTATGCCCAGGGCTCCAGGCACACTCTCTGTGAGACCCTGCAGTCACAGGCCTCCACTCCCTAATAAGCACACTGGGGCTTCAGGGGGCCTCACTAAGGCATGGGCAGATCGACAAGGCAGGCCAAAGTATTGGTCTCATAGGAACTTATATTGACGAGATACCTATTGAAATGTCATAACATAGGACTAAGGCATAGGAAGGGGTTTAATATACAACTAATGCTTATTAAAGCACAAGAAAAGTAGCGCTTATTGGTTTCAGATACAGGGTGACACGGATTCCAGAGAGTGGTGTCAGAGACAAACAACAAACATTAAACAATTGTAACTTGTTTGTTTGTGTAAAGTAAAGTGTCTGATAACCACATTTGAGGGATCATTTCAATATATTGTGTATATTTTGTGTATAAATATTATATAACACATTTTTACTCCCTAATAATGATATCAGCATTGGCCCCAAAAATCCATTATTGGTCGGGCTCTAATACAAATACAGGATAATCATTTCAATATGTGGCATCTAGAGCCACAGCAACCAAATACCTCTTTGCTGTAAGTTCCTCATGCAACCTGGTAACCAGGTCACTACGGGGAGTAATCTCATGGGAGTCAGAAAATGTTGAACACAACACACTCAAAGCCCGTCCCCACCTAGCATACACACACTCTATCCCTGGAGGCGATTGTCAGAGCAGCATAATATCATGCTGAAACTTTCCTGCAAACCAGCAAAGAAACAATTTAACCACTGTAACAGTTAAGCTGTGTGTGTGTGTGTGTGTGTGTGTGTGTGTGAAAGAGAGAGAGAGAGAGAGAGAGAGAGAGAGAGAGAGAGAGGGTGAGTGTGACAGAGAGAAGAGTTCAGTGAAGGACCACAAGGCTTGGTATGCATGAGGAATAGGTCGAGGCTACACAGTATGAATGATCTAATACAAGGCAACCGACAGGACAGGGGAGGCTCTTATAAATCATACGCCAACTATGGCACAGTGGCCTACTAAGTAACACACATACATACACACGCATGCACACTAGGGCTGTGCAATGTGACCAAAATCTCATATCCCGATCTAGGTCGCTTCATATCCCGATAACGATACATATCACAATATAGCAAATGTTCTGTAAATTCAATGAATAAATAGTTTATCTAAAATGACCACATGGAAAGGCATACTTCTTATTACATTTTGCATTATATACTTGACAAATAAAAGGTACTATTTGTTTATTATTCTTTTGTTTAACTTGTATGCAAATTTCCAAATAACTAAATATTAATACATAAAAATTTTACAAGAAAACAGAACATTTTCAACTCTTTCCAGTTGAAGATTTTCAAAACCTTTCAACTATAGTTTCAAACAATATAAATATTTGACGTTTGGTGTGCCGCGTGCAAAAACCAATGAGTCTGGGGTTTGTTTTGAGCACAACTTTTTTTCACTCCACTCCAAACTCCAAGACTCGTGTTTCCTGCATGCATCCGTGCCGTGTGAAAACTCAAAACAATACATATCGTCATATTGCACAGCCCTAATGCACACAAACAAACAAACAAACAAAGAAGAACCTCAGCAAGTGGCTGTACAACAAGCAGATATCCACTTCATATCTGCAGCGGTCAACAGGCTCTACTTGCCTTGTTAAATCAAACAAATAGCTCTGACCTCGCTCCTACACTGTCTTTGTGCTGTCAGGATAAATGTGCTGTTGCACGGCCATTCAGGGGGAGGCGTTGGAGGTGCTCCCTCCACAGGTGTTCACTAAATCCCTAAAGACGAACGGTCACTGTCCTGACTAGACTAGTCTGACAGCAGAGAGGGCAGTGTACACTAGTGGCACTGGCTACCCTCTGTACTGTTAACGTCCTGCTGTGTTTGTTGTGCAACTGTCTCATTGTGTTTAGAAGGGGTCATTCCTTTTTGCCTGATTTGATTGGACGAGCGGAATCACGCGAGATCTCTTTCCTCAACGCAATAAAGCTAAACGGTCAACTGGAATAAAATGACTGCTATGGTAACACCCTGAAACAAGCTGAAACGGTAAACACACCAAACCTTACATCCACTTGACTGAATCTCTGACGCTCATACACAGAGAACTTTCTGAGGCAGAAAGGCCCGGGGCACGCAAGGGAGTTCTGAGGGCGGGAGATGTGTGTGTGTGTGTGTGTGTGTGTGTGTGTGTGTGTGTGTGTCTTAGTTTTATTTTTTCTTTAATAATGCTGAACGTTCCCTGCAGTGGTAGGGCTCTGCATTGCGCTGGCTGTTGGGCGTGATTATACAGTGAGCAGTAGTTAGACACCACGGAGAGTGACTATGCATCGGGGACGACTCCGGTCACATCAGCAGGGCTAATGACTCTTGGGTTACTATAGCGATTCCATGGAGGCACCGCAGGGGGGATTCAGCCCCTCTCACAATGCGTATGAAAGGTACCCTCTGTGATACTGTTGTGCCAATGTGTGTGCGCGTGGAGGGCTCGTGTGTGCGTGTGTGTGTGTGTGTGTGTGTGTGTGTGTGTGTGTGTGTGTGTGTGTAGGAGAGATGTGTGCACACGCCCACGACCTGGTCAGAGGAGCGCGGTGACTCTAGGTCTCGCTCCCTGTGGTTGGCAGGGCGAGCTGTCCCAGCCACTTCAGACAGCAGTGGGCGGCTGGCCGGAGAGCCAACTGTCTGGAAAGTGGAAACCGTCACACAGCCCTGTACTAATACTCCAGAGTATATGAGCAGGCCAGGCCTCTCTCTCACTGCACCGCAGATTGGATTCAAAAACCAATAAAAACGGGAGGACCATCTCTCGGACAGACTACAAAGAGCGGCAGAGGAGCCGTTTCACGGCAGGCACTCTGACTCCCTGAGACGCGCTGCAGGATGTTCACACGGTGTGTTTTCTGGTCTAATATCAGCGGCGTGCTGCTCACGAGATGAGTCGGATGGTAAGTGTGTTTCCAGGGTCTCTGTCGCGGGAGGACTGGTTACAGCCTCACGCAGCAGCAAGGCCGAGCCTTTCAGCACTATTCACACGTGCGCGCGGAACCAAATGCGCACCCTCACACACAGGTCATGAAGAGATAAGCAATAATAGTAATGGATTCAGAGAGTCCACAGACGTGAGAGAGAGAGAGAGAGAGAGAGAGAGAGAGAGAGAGAGAGAGAGAGAGAGAGAGAGAGAGAGAGAGAGAGAGTGGGAGAGAGAGAGAAGAGAGACAGACAGACAGAGAGAGCAGTAAATGAAACGAGGGTGTAAGGCTGAGAGAAGAGAGGTGCGTGTTTGAGTGGGCAGCAGCGGCATCTCTTCTCACAGGGCACCGAGTGCAGTGGACGATACGCTTACACATTGATATGCTTCTCCACACCTGCGGGCATTTGAGCCCAAGCCACACTAGACTCTAGACTGTTTGCTATTTGAGCCTACCAGGTAAGCACACCTACACAGAGACGCACACCCTCACCGAGACACACACCTTCAGAGAGACAAACACCTTCAGAGACACACACCCTCACCGAGACACACACCCTCACCGAGACACACACCTTCAGAGAGACACACACCTTCAGAGAGACACACACCTTCAGAGAGACACACACCTTCAGAGACACACACCTTCACCAAGACACACACCTTCACAGAGACACACACCTTCACGGAGACACACACCTTCAGGAGACACACACCTTCACGGAGACACACACCTTCACGGAGACACACACCTTCACGGAGACACACACCTTCAGAGAGACACACACCTTCAGAGAGACACACACCTTCACCGAGACACACGCTTTCACCGAGACACGTGTCAACCGTGAAAATTAAGCTAGCTAACAAACTTAATTCAAACGCCACGCACTGTTCATATCTGCCCGTCTACTCTAAGCATAGGGAGGCACCCTACTCACTGCTCAGTAATGAACAATCACCACCACTTGAAAGCAGAACAATTAATACGTTTTAAATCATTTTAATTCAAATGACGGCAGAATAGTCGAGCAAAAGAGATTCACTGACTGATGATCAAGAAAGCAGCGCAGGCTATTTACTTTGTTTCCATTGCATTTGTCTATTCATTTCAATCTGGCGAAAAAACGACTGCTGTATGGTAGAGCAAAAAGTCTTAATGCGTTTGCAAGAGTGTTTCAACTCACCCCCACTGAGCTTAATTGTGAGGCTGGATTGATTTAGCTGGCAGACGGTTTGAACTAAAAACGGATTGTCAGCTTAATGAGAGCGGAAGGGAGAAAAATGAACTTTACACCGGTGGAGAGAGCGCTTTGCCTTTCATGAGGCTCCAGACAGACCCAGAGAGAATCAAACCGCCCCTGTTCAGGAACACGCCGCCGGGACCCATGTCACAACGCCACGTCCTCACCTATTCCTGTCCAATCCATCATTCTGAGGGGAGTGACAAGCAAGCACGCACACGCACACACGCACACACACACACACACACACACACACACACACAGGCACGCAGGCACGCAGGCACGCAGGCACGCAGGCACGCACGCACGCACGCACACAGACACGCGCACACACACACACACACAGGCACACAGGCACACAGGCACGCAGGCACGCAGGCACGCACACAGACACAGACACAGGCACAGGCACACGCACACACACACAGGCACACGCACACGCACACGCACACGCACACGCGCACACGGCGCGAGGCTCCTGGGGCCGGGGAATCACTCGAGGGGAGAGGTCGTTTGCAAAGCCCTGGTTGTTGAAGTGATTTCACGCCATGTTGGCTTCAATCACATCCATACATAACTGCCTCGTAACGCTCTCTTTAAATGGAGTGCAAAGCGTCTTTGAACAGACCTGCTGCACACCACGGTCAGCGGCTACGTTCCTTCCCCACTGGATATAGGAGCGCTATACCGTGAGCAGTGACATGTAATTATGTAGTCACCTCAAACCCTCTGTGGAACCCAGCAGAAAACAGGATCTCCCCTCTCCGCTCAGCTAGACCACACTAGAGACCGAAGTACAGTCCCGTTTCCACTCTGCCCGGTGCCTGACCTTTCTACAAATTGAAGTGGTCAGCTGCTCCTTTCAGTCAGTTGGCACAATATTGCGTTCTTGCCGGTCTTGCAAAAGTCATATCGCTCCAACATATCAACAGTGCAGGTCTGTAGTTGGCCGTTCTAGCTTTAAAAAATCTCTGGTACCAGAGGATCTCAAAATCCCTCCCTTCCCCTAAACGCTGATTTACACACACACACACACACACACACACACACACACACACACACACACACACACACACACACACACACACACACACACACACACAAGTTTGTACCTTCGTGTCTTGGCTGTCCTGGGTCGTGGCAGTGGCGTCTAGGTCGGTGACCCCACGGTTGAACTCCTCCACCGTACTGTCTGGTAACGGGGCCTCCTCTGCATCAATGTCTGTCTCCTCGGCAACCGCTGCCTTCTCCTCGCCCGTCAGCTCCCGGGCTGTGGCGGAAACACACACGCACACACACACACACACACAACACACACAACACACACACACACGGTGTCATGGCAACACCTTGGCACGGACCTAAACACACGCCTGCCCCTCTCGCCCTTTGGTATTTACACGTTCAAGAGGCGCGCCTAGTGCAGGACATTATGAGTCTGTGGAGCATTCCAACAGAGGGGGATCCTTTGTCCCGCTGTGGTCACTGGACAACATGAGCCTGAGCTCAGACACAAACACTACCGCACACCCACGCCGCAGCAAGCTAACGAGCTCAGTTTGTTTCCAAAGTTATGGCGACAAAAGGGAAGGAAAACAGCGACATCTGGAATAAGCAATTGAAGGGAGGAAGAAAGAGAGAGAGAGAGGGTGAGGAAAGAGAGATGAGACAGGGGGATGACAGGTGGAGGATGCAAGGCTCATTAAGGAGACCCAGATGCATTCCCCACAGGAAGAGGAGGAGGAAGAGGAGCCCAACACACAGTAAGGGGTTGCGTCAAACTTGTCCCATCTTTTCTATCTTTTTCCCTCCTCTAATGCCCCCCTCCCCGTCTAATACCCACAATCCCTCCTGTTTTCTCCCACACCATCTTTCTCATCTCACTTCCCTTCCTTCACTTTTTGCATTACAGCTCCTATGTGATTTACCAGGGAGCTGTGTGTGTGTGTCAGTGTGTGTGTGTGTGTGTGTGTGTGTGTAGCAGCGTGGGTGACCTGAGCTGATCTGCATGTGAAAAGGCCTCGTCTACGGAGCAGCCCGCCGACCGGGGCATTGTGGAGATGAGGCTTTTGCCCACAGATCTATAGAGCTCAGGAACGGCTGGAGCCGTGTCAAATGGTCCACGGCCCCTCCAACCCACCCTGGCTGGCACACACTCTCCTCTGTTCCAGACACAGGGCTCCACATAAAGTCATTATCCTAGAGTTCCAGCACTGCGCTCTGACGCTGAGGACTGACTCATCCATGGCATTATCCTTCTCGGGGGTGAGCTCTCACACTCCAGCAACACACAGCGTGTTTGAGGGATACGCTGCAGCTACCACAATGCAGGGCATATTAGCTGGTTGTGGCAGTCCGTGGTTGTGTGTGTGTGTGTGTGTGTGTGTGTGTGTGTGTACCTGAGACTGAGGAGTCGTTGCAGGTCTTGTCGCTGTGGACGTCCTCCTGTCCGTCAGCGTTCTCATGGGTGTGCTGCAGGCTCAGCTTGTGGCACACCTCAAAAGCCTGGCCCACTGTCCGCACGATACGCATGGCCTGGCTCTGCAGGGTTGGAGGATGGAGGAGAAACAAAGGACAGATGCTTTTTATTCATCGACTCTGTGTAATTGGTGTGCATCCTTCCCAGGTAATAGGCAGGTGTGTGAGGTTCAGCCATGACAGACGCTGTGCTAATCCTAATACTTTACAGATTCATATCCTTTTCTCTTCTCTGACCCAATCATCTGCATACAGGTCAGGGGAGAGCAATGATGCAAACATATCCCAGATATATGTCCCATGTCCTCCAGTATTAATACTATAGAGTGGAGGAGAGCAGTGGGTATTTGGGACGTGCCAAACTGTTATATCTCAGGGATGACTGATCGGTCGGTGGTCTGGACAAATACAGATTTTAATTTCAGTTCTGACAGACCTTGAGGTAGTTACACAATGAGCTACCTATGCAGGGCCAGGCAGTGGACTAAATGCTAACCTGCTGCAGGTGAGCTCGCTAGCGTTAGCTACCTATTACATTGGCACCAATCTCGACACGATTCATTGCTAGCTAAGCTTGGTTTACTTTAAAGTAAACATTTGGCCACCTAGCACAAAATTACATTAGCTGGCTATTGGATATTTAGCAAACGAGAGTTTCTAATTAAATTTGAATTTCTAAAAGAAAAATATGTTTAGCGTGTACAAACGTCAGCAAAGTTTAGGCCAACAGTATTTAGAGAAGTGACTTTGACCAAAGATTTTTGCATTACATTACATACCCTAAGGAGGTGCGACTTCAAATTTTATCAGCACCTCAACTCTGACTAATAAAAAACATTTGAAGTTCCACTTCTAAACATATTATCTCATAATTCATACAGAACTGTACAAACAAGCTCTGAAAGCTTGTTTGAAAGCCCCTCTCCCCTCACTCATCCCTAGAGGTATGGAATTAGAAAGCCACACATCCTGGCTCGATGCAGGTGACTGGTTCTGGCGCTGCATGCTGGGTGTTTAAGCTGCTTGTACCCCCATGTCCAGACGAGAGTCAGCCTGGGACCTGGAGAAGCTCTGGGCTCTTTCAGTCAGCCAGCCAGCCAGCCAGGCTTTTATCCTCCTCTCTCTGTCCTGCTCCCTTGGCCTCACAGTCAAACGCCTGCACTTCTCTTTGAAGGCTTTCCAACTGCACCATAGAGGCTGCAGTATGCAGAGCAGATGCCTGCATTGGCTACCATCTATAAATACTGCAACCCCTGAGGTCTCTCGAGACACCCGCCTCATTAACACACAATCCCTAAGCAGGATATTCTCTCTCTCTCTCTCTCTCAATCTCTCTCTCTCTCTCTCTCTCTCTCTCTCTCTCTCTCTCTCTCTCTCTCTCTCTCTCTCTCTCTCTCTCTCTCTCTCTCTCTCTCTCTCTCTCTCTCTCTCTCTCTCTCTCTCTCTCTCTCTCTCTCTCTCTCTCTCTCTCTCTCTCTCTCTCTCTCTCTCTCTCTCTCTCTCTCTCTCTCTCTCTCTCTCTCTCTATATATATATCTCTCTCTCTCTCTCTCTCTCTCTCTCTCTCTCTCTCTCTCTCTCTCTCTCTCTCTCTCTCTCTCTCTCTCTCTCTCTCTCTCTCTCTCTCTCTCTCTCTCTCTCTCTCTCTCTCTCTCTCTCTCTCTCTCTCTCTCTCTCTCTCTCTCTCTCTCTCTCTCTCTCTCTCTCTCTCTCTCTCTCTATACACATATCTCTCTCATCCAGATGTGCCAGACTAATAAATCTAATTGATTCTCTTACACTACGTACGTGTACAGAACCGTCCAAACAGAAAAGCCCAGAGTCCTCTCTGTGTAAAAAGGAGCAGAGGGGATTGACAGCGGATAAAGGGGAATCTGAGGAGTGTGGCGACTGGTGACGGTGTCAGCCTGTCAGTGATGGTGATTCAAACACTCCTCTGTCCTGTGTCATCACTTTCACTTCAAATATTTAAAGCCACGTTCCATCACTATGGCTTACCAACAGATCAAATGTTAAGAGTAAATAGGCCTAGTCTCTACTGAAAGGCTGGACAAGTGCGTGTGACAGTTGACAAAGTTGGACAACAAATGTGGGTCTTTCAGTGTTAATGTGCAGTAAAACACATTTTATTAAATGCAAATTAGAATGGATAGATGCAATTGGATGTCTGTATACCACGTTCAGTGTGTGTGTGTGTGTGTGTGTGTGTGCGAATGTATGCGTGTGATGGCTCTGAGTAAGTGTGTTGCTGAATAGTCCACCTATATAATGATCTGTGATGCTCCAGTGAGTCCTCTATTCCATTAGCTCCCTATTGAGGTCAGCCACAAAGAGCGCCCATTTCAATTCCAACCACACACATAGGCTAAAGTCTCACTCCCTCATTCTCTTAATCTCTCTCATTCTCACACACACGCACACGCACGCGCACGCGCACACTTCCCTTATCCATCAGTTTCCATCCCTCACCCCCTGAGCTCCCTCCTGAAACTTGTATGGGAAATATATTTCCCAAGCACAATTAATATCCAGCACGGACAAACCTTCGTAAAGTGGTGAGCAGGCACCATCGGGACACAGTAATCAGCGTCTCCACTGTCATAATGAGCCACTAAGCCCGTGTCAGTGCTGAGCCTTTCTTCACTGCCTAGGTGGTATTCCTGTCATTCCTGCTGCCAATTAACAGCCATTATGGGGCGGCGGTTTGCTAGGCAGCCGCACTGAATAGGCTCGGGCGCAACTGTGCTTCAGCGGAGGACAGGGACGGGGACGGGGGGCGGGGCGGTTGGAGGGGGACGGGGGCGACGACAACATGGAGCGCGGGGGGATTGAGGGATCATTAAACGGAGGACATGGTCATTTTACTAAAAGGCTGTAAACCTCTCCGCTGGTCTCTAATGGCCTGTGTTCAACAGCATCTGAAACCCCTCAGTGTCTTTGTCTTAGGCGTCCTTGATAGCGTCTGCGTAACGAGTTTATCGGGCGTGTAACGTCTGCGCGAGACTACGCTTCTTCAAGCAAAAGGACAGAAATGAAAAAGGCCAGAAGAGAGATGACCACCCAAACTGCGAGGAGCGCGCGTCTGACATCGGCCATCTCTTTTCTCATTACTTCTTAGAACCTTTTCGCGCAGAGATTCAAACTGAACATAGAGCAGTGTGTGTATGGGGCTGGTTCGTGGGCACGGAAATCCCATTGAAGTGATCACAGGGGTGCGAGCTACGAATCCCATCTAATGAAGCGCTAGCAGCCTTCACTAAGTGGAGTGGAGATGTGTGATTACCGGTCTCATTATCCGGGCTTAGGCCGCCATATCTCAGCCCTGCTCTGCTGTCGATCAACGTGCACCACTCGATGCTGTGTTCACGCCTCATTGAGGAAGACACATGGTTCACGAGGGGGGGGGGGGGGGGGGCATGTTGTGTACGGCTGGGACCAGTGGCATCTCTCACACAACCGGTTTTCACCAACGTAGCACAAAGCTACACTTCTGCTCACACCACACACACACACACACACACACACACAAATGTAAATTGGCCTGCAGTGATGCATTCCCCTGGTCTCTCGGGCTATTCTAAAGTCTCTCTGATGGAGACAGGGCCATTAATTACACTCCTTTAAACGGTCCACCGCCGTAACAGAGTGATAGAGGTAGACAGAGGGGTGCAGGGGCAGGATTTGTGGAACCTGTGATGTGAACAAACAGGTGGATTTATTGCTTAAACGTTTCGGGGTTTTTTTTCTTCCCACTGCTGGTCTATAAATTAGACAAGTTCATGGGATGGCGCCCCAAAGTCCAGACCCTCAGATATAATTTACAGGAGCGCATAAAAGAAAGTCGGTAACGGGCAACGTTGTGATCAACAAGTCTAGAGTCTCTTTGTCTGGCCACCAGCGTCTTACAGTGTCTAATTGTCCTGGGGGTGAATTAAAGAGAGGAGGCTGTTAAAACACCAGCCTCCCAAATACACTATCCCTCCCTTGCTCCAGTGCACACATCACTTTGTGTTTCTCCATGTCAGACTGACTGCTAAGAAGCCCAAACACACACACACACACACACACACACACACACTACACACACACACACACTACACACTACACACTATACACACACACACACACAATGGCAGAAAGACTTGAAAGAGGAGTACGCAAAGCCTCAGTGAGTGCTTTTCAGCTCAAGTGCCTAGGGGCTGAAGTGGCCACAGTCTATCCTTTCCACTCATATACTGCCAGCACAAAGACTGGGAGTGTGGACGCATAATGTGCTTACTTGGAATTATTAACAAATATCAGAATCCTATGGAGGCAAATATGTCTGGTAGTGTGTGTTACAGTGAGGAGGATGTGCATGAAAGTGGTTGACCTATTGTCTGTATGTAGACGGTCAAATATGATACAAAGACCAAAGTACGTGTTAACAACACATTTTTAAAATCAACTTTACGATTCTTTGGATCTTCAGAGTATTATTTGGTATGGTCTCGTTGTGAATGAGCGTCTGGCGTAGTGTCTCACCTTCTTCTTGGACTTGAAAACGTTACAGCGGAACACGTTGCTCTGGCCGTCTCTGGCGATGTAGCTGAAGATCTTCAAGTCCTGGGAGTCATGGGAGACGTAGAATATTCTAGAGAAAGAGCAAAAAACAAGGAAAAGCAAAAAAAAAGAAAAAATACATGTGAAGGAAGCGGCACATACAGACTCACACAAAAGCTAGTACTGTAAATTCCATTTAAGGCTGAATAAACTCCTGACTCATAATCAAGGTCAGACTAGTCTTGTGTCGTGATCAAACCTGAAAGAGGATCCTGAGTACAGTAATGTAAGTAATCTGAAAGATTTTATAAGACAACCCAGCATCGAGCCTACTGTATCACGACAACAGTTAGAGGGATAATGACATGTAGTTAGCATATTGAACATGACTGCTTTCATAATAATAATAATGATAATTATTCATTTTATTTATATAGCGCTTTTCTAACACCCAAAGTCGCTTCATAGCATCAACATAGATAAAATGACAAAAATAAACAATTAGACAGAAATAGTATAACAGACAGACAGCAACAACAGTTCTAACTATAAGTAAGCAAAAGGATAGTATCAGTAAAAGGAAGGGACCAGATTCTAAACAGAGTAAACTAGGCTATGCTAGGGTGAAAAGATAGGTTTTAATGTGGGTTTGAAAGATTAATAGCAAGCTGGAATTCCAAATTAGAGGAGGGAGAGAGTTCTATAATTTAGGTGCTGCCCCTAAATGTTTTAAAAAGGACACCCCCCCCCCCCACACACACACACACACTTATCCCTAATGTTGTTCAGCAAATTAATAAGGAATACGGTTCAAATAGCTCTTCTGGTGTAAACAATATCAAATGCTTGGAGGCAGGAGATTGATAACTAGCCAACTAAAGGACAATTACACCCTATCAGGGTGTGTCATTCAGTCTACTGTGAATTAGTGGGGGCCAACCAGGGCACATAAACATTTCATTTTCCCTCCCCTCTGGTTGGGCTGCGTAATACATCAATCTCCCACTGGAATACGGCCTTTAATGAGAAGGGTGGAGTGGAGGATTCATGGCTTATGCCCAAAACATGGCCCTACCCAGGGGCTACGAGATAGGGGGGTGGAGTCTAGGAGATCTTATCTGCATCTTAGAATTGTACTTTCCCCAGAGTGAGCAGAGTGAGTCAGCTCGCTGGTCTGAAAAATCACCCCGACAGAAGGGAGACGACAGCCTCTACACCAACGGCTGTCTGCCATACGTCTCCATCGGCTGACGTCGAACACGCCAGCGATCAAAGACACAACACATACATCAAGTCGAGTCACGGTGAAGCGGCACTCCACGGTACCTGACGTGTTTAGTGAACATCAAGGTGTGTCTGTGGGATTTGACTCACCATAGAAGATGGAGGCAGTGTTAAAAGCAGAAGCAAAGAAAGAGAAAATACTTGTATAACAGTGAGTCAGTAAAGGCTCTTATTTAATAAAGAAGCTAACGAAAGGGGCCAAAGGTGAGCGACGGGGCTGCCAAGGTCATACCCGAGCAGAGCAGACATCTGAAGCCGTCGTTTGGAAGAGCAGTTAACGTTTAAAGAGCGGTTAACGTGAAGCAGCTTGGTCTGCGGAGGGAAGGGGAACGGATCATTTATGGCTCTCTCTCTTTGGAGATGACGCTCAGCGGTGCATTAATGCCCCCCCCCCCCACACACACGTTAACTCTCCCCTCACCTACTGTTGACACCGACGCTGGCCTGAGTCAGCACACTCCCTTAAGAGCGCCACTGACATTATGAAGTTAAACAGCTCCGACTCCCACTCTGCTTCGAGACCCTCGCACTCACAGACAGTATATTCAACGCACGCACGCACACACACACACACACACAGAAAATCCCCCATTCACGCGTCAACCGTTTAAGAAATATGAAAAGCTTTGGTAACAGGCCCTTAGGCATCACTTTAGATATCACACAAACGAGCCCTAGCAAGCACACACACCACCATAGCTAGAACGTTGAGTGGCATGAATATCGTGCACGGTGCAGTGGCATGATGACATCATAGTAACTCAGCAGCCTTGTTTCAGTGGGTCGCCGGCCATTGTTCCTGAGGATAATGTTTCCTGTGATGTCTTGCGGTCACCAGTAAGGCCCACTGAGAGACTGTGCTCCCCAGCCCTCTGTCACCACTAACAGTAATACAGTTAGGGGGGGGGGGGATTGATCGATACTCCCCCCTCAGCCATGCCAGACGAGTGTGTGGGGAATGTTTGTGTACGTGGTGGTTTGCGTATGAGTGTTTATTAAGCACAAGTATCATCAGCAGTAATGAAAGTCTAAACAATATGCATTTAATTATCTCTTTGCATTCAGCAGGTTATCAAAAATCAATAACTCTGGGCCCGAGACTGGAAAAAAACAATGCACCGCCAGGACGCTGCTGAAACCAATCCAAGAACGTGCCATAGCTGTGCATCACTCGGCCCACAGAAAGCTCCATGTTTCTGCTGTGTCTAAGCATCCCCCCCCCCCCGGCCCCCTACGCACACGGTTGAGCATAGAATAAAAAGAGCTCTGACTTGTAATCCACTGTGGTATTTTAAGTAATACCGTTGATAGGGCTTGTTTCGGGGCTGTGCCCATCGCAATCGCCCAGTTTGACACTAAACTGACAAAATGTTTAAGATTTAAGTTTTGGATATAAATAAATTCATATTTCCACCAACACCCCCTTAACACATCACACGCGCACGCGCACACACACACGCACGCACGCACACACACACACACACACACACACGCACACACACACGCACACACACACACACACACACTAAAAGCCCAGCTTGTAAAATATTCATGTATTTTGTTCTCCTTTACTTCTCCTGGGATTTAACTCCCAGTATTTCCTGGTGTGTCAAATGCTGGGTTCCTGTATCAAAGAGCTACAATGACACGGCATGGCTTCCACAGAAAATGCCTTGAGAACACACTTGTAGGTGTAAAATCTCACTTGAACCGGAGGGGAGAGAGACGACCCAGGGAGCAAAAAGTTACAACGCACGAAAAGTAAACAAACCAACAGGCCTGGTGTAACAACAACAACATCAACAACCCCCGCGCTAGCCGTGGGCGAGTCAGCGTGCGAGACGGTGGGAGGACAGCGTTTAGTAAAAGGGCTCAGTTCTCACCTCAAATACACTGCACTTATCAAGGGGCTGTGAGGGGGGAGAGAGGGGGTGGGAGGACAGCGTTTAGTAAAAGGGCTCAGTTCTCACCTCAAATACACTGCACTTATCAAGGGGCTGTGAGGGGGGAGAGAGCGGGTGGGACGGATGAATCAGGAAGCCAAGGAGGAGATGCTGAGGAGGTAGAGGGGGCCTATCTGGGCGAGCAGTGCAGCTCCGCTAAATGGAAGTCCAATTACAGCGGGCCCCGCTTATTAGCCTGCGCGAAGCCCGAGGTGCCATATCCACCACACTGGAGGAAAATAATGTTATGGAAATTATCTATTCGTCTCATTCAAATATACACGGGCTCGATCAATGAAGAGCAAGACTAGTACATTTACAGTTCTGAAATCACTCTGGGGTACCTGCACATTTCTATTACCTGTTTTTTTTTCTTTTTTCTTTTTTCTGTTACAGTGTATTTCAAGACAAATTGGTGAGCGCTCCCTGACCTGATTGTGTGCAGCTGTCTGCGTGCATTTGTGGGTCTTATGTATTTGGATCCGTGAGTGAGCAAGACAGTGTGAGGTGAGGTGACAGTTTTCATTAGCACAGCAGAAGGCAAAACATAGGCACTCCGGAGCCAGCAGAGATGGAGCGGGCAACACATCCGCCATCTTAAGGCAACACTTGACGGAAAAGAAGGAGACAAATGAAGATGGTTTGAGTCTCCATCTCCTCTCCCTGTGTGTCATGTTTTTCACACACTCACACTCACACTCACACTCACACTCACACTCACACACACACACACACACACACACACACACACACACACACACACACACACACACACACACACACACACACACACACTCACACACACACACACACACACACACACACACACACACACACCCTCTATGTTAGTGTGGGTAAGGCCTGTGGAGGATGTCATGGATATTTTCACTCTTTCACAGAGAATAACCATTTACACAAAGATATTGAAACAGGCAATGATCAAGTGCAATTTTATTCATAAGTACAGAAGTGTATGTCTGTACTAATCAGTTGACACGATTATATTAGTCTTAAACTAAAGAAATCATCCCATTGGTCACGAAGGTATGTGTATCCAAAAGTGCATGTACACATATCCACATGTTATGGCTAAGACATAAACCTAGGTTCCAGTGTCTCAGAAAGGTACATACAATCTCTTTGGTGATCTGACATAATAATAATAATAATAGTCGAAATTTGCCCTTACAAGGACAAATGAAGACCCCCCCCCCCCCCCCCCCTCTCTTGTTTCCTGTAGTGAGGCTGATCTAATGATAATATTCTCTGCTCACCTTCTACTGTACGCCTGTCCTCCCTCATACACCCTGCTCACAGTCCCAGGGCCTCGCTGGGCCACTGCCTGCGTGTGTGTG
This sequence comes from Galaxias olidus, assembly GCA_026901105.3. Taxonomy (NCBI): domain Eukaryota; kingdom Metazoa; phylum Chordata; class Actinopteri; order Galaxiiformes; family Galaxiidae; genus Galaxias; species Galaxias olidus. The sequence goes on along the minus strand of JAPMUY010008245.1, from coordinate 504,738 downwards.
TGTGTGTGTGTGTGTGTGTGTGTGTGTGTGTGTGCTTGCGTGTGCGTGTGTGCATGCGTGTGTGTAGGGGTGTGTGTGTGCAGGGAGGAGTCAGGGCCACCAAGAACAAGGGAGGGCTTGCTGGCTGTTCAAGACACTTGGAATTTTGGTTAATGACAAAAGGTCATTAGAGGCGAAGCGCAGACGAAATTACTGTGATTACCGTGTGAGTGTGTGAGAGAGAGAGAGAGAGAGAGAGAGAGAGAGAGAGAGAGAGAGAGAGAGAGAGAGAGAGAGAGAGAGAGAGAGAGAGAGAGAAGAGGACTCTCAAACAAAAACATACTTCCAATTCCAGGGGGAAATTAGTGAGTACCTTTATCATTACTTTATGAAATAGTTATGACCCACCAGCAGCAATAATCGCACATATTCAGAGAAACTCAATTGATTAGACATGACACTGTGCTTGTGTGTGTGTGTGTGTGAGAGAAAGAGTGTGTGTGTAAGAGAGAGATAGAAAGAGACAGTGTTGTAGTCCCCCATGGCTAATTTGCCACCAGAGTTGGACAGGGTTTTGTGTTCAACTATAGCTGAAAAAGAGCTGATACAGTGCACTCGGTGGATGGAGCGAGAGGTGTGTGTGTGTGTGTGTGTGTGTGTGTGTGTGTGTGTGTGTGTGTGTGTGTGTGTGTGTGTTTGTATGCTTCCGATTGTTTTGTGTTTGTAATGAAAACAAACACAATTCAAATAAACTCTGCTCTTGAGGGGCAAATGTGCCTGGGTGATCAAAAAGGAGAAGAGGGGAAGCCAATCTCCGCGGCAGCGTTTCCGTGGCGCACCCCCTCACCCGCAGGGACACCAACGCATGCTCTGGCATTATGGAAATGTTCTGCTCGTTGGGGGGATCCCACAACAATGGAGTGGTTCAGTCTACAAGATTAGATGGTTGAGCACACTCAAACACAAACAAACATACACACACACACACACACACACACGAATTGGAAAACACAAAAGTATTTCACACCTACAGAAGCTAACGTAATTATGCATTGTGCTCTGTGCATATTGTTATTGAATTCAATAAATTAAATGTGTATGAGTCTGTGAGAGCTAGATAAAAAAAAAGAATGGAAAGTTTGAGAGAAAGGGAATGTGAGCGTTTCTACTTCCTACTGTCGGTCTCAAATCCCAGGCCCAGCCTTGTGTTCTCAGTCCCACTCTGGGCTCTCTAGAGAGGATGTCTGCCCTGCCTGCCAGCAGAACGTGATCTGTGTTGTACAGAGTCATACACCAAGGTCAGATAGGGATCGGTCTCAATGCCCGGCCAGCACAGTCCAAATAACACAGAAAAAAAACACGTTCTCTCTATCTTAAACTCCAAACGCAAACTTTATGCGTGGAAACAGCGATGGACGCTGATGAAAAAATATATCTTATTAGTCATTTAGCTTTAAAAAAACTACATTGGTTGGGCCTGAGATTATCAATAAACCCATATGAATAATCCTGGCTCTTCTTGTTTGTTGGAAAAGCTGGACTGTGGCCAAAGTCTTAATACGACATAAGCCTCCGGTGTTTCCACACCACTGGTGTGGAAACACTCCCCAAGCAGACTACTCTGCCCGACCGTACAACACAGTGTTGGTCTGCCTGTGTTTCAGTGTGTGCTTGCGAGTAGGTCTGTTAGTGTGCGTGTATGTGAGTGCGTGTATGTGTGTGCGTGTTGTCATTATGTTGGCATGTGTGTCAAGTTAGTTTGTTAGTGTGTGAATGTGTGTGTGTGTGTGTGTGTGTGTGTGTTTATTTTAGGAAGAGGCAGAGATAAAAAGAGTGGAAAGAACATCAGAGGGGAAACGTTTTTGAGGAAGTCATCTGGAGAGAAGAGAACAGGCCAACAACCATGAATTAACCATGTTCACACATGCTAGCTAAAGAGGCTAAAGGGTTTCTTAAGGTTTTCTTCATTCACACTACACAGTAGGGTACACAGAGAGAGGCAGCACCTGACCTACATACTCAGAAGGACAAAGTGAGTGAGTGACAACCACGGTAGTGTTCTGATTTGTTTGGGCCACATTCCACAAAAAAAAAAAAAAAAAAAAAAAAAAAAAAGTTCCGGATCAAACACATAAACTTCATGGGCAGACTTAACAGAAGACTGCTGGGATCAAAGCTAACTCTCATGTGGGAAATTCTGGAAATCCCTCTTGTACAAGGAGAAATTGAGTGGTATCAGACACTACATCCCTCATTGATCCCACTTCCTTGTTACGCAGTCACTACCCTGAGGCTGTACATCTCTGAGAGAAACCTGGAGGCTTAACTATACCTTCTGCAGCCTGTGTGCGCGTGCGCGTGTGTGTGTGCGTGTGTGTGCGTGCGTACCTCTGCAAGTGTGGGTGTGTGTGTGTGTGTTTGTGTATCAGGCTTTACTGTCAATCCACCACCTGACACTCGGCACCATTTCCTGTAATATGCTCACACTAACCTTGTCTATTGTGAATCTGGTACATGTCATGTGGCTCTCTGCATGGCCATTATCCAGTGAATGTAGTATCAGTAAACAAATCCCCCCACCAGTCCCTATTCTTTGATATAGTCAACAGCAATGCTGGATCCAATCTGTCTTTGTTCGCCAAGGGCATTGTGTCTGTACGAGTATTCAAACCTGCGTGTGTGTGTGTGTGTGTGTGTGTGTATGTGTGTGTGTGTGTGTGAGTGAGGGGCGTTGAAACCAGTAGTGGCTGGTGTTGCTGCTGTGTTGTCTGGCGTGGACCAGGGGGCCTGGTGCCAGGGGGCCTGGCCTGCTCAGAGGGAGAGAGCTGGGGATGTACAGTTCCCAAACGTGCCAGGCAGACCACCGGCCGGTCATCACTGCTGAATGGGCTAAAACACTAATCACCACTTTGACTTTGCCCGTGTGAGGAGGGGCGTCCCGTTAATTAACAGCATAGGGGGGCCGGTAAAAACAGCTGAATGGATATGTGAGCAGATATCAATGTCAAAAAAGGCAGATGAGGATACGCACAGGGGACAGGATCGCATACACGTTTCATATAAATAAGCACAGGGCATAGGTTAGTATACACGCTTCATATCTACGCACAGGGGATAGGCTAGTATACAAGCTTCATATATAATACAAAGATGGAATTAATATATTTGCATCTCTTTATTAGAGTAAGGTGTATCTCAAACTGGACTTGCCCGGCGTTTCTGTACAACAAAGTGTTCTGCGCCTCGGGTCCCATAAAGAGTTACAGCCTCAAAATGAAACAGACAGAACTCAACATGGCCCACTGGGCTATCAGGGACTAGCATTCAAAGTTCTATTAAGCGTTGTATTTGTTTCCAAACAAGTCGAGGGCACCACCTGTCTGAGTGATGCTGTGCAACCACAGATGTCATTCTCACAAAATAAATCAGTTGCTGCTGTCGGGGAAAAAAGACCCCCCAACATAAACAGACTTTGAAATGACTTTGTCTTTTTGACGGAACAATTTTGTAGTTTGCATCACCAAGTGTACTTTCTGCTGTACCTATCAGCGTGTGATCCTGTGCTACAAAGGTGGTCTGTCTTCCAGTGTTCTGTGACTTCTTTCACTGGCAATTACATTTTTTTTCCCAAAGCATCAGTTGAGGGACGATGATCAAAAAAAGAACAGTCCAGCTGACAATGGTGGTAATCACACATCATCATATGAACTGTGGGGCTAATGAAAAATCTAAGGGATAAATAGAATAGGAGTGCGTAAGAAAAGGAATAGTAATGAATGCCTCTCTGGCTTACATAAATACTACAAAGAGATGGCAGTATGTTATTTTCACTCCTTTCACAATCTCTGTCTCTGTCTTTGTTTTTCTCATCCAGAGGCGGTGGGAGCTGGAGGCAGTCACAGAGCACTAAGTTAGATAAACGAATGTAAAATGTCGTCTGTCATCCCTGCTTTGCTTTATTCCTCCTAACCCCCCCCTCCCCCCCACTCCCCCAAGTTTATTCTCCAAGGACAGTCTAAGCAACACTTGAGGAGGGATTTGTTGTATTCCTCGCCAGCTTTGTCATGCACCCTTTGCTGGGTTTCCACAGCTTGTGGGCGTGGGTGTTTGTGCGAGTGTGTATGTGGCTGTTTATGTGGGCTGGGGTGGCGGGTGCTGTTTGGATAAAGATTAATGCAGCAGACACGGCACTCAATTCCTCTCATTCCTCCTCAGATCTATCTCAATCCTCAAATCCCTCAACTGTTCCGCTCAGCCTGCACAACGTGTGTGTCTCTTTGCGGGTATGTTACTGTATTGCGTGTGTGAGAGTGTGTATGTAAAGCGGCACCAAAACCTGTCACGACCCCCATTGTCATCTTCCAAACATGCCACGTGTCGCCTCCAGTTACGGCCCGTTTCACCGGCTGTAATCCTATGATTTGGACTCACACCATGGCTTCTTATTATTTCTTGACTGACAGACACTGTCCACAAGGACACAGACACACACTCCCACCCAGCCAGCGGTTGGCTGTAGAGAGGAAGTTAACCAAAGGTCAGAACTAGCTTCCAAGAGTCTAAGGATGTTTTTGTAGGGGTAAACAAAAAGCCCACCAGGAGCTGACACAGGGCACCAACAGAAGCGCCGGGGTGAAGTCCAGCACTGTTAACTTCAAGAAAAAAAGACTTGTGCTTGTGCCGTCTTGTAATTAGAGGTGAGCACCACATTGACACATATCCACGACTATGTCATCAATTATCAACAGCAATACTACCAACTTAGTCTTTGTGAAAAACACATACTTAGTCTGTGTTAAACACGTACAAATAATACTGTCTAGCTCAAATAGCAACACTGCCAACGTCATAACCGGGCTTCTTAACCACTAATGAACCAGCAGCAACCAATGGCTGGTGAAAGTGAGGCTGAAGACCCCACCCTCTCCCCGTGGAAGAGCTGTGGGTTCAGAGAGGACCACTGTCAACAAGCTGCCTCCTTGCAGTCTGCTTCTGGGAAAACCCCCAAAAGCTATAAAACTATTCATCTTGTCTTTTAGGCTAGGATATGGGACAGTGTCCACGGGTAAACTAGGCCTATATATTTTTATAGCTCACTTTTTTTTCCGCATCATTCTTAGAACCATGAGCGCTTTCAAACAAGTTATCTATTTAAAAAAAGAGGGTATCTATAAAAAAGGGGTTCCTGTTCCTGTAGTTTAATAGTAATGATAATAAGCGTCACAAGTGCTCCCCATACAGTTCCAGCTTTTAGCAAGTTAGTGGAGGACACATATCCTGTGTCCCTGCTCTGTCCTTTCTTACAGGTCCTGAGCCTGAACACTACATAATAAGTCCTCTCATCACACACACACACACACACACACACACACACACACACACACACACACACACACACACACACACACACACACACACACACACACACACACACACACACACACACACACACACACACACGCTTTCAATGGTACATGAAGTGAAACAGTGAACACATTCTTAATACAGCTCTTCAGAGACTTAAGTGAGTAAATGGATTGAGCGACCACGAATGACAAAAGTCGAAGGGGGAAAAAAAAGTAATTATTTAAAACCAAAGAGCTCTCCATTAGTGTTTTCATTCTTGAGTGGTGTTGATGAATATGTTTGAGGTTCTGCAGAGGAGTAGGTACAGATGGCTTACCTGTAAATAGGGTCCTGCATCACCATCATCTTACTCTCGTCCCACGTCCATTCCTTCTTCTGTGGAAAAACAAACAAACGAATGAGGTGGGAAAAAAAAGATCCACATGATTTCACTGGCGTTGTAAACACTGAAAATGGTGCCCCCAATCTACCCTGCTCATTTAAACCAGAACAGAGCTTTACTTTTTCCGATTGTGTTAATTACTTTATCGTTAAGAGAGGGGAAGAAAACTTCAAAACTCTCGTTCTCACCTTCTCTTTCTCATGTGAATACATCAACCATCCAATTTACTGACAATCTAAATGTCAACTGAAGAGACAGTGGAACCAGCCCCTGTATCGATTTCCATTTCAACAGGGCTCCATTCATCCCTCCCTCTGTCTCGCCCGCCAGTCAAATGTAAATGGACAGCTCGGAGGTGCGCTGACATTTGGGCCAATGTCCAGAGAGCAGGCCGTCTGTGGCAACAGGTGGATGGAAGCCCAGCGTTCGATACTCCCAACCCGCCGCTCACAGTCTGGGATTGGACCGCGCCGCATGCTGTCAATGGGACAATTCTTTCCCTCTCTCTCTTAATTCCTTCCCTCCATTTCTGTCTTTATTTTGAAACAAAGGGCGGAGGCGGACAATCACCCTTCACAGTCCGACAGGCTGTGCTCCGTCCTGTTCTTTCTTCTTCTTTCTTTTTGCTTCACGCAAGACTCTCCTTGCAATGGCCTTCCACTCCTCCTCTCTGACCTTTGTGCAACCGTCCTTTTCGCTCCCTTCACCTATAGTCCTCCTCGAACAGCAGAACATCCCCAGACCCTATTCACTAGGCAGTTCTATTCATTAGCCGTGTGTGTGTGTGTGTGTGTGTGTGTGTGTGTGTGTGTGTGTGTGTGTGTGTGTGGGTCCTAAGAAAATAATGAAAACAAATGATATTCCAAGCTACATTCATCTGTACTTAGCAGAAGATATTATTTTGAATGGCTTTGAGAAACTTTATTGTTGATCTGTCTTCATACATACACACACACACACACACACACACACACACACACACACACACACACACAACACACACACATACACACATACACACACACACCAACACTTGGCTCCTCAACGCGCGCGCAAAGAGGCATTGTCTGAATTGTGGGCCCTAAGAAAATGTATGCTTCATGAAATTATTCATAACAAATCATATTCCATGCCTCGTGACCTTATTTAATTTCAGGTCCCCACTCAGCCCCAGGCCCCTTTATCTTTGACCCTTTCACTCCTTGATGGTGTCACCACACACACACACACACACACACACACACACACACACACACACACACACACACACACACACACACAATAGGCTAATGAATAGTCTTACCCTGAAAGACCATAAAGGCAACTCAATTAAGTCTCCTTGGAAGTAGACACTAATGCATTAGCAGCGTCTGCTTGTGAACGTACCCCCGCAGTCATTGTTAAAGGCCAGCGAGGCTCTGCGGTACATGCTAAACACAGGGTTCTACCAGAGGTCAAGCATCGCCAACGGCTGTTAGACACCTTTGTGCTTCTCTGTCTAAAGGGAAGAACACGGAGGATTGAGGAGAGGGACTGAAATGAATGTGCGTGTGTGTGTGAGAGAGAGAGAGAGAGAGAGAGAGAGAGAGAGAGAGAGAGAGAGAGAGAGAGAGAGAGAGAGAGAGAGAGAGAGAGAGAGAGAGAGAGAGAGAGAGTTAAAGGGGGTGCTGACACTCTTCTTATGCATCCCTACATCCTCCTTATTTAACCAATGCACCACCCCTCTTCTAAATGTTGGAGTCTCATTCTGCACGCATTAGAACAGAAGTAAAAGAATAGTATGCTACATGTAGGTGTCACTCAGTACACACTTTACAGTATATATTAATTGCGTATATAGGGGATGTTGTTTAAGTATGTGGTTGCTGAATCTAAGACAACCTGTGATTACTCATCATCATCATCATCATCATCATCATCATCCCCACTCGCCTGTTGTCTCTTCATCTTCCTGCGGTGTTATTAAAGGGGGGTTTCCCCCTGGTTTGCTCCTCACCTCCTCTCACCGGACATAGGAAATGAATCCCAATCCCCCTGTGACATCCGGATATGACACGTCTGGCCCAGGTCTGAGTGGGCTTTACCAATCGATCGAGGAGCAAACCCAGCAGACCACAACTTCCCTCCACAAATGGACACGTAAGACCACCGACTGGCACACACACACACACACACACACACACCCACACACCCACACGCACGCACACACACACACACACAAACACACACACGCAGGCAGTCGAAGTTAAGAGTTGACAGCGACATGTTATAACAGGCCAAAAAACGTACAGTACTCACTTTTTTCTTTTTCCGCAGACCCACCCTCACGCCGTCCACCGACACGATGATGTTGACCTTTTTCTTCTTGATGTTTTTCACTTTGAATTCGTACTACAGAAGGCAGGGGGAAAAAAAGAGACAGAGAGAGGACGATGACTTAAGATTTTGTTCAAAGATTACATGTGGAATAAAAATGTCACAAACAGCAGAACTGTTATGGTCTTTAACCATCAGATCAGTTACGTCTGGAGAGGCAAGACAGCACCTGCATCAGATATGTATCATCTAAACACAGCCTTTCCTGCAGCTCGAGATAATGCCACACTATGTGACTTGGATTACAGCAGGCTGCAGCTAATGGTTTTGGCACACACGGAAAGCTATTGAGTCCCAGTGTGAAGTCCCTATGACCCAGATGGAAAATGCTGTGGTACCGGTGAGTTTTGACCCATGTACCATTTTGGAAGCAGTGTGTCGAAGAGACAGGGAGAGATGCAGCTCTAGACTTGCTCAAAGTGCTTAAGGGGGGTGGAGGTTTTACGGGGTTTGGGGCGATTTGGCAGAGGACAGACCCAATCTGTGCGTCGTGTGTGTGTGTGTGTTTGTATGTCTGTGTGATCAGAGGAGACCTGCTGGCATTCAGACAAGACTGCCAGGGACACCAGGCTGCTGGGCCAAATCAATGCCTTACTGAGTAAACAAAAGTCCTCCCTAAAGGGTACTGTTGTTTATGGGCTGCTCTTACAACCGGGTTTTTATCTCAGCTGTAAACAAGCCATTTCAACCGGTCAGAGGGGAACTCAGTGATTAAACACAAACAGTGACTCGTTTGTCTTTCATGTGTGGATTTTGTTACGGTTGGTCCCTGGAGAAGCTGCAAATTCCCAGTGAGCTAACTGGAATCCTAGAGTAAGTCCGCCCACTCAGTGTAAAACTCCCACAGGTGTGGAATACGGTTCACACCCCCCTGTGTCATGACAAACAGCTGCTGTTTGTGAACATAACAAGGCTGGAGGCACTCTTGTCACAGATAAAGCCTGCATCATAAATCACTATGAACTAGGTGTGCTGGGTCTCCCTGGTGTTAGGTCAAAGTCAAAAAGACAGATATGCTAATCCTACAATGCATTCATACTGTCTGGTAAACAATCCACGCAAGCGTTTATGAGAACATGCAAGCGCACGCGCGCACGCGCGCACGCACGCACGCACGCACGCACGCACGCACGCACGCACACACACACACGGCTCAGATGCATTGAGTCCCTATCCATTCTCTCCACTTCCCACACTTCTGCATGTTAACGTTGGTTGTGTCCTGTTAGTGCCCTCGTCAGTCTGACAGTCTGCCTGCCTCCTTGTGTGACTGACTGCGTGCCCAGTAAAGTGCAGGAGCCCCCTGCTTATGTGGTGAGTCAGAAGTCATTGTTCTTTAGAGAGAAAATTAAGGATTACAGCTAGTGAGTCAGGCCCATATAACTGTTTCTTAGAAAAAGCAGTAATATATTGATAGGACATTACTTATTCATATCAGCCTGCCACAATGCTGCCGAACTAAACTATTTTGTTGAAAATGTTTTTTTTAACTGAATAGAACTTGATGACCTAAAATATTGCAACCACAGTTGGTAAAACTATTAAAAGGTTACTAAGGGGGGAAATAGCAAGTGTTTGCATGTCTGCTTGTGTGTGTGTGTGTGTGTGTGTGTCTGTGTGTTTTTTTGAGTGAATGCGGGCATGCATGTGTCCACATGGGTGTGTCTCTGTGAGTGTGTGCGGACAGCTATACATGTTGCTATCAGCTCCCACAGCTGAGCCAGCCAGCCAGACAGACAACCACCCAGCCAGCCAGCCAGACAGACAAGCAGCCAGCCAGCCACGCTGGCTCCACTCAGGGTCTCACAACGCTGAAATACTGACAGCCATCCAACCACAGTGTGAGGCTGCGGCTCTTAGGTTAAGGCGATTAGATGCTGCCATATAGCACCCGTGTATCCTCAGTAAAGTATTAAGCTGGGAAAAATATAATTGGGAAAAAGTTCTATTAATAGTCTGTCTTAAAGCCAGCATCCCGCTATAATCATATAATACACGCCCTTGAAAAAAAAAGTGTCAGAAAATAACACCGGTTGGAACACAAAGTGTTGATAGTAGAAATGAGTCTGGAAGTTTCTGAGAGTTTGAACGTCTGCAGCTAAATGTGAGAAATAGCACTTGGCTTTAATAGGCGTGTGTATTTCTGTCTGAGCCGGCTTCATCATTCAGTCCACATCCCCGTGCGTGCTTCTAAGCGGTCGATACGGCACATACGCACATTCACTTTCAATTGACAATCTGGAGCTGCCACATGATATGATGTTCAACACCTGAAAACGAGCAAATAAACAAATCCTATTACCAACGCTCACGCTGCAATGGCTCAAACTGAAAAGAAACGCACACGCCATTTATGCTAATGCTGCCATTTTTCCTTTCCTCTGCAAAACGTCCAGACGCATTATTCTGGTCAAGTCCTGAATAGGCCTAAAATAGGCATGTCTTGTCATGCAAATACACCACTGTAGGTTGGATGCAGCTAGCATTTACTGGCCAGTTTCCTGATTAGCAGGTCGTTATTTTCTGAAGGTCAACCTCAGCGATATTCACTGTAATCCATCATAGCAGGGACAAAGACACTAGATCATCAACACAATGGAAGCCATTGAAGACAAGTTTGTGTTCCCTGTCTGTCAATTGCCCACCACACACACACACACACACACACACACACACACACACACACACACACACACACACACACACACACACACACACACACACACACACACACACACACACACACACACATCGAATAGTCCTGATGACTAATACGTATTCCTTTGATTTACACAAAAGACGCGCTGAAATATATCTTGTGTGCTGCTGCTGTGGATATGGCTCCGGATCCACCTTTTATCCATCTTTTATTTAGAGGCCTCTTCTCATGCCTAAGTTATGTCCACCTAAAGGTAAATCACTGGTGCGCATGGGACGCAGCCAGGCCTTGTCCACCTGCATGATGGTGCGCGCGCCCACACGCATGCACGCACGCCCACACGCACGCACGCACGCACGCACACCGCAGTGGGCCAGAGTGATACACAGCCCCACTAATTCAATCCTAACCATTGCCATTAGTGTGGGCCTATCGAACCAGCCCATCATGGGCGCTCATCCGTCACACTGACACCTCTCATCCCTCTAGTGGGAGAAGGTGACAGAGATCCAGAGAGAGAGAGCTCCAGACAGACAGAGCGCCAGAGAGAGAGAGAGAGAGGTCTTATATGAACAGTCATATGAGAGAGAGAGCTCCAGAGAGAGAGAGAGAGAGAGAGAGAGAGAGAGAGAGAGAGAGAGAGAGAGAGAGAGAGAGAGAGAGAGAGTGAGTGAAATAGATGCTAGGTGGGGACTACAAGTACTAAGTAGACAAAAGACAGCTTTCCTGCCATTAAAGCAAAGTGAGAGCTGAACACAACTTCAGGGAGACCGCACAATGTTGTTTAGGCAAAATTAAGTAAGTATATTGAACCAGCTCGGGTCATAGGATCAATGTAAGTGAAATTCGTTGTACGCCACAAGGCCCATAGATCAATGCGCAATTCAAACTTAGAACCAGCAAACGTTCTCCCCTTGGCTGAAAACGGTGGCAGTTTAAAAAAATTCAGGAAGGACCCCCGATGACGCAATAGAGTAATTTTCTCCACTCGTTTGACATTCTGCTGTTTGATTGCAAAATGCTACATGACGATTCAATGTTTAAAATACAACATCAAAAGGTCGAAAATGGGTGAACTATCGCATTAAGGTTAGATATTTTTCCTTTCATAACCCTCGTTGGTTTGAGTCACTTCATTCAAACTGCTCTTTACATGCAACATGCTCTGGCACAATTTTACTAAAGGAAGGATATAATGGCTAATGTGTGGTGGTGGTTGGAGAAGAGTTAAGCAGTTTTTGTTTCCATAGTGATTTGTTGGAAAAAAAATAGAGTTAGGGGCTCTATCGATATCCAGAGAGTCGTTTTCCAGTTTACAGCATGTCATATGTAACCTTCCATTCAAAATTTTATTTGTTCAGTCCCAATGTTTTCTTTTTTTCTCTTTCTTGTACAGGCTGAACGATATTCTGTACCTTTTCAATGTGTTCTTTCCATTCGTTCAGTCCCAATGTTTTTTTTTCTCTTTCTTGTACAAGCTGAACGACATTCTGTACCTTTTCAACGTGTTCTTTCCTTTCATTTAACTTTTACCTCTTCTGGTTCTTCAATATCCACCTATGGCATATTTTATTATTCATAGACACTTCTTGCACATCCACTTTCCTTCTCTGACATTCACTCCCTAGAGTATTTTACACTTTGTTTATTTCATTTACTTTGTTTTGCGCTATAGCGAGTGACTGACTTAATACCAGGCAATATTGCTTGTGGCGGAAACATGTTTAACTTTCAACGGAATTCACTGTTTGGTTGGCCACAGGGGTATCAAATGTTAGCATTCTCTAGGAGTCGACTTTGAAAGGAAGCTGGGAACCGATAACGGCACTCCACCGAAATACAGAAAATCAGTCCTATTCAAGATGATAGACCCAACAATATCAAAAGCAGTCGCATGAACGACTACTACACAGCCTTTGAAATGGGGAGCCGTTTCATTTAAATGCAGAGGAATGGGGAGCTGCAAGCGGCTGTGAGTCTCCCCGCCCATTAAGGCCATTAGAGAAATAGCCTGTGGGGGGGAAAGAGTCCAGGAGAACACTCCGCCCAGTGACAGACACAGTCAGGGCAGCCAGCAGCAACAAATAGAGCAGGGACACAGGGACATTCTTTAATCTCTCTGGTCCATCTCTTTTTCTATTTCCCCTGCATGCCTCCATCCTCCCCATTCTTCAAGATGTGAGATAGGGAATGAAAGAACGAGGGTTGGAGGGGGAAAAGAACAGAGATGGAGGCTTGTTATTCTGAAGCTGTTGCCAGCACAAAGGAGCTTCATAATCATTGCTCGGGGGTTGAGGCAACCTGTAAAGGAAAAATTATATTTAGGTCTGTCTGTATATAGACTGCCATTTCCCATTCACTTATTTATTTTATTTTTTTCTGCGAGTGCAGAATGGGGAGATGAAAGAGGGAAAGAAACCTTTTATCAATTCTTATCAGCCACGGAATAACACACCTTTAGTCTGTCACTGGGAAGAACCAAACTTAAGTTACAGGCAATTCTGCAATGTATTACTTCCAGCGCGTTATCATTTCCGGGGCCAGTCCAAAGGCCATGATAAGCAGAGGAAGTGGCTTTGGCAGCCCTCATACAGTCATTCAGTTTCATCTGCAGTCTGTCCAGAGCACCAGCACATGCTGTAGTATACCAAATGAAACTAGCCAACTCTCCAAAAAGGTGAAAGTAGCACATTTAGATACAAGAATGTATGTAAATCTAACACACAAACCCCCACACAGTAGAAATGGGCTATGAATATTAAACAAAGCTTATGATTTAAATATAAGCGTCTTTATCCATGACATACATGATGGTTCACTATAATGAGTGGCAGGTCAGAGACAATCGTCTGGTCAAAGCTCTCTGTCATGTCCCCCGAGGGAAAACATCGTGTCCCAAGGCTTTTCTTTTTGATAGTGTGTGTTAGCGTGTTTTTACTAGCCCACACTACAGCTTCCCCAATGTTCAGACCCAACTCATAGACTAAACTGAACACAGACCTGCATCTGAAATGTGGGGGAGCCTTTTCTTATCTCCTCGGAGCCCTGGTTTCTTTAATATCTCATTTATGACCTTGGGGTTTCTTTATTTTTATCCTAAAGCTAATTAAGGCCTTTGAACTCGCCATCAGCCCATTGAATAAGCCTACACATACAGACAAGGCTAGTCAGCAGAACGCCTGTGCACGGAGAGGGAGGGGCTTCAAAGCCGTGGGTTTTGGCTGCCAAAGCGTTGGCTCCTCAGGCCAGGCCGCAGCATTCTGCCGAGGAGCCCTGGGAGTCGGTGTGTTAGTCGGACAGGGCCTGCTAGCACATCTCCAGATCACAGCGTCTCATGTAGTGCAGGGCAGAGTGGGCACTGATTGGGAGCGGGACAAGAAACGTTTTCAAAGAGCCAAGGGTTAAATAAAGCGAGAAGTCCTTGCGCCAAATTTGGATTCCCTTGTGTTGTTCATGATTCATTGGCTTAATTTGTTACACAAACGCCTGAGAGGATAATGAGGAGGAAAATGACAATGCACAAACTTGTTGAGCTGTGCGTCACAAAAACAAACCTGAGCACTGTTTTGGACATACTATAATATATATATATATATATATCCTCTCCGGGAACCATCACCTTATCGTGGTGGAGAGGTTTGTGTGTCCCTATGAACCTGGGGGCTGTGTTGTCTGGAACCTTGTGTTCCTGGTAGGGTCTCCCATGGCAAATTGATCTCGGGCGAGGGGCCGGACTGAGGATGGTTCAAAAACCCTCATGGTAAAACCTATAAGAGAGGACGATACCCGGCCCGGAGGAAGCCCGGGGTCCCCTTCTGGAGCCAGGCCCAGGAGGAGGACCCGTCAGCGAGCGCCTGGTGGCAGGGCTTGCCACGGAGCCCGGCCGGGCATAGCCCGAAAAAGCAACGTGGACAACAACAACATCTCTTCTTCTCCGTCCCGTGGGCTCACCACCCGCGGGAAAAACCAAGGGGGTCGGGTGCGCTGCCAGAAAGGTGGCAGTGAAGGCAGAGGTTTTCGACGGATCGGACCCAGGTGGCAGAGGCTGGCTTTGGGGACGTGGAACGTCACCTCTCTGGGAGGGAAGGAGCCGGAGCTTGTGCGGGAGGTGGAGCGCTACCAGCTGGATCTGGTGGGGCTTACCTCTACGCACAGCCTCGGCTCTGGAACCTCACTTCTGGATAGGGGTTGGACTCTATTCTTCTCCGGAGCTCCCCAGGGTGAGAGGCGCAAGGCTGGTGTGGGGATACTCACGAGTCCCCGGCTAAGTGCCTCTATGTTGGAGTTTACCCCAGTGGACGAGAGGGTCGCCTCCCTACGCCTGCGGGTCATAGGGGGGAAAACTCTGACTGTTGTCTGTGCCTATGCACCGAACAGCAGTTCGGAGTATTCGGCCTTTTTGGAGACCCTGGATGGAGCCTTGTATGGGGCTCCTGAGGGGGACTCTGTAGTCTTGCTGGGGGACTTCAACGCACATGTGGGCAATGATGGAGACACCTGGAGAGGCGTGATTGGGAGGAACGGCCTCCCCGATCTGAACCCGAGTGGTGGCTTGTTATTGGACTTCTGTGCTAGTCATGGAATGGCCATAACGAACACCATGTTCGAACATAAGGATGCTCATAAGTGTACCTGGTACCAGAGCACCCTAGGCAGAAGGTCGATGATCGATTTTGTTATCGTATCATCGGACCTGAGGCCATATGTTTTGGACACTCGGGTGAAGAGGGAGCAGAGCTGTCAACTGATCACCATCTGGTGGTGAGTTGGGTCAGGTGGCGGGGGAAGCCTCTGGACAGACCTGGTAAGCCCAAGCGTGTAGTGCGGGTGAACTAGGAACGTCTGGAGGAGTCCCCGGTCCGGGAGGCCTTCAACTCACACCTCCGGCGGGGCTTCTCTGGCATCCCTGTGGAGGCTGGGGGCGTTGAACCGGAGTGGGCGATGTTCAAAGCCTCCATTGCTAAAGCTGCGTCTGAGAGTTGTGGTCTCAAAGTCTTAGGTGCCTCAAGGGGCGGTAACCCTCGAACATCCTGGTGGACACCGGTGGTCAGGGGAGCCGTCCGATTGAAGAAGGAGGCCTTCCGGGACATGCTGTCCCGGGCGACTCCGGAGGCAGTTGCAAGGTACCGACAGGCCCGAAGGACTGCAGCCTCGGCCGTGGCAGAAGCAAAGCAGCGGGTGTGGGAGGAGTTCGGAGAAACCATGGAGAAGGACTTTCGGCTGGCACCAAAGCGGTTCTGGAAGACCATCCGACACCTCAGGAGGGGAAAGCAGGGAACCATTCAAGCTGTATACAGTAAGGATGGGACGTTGTTGACCTCAACTGACAAGGTGATTGGGAGGTGGAAGGAGCACTTTGAGGAACTCCCTGAACCCGACAAACCCACCCTACATAGTAGAGACAGGGCTGGAGGATGATGGGGGATCAGCATCAATCTCCCTGGCGGAGGTCACTGAGGTAGTCAAACAACTCCACAGTGGCAAAGCCCCAGGGGTTGATGAGATCCGCCCAGAAATGCTGAAGGCTTTGGGTGTTGAGGGACTGTCATGGATGACACGTCTCATCAACATTGCGTGGGAGTCGGGGACAGTACCTAAGGAGTGGCAGACCGGGGTGGTGGTTCCCCCGTTCAAAAAGGGGGACCGGAGAGTGTGTGCCAACTACAGAGGCATCACATTACTCAGCCTCCCCGGGAAAGTATACTCCAGGGTGCTGGAAAGGAGGGTTCGACCGATAGTCGAACCTCGGATTGAGGAGGAACAATGCGGTTTCCGGCCTGGTCGTGGAACAACGGACCAGCTTTTACCCTCGCGAGGATCTTTGAGGGGGCCTGGGAGTATGCCAATCCGGTCTACACATGTTTTGTGGATTTGGAGAAGGCGTATGATCGGGTTCCCCGGGAGATACTGTGGGAGGTGCTGCGAGAGTATGGGGTGAGGGGTCTCTACTCAGAGCCATCCAATCTCTGTACTCCCAAAGCGAGAGCTGTGTCCGGGTCTGCGGCAGTAAGTCGGACTCGTTTCCGGTGAGGGTTGGCCTCCTCCAAGGCTGCGCTTTGTCACCTATCCTGTTTGTGGTATTCATGGACAGGATCTCACGGCGTAGCCGCGGGGGAGGGGGCTGCGGGTTGGTGGGCAGAGGATTGCATCACTGCTTTTTGCAGATGATGTGGTCCTGATGGCATCATCAGTCTGCGACCTGCAGCACTCATTGGATCGGTTCGCAGCCGAGTGTGAAGCGGCTGGGATGAGGATCAGCACCTCCAAATCTGAGGCCATGGTTCTCAGCAGGAAACCGATGGATTGTCTACTCCAGGTAGGGAATGAGTCTTTACCCCAAGTGAAGGAGTTCAAGTATCTTGGGGTCTTGTTCTCGAGTGAGGGTAAAATGGAACGAGAGATGGGCCGGAGAATTGGAGCAGCGGGTGCGGTGTTGCAGTCGCTCTATCGCACCGTTGTGACGAAGAGAGAGCTGAGCCAGAAGGCAAAGCTCTCAATCTACCGGTCTATCTTCGTTCCTACTCTCACCTATGGTCATGAAGGGTGGGTCATGACCGAAAGAACGAGATCGCGGATACAAGCGGCGGAAATGAGTTTCCTCCGGAGGGTGGCTGGCATCTCCCTTAGGGATAGGGTGAGAAGTTCAGCCATTCGTGAGGGACTCGGAGTAGAGCCGCTGCTCCTTTGCGTAGAAAGGAGCCAGTTGAGGTGGTTCGGGCATCTAGTAAGGATGCCACCTGGCCGCCTCCCTAGGGAGGTGTTCCAGGCACGTCCAGCTGGACGGAGGCCGCGGGGCAGACCTAGGACCAGGTGGAGGGATTATATCTCCACACTGGCCTGGGAACGCCTTGGAATCCCCCAGTCAGAGCTGGTTAATGTGGCCCGGGAAAGGGAAGTTTGGGATGCCCTGCTTGAACTGCTACCTCCGCGACCCGACCCCGGACAAAGCGGATGACGATGATGATGATGATATATATATATATATATATATATATATATATATAAATAAGAGTGCCCTTTTGTAGCACATACTTCAAAAAAAATGCTCATCCTTTCATACCTTTCAGCAGCTTAAGTCCCCAGCCTCCTCAATAACAAGCACAGGTCAGGTACAAAGCAAGAACCCAGACAAAAGGTACATGCAGCCTGACATGCACACATGCGCGCGCGCGCACGCACGCACGCACGCACGCACGCACGCACCCACGCACGCACGCACGCACACACACAGGAATCCAGACCTCAAACTATGAGAAAAAAGTTCCTGTTGACAAGGTGAGCTTCAGTGGAATGAAAGAGTGGCAGTGGGGGGTTAGTTGTTTGGTCTGCCATATTACCACTCCAAAGCACACTGGAGACACGCATTACTTCATGCTCCTTTACTTTGAAGCAACTGCAATGGCTTTAATTAAAGCAAGCACATATCCAGCCCCTGGGAAAAGGTTTAGGACCACCACATGAAAGGCTCTGGTGGAAACAAGCTCACATGAAGTAAAGCACAGTTTCTGCAGCATGGCCCTCCAACACAGTAACACTGGCCCGATCATCCTTTACAAAGAGTGTCTTTAGAGGAACAGTAACATTTGTAGATTTAACCCACGTTGACAAATAATCCCAGTATATTACCATTAAATGTAGTTATTTACTGTAAGGTGAATGATAAGAGCCTTCGATGACCTCCGTACAATGTCTACAGCACATACAGACACATGCTTATTGATTGGTCCCAAATAGAAAGTGAGTTTTCATTTCACCAGTAGAAAACCCTTTTCTCTCTTATCGTCTTGCTGTCATCCAACTTTGTCTTTTCTTTTGTGTCACTCACTCTTAGGAGACATGCAAGGTCTCAGAGAAATTTGAATGTTCTCGTCCTACTAGGGAACATCTAATCTCCAAACGATCCCTTTAACCCTACATTTCTCCAGGCGGACTGTACCTGTAATCTCACTATAAGCCACTTTAAATAAGTGTTTCTGCTAAAATGACTAAATGAAATGTCAACTTGAATGATGAATCATTTGTAGTTCATATTATCTAAAGCCTTAATTGGGTGTTTTTACAGATGCTGAACTTCAACATGGGCACACTTTTTCAAGCGTGTGTAAAAACAATCGTACATTCTTGGAAACGCAAGTGAGGACGGACAGCACAAGTCATTTATTTCAGGGGAATGAAAAAGGCATCATATATCTCTGGGTACACTGGCAGCAGCAGCAGCGGCCCTGCCATCGATCAGAGGGAGAGCTCTGCTATGCTGACATAGACTGATTCAGTGCTAATGCAGGGCCAATCCAGGTCGAGGAGCCAGGCAAGAAGACATAGAAGTCAAGCCTCCTAAAGAAGTCTACAAGAGCAAAACCGAACGGGTCGCACCTGTGTCGTCTCCAATCCTAAACATTTCCTGTTTCCCCACCCGTTCCCTGGCGCTGTGACAGATGCTTCTTGGGGGGGGGGGGGGGCTTTCGATTGGTAGCCATTAGGGTTGAGACAAGGACTATTGTCAATCCCCAGTTTGCCAGCAGCAGAAAGCCGCCTGGTTCTGACAGGATGGGGGGTGTCTGAGCCGTTTACTGCAACCAACCACGGTGGTGTTTTCTTTGCGCTTGTTTTCCCTGTGTTATTTTTTCCCCCGGCGGTCTTCCTGTACACTTTTTTCCCTCCTTCTGTTTCCTGGAGTTTGTTCACTCCTCCAGTACTTCCTCCTCTTACTAATACTGCTCTAGGCCTGAAGGGCATCCCTATGTTGGCCCTGAGAGCCCTCTCACTTAGTCCTGGTGCTTGCCTGTATGAACTTAATCTCCACTGTGGCTTTCACAGACCATATTTCCCTTGCCACAGGCTACGGAAAACCACATTACAAGTACTAGGCTACCTCCTACTAAAGTCTCGCAGTAAAAGTATACGTACAGCATTGTGGAATGCAGAGTGATGACCAAAACATCCATGCTGCCTGTGGAATCTTGACAATGGGCTTTGTATTATCTTGGTGCAGCACCACTCGTCTAATTACATATCACTGAAATGCACACACACAATTGCGGAAGGGAACCCCCCAAACTGACACACACACACACACACACACACACACACGCACACACGCACACACGCACACACGCACACACGCACGCACACACACACGCAGTTAGGAGGTAATATACAGGATATGCGTCCCCCCCAGCCGTAGTGTGAACTGAGAAACAAAGCCTTTGACAACCAGACAATAGAGAGAAGCCGCTCAGAGAGACAGAGCAATAACTACAGGGGTGCTATATTATCTGTCACTCCTCAGAACCAGAAACACAGTGTGTAACACCGGGTATTAGCAACACAGCAGCGTATCATCTTTGTCCGCGACGTAAAAGGCACTGTGGAGCCATTTGTAATCCCCCTCTATATTATTTGTTAAATAACTACTCAAACCTGCCTTACTTTAATTTAACTGGCTTTAACAGTGATGTGGCCGTCATTAATCGGGGATACAATGATTTTATATATAGCTATAGAGACAGACGATTTTGTAGGAGAAACAGACTCCACTATAGTAATGTTAGCCAGACCACAGAGGACTGTTCTCAGAATCGCTGATATGAGCGTTTTAACCCCCACATTAAAGAAGTGACAATCTTTGCTTTAGACAAAACTAACTCCATGGCCAGGCGGCCCAGGCCGAATGTATTTTTACAGACGAGGTATTTTTTATCAGAAATGTAGAACTTCAGAAAGGTCCTGCCACACAGGTGGGTTGCTGAAATAGGAAAAAAAGACAGTGTACTCTGCTGTCAACCTCTGCCAACGCCTGGAGAGCTACAGACTGGGGACGTGGCACAGAGCACCTTTTTCTGATCCAAGAGAGGAACGCTCCACTGTTATTCTTCCCTGTACCTCTATACACAACCAGGTCACTAAGATCCTCAACTTAGCTCTACTATATCTTGTCTCGTTTTATTTTGTCTGTAACTATGTTGTTTTTTTATGTATGCTGCAGCCTGTCTTGGCCAGGTCTCCTTTGAAAAAAGAGAATAATTAATTAATCTCAATTGGATAATAACGTTTTTATATATACATTTATTTTTTTCATAAAACCTGCCAGCACACTAACTCATTATCCCCAAATCCAACCTCCAGAGCCTTGGCAACAGAGCATTCTCCAGAACGGAACCTAGGCTCTGGAACTCACTCCGACAATCAGTGAGATACTCAGACACCATTGCAATCTTCCAGTCTCATCTCAAAACTAACCTTTTCAGCCTGGCCTATGCCTGATCCTCCCAAGACCACCCCAACCAATCACCCACTCTGCCCACTGCTATCCACTCCAGCTCCCCCTTGTGTCTAGCTTCATTTATTTCCTGGTTTTAGCTGTTTTGATCCATACTGTACTCCCCTACGTCACCTATGCCATTCATTGTCAATGTTTGTATTCCTTTTTCTCTGTCCTTGTAACTGTGCCCCTTGATAGAGTTTGGGCCGCTCCGAAATACAGATTTTGGGAGAAAACATTTTTAAATTAATAATTATCTAGAATTATTCACTTGTTTGTATGTAAGATTCATTATTTATTTACAATAATTAGATTTTTTTCTTCTCTTTCAGAATTGTCTCCATAAGTACCTCATTAAGTCCCACATGGCCAATTCAATACCTAGAAAAGTGAGCTATCAGAGCTCTTCTGGTCTCTTCTCACAGATCACCTCAATTGCACTCACTGCGAATGCTGAGCTTTGTTCTGACAGTCCATAGGTTGCTGGCCAAAATTGGATTTCCCATGCAGCCCTCTCCTGGGGCATTCAGAAGGAATACGGGGATGGAATTATTTTCCAAAACAAGATTAGAGGCTACTATAGAAAATGCAAGCGACCGGTCTTTCAGCGGGAAATGACAGTCAGACTATCTTGCAAATAGGCTTTGGAATAAGTTGATGGGAGGGAGGTGGACACTGGTGTGATGCGTCCTAAAGGGACTAGTCAGGTAATTGGCAGGCGGAGAGCGAGAAAGGCCTCGTTCAGGGGGGTTTTCTTCACGCATCGTTTGTCTGTGGAGTAAAATACACTTCAGGTCGCACGCAGAGTAGGACATTGAAGGTTGATGGAAAGGACTACGGAATTGAAAGAGACACATAGCTAGAAAGAGAGAGCAAGAGACATACAGACAGAGAGACAGAGACTCTACTTGGCAGTTTTACCGTAGTCCAGTACCGTAGCAATCGTGACTGACTTGAATTTGAGGTCAAGTTACTTGTCAAAATATCAAAATGAACATATTCTAAAGCTATCCATACAGTTTGTGTCCACCATTCACATTTGGTTTCTTTGCACTCTCACACAGGATTGAGAAATTAGAATAGACAACCCCCTATAATAGAAAGGGGCCTCTATGAAGCTCTTGATGCTATATAAACAAACACTCTTTTTAGTACTATGACCACCCAGTTCTTCATAATGGCTAAGACACTCAAGCCCTATTTATATTTATTATATATTATATTTATTTCAATATGGACTCAACTTTTATGTTTCATTTTAATAGACTTTCTTGCTTTGTCCAGAGAAATAGTAATGTACACATAATACACAACTGTCATTGATCAAACAAAGCTATATAATATGCCAGATATGTCAGGTGCATATTCACGCATGTGAGTGCAGGGCTAATCTATCCTCTCAGACATTTTGTAGAATATTCCTTAACATTTTGCATGGTATCCAAAGTGTATTACAGAAACAGATATTTAATTACAATAGTCTTGCAACAATTCTTGTAAATGCGTAAGCCGACAATCAGTGGCTAATAATTAGCAAAGTGCATGCTACAATTTTTCGTCTCAATATTTGAATGTGTGTCGTAAACGTTTTAACTGCATGCACCTCAGCGCAAGTTAAACATTTTTTTCCAAGGCCCTGGAGTCATTATTATTCTCTCTCCACAGACAAACTAATCAAAATTTCAGTTACTCCGGTTTTATGAATATTAGTAGTCCAGCACCCCACACTGTCTCATTTCAAAAGACTTCAAATGAATTCCATCACGTTACATCAAACAGAGCCGAATCAGCCGGGAAGCCGATCCCACTCGTCAACTCTGGAACAGTGACTCCCAGCAGAGCTCTGTGTTGGGCCGTTGCAGGTGAATAATTAGCCTCTGTGTGGGGGGCATGGAAACAGGAATGTGGGGCCCTGTTTGCTCAGTAGACAGTGGGATCGGGCTTGAGTCAGAACGACAACGCGCTTTGATCCGATCTGTCCTGGGCTCAGAGAGCGGAGAGAGAAAAAGAGGAGGGTTCTGTCAGGGGAGGCAGGACGCCTCAGGCAGACAGGACTAGAACACCTTGGCGATGAGCCACTGGGGCTCAGGGTGACTCATCAACACTTCTACTATACTACTGCTCGAAAGAGGTGTTGTTTATTCCTCATCTTGTCACACGAGTTAAAAAGGAAACCTCATGACCACATTTATTTTGATAAACTATTTATCATAAACGCCATTCAGATACTGTTATATTATAAATATTCATCAGTTTGTAACAAAAGCATTTGCCTGTTGATCACTTCGTCCTGGCCTTCTTCCCTCTCTACTGGCATGATATAGTGTTAGGCACTTTATCTGACAGAAATAACTCATACCTTAGCCCCGGATCTTAAAGCCCCCCGCTCCTTCAAATGCACACTCATTCTCTAGGATTGAAGTAGGCTACCCAGGCTGACACAAGAAGACACGCTGGGCGTTTGAGACTAGAAATCCCTGTAATTGCCTTTCAGAACTGAGTGTGTATCAGAGCTGACAGCAGTCCTTCTATAAGGTCATGGGACGCAGCACTCCATCTTCCCACACTCTAGCACCAGTGTAAATCTTACTGATGTTTAGATCTGACAGAAACATCCGGTGGGTAACCAGAAAAAAAAAAGAAAAAAAAAGAAACACCTTCATAATAATCCCAAAGCATCATTTATTGAACCGTGTAGACTATGACCCAAATATCCCAAACCGGTGTATGTGAACAGAGAATATATCTGTAAATCGAACAATACTGCTCTCCTTCTGGTATTAGTCAGATTATTTGTGATATAATTGTTCCCAGGATGAGGCACCCACTCTCGGCCCAGGACACAAAAGGCGGGGGGAGGGTGAAAAACGTGGTGTGTCTGGTACACTTAAGACAAGGTTCCGTTTCCTTATCTCTCTGCAGCAGTCATTGTGTATATAGATGTAATTTCTCTAACAATTGTCTCTCTACACCTCTGTTTTTCATTACCCCTCAACATACACCTGCAGCCCCAGCTGTTGCCCAACCATGATTTGTCAGGGGGTTCCCATGGTTACATCAACCAACGGGATGTTTCCCATTTTATATTTCCATTGTCGCGCTCATCTTCCAAGATTTAAAGTGCCTCTAAATCTTTGATCTTAATTTGCATAATGTGAAGAATGGTGCCGAGGGGTGACAGGCTGGAGATTTTCCATGCATAAAGGAGGAAACAAATCTGTGTGCAACTTAGTAATTGAATACGGTGCTAACAAGAAAAGCTACGTGGGTGTTGAGCGTGATTTAAATAAATATTTAGTAGAATTACAGTAAGACTCCCAGTCCACTGAGTCCAGTTGAGTTCTTTCTGTCTGTGTCCCTATCGACCTCCAAGACTACATTTCCCCCTCTTCTCTTCCAGCTCATGGATTAATGACTACCAGACCCAGCTATTGGCAATCATGCTGTATAATTTCCAACAGAGTAGAGAGAAACACGTTGCATGCTTGTAGGGGACACATTTTCTGCTTCTGTGATGGCACACAGTGGAGGTGGAGAGCCAGGCCTAAGCCTTGCCACAGAGACAGACACGGAAGCTTAGTTTGGTCGGGAATCTGTGCAATACAATCCAGCTTTTTAACACCCTCCAAGGGGCCGGAAGATAAGGCATGATCCAAAGGACAAGAGCAGGATTACATAGGAGGGCATGCCTTACATAGCCTACTGCACTATGCGTACTGCACACGCAGACAACATGTCTGGATGAACATGTAGCTGATATGCCATGTAACCCTAGACCAGACAGGTGCATCGATGGAAAGGGTAACATATTACTACATGAATACTAATCATTATTAGCATTGTTATAATTCCCACAAAGTCTGCCATCTCAACATGAACTCAGTTTCCCCAATGCATCACCTCGGTCTGCACACGCAATAGCAATGATAAGCAGTGTTTAAGCTCATCTGCATTCTACACGCACGGATAGGCACACACAAAGACACACACACACAAACACCACTCTGCATTCCATTGCGTTAGTGTGACAGACAGTGTGGTAGGGACAGATCACTTACACTGGGCATGTGGTTGTTTTTGTTATGCCTGGATGACACTGTGAGGTGGTGTGTGTCGTTCTCTCTCTCTCTCTCCCTCTCTCTCCCTCCCTCTCCCTCTCTCTCCCTCTCTCTGAAATAAAGGAAGTGTGTGTATTTTCCTCACTATTAGGGCTATTTCAGAAGATTTCAAGATATTTCTTCAAACTTTGAACAGGCAATAAACCACCTTGATGCAACTACGAGCAAGACCATCCTCTCAAACTTTAACCATTTTCAAAAAGTTCTTACAACTAGATTTCTTTATCACACACGCAGTGGCCTATATGCACCGAGCGTTCCTCAGCTAAACTAGGCTTGGCCTCAGAGAGCTGATGATGTATGAACTTAGTTAACACCCCACCTTAAAAATGGATTATGGTCCTTACATTATTAAGAGCACATTACTTCTGATAGCACTGACACAGCCTTGTGATAGATGGAGCCAAAGTCAAAAGGATTTGGCAAAGAGAGACGGGGGTTTAAATTAGCAATGAAAACTCTTCATTAAGTATTGTTCATTGTAAAATGATCTTGGCGCAAGGCGGGGGGGGGGGGGGGGGGGGGAAAGCGATTTGACATAAGCTGCCATTGAAGGGGTTTGAATTTGGTATGGACACCCACTTTATTTAGTTAGGTTTAATTGGTGCTGTCTTTGTGCTTAAACATAAAGATTATATTTTTCAAGCAAGGCTGACAGTACAATTTCCACTTAACTCTTGGTCAACAATTATCTAACAGTGAGACTGAGCTGAATACATACTGATCGCTGATACAACAAACACCAACCAACTCTGTGCGTCACTAGACTAGGCCCAGAGATACCATAGTACACACAGTAAGTCCACTCTCATAATGTTCAATAATACGTTGCACAGCTGGAAAAGATAACAGATGAGAGAGCAACAACCAGTTTCAGAGTAAAATATATATTTATCCTAGGACTACAATCTGAGTTAAAAGCGTTCACTCTGTGCAAATTTCAATCAAGTAAGCTGACACTTACATTCCAACACCATTAGCAATGCAAACAGAGCAAAAACAAGACAACCTATCATGGGGTTGGATTTGAATACAAATATGAAGCCAACTAGACTGCTTAAAAATGCTTACTTTAAACTCAATTCTGTTCTTTGCATCATTAACAGCATATGCTTCAATTACCAGAATATATGGTATCATACGCAGTGTCAAATGCTCAAGGGGAAACCCAATACAAATGTATCTCTCCTATTAAATGGAAGCCAATTCCCTCAGATAGCTATATCACCTCTCCTCATATGTATTGCCTAATAAACTGCACAGAAAAACACAAACAAACAGAAGAACTTTATAGAAGAGCACTAATCTCTCTCTACATCTCTGAAATTTCCCGTCTTATCTATCAGCACACATTAGAACCACAGTGACTGTGTGCTTGTATTATCATCATCATCACCACCACCACCACGCTGGGTAAACAAAAGACTACACCTCTCAAATGTTGATCAGGAGGCCTATGCAGAAACTCCCAGCCCCCTCCAGACAAAATCCCCCTGCAGGAGAGATTCAATCCAGCTCGGCCTCCTCATATCACTTATCCAATTGGATTTCATTTAGCCTCATGCTGAGATAACGCCTGGCTGATTGTTTTGAGAGGATAGGCTCTACATACCACTATTTGAATTTGAATTAAACATAAGCCTTGGAGAGGCACAAAGCGGAGCTGGATGGTTCTCAGGCGAACCAAACAAAAAACAATTCTGGTACAAATAACAGTGACACATACAATTTATTTTACAAGAGCACACAGATTCATACTTTAACACTAGTTTATAGTCCTTTGACTAAAGCATATGGTAGGTGTATTTCCATAAATTCATGACATTTTTACTTCCTCTGTTTCGTTATAAAAGGGGAACAAACCGGATTTCCAACAATAAGCCTGCTGTAAACAAATCCCCAACAAACACACACAGAGCCACTCTGACCAAAAACATTTGACTATGCAAAACGTAAAGTCTCGCTGGTGTTTATAATTGTAATGTACTGTATTTATCATGGATAAATAAAATAACAACGTTTTGCATTTAACTGTATTTGGGTTGCTTAAGGTGTTGAGAGCTGCCAGCCATCCCTTCAGTAGAATCCAGGTGTGGGTTGCCTACACTAAGTGTTCTTCAGTTGTTCAGATCCACCCACACAGTTCCACCCCTGTGGTTCTACAGTTCTTTATGTCTCGAGGGAAGAAAGGCGTCTCTTCATGATGCTGAGTCTCCCGAGCGCTGAGCTCTTTCCATGCTTGCCCTACAGAAGGGCTCCCTGCTCCTAGAGCAACATTTCCTCAAACTTACAGCCTTTGGATTTTATTTGCCAGAATTGGGGAACTAGCCGGGAAAATCTAGTAATTTATCTGTGCCAACACAGATTGTAGATTCCTTCAGAAATACTGTATAGCTAGAGCAAGTGCTGTTACTATCATGTGATTATTCATCTCTCATCTGTTTTTGTTCTGAGAAAGCACTCCAAGTGCTAGGATGATTTATATGTAGAAATAATTGTCTTTCACATTTGTAAGAATAAATTACAATAAGATTCCGGGCTAAAGTAACACAATGCTTTAAGAAATTCCACCTACCAGCAAAACAGCTGAAGCTGACAGATATAAATGTTATACAATGCTTGCTTTCCTAACATGAATAGTGTTTGCTATGCATGATTACCATTTTAAAAAAACTGATAACTAGACCTCAATCTGGCCAAGTCCCTTCCTTCAAGAGACTGACTCTGAAATAACCCATCCTCCTTAATTCCTGGAACAAGGTGCTCTAAAGGGACAGGCAACCACATAAAACAGACCTCAACAAACCCTTATCACTGTGGTGATAATCCTTTCTATAAGAGCAGAGAAGGCTTCGGCTATTGAACGCTCTGCACGGAGCATCAAGCCCAGCACAAGCAAGCTTCCGATGGCAAACCTGTCCTATTACATGCCCTTTCCCAGCCTGTGTCGAAGTCTATGGTCGCGTCCACTCGGAGAGTCAGCTTTAGCACTGGTATCATAAGCACGCAGAAAGGAGCTGGCGTGAATAATTACGTGTATAAGCAAATCTATTGGTACCCAGAGCATATGGCAACTAGAGCAGACGAGGGCTTTAATCATGGCAGCAGGGGCGTGACCAAGCCAATGGCCAGAATCTCATCCCCTCCCATTAGCACACAATCAATGCTTAACGGCTGAGCCACATTAACACTGGTGGAAAGGCCTCAGCTACTCCCTTTAACTCTTTAACAATCCAGAGGATGTTTTTACTATCTTTGTGCAGTCTTCTAAAGCCCAAGCATACCTGTCCTTTACTTATACATGAACAACGAGGTTTAAGAGGTAGGTTTGAGTGTGTGTTTTGACATGCGTTGGTTTGACACAGACCTATGGGTGGTTAATTCGTTTCAGTAGTCCTGCAGGTTTCACACCATTTCTCAACATGGTTCGACCCTCGCCTGGGCATTCCAGTAAGAAGCAGAGATAGTGCTGCCATTCACTTGGAAGTGTAGATTGTGTGATAAGAGTGTAGATAAAGTGTTGGGAAGTTGTAGAGAAAATAACTCTACCAGGGTCAATGTGCCCTCACTCCTCTAAATAGGACACAACCCTGACATACAGAAATGCATTAGACTACTTATTTACGCTCACATTTCTCCTTGCTTAATACTAAGTAATGATACTTGCACTAATGAAAGGTGGTATGCACAGGTTTGCGCCCTTCTTTTAGATTCTCAATTGTAAAAAGCTTTTTACGACTACTCATTTGTTGATTTCATAAAAAAATTATAGAAGAAATAATATTGTTAATATCAACAATAATTGACATTTAGAGAGGGGCTGTGCCGGCAGCCAGCGGCTTCTATCAGGTTTTAGACTCAAAGATGCTTTAGAACAAACGTTTACGCTTCTGCCCTGTGCTTGTCCACTTCAAAGAAATGTACATAATTACTTTTTTTCAAATCTATGTAATTGTTGGAAGTGAGCAAGGATGAAATGGGGAGCTGTATTGATTTATCCTCTAAGGACTGCCAGTGAAGCCGCGATGAACATACTATCTATCCACTGTGTTATTTTTTTTTACATTTAATTCAATACAGAGAGGCCACTCTAGTTGTTGATACTTGCTCACCTTCAACATCGAAAAGCAAGTGAGAATAACCTATAATAACTGTCAATGACGCTTTGATGAGCACACTATCCAATGTGCTATTTCTTTTTTTTTTACACTCGATTCAATAATGAGAGGCCACTCCTGGAAAAGAGGCATTATCATCTGGGCATCTATTCTAAATCTTATAATTCTTTAGTAAAGCAAATTTTACAACACATTGATGTCACTATCTGCGTTTCATATTGTCACATAGTAAATAAAGCACCTTTAAAATAGTTCATTTCTGGCTTTAAAAATACTACTAGGGTAACACATTTTTAGTCAGACACCCACTGCAGTTGATTCCAGGTAAAATCCACAGATCTGTCGATTGTTAATAAGGAAGAAAATTGCCAGCACCTAGCCATAATCCATAATTTGCATTTGGTAAAATGTTAATGCCTTTGCATACCAAATCTATGGAACCTTATGTGTATTTGATCTATATTTTGTCCTTTTGACAAAATATCTTTATGAATACAACTTTTTTCATATGGTTCACAAACAGAGATGTTTTATTAGATATTTTTTGAGGAGCCACAACGTTGATTGCCAGATTACGGTCCTTAGAGGTCAGACAGAACAGACTTGGTGTCTGTATGACATGAATGTCTAGTGGCCGGAAGATAATCTCTCATTGGGACCAATTATCTTAAATCTCTCTGAGATGGAACATTAGACTGGCTTCAATGAGCACAGAGCCACGTAATGTAATGCAGCATTCCTTGAGATTCTAGATAAAGAGACTCAGGAAATTAGGAAATTCTGCTACAGATAACTAATACTTCTAAAGACAAGTTACTCAACTGAGGAAAAAAAAAAGAATTGGACACAGACATATTCTTCAAGCTGCACCTATTCTGGCCTAGCCTATGTTTACAAAGGTGCCCTTTACCCAAATCCTTCCTTCCTCCAAGCTCTGATTGTCTTAGGCTCCGAGTTCTTTCCTACAGTTTTGAAGCTGTGATTACCAGACAGTGGCCATCAGCTCACAGCAGACCAGCCAAACAGCTCCCCTGGCCAAAGGTATTGTTCTCCCATTTCCCCTCTGTGAAAAGCCTTCCTGTAGCCAGCTCACACAGTCTACACGCTAAACCACTTGCAAGAAGAAATAAAATGCACCGAGAAGCACTAATATATTGTACCAATGAGAGGGCCAAAAAACATTTTCTATTGTATACTGGACTGTATACAGGGTCTTAGACACACCAAAAACACATGAATGCAGGCATAGGTGCTCATGATCTATGCATTGATAAAACATTCCATTTGAGTTGTGTTGCTACCGTCAACTAAGCAAATAAAGCACAAGCGCTGAACACAGAAACAGGATGTGCATGTACTACAGTATTCTGACACACAGAATAACATCTTGATCTAGGGTTGTGGTTTTCATCACTCCTGTCCCACTCACCAAGTATATTTTGATGGCACTTTTCTGCTCCCTAATCCCATCAAGATCAAAGTACAATTTATAGTGAGGTGATCCTAGATCAGAGCCTCTCAGCTGCTTCTCACCAGCCCAGGGCCTCACAAAGTTTACCTTACATGGGGGAAACAACTACATTTGGGAGTTTTAATGTGTATGTCATGATCAGCAGTAAGCCTGTGTCAGCATCAGTAGATAGCCTGAAGACTCAATCTATTGACCAACCAATCAGGAGCAAGACAAGCCAAAGCGAGTCCCGCTGAATATGACTGAAACACAGCAGGTCTTTGCTATCCTTCTCCTAAACGATTGATCATTTTTGTTTACTGCAAAGTCTTATTTATTCATCTGCTGTATACAGAATCCCTTGCAACTAATGATTCAGATCACTGTTATCGCAAGACTGAACTCTGGAAACTTAGATCACAGGTTGTTAACTGTCTGAAAATGATTAAACAAGACTATTTATGTAATCCTTTTCAATATATTTCAAATGAAAACTGGATAAAAATGTTGGAAAATACAAATTAGTTCTGTCTTTCAGCTCATTTGTTGGGTTTGGCTTCAGTTTACATTAGGATTTTGCAAATGTTACTGTTCTCAGCCATAAGAATATCAAGCCAATTCAAATAAATGTCACTTTTGATTGTGGTGTATGGTGATACCAGTTAGAATTCGTCACATCCTACGTCTCTATGTTCAGCTGCTCAGTGTTGTAGGGTTTCTGGTTCACTACTTATGTGTAAACTACTCTTTATCAATTTTGTAGATTATCAATTAATTCATAAATTAATATTATAATCGATCAATTTGATATTAAATAATTAAGGGGGCACCACCCAAAGATTTAAGCTTATTGCATGGCTCGATGGGAAACCAGGTCTGATTTGGCATTAATTTAATAAGTAGGCCTAGTTGAAGTTTTAATCTCAATTCTGAAGTAGTGACGTTCTAAGTTACGAGAATAAATGATTGTATGGAAACGAAGATATGACACAGCTGGGATTGGTTGCAAAGCAATTCTATTTATTTACTAGTCTAAAACACATGAAAATTACAGTACTACAAAGAATGACTAAATGATGACATTAATAAACTAAAGTGGTTAGTAGCTAAACATTATACACACAGTATAACAGTTGAAATATTGATAAATTATGGTAAGCATAACACATCAGAAATTGTCTAAGCTTTAGCATCCAACGCTCAACGTATGAAGCATGGGTTACGTTACTGTGAGAAGAAAGGCGGAGCTGTGGCACAAGGATTGGTCTTATTAGCTTGCAATTTGAGAAGTCCGTGGTTCCTTTGGTAAAGTTCTGAAAGTTAGTTCCTTGGTTGAATAAACATGGCAAAGCAACGTGGGTTTTTGGTCTTCTTTGACGTGTTAATTGTGCGCTGGTTCAGTTTGAAAGTGTGCAAGGTTTTCCGGCCTTGTAGTGAGGGAAAAGGCCTACAATCCTTTGTCCAAAGAGTTGCTTGCAGACACGTGGTCAAGGATTACGTTTGGGTGCAATTTTTATCAACCCGTGTAACGCAGGGCGGCCTCCCAGGTTACGTGCGGATCTTAAAAAGCCAGGTTCCTTGGATGAGAACTCTATTTAAGCTAGTCTGAGAAGGGGTTTCCAAAAGGTGGCTGAGGTCACCTGATTGGCCACTGGTCAGGGACTAGAGGTGTAAATTATCTCACTGTATGAGATAAGGTTTTTCAGATTGATTAGCTCAAATCATTTTCTTTCTATTTATACCTGTATGCTTGGAATATGTTCTATATAAACGTTTGCAAAGTTTACAAAATATCATGGTGGACATTTGGATACCAAACATGACTAGGCTAATTATGTTAGTTAGCTTAGTAAAACAATACAAAATATATAATTATTACAAAATACAAACAATTGATGTTACAATTTCTTCTCATTGTCAATGTCCAATAATTTAATTGATTGTTCCTTTGCGACAGTTTCTTAATCCCAATTCATAAATCCTTAAAGTAGCAGTTGGAATTGCTGGAATAGAGTTAAGGTTTTATGACCCTTTGTGTTGAGAGACCATGCTTTGATTCTCTGGAATGAGGGGGATGGTTTGAGGATTGGTTTCCCTACAGTGTTTTCCAATCAATGCTGAATAGTTCTCTGGAAATCCACTGATGTTCTCACTAAAATAGCTGTAAAAGATCTCTATGAGGGGATGCAGCACAACTATTTGCCTTTCTATCCAAGCCTGATATTATATTGTAATTTGATTAGGCTACAGAAAGAGCCTCATACTCCATTTTTTTCTTTAATATGGGCTAATAAACGCTGGCAACTAGCAGAGAGGAAGAGCAGCTATAAAAACAGACCAGAGACAGTTAATTGGATGTGTCAAATCACCACATTAAAGAAATTGATATTCAGCAATTTGTGTTTTTAATAGGCGCTATGGTAATGAAATAGGCTATAAATTATTACTGGCAACATAACTGATATGAAAATGCCATATTTGAAAAGTCTGATATTGTGGTAAATGCTAATCATCAACAACCATGATTAGAACTGTCTAATGCCCACATGAGAATACTATAAGAGAGGCCTCTGCTATTGTTTTTACTTCTGATTCAATGCAAAGTGGAGCATATGACTCAACTTCATGCCTCGAGCTTCACCAACAGTTCGTCCAGATCCCTAGCCCTATCCTTGCTCACCTTTGAGGTGGAAGTGGACCAGCAACATTAAAAGGCCTAAAGGTTTTTTCTAATGCATCTCAATCCCTAAATCATCTGGGAGCTCATAGAGGCTGCTGACTACCTGCACCGCCCCACTCTAAATCTCAATCATGCTAGATACCTGTCTAAAATCCACCCAAAGTGAATGTTAGTGTGTATGTGCCACTATTTTTACCTCATGTGATGGACGTCCCATGCGTAATGTCACTCAACCAAACTAAAACCAATTAATCCAGGTTGTCTACCACAGGGAAAGTGAGACAATACGAAGGGGACACACCATTTTTACAGTTTTGATACGCAGTACAAAAAGACGCCATGTCAATCAGGGTGACAAATTGGAGTAAATTAGAGCCTGGTCCTGTGCTCATAAGACAGAGGATGTGAAGACAAGGAATAGGGAGAGAAAGAAAAAAAATAACCGACTATGCAGAGAGAATTGGAGACAGAGGGTAGGGGTTGGGGAGGACAGTAAAAGTAGTTTCTCCAAATATCCAGGCGGGCTTCCAAAGCAGAGATGACAGTAGCAGGCTCTTGGTGTAATCCTGTTCAGTGAGGGGAGAAGGTCTCATTACAGGACTTTTGGACTGTAGCACACTAGGGGCAATAGCTTTTCAACCCACACACTAACAAGGATCACAGCTTTCATTCTTTCTCACTTTTATCTGAACTCCTACGCAAACATGGCATAACGACCACACTGTCGAAAATGTCCTCAGATGATTGCCTCTCATTTATAAGAGTAAAAAGGGGAAGTCACGCGGTAATAAAGACTTTCCACAGGATCGAGATGCAGCCTGGTTCCAAAGCTGATAGGTGAGGCTAAAGTCAAGGTTGTATAGTGGTTGCATTAACCAACCCCACAATAGCAGTATTATTCTCAATGGACTATGGGGGAAGTGTGTGTGTGTGTGTGTGTGTGTGTGTCCTGCAGGAGACATGGAAAAAAATGGCTGGAAGGGGCGTGACACTAGCTACCAAGATACATTTCTAGAACAGACTCGTCATGTTAACATGACTTGTGGCATAAACACTGTTCCTTTGGCGTGTTCATGTTCGATGGCTACAGAGGTATGCTAGCTATGCCAACTATGTACGCAGCCTTCTACTGTACTACTACTGATCCTGGTCACGTGAGTAGGAGAGGGCTCATGTTATTTCTGTTTGACTGGCTTCCATCCCCCTTTGGGTATAGTGAGTACTCTACTCAGAGTGAAGTAAATGTCGCAGGCTTGGAAGCCTGTTGAGACGCTTAGCTGGGTTGGCCACTGTAAGCCATTGGGACTGTGTGTGGTCTGGGAGCCTGCTGGAACCCTGTAATGGCATTGCTGGAGGTGTCTAACACTCAATTCCCTCAGAACAGCAGTGTAATACAACGCTGTGATCTTCAGTTTACTACCACACAGAGGGTGTTTGACACCAAACACACACACACACAATCTAGTGTGCCTTCTGGGTATGTTTGGCAATGGGGTTAGAACACATCTTGGTCACAGATGAGAGCGTGAACAAGGAAAGCCCTGTCACAGCTATTAGCGGTAACACAATATAACACCAACCGTCTAAATTTGAACACCTCAGGGCATACTACTGACTGCTACCCATAGGATAGCCCTGAACAATTAGGCCAAGACCACAGACCACAGGGAGCCTTTAGCTGGAGCTCCAGAGCCAGCCATGGGCACAGCATTGTAGACTGTCCCAGCTAGGCTGCCAGAAATAGATCCAGACAGTAACGTGAACTCAATCAGTGCCAGCTCGCCAGAGAATAGTCAATATGAGCCCATCAACAATCTGTCGGACCATTCCACCCCTCTGAGTAGTACGTTCCACGCTGTTCCATCAAACACACTATTAGACTGGAAATTTCAACGCGGACCTATTCATCATGACACAGTATCAACGTCTTAAGAAGTCCAGCTGAATTAACATAAAAATGACATTAAGGTTAAGCAATCAGTCGGAAGCTACTGTGGCGCACATCATACGGCATCAATGAAAGGAAAGGGATTCTTAAAACATGCATTTGTGGCTACCTATTTGATAACAGGTGGTTTGCCTTGACCAAGACGGAGACTTTAGTTACAGTGGTTCCAGCAGCAAGGTATCCACTCTGTGGTCGATAAAGAGGATTTAATAGTGAGACAAATACAATATGAGTTTCAAAGTTCACGGTTTCGTAAGGCTGGCAGTTGAACAAACTCCTATTCTAACTGCCACCTCTAACTGTGAGAGCAGCGCTGCCAGGCGCCAGCTGGAAGAGATTTCACTACTGACCTTTTTCGAGCCCATAAAAAAAGCAATTACTACATAAATTAAGAAACCATCCTTTCTACCTGGCATCTAATATTGGTGCAGTGCAAATCTAAGTTGAAGTTCCAATAGCGGGCTTGAGGACCTTTGCTGCATCTACGCGACATTACAGTTTGCGAGAAGATTAAATGTGAGGCTCGGAGGACTGTGAGGAGGGATCTATCAGA
The DNA here is from genome assembly GCA_026901105.3 of Galaxias olidus. Classification (NCBI taxonomy): domain Eukaryota; kingdom Metazoa; phylum Chordata; class Actinopteri; order Galaxiiformes; family Galaxiidae; genus Galaxias; species Galaxias olidus. The sequence goes on along the minus strand of JAPMUY010008245.1, from coordinate 468,847 downwards.
AGGAGGGAGGAGGAGGAGGAGAAAATTAGGATTTGCTACTGCTGACAACACACTTTGAGGCTGCTGGATAAGTTTGTCATTGTCTAATAGGCGAGTGGGGAGTGTGGGGGGTGGGGCTCTCTGGGTGGATGTCTCTATTCCACTCAAGAAACTTCATGAAAATTCTGGTAGGCCATGAAAACATCACTAATAGACTGCCGGTTTGAGTGTATGTAAAGGGGAAAATGTGTGTGTACCTTCGCTCAACATATTGGCATGGATGAAAGGAGCAGCCCTAATTCGTAAAAAGGGGCACTAGGCTTAGAGATTTGTATTAATTTACCAGCCATGTGCTTTTAGAGTCTCAAATAAAAGCATATATACCTTTTTTAATTCATTAAGTGATTTGTTGGCCACACAAACAGGCATTATCAACCTTCCCCCTCCCTTCGCCTGGACAGCGGAAAAGCTTAGGTCTCCCATCCTTGAGTTATTTCACGTTCCTTGGATTAAAATGATAATAAATATCCATGGGAATGAATGATGTTTCCGTGGCACTCAAGACGTTAATTAAAAAGGGAGATCAAATTAGGGCGGCATCTCCATTAGTTACAGCAAGGCCTGACAAAAGCCCTGTTTCTGAGAACAGAAACCATGAATCAGCCAAGACTTTCCTTAGCTGCTGATAGCGAAAGGAGGCTATAGGGAGATGACGGTAGCAGCGAGAGACGAGAGTGAGTGAGAGACAGTGCATGTGAATGAAGAAACTGAAGGAGCGAAACGTATGCGGGGAGAGGGGAGAGGGGAGAGGGTTGATTTAGGGAGCTCAGTTTCCCTGGGAAACAGGCAGAGGGGCTGGACTATGTCTTGGCACCCTCTTCAAACCCTGCAGAGGGTCTCTTTGGAGAACAACAAGAGGGCAGGCAGTTAGCCAGGAGTCAGCAGCCGGACTGGCCAGAGGACTAGGGCTCCAGTCTCAGTCACAAACACCCAGCAGAAGGATCAGGAAGCCTAGTCAAACCCCCCCCCCCACCCCCCCCCCCCCCCCCCCCCCCCCCCCCCCCCCCCCCCACCCCCCCCCACCCCCCTACAGGTCTCCTGTTTAACTTGCTCAAACAATTCACGCAGGGAAGGAAAGAGGTCTGGGCCAGACACACCTCTGTTTGTTATTCTGCAGCACTACTAGCAACACAACAATATAGAGTCTGCCTTCACCTAGATAAATAAGCTATTTCAATTAAAATTGATTAAAAACTTAAAACCTAGGTGATCAAAACTAAAAAAACAACTTGATTATTGTTCTTATTTTTCCCAATAATCAACAACTTGTAAACAATTATATGGTGGTTTATACAACTAAGCTAAACACAGGATATAAAAAACACAAGCAAAGTCATTAACCTGATAAAAGTCAATGCCTATTTTGATTATAGAAGACTGTGTGGCCAGACATACTGTGCAGGCCTACGTGTATTGTTAATCTATAACATACCACGCAGGAAGGTCTAACCGTCCAAAGCGTCTGTGCCCATTTAAAGCGTACAATACTGCGAGAGAATACTGTATAAGATTGTTGGAGGCCACACAAACTAGGCAGGCGCCATAGAAATGTGGAATATATACAACACACAGATAATACAAACTTTTCTATTCCTCCTTTTGTAAAAGCACAATGTGAAGAGAGTGATTAGTTTGAAGCAGAAGATCAAACCCTGCCAAGTCTTTTTAGTCACTGTTTGACCTTTGTCCTTAGAACTAAGAAGCTGAGGAGATGCCCTCATCAGACAAGGGGCGGTAGGAGACTAATAGTCTTGTAAAAACTCGCCTACAGACAAACACCTACTGAATGGTAATGTTAATGATTTTAGCTAACGTAAGTGGGACATGGTTAACGATTAATGATGCTGGCACTCGATGACAAATGCACTGCTGTAAAATGTGGGGTCAGTGAATGCTGATAGGAATTCAACAGGACAAAAACTAAAGCATTCCATCAGTGCCACCTTACTGAAAGCACTATCCTCTGTAACTCAAGAGAAAAATATTGTTTTTAAGTACTTTCAACAGGTCAAATGAAAGGTAAGACCCTGGTTTTAATGCGGTCATGGTGATAAATGCACTATTTAGATGATCTGCTATTCAAAGTAACCCTCATATTGGTTAACTCTATGCCCTGGCCGGATTGGTCCATCAATGAGCCCACTGAAAGCACATGTAGTTGGTAATCAGTTTAGCAGCATTGACACATGGCAAAATGCCAGTGCAAGGCTTTCCAGCATGGTCTTACTTGCGTGCAGGTGAAAGGTGCTTTATTGCCTCCTCAAACCGTCTATGCTCTTCAAGCTTGTAGGACAACCCCTTTAAAGCAGGGAGGGTTTGCTGTCTGCTCAACCAGCTCTATCAGACCTAACAAAGCCTCTCTGTGAGGCCCACTTATCAAGCTGGACTGAATTAATTCAACATACGCCTCACTTGTATCACGTTAACGTCAATCAAACTGGAGGAGGTAAACTAATTAAAACAGTAGATACACCAGATTGCCAGTGCACTAAACACCACTGTCTCTTTCCCCCGATCCTTCCAACTCTCTCAAGTGCTCAATGATATTAAAATGAATGTGTTACATAGTTAATTCTAAATAAAGGGATAACTAGGTGTGACTTGCGCACGACGGTGGAGAAAGCATGGAGCTGGAGACTGAAGACAGAGTTGCCACGTTTCCATTGCTCTATCCAGACCTGCTGGACTGTCCTGAGTGTCTGACATCAGGACCAACTCAGGTGCAGTTCATGGGTTGCTGTTGATGCCAATAACCATTCATTATTTCAATTAGTGCAATTCAACAATTGAACAGGATGGAATCTATAACATGCCAATCCACAACTGCCACGGCTGTCTTGACTGAACTGCAATAAAACCCCTTTATTTCCTCATACAGAGACATATAAAGAGATCACCTGGGTGTAATCCTGTCGGTCTGAGCAAGAAGCTAAAGACAGTCAATATATTCTGCTTCTCAGACACAGCACTCGATTGCTCAATTTCCTAAGAGCAGCTTTAATCGTCTCAGGCCATGCTGTTCTGTCGGTCCACAGTCAATTAACCTAGCAAAGACAGATTAATGAGAAATTAATCCCTTTAAAGGTAGTGCAAAGATCTGGCCTTCTCTTCAGTAGAACGGCTACTACTTTACTCTATTGGATTAAGATAACAATAAATTCAATTTACAAACCGTTTTTGATGGAGTTGGTCATCAAGCAGACAAGATAATTGGATGGGAATTCATGAATATAGACACCCCTTTTTTCTCTGCTCTGTGATTTTTCTTCATTTAGCATGGCATATCCTTGTAAATCCTTCATATCTAACTTCAAAGGGCGTGGATACAATTGTAAAAAATAAATGTGGTTTGAAATATCACAAGAAAACACAATGCATTTTTGATTTTATATATAGATGACTGAATGCTGACTGAAATGTGACTCAAGCACAGAATGGACCATAACACCACTCATCAATAAGTTGCCTAGCAACCCGCATGACTCAATCCGACTGTGGAAACAGACAAAAAAAAAACTACAAAACATAAAAAAGCTACTGGGGGACTTTAGGAAACACATCTTCCATTACAGCCCTCAAGTCCAACGGCTGAATACTGTATTAAGACATAAAAACAACATTGTCCAAATACCATGAAAATACCACAGTCCTTAGTGAGGCACATAAACCCTATGTAAAGCTTTCGACAGAGTGTAATAGAAGAATATCTAATGTTACAGTATTACAGTATTCCATGTTATTCCAGGGTTGTATATACCAACAATGATACCGGGGGTTCCTCCCAACGTGTTGACCAGACTGTCCTAAACTATTTTCACACAACAGGAGTCAAAGCCTCTTTTTGTGCCAACAGCAACAGCTGCCCTGATTGCCCTCTGGGTGGGTATACAGAGAGGCAGGGGGTCTTTACACTGAAAAGGTTAATAGGGTAATTTGCACTATGTGTGTGTCTGTGTGTGTTGGTGAATACCTATGAAAAATATTAGTTATTAACACTATTGAAGAGATGACAGAAAATACAAAAATAGTGCGGAGCTATGCACCTGTATAGTGACAATAAGCAATTAATTAACTTGTGAAGAAAAAGAAATCCTGAGTTCGATAATAAGTAAATAATGCTTTTTTATTTCTCTGAAATGCTTTTGTTTTTCTTAAATTGCCCTGATTCCACGCTTTTAAATATAAAAATTTCCAGAAAAAAAGGGACAAACAGCAAAAATCTTAAAAAGGATCACTCTCCACTGCACTCGGTTTAAAGGTCCACCCTGAAGGCATACTGTTTGACAGCCGACCAACAAAGCAGACAGCAATGGGCTTTCAGAGAAGAAAGATAGCATCTCACTAATGGTATTTGGATTGTGCTTATTGTTATTGGTTGACCACTGCAATTATTTATTTATTTTTTACTGTTGAAAGCGTCATAGCATCTCACTTACCCTTATTCGCCTCATAGCAGCCACAATCTCCACACGATTGTTCGGCCTTGCCACGTCAAGACTGCCAATATACTATTCACAGCAAACAAAATAAAATACCGTTAGGACCTTTTCTTTACATTATCCATCCCCTAATTGCTTACGTTTTACTTTGGTCTACACAAACATAAATACGAACAGTCACTTGAAACCTAACCAAACAATCCCCAGGTTACGTTATTATTTAGCAAATTTTAAATAAATTAGTAAGATACTGACTTATTGTATTACTGCATAGCTGTAACTAATTAAGTCTGTAACCCTAATTACATTACATTACATACCACACATATACACGTTCTGTGACCAATTGTTCACAAAAGACGAGTAGAGCATACAAATGATAGAAAAACACATTCCTTTCGTTAAGTCCCTAGCCTACATGAAGTATCTGTAATAACAACATTGGCAATACTTTTGTAAAACACACTAAGACATGGCTGGTTAAAGAAATACCTTAGCTTCAAAGTTGATTCCATGCTGGAATGCTTCCTCGTTGTGCAATGGAATCCTCAAATCGTGGCCATCATCAACTAGGTTGTACTTCGTTCTGCCTGGCATGATTGCTTTGTTTACCCTCTTATAAAACGATAATTATATATTTGGGACAATTTAAAACAATGCCAGCTATGCCAGTCCAAATAGTTATCGATTTCTCAGTTCCGGTGTTCCATGATCGCAACAATAGTTCACGGAAACTGCCTCAGTAGTATCCAGAGGGCAATAGGTAACTTTGTATCTTTTGTACACTCGAGCCGGTTCCGCGCACTACTGACACACTACGCCGAACGTGTTCTACTCCCCTAACCACCTTAAAACAATGCAGCCTAGCCGACAATTAGTCTATACCAGCAAGGTATGAAGTACAGCAAAAATAGCCTACGGGCATGAATATTGTTTTCCTTGTTTTTCCTGCATCAAACTTAACTACTGCTTCCTACGCGGTCAGCCTCTTCCCAGCCTCTCCCACATGGGCTATCCGGAGAAAGAGCGTGATTGGAGGAATCTGGGAATTCCACCTGCTTTCATTGGAACAAAATAATATAATGGATATGTAGGAGGAGTGAAACACCCACTTCTTGTCAAACTGAAAGTAAAGATGTTTTCCATAATTGCATATCTTATAGTTATAAGTTGTTGAAAGTGTTAGGCTCGTGGAATTACACTTGATTTGCAATTATTATTTTACAAAAGCCTTTTTGTAAAACTTTTATTTGTATTTTTATTTTTGAGGTAAAAGGGGGGCCTCAGAGGGGCCTATAGGTTACCTCGTTTTAGTAAAGATTAAACTATTTTCTGATATAACTTACCTAACCCTAACCCTACGTTTGCATTTCCTTTTGGAATGTATGTAAAGCACCAACATCTGTATATCATATAAGAGGAGCAATAGTACCAGCTAGTGGCCATGAGCCTGTATCTGAAGGGTAATGAAACTACTGTAGGTGACACGCACATTTGGTTGTGATATCTTTTTTATTATTAAAATACTTCTTATAATATATGTATAATGCAGCTACATATTGTATAATGCACAGTCCATCTGTGTCTCCTACACTTTAAATTAAAGATGATGTACTCCCTCAAGGTGTCCCAGATGGGATGGGAATTGAAGCAGCGCTAATTCCTTTTCTGAGCACTTCAGTGGAAGAAGGTTCATATTAACAAACTCGATGTCCTCAACCAGCCCATTATTGTTTTTTTTTTTTTGGAAATAGGTTTGTATTGACCTCACAATATAATTTACATTGCTTTAGTACTAATAATATGTAACTTTATTTATGTTACAAACCAACTCCAAACACAGTTTGACACCCTGTGAAGGTATATACTGTACAATCACTAATACAAACAATTGTATTTATCTGAACAGGGTAGAATTCATAACAAAAAAAACAGAATCCCTCCCTATATTTTGAGAGAATTATTGTGTTTTAAACCCCTTTTGTCTTAGAGCTCCCAAGAAGGGACAGAAAACATATTAATCCTATTTGGTGAGTCTTAGTCTCTTGGCCTTGGAAACATATGTTCCATGTAATAGGTGGATTTTTAAGATTAAACGACACGACTATAGAGCCAAAATCAGCGCTACACATCTCCAGAAAAAGCTTCTGTCTGCTTTTTGTATTGTAACCCTGATGTGGCGTAGTGCATTGACTGACTGACCTTTCTTCAACTACATGGGGCTGCAACAGAATAATGCAGCATGTCAATCTTGTAAAGCAGGTCAAGGAAATGGTTCGATGCCTTGTATTTTTGTTTTTGCGAGTGTATTTATTTCATGAATGGTGATCAGAGATGATTACTCTCATTTGTCCTTGTGATAATTCATGTCAAGAGATTAAAAATATACCAATGAGCCTACCAGTAAACCTGACCGAGAATACATTTAGCAAAGATTTCGGAGGATGTTTGTGTAGTCAAGTCAACATTAGGTCAGTGTGTCAGCAGCCCAGTCCTTGGTGACCTTCTTGGGCAGCTCTTCTAAAAAGCCCTGCCATAAGCTCTATTTCAAGCATGCTTAAGGACCCTCAACGACTGGGGCACACACACACACACACGCACACATTCGTACCGGTATACCCTTAAATCCAACATGCACATGCTCACGCACACAAATACTGTACAAACACACTTCTTCTGTAGGCCCATGGATTCTTGCTGAATTATTAAAGTTGTTTCTCAGAATGTGGGGCACGGGACACATAAGTGGAAGCACTTCTCAAGGGAATACTAAATGAAAGAGGGTAGTGGAAAATGATTGTGACACATTTACTGTACATCTCTTTCAGACATTTTACACAATAAAGCCTGAAGTCATGCAGGGAGAAAAATAAAAACACAAGCAATACATTTATTGTTTCTGCATTAATATGCATATACTGTATATACCGTACTTATATATTCCTCAACGTCAGGTGTACAAGACTCATTAGTCTCACTATCATACTATTTCCGTCTGTGCCAACAGTATGCTACTTATATTCATAGTAAGATAAGACATTTGCCAGTAATTGTTGGAAAAAAAGGTTAGTTTGGAAGCCTCCTAGCTCCAATCAGCCCTAAATTGATTGCTGATTGGTAAGCTATTGATTCGGCATATAACATATTTCAAACTTTGACAGTAGCTTGCATGTGCGCTGAACTGAAATATTTTTTTTCACAAATCTTTCAAGCTTTAATAGTGCAATTATCTTGTGATTATAAGTACACACACAGTTATATAATGAAATCGAAAGGGTCTGTAGACGAATCACAAACCTGTCAAACCGCTGCACAACTTTTGACTTAAAGTGCACTGTACCTTTTTTATTAACACAGCAAATTCTGTTAAACATTACATAATCAGTTGACCTATAAATCAATGAGTTTACTAACAACTCAAGGGTCTGGTTACAAAACGTTCCTCCACGTTTTATAAAACTTTAAATTGTATTGTGTACTATCCTATAATAGAGAGAGAATGTGTGTGTGTGTGTGTGTGTGTGTGTGTGTGTGTGTGTGTGTGTGTATGTGTGTGTGTGTGTGTGTGCGTGTGTGTGTGTGTTTGTGATGCAGTTGCATCAGTTTGACTCAGCATGGTGTAGTTTGACTTATAAACCAGCAGGTTGGGATGGAAGATTGACCCAGCTACTGGGTCACTTATGACCATTGTTGGGTTAATGTAACCCAGTTCGTTGGTTATTAGTTCAATCAAACTGGGTATTTAGTTTTGGTTGTAATATACATTGCCACATTGTTTAAAACAAAAATACAGACAACATTTGATTTACAAATCTTTTACTAATGCTTGACAATGTCACATAATTTATTTGTTTGATACACAGTTTCTATAAATACTAAACATTTGCAAGCAACAGAGTTCCTTTTCATCTACAAATTTGCAATGGACAAGTCATCGACAGGGTCTCATGGTGAACATCTTCAGCTGCAATAGAGATTCTTTCAAAATAAGATGTAAGAGTGGATTTATTTTGAAGTTAATAATCTGTAGGCTATTAGATGATAGCACACCAAGTGCAGTGTACATTCAAACTCTGAAAGCAGCTCTTCATGTTCAATTCTAGAAGATTTTCTTTCACAAAGCAGTCTGTGTATCCCTGAATTAAATAATAATAATACATCGTAAGCAAGTTACTCGCTCTCCTACTGGAAAATCCAGCTTGAGCTGGTAGCTGGTTGACCAGCTTGTTGCTAGGTTTTTTGACAACTGGTAGACCAGCTACCACCAGCTACTACCACCAGCTACCACTAGCTCAACCAGACCAGGTACACCATCTAGACCAGCTGTCACCAGCTCATACCAGCTTGACCAAGATTGTCCACCAGCTCATACCAGCTCATACCAGCTTAGATCAGCTTTAAATCCAAGCTTGTCCAAGCTGGATTTTCCAGTAGGGTAAACATTCTATAACAATATATCAAATATAAAATGAAAGCAATTAAATTGCTGGCAATATAACCCCACATAATGATACTGCTAGGTTACTTACTAATTAAAAGTATATGGCCAACTTCTCTGACTCAAAACTTGGTGAGTGGGTGGGTTCTGGGCAGGTGTACCAGTTTACTTGAGTAACCCACACTGTAAAATTAAATTAGTTAATCTTACTTAAAAAAATTATGCAAACCAATTGCCTTAATAAAAGCAAATTCAGTGGAATAGGAACCAAGTAAAGTGGAATAGGAATTGTATGTTGTACTTACTAATTACAAAGTACAACATTAAATTCCTATGTACAACGTACAATTCCTATTCACTTTACTTGGTTCCTATTCCACTTTATTTGTTTTTTTTGCATGCTTTGCATGGTTTTTTGCATGCTTTGCATGCTTTTTTGCACGGTTTGCATGCTTTTTTTAAGTAAGGTTAACTAATCAGATTTTACAGTGCAGAAATTTGGACTATCATAACCCAGCACACAGTGTTGCAGAAAGTAACCCAACAAAAGGTTAAAACAATCCTTAAAGCTGATCCAGTATTTTGACCCAGTGCAACTTGCCAAGCTCAGGATCTGTTTGGTAAGCTGGGTAAGTAGGCACACTGGTTACTGAATGAGTTTTCAAGAACAGCCCTGGTTTAGAAATGGGCTGATTTGTGGCAAGAGTCTGACAGGCTGTGTTTTGTCCATTGCCTCTGTGTGAATTTGTGAAGTACAACAAAGGAACACTCAAGAAACTTTGGTCTCTAGGCAAAACTAGTTGAATGCTAAGGAGCTTAATTTGCACATTTAGATTTGGGCCCGGGGGCTGCCTAGCAACAAAGCAATTAATTTATCAAATGAAGTGTTGTTTTCATTGCGATAACTACAGATTCATCGGTCTAATGTGGTGGTTAACAGACACAGAATGGATAGTAAAATCTGCTTTTGTTGTCACTGCAGCTACACTTTTGGTTATTAATCATTATAATATTTCATATTGTGCTTTAAATTACAATCATCAAAACCGTTTCATGACAAGAAACAAACGTCATATAATCTTTTTGGATGAAATTGAGCACATTACCTGCCACAGGGTGGAGCTAAAATACTTCGATGGATACATGAAACCACTCAGGAGGTTGCCTAAAACGGTAGATAGACAAATACTGTAAAAGCTGCATGTAAAACAAACACTGTGAATATGTGTATACCTATATGATTATAGCATATCTCTGGGATATCTGGGGTCTCTGTTCAGACCATGAGGCCTCGCATTTGTTCTATTTCAGCTGACTGCTTGGCATCATCATTCTCGTTAGGCAGGAATGCAAATTCAGAAGATATGTCCTTATTATTACAGGTAACATTGATACCAAACACTAAATAATAGGCAAGATAAATGTACAGTATGGCTCTGATACCTGCTGCAGCTGTAGTGGTTGTTAAGGAAAGAAAGATATCTAGAACATGTGACTCGTCAATAGCAGCTGCAATATTGCGTCCTTGCTTCAGCCTGTTCTTTTCCCCATCCCCGTAGCGTCCCCTGCTCTCACACTCCCCGTGGGACCTTATGTCCATCGTGCTGGTGGCCCACCACTCCCCAAAGGAGCTACATAGCAGTTCAAGGTCCAACAGTCAGCATATCAAACCACTTCTGGAACAGATTTAATGGGTGAAATATATACCCCGAGCATGTTTGCTTTCGCATTCTGGGAGTAGAATTATGTCCCGGGCCATTTGATTCAGTGTTGTAAAACTCTCTGAAGTCAAAAACAGGTAAAATGGAGCCTGGTTAACACCGATATATTCTATTAAAGAAAAAACAAACATGAGAAAAGCAAGAAAATAGATAGACAAGAAAATGTTTTATGTATGCACATCTACTCTGTATTATTTTTATGTGCCACTGTGATAATCTGTATTATGACTGACTTTGGCAAATATAACACATGAAAGCACCTGGAAAAGACTTGATTCTTCAGAAGAAAAACAGGACTGTCTAAAGCTTAATACACCAAATAACACTTTTCACATTCTCATCTTGTCAGAGGAATCAACGCCTCAAATGTTAGGTCAAGCATACTTTCTGTAATTTGTGCTTTTATGGTATAACGTTGAGCAAATGTACGACATTCATTACATGAAACAAATAACACATTCATTTGATGATAAGAAAAGCACAGTTTTAGATTACAAATTAATCTTTGAGTGTGCCATTTGTTTTCTGAGAGTCTGCATCCTGTTTGGCTTACGGACTCCCAGGTGTGCTTTTGCAACACCAGGCTTCAGTTATGTTGGGAGCAGACACCAGCCAGCCCCTCCTGGCTCCATTCAGCACCTAATGCTTCAGATCAAAGGCGTGGAGGTGGTCACTCATTGACATCTGGTGAGATATGGATCTGAACCCCTGACCCCAAACACTGCTTGTTATTATTCTCCCTCACTATTGACTTATCTATCAGTCCGCCTGTGACTCCCACAACCTACGTGACCAACGGGGGCGACTCATTTCAGGGGGCGCATTATCTCATTTATACCTTAAGGCTGACTGAAAAGGTTTTAGCGAGCGGTTAGAACAAGCACGTCATTAGGTCAGGCAGGGAGGGTCCTCTAAAAGAAGGGTTGGTTTTGCCAAAAAAATCAATAATCACTATTTCACAAAAATCACTAAAAAAATCTGTGAAATAATAACCAACAGTGTTTGTTTGATACTATTTTATTTAAGAATTTGCTGACTTTTGCATTTAACCTTTTAACTTTATTTATCTAGGGGTATCCAACTGTAACCAACATTGAATTTACAGGGTCGCACTATAGATAATAAAAAAAGATATTTTTTTTAAACCTGTCAACCCACTAACATTTACTGCAACAATAATATATGCAAGTGACATTAACCGAGTTGATACTAAAACGAAACAAATACTTGTTAAAGTGACAAATCACAATCAAACCATTTGGGATTTTACTTTCAACTGTAAAGTATATTAAATTAACGTAGGTAATTCTACAGATTCGTTCAGTATAATAAATGGCTACAGTAACTGTTTCACATAGATATTGGTCTCATCCCTACAGTTGTTTCTATCTCATATCAAAGTTGCTGTTCACCATGTTGTGTTGCTATCCCATGCCACCCACATCAACACACTGGGCTCAGTCTCTGTCTTATTATGACCACTGCTGAAGAAACTGGCTCCCAACCTCTCATGGTGACATAAGTGGTGCAGTCAGGTATAGCCTGAAGACAGTAGGGTTGTGGCCGCGTGGACAAATAGTGTACTTCCTTATTTGATGGCTGCCTCGTCAGAGAAGGACTGGCACTGTCTGCCTCTCAGTGATCTACAACAGCTTCTGTCTCCTTTACTTGCAGTACACAGCACTGAGTCACTCAACATGGATCGAAGAAGTTCCTGTTCCGCAGCCACTGGGGTCACCCAAGATATATTTACTGATAGGTGAGGTAATGAGATGAGAGCAATAACTCATTGTAAAGTGTTGGATATAAATTCATTTCCTAGGCCTTTCTCTGTCACCTGATGTGTTGCTGTTCTCTTATCTTTCGACTGCAATGTAAGGTAGTCATTAGCGCTGATATAGAGCCTACCACGACCCTTGGACCACTCCATATGGTACCTTTTCTAATGGAATAAAGAACAGTAACTGACACACACAGATAAACTTTACTCTTCTACCTGATATCATAATCTGGACAGGTAGATAACCACATTGCGCTATATTGTTTTGGTCAAAGCAAATCTGAATGTGGAGCAGCATGCGGCAACAACAACGTTTTGCTTTCACAACATTACATCTCAAACCATCCATTACCTACATTGCTTATCCTTAGCGGTGGGGGGTTAAATGAGAACCCATCCTCCACAATAATAGGACAATTTGCAGCACATGATCAACACCAGGCCACATGATTGCCCTTAGGCAGAGACTTTTACCTAATTATAAAGCATAAGCATAACGCTCAGCTAACACGGCAAATGAAAGTATGAGTTTAATAGATAGAAACGTTTGATGTGATCTGATTGTATCAAATGCACTGCGGTAAGATCCACAATGTGTCCTGATTTAAATCCAGTTGGAACAGCTCCCCACCTGCAAGTCAGAGCCAGACACGGTGAGCTGCAGTGTGAAGCCCGGAGACAAAGCCAGTGCTGAGAGATGTGGCAAGCTGGCGAGGACGGATCACACAGGCAGGTGTGCCAGCCCAGGACCACTGTGGTTTGTTATCACCATGTGGTTGTGTAAGGGCTTTTGTACCCCTTTTGTCTCGATATCAGGTAATGTTAATTCATTAAATTAAACAGGCAGTTACCAGCTTAGGAACATATACTTCAGTATTTATTTTAGTCTTAAAAGATTAGATTATTTTGTCAAAAGGCCAAAATTCAAACCTCTGTAATGATATCGTTCTTCTAAGGAGCTTTTCCTGGCTGTATGACATCCATGTTGATGGGTAGGAAAGTGTTAAAGACTGGGGGACCTGTGTTTAAAAAAGATTGAAGCAACTACAGGCTGTTTTGTTCTTCTATTGTTAGAACTTTCCCGCAAGTGCCAGAATTACACAGATGTGAGATCATTCTGATCGTTCTCCAAATGTCCAGTTGAGCAATAGGTTGAGCAACTGTACAAAACACACAAAAACACACAACCATAAACATCTGCAGGCACTTAACCTCACATAGCACTCAAGCTTTTATTCTGCCAGAGATATTTCTTTTGATCACCTAGATGCTAACCAGCACTTAAAGAAAGAAAAGTTATCGGTTTGGTTTGTGCGCATGACTAATTCAGAACCTCTATAACTGTCTGAGATGAGCTCATGAAACTTACATTTATGGCAAATGTCTTCCAATCACATTCATTAAACAACGCACACTTTTCAGGAATTAGGATGAGATGTACTGATTTTGGTCCAACAAATAAACATTCACCATTCAACTTTGATAGATACCTTCATAGGTCCATTTACAAAAGAATTACGTGCACACTTGACGCACATGCTGCTCCTGGGAGTCATCAAGAGACTAAATGTCTGCATATGTTGGCTAAAAATGAAGCCATGTAAGGTTCAGCTACCCTGCATATGGACAGCAGAAAGAAAATAAATGCAGGTTGATTACGCGGATCAGATGAAAGGGGAGTCTGTTCAAGCGCCAAGTAGCTTGATGGTCATGTACTTTTGTTTGCCTGTACAAGATTTTGGACAAAGATAGACCTGCAAAAAAAACCTAACCAAGACAAAGGAAGCAGAAAAAATTACTTTCATTGCGAGATTATTGTCTTTTTAAACTCCTTTTAGAAAATAGACTCAGTTTGATTATTGGGTGAGGGACCCAAAAGCCTTTTTGCAGCAAAATCCTTTGGAAACAGATAGCTTTAACAACACTCATTTAAATCAGTAGTGCATCCATTGACACACTGTCCCTCTCTCCGGCTGCTGACAGAGTCTTCGGTCTTCTCCCAACAGCTTCCAATTAGAACACAAGGTTCTGTTCTCTGTGTTTATCGGAAGTCTGTTTGCCAAAACCACCATCTTTCAAACACACCACCACATCCGAGGGTTTCAAATGAGCACAGAACAGAAATACATGGATCTGATGGAAGTCTGTTCTGCATTAACAGTCTTGAGAGTTGTGAACTAAATAAAACATGCTGCATTAACAATCATGGTTATCACTGTAGTTTATATCCTGGACTAGGAGTTACTAGTGCAGCAATTAGCCCACAACAACAAAGTGTGTATGTTAGTGTCTAGTGACGTTAGTTTAATTTTCTAACTAGGCACGGAGCGTCGCAGACGTGGAGAATCACACGTACAACTACAAACTATTGAGTACACCACACACAAACCCTCGTACGTGTTTAGGACGACCCTTAAAATTACACACCTAAATACAACCACATATTTACATACAGACATGTTGGGTATTCACCCTCTCGTGATCCCATAATAAACAGGCTCTGTTTAACATTATTTTGCATTAATGTTTGCTGTTGAGATTTTAAATTTCTTTGGAAATAAATCTCATTGGATGTTGTCCTGTTTTTGATCGATGCCATACAAACACACACACACACACACACACACACACACACACACACACACACACACACACACACACACACACACACACACACACACACACACACACACACACACACACACACACACAAACACAAATTCACACAAACACAGAGTTTGCTGTGATTGGTCTAAAATTTTATGAGGGCTGTAGTGGTATAAAGGCACTGTTGTGGGAGGAGACATGAAGCTCTGACTGTGAAAACTAGTCAAACCTCTTTTGCTCTACTACTGTTGCTGTCTTGACATTATTGAAACCATTGTCGATATACTGAAACCTGCGTGGATCTGTACAGTAAACCATGTGTCGAGGATTATCAGCACTCCCAGCAACCTGCTTGAAAAGGTAATACAAATGAACATATTGATAAATACTTATTATTAAACATTTTTCGCATGGAAATAAATGGAGTTATCATAAATTGTGACTGACTGAAGACTGATTTTGACTCCCATCTCCGACCAAACACATTCACCTGATTATCTTCTTTATCTCACTCTACAGTGCTAAAGACATAAAGCACAAAATTGGCTTTCTGCTGCAGAAGCCAGACCAGCCACCTGACCAGCAACAGCAGCAAACCAAAGAAAAAGCCCCAGGAGTCAAAAGGTGAGCATACGAAAAACAGATATCTGTACTCAGTTAACAGACTATGTTACATGCATGTTTATTTTTCATGACTGATATTTATATTTGAAAATAAAACCAAAGTTTATTTAGCAGCCAAATCGTCAGTAAAATTCATAATAAAAATGTTTTACAGGTGGAATAAAATTGCACGGTGATAATTGTACTTTCACTTGGAAAAAATATTATAACCTTTGCTGCTTTTCAAACTAATCAACATATTTAGGGTTTAACAACTCTTGTAGTTCAGAACGGGATTATGATAGTCGTATAATTCTCCTCAGGCTGTGTTGCTCTTGATAGGATTTAGCTCTCTAATTCTGTTAGTTTAGGAGAACATCAAGGAGACCTTTCCCTCCATTACACTAAACACATTCCAAAAATCTTAGTTTAATCTTAAAATAATTTGGAGAAAAACGTTGCATTTTGTTTGTTTGTTTGTTTTTCGGTTAAGTTGTATACAATTCATGTTTAATTAATTATTAATGACAGGGATAAAAGTCGGAAAAGCAAACCAATACCCTCTGGATGCTATGTAAAATGGATATATGAAACATGCTAGTCTCACTAGCGTTCTACTCAATACATTACAGTCTGATCAGCATGGTGCCTGAACACAGCTTTAAACATTAGGCACCAAACATGCCAAAATTCACAGACACAAAAGATGGCACAAATGAAAAATCAGGCATATCTTTGTAAATAACCTCAAACAAAACATTTTCTGGTTACAGGGTCCCTCTGCCAGCTGAAGTAGAGAAGTGGAAGGAGTCATTCAACAACGTGATGAACAGTGAAGGTGAGCCTCTCTTGTCAAGACAAAACGCTATCCCATCCCTGAGTTTGAGGGTCAAATTAGGGAGGTTGGAGAGAATGGACTGCGCTTTGGCACAGTTGCGACTCTGCTAGAACGCACATACAGACGCAGACATACACCCTTGGCCACCATTCTCATGCTCTGGACGTGTGCTACGTGTCTGGAGGCAGTTCTGGGTGGCCCCTTAGGGTCTGCTACATTATATTACTATGTGTGTGTGTGTGTGGGGGTACAAGTGTTTGCATAGGCCCCATCATGATGTATTGGAAGCTGACGCTTGGGACACGGACAGGGAGCAATGGCCTCCTGAGAGCCATCCGGGCCTTGACCTCCTCATTCCACAGCTTCCACCACTTAGTCCCCGCAGAAAAGCGCTCCCATGATATTCCCTTTTTTTTCTCTAATTGCCTCACTCCTTTGTCCACCTGTCCAAAAGAGTTCCTTTTTCCCCACCTCCATATGAACTATTAATCAGATGTAGTGATGCTTTCCACCATGATCGACATTTCCCACCACATTCTCTCTCTGTCAGATGGCCGCGATGTGTTCACGAGCTTCCTGAAATCCGAGTTCAGCCAAGAGAACATGGAGTTTTGGTCTGCCTGTGAAGAATACAAGAAAACACCTCAAAACAAGATGTCAGCTAAAGCCAGGGAGATCTATGAACAGTATGTGGTGGCAGATTCTCCTAATGAGGTAATTATAAATGTGTTATCCATGTCATGTCAAAATTGCAGCAATAGTACAGAGGTAATACAAATACAATACACTACATTAGAGTAGAAAAGCTAGGCTTTAGTCACATACACAGTCTCCAAAAAGAACTTGAAGTACTGTAAATGGAATAAATAAAAAAGTGGTCTGGTTTAAGTCAAAAGACTTGTCCTGCTGTACAACATCCCAGTAAAAGTGGGATTTACGATATAATCCCAATGAGAGTGCTTTTTGACGTGACTTTTTACTGCACTCCATTTTGTTGACAGAATAAACCATCTTCTGCACTAGGATGTAAATCTAAAGTCCAAATAACATCCTCTACCCTTTCAGGTGAACTTGGATGCGATGAGCAGAGAGGAGACCAGAGAGAACCTGGTTACTGCTGGACTGTCCTGCTTCGAGGTGGCGCAGGCTAAGATCTTCACCCTGATGGAGAAAGACTCCTACAGGCGGTTCCTTTGCTCCAAGATGCTTCAGGACCTCTCTCCTTCTGCCACCGAGTCTACTCCAGGGGCTCCGGACAAGAAAGGAATAAAAACCAGCTGTGTTGAGAACAGAAAGAGGCTCACTGGTGGTGCCTAAACAAATAGAAACGTTGTTTAACCATGCCACTGGCTACTACAATTGTAAGAACCTGAATGTGTAGTCTAGAAAGCAAAACATTTCTGAAAAGAAAAAAAGTTTGTTCCTTAATTGTTCACTACGTATTGTGGAATAAAGCCTAGTGATAAGTGTGTGGTCTTAGGAGAGACTTGGCTTTGATTCATCCGTCTCGTTCGTGTTGCTGACGTTATTGCGTGTGATAGCCACGTCTCTCACTAGGGAGTCTGTGAATGTCTTGGATGTTTTTAAACATTTGAGCTATTTCAAGTTCTTAAATGTGTCCGATTTTTTAAAACTCAACACTTACAACCTCGGAGCCCCAACTGTTAGACCAGTCTACAGTAGAGAGACTCGCTTCTCACAAAAACCTCACTTGATAGTGACTTGAACAAAGTGGACCAACCTTCCCTTTATCCTTTACTGTCATTCTTTGTGGCTGGAGAGGAGACGGGTTGGCCAACAACATCATTTCTATATCATGTGGTGCCCCATGGTATGTTACACAAAGTAAAAACACCAATGTTTAGCACCTACAGAGTTAGTTATCTGTGTTGGCTATTGTTCAATATTCAGATGTAGAATGGTGGTGCAGGGGAAATAGAAGTAAGCATTCAGTAGGCTGTTGGTTGGCCCAGAACCTCTTAACATGCAACTGAAGTAGTTGCCTGTTTATCTCCTATTTACACCAGGTTCATATTTATTAATGATGTAATGTATTATTTACATTTCATTTATTAATGATGATGATGATGATGATGATGATGTATTATTTAAGTTACGTACTAATCACTGTCATGTTTGTGTTGATGATGTAGTAAATAAAGAGACGTGCCATCAGTATGGGTACTTCATGTTTTTAGTTTCCAGCTCTGCCCACAAAACAAACAAAACAATGAGGTAATATTGTCGTTATCAACTTGGTTGTATCAGCTCCGACAATCATTTCTATGGTTTTATTGGCCACGGGCTGCTCACAGGAAGCTTTGAGTTACCTTTTATAAAGCACTCAGGGGAGACCACAGCCCTCCAGATGATTCGTTTACCCCAAATGTTTGTTTCCTCAGGGAGAAACACAGCGTGCAGCTTGGGTTATTTGTTAAGTTATACATAGCGTCTCACTTTTTCCATTGATGCCTTTCATAAGAAGAGAATGTTGTGATGTGATTTGTATCCCTGAAACAACTGATGTTGATCTAAAAAATATCTAACAATAACTTTGTTTGACAGAACCAGATCAAATACCTTCAAGTATTAACTCTTTCTATTTTTAACCGCTACACTTAACACTCAGAAATATATTTTTTTAGGCACAATAAGAGACCTGATCCCGAGACTTTAAAATAATGATGCTCCCAGAAACATCTGGACCACTGCAAATATAGGCGGTCAAAATGCAATGACAGATCACTTCAGGGACTTTCAATGACATTGCACAAGACTCACTTTGACATTTAGGTGTTGATATTATACCGTATGACACACACACACACACACACACACACACACACACACACACACACACACACACACACACACACACACACACACACACACACACACACACACACACACACACACACACACTGAGTTTTGGACAAACTCATTGAAAACAGAAAAGATGACAGAGAAAAACGGTCCTTCTCCGTTACGCTAAATTGGTGCTTTTGCTGACCAAACTTGTTAACAAATTGGGGAACAAGTACTAGAGTCCTAAAACAAATCCAAGTACTTCAATGTGAAAAAATAGGCACTATTAGAAACATTTGTAAGGAAGGAACACATTAGGTGTATGTGTGCACATGTTTGTTTTTGTGATTTTTATGCTTTAATGTGGTGTGATGTGTATTCTAGTTTCGTTTACATGCGCAGAGAAATGGGTACATGACTAAGTAGAAGTAACTTGGGCCACAGAGCCGTGAATGGCCGGTCTCTGTATCATCAATAACATGTTTATCTCTCTTTCAGTACCCTTACCTTCTCTTCTCCTTTGCTCTGTGTTGTCGTTTCCTTGCTGCAGGCAGGCACCAGGCCTGCTCATTATAGGGGACAAGCAGAGCCTGCTGTACTCACCTAATGCAATCATACTGGACCCGGGGGCTGGCACCTTGGATGTCTGGTTCTCTGTTCCTTCTTTTAGTACCCAGCCTGCAAACGATCAAATACTGCACAAGCTAAACCTAGGCAAATCATGTTTTTCCCCCCACAAGAACAGGCGGCTGTGTGAAATAACTAAATGAACTAATTTTACCGCAGAACTCTGGTGTTTCATCTCTTTGGAATAATGCTTTCACTGTAAATAAAAATCATGTGAACCGTCTCTTTCTCCCTCCCTCTGTTTGGTGGCCTTTATAAATGTAAGCACAGAACATTCCAGGCAGTAAAGTACAGCCAAGTGAGCAATCAGCTTACGATGTGCTCCTAAGCTCCTTGTGCTACCCATGCCCTCTGCCTTTTATGAAGCTAAAGTAAACATAAATACAACAGTATAGCTTTATGGTCACATCCATCAATGATATCTGCATTTAGTCTGGATTTTCCCAAGTCTTGATGGCTGTTTTTTTTAACTACTAAACATATTCTACTTCCTTTTTCTCCCCCATCTCCTCCTCTTGTCAACTGTAAAAAAAAAATCGAATGACTATATGAAGCAGTCAGACCGTATCTTTTCATCTGCACCTTGTGTGGTTTTTAATCGTCATCCAGACTCTGTTTGTGCTGCGCAGACAAGACGGCTGTTCTTATGGCTCATTAAGTGCTAACGGTGTTGGTTGGCAAACTAATACAAAGGAATCCATCTATTTAAACTCTGTGATGACACTATCAAGAAAGGTTGTCAGATTCAAGTTCCCCTTAAAAAAAGTATGGCTTTCTGCAGCTAAATCTAGACCTAGTTGTGATCCTGCACATTTGCCCGACAATTTAAAACACCTCTAAAAACACCTTTAAAAACACCAATTTAAAACACATTACAAATGATTAACCAGATGGCTAAGACTATGGACATATACACACACGTCAGTGATACTACTCAATTTGTTGTGCGTGAGTGCTTAGCTTGGTGTACTTTTCTTGGCAAAAGACAGAGGTACACACATTCAAACCCATACAAAGATGAAATAGATATGTACATTGTAGTAGTAGAAAAATATTTCACACCTTTTTAAGGCATATAATTATAAGAAAGAAATTGTGAATACTTTTTTATTGCCATGACTAAAATATACATACTTAAATATACGTCACATGTTCTATCAATTCAGCCCAAGCTATTTGAGAATATTATCCTGTTCTTTAGTCTCAGTAATGTTAATCACTAGAATCCGATCTGTTTTCAGCCAATATAAGCATATTGGTGCATATTGACTGCTCCACACATTTTGAATCAATTGGTTCGAACGAAAGGTTTTCCAGTAATGCAATTACTCCCTGTGGGCCCAAAGTCACAACCCTTTTGTTGCGTTTCTAGGAATAGTGACAAGAATTGTGGTTGTGTACACGTTGGACTCTGACAGTGTTTGTGTTGGCTACGTCTCCCAAGCGCATCTGCTTCCTCTCAGTTTTCCACTCACTTCTCTGACATTTTCATTTGCTGGAAACTGCGCTCCTCTCATCTTGATGTGTCCTGCAGTACAAAACAACGTGCACTCCAATTTTAAGGAGGCACTCGATGTGGAGTCCTAGTGGAGGTAACAGTGTATTGCTCTCATATGAGTTGGTATTTTTGTCGTTTTGTAACTAACTTACCTGCATACTTGTGGCATCATTCAAGAAAAACTAAAAATGTGTTCAATAAAAACAAACCGACAATGTAAGGATTTTCTCAGATGTCAGATGTTTTCTTTTTTATAACAGTGAAAATACATTCCTCTCCAAATAGTGCACTTAAACCATTTTGTTTGACCAAAAACGAATAATTTCAGACCGGTATTTGAGAATGGGTTTGAATACTTAGAAATGGTACTGTAAGAATTTACATAAAAAAATAAATACATCTTCAGGAGTTTTGTGTGTATATGTATTTTATGTGGTTGACTACAGAGCATACATGCAAAGGCTATATAAATCCATAATAACCTAATAACCTAGCTTTAGATAAGTCCTTGTTGTTATTATTGTGTATCAGTCTTTAGCTTGTATGACATTTTAGGCTGTGACACTAAACTGGCTAATCTGTGCCATCCTAAACCTTCCTGAATGCCATATCAAAATTAATTGTTCAATTTACATATTAAGATGGAAAATCTAATTATTGTGATTGGATAAACTGTCAACTTTTGAGCTGCAATGTTGCAGAATGTCAGCATTGACAAGGACTAACCTAAAACCTTACGTATAATATTATGTATTATTAAGTATAACAAACATAGACAAACATGCACGTAAGAGTAGTACAAACATACTGTACGGTTATTGAGTGTTGCAACAGGGAACTGTGTCTGCAAACCAATGCACATGACTGTAAAAAAATTTTTTCAACCTCAAAACCATCTTTGTCTCAGACTGTACACTGAATAACAGTTTTAACATTATGCAGGACAGTAAATTTTGAGTACATGCTTAAAGCATAACTAAATAAAAATCAGGTAATCAGAAATGGAAACTTAATTATTTAAAGAGAGTAGTTTTCTGATTAGAGCACAAGGGTTACAATAATGAGTGGAATATAACAGCATGCGACTCTATATATTCATACAAATGTGATTTAGAAAATGATGTTCGAAGATATAAAAAGATTTGTGGTTTGTGACTATGTCTTTGATTATAAAGAAAACACTGTCTTCACGTCATCTTGTCTGGAGATTCCCTCACTTGATATTCTTTACTGCGCAACTTACAATTCCGTGGTAACCAAGGAGTCCACCCACCATGCCAATCACCCACTACCTTTCCCCAAAATTTACTTTAAAAAGAATGCCGCTCCTCAATTTTCCAATACTACATAGAAATGCATGTATGAAATGTGTTCTTCGGAAACTGACCATCTATGTCGTGCACTCAATGCCATGGAAAAATGGCACACGTTCGCCTCTTTTTAAACCCTGCAACTATGTTTCCGGTAAATATTTTATCTAAGATGTTTATCTTAGGTGTTTATCATCTAAGATACATAAGTTGATGTATTTTTACTCTAAGTGTGGGTCAAGGAATGTCACATTGCCCTCTCTGGAAAGTTTAGAAGGTACTTGCCCCTTTGGTCCCTGAGAAAGCCTTGCCAAATGATTTGTCTGACTGGAGCATGTTAATTTGCTTTAGGCTGGAGAGAAGAAGTTGTTATGTAAGGGGCCAATAAAGGTGTAAACGAACATGAACCATGATCTCTTTCTCTCAAATGTTGGTAATCCGGGTTAGTTTTTATAAAATGATGTCAAGAGAGTCAAATATTTGAGAATGTTCAGACATGAAACCATAGATTTAATCTAATTCTCTCTTAACATTATCACATTGTTTCTGCCAATTAAACTATTATATGTTACATTTTAAGAAAAATGTCTTCCCTTAACTAAATCCCATCATCTCTCGGCCAGTTATGGCATTTAGTTGACCAGCAGCTCCTGGTATGGTTCGGATCGGAGGAAGCGGCCAAAGGAGTCCTTCTCCATCAGGGCATAGATCCTCTTCTGGGCCAGGTCAAAGGTGGCAGAGGAAAGGTCAACCAGGTTTCTCAGGGTGACATCCTTAGTGAAGTGATCAATATTCACCTAAAGAACACATAGGAGGTAAACTCTAGTTTACTTATTAAAGATACAAACCTTATTGTGTTTAGTTATTTTTTGAATTATTGTAATCATTGTTTATTTGTTTTTCTTTTTTGTTTTTACATTGCTCGTTATGCCCTGCCAGTCTACTCTACCTATCAAAGGCGGTTACTTACCGGTTAAGAAAATGTGCACTTAAAGAGGTCAAAGTCACAGTTCAAAGCTTTGTGGAAAATATATTGTTTTTGCCTCTCTCTTTATGTCTTTTCATCACAATCACACACATGCTCAATAATAACCACCTCTAGACCCAGCCAGCTGAATGAGGGGTCTGAGTGGCCATTCAGGCGGCTAATTATCCCTTGTCTCCTCACAAAGTGCTTCAGCTCCACTGCCATGATTACAGCATTTGTCCATGAAAGGAGCTCAAACGCGTTGACAGAGGGGACCAAAGGCAGCACTGCTTTACATAATGAGCCTCATATACAATGCCGAAAATACAATTTGGTCCTATTTTCTATTGTCACTACTTCATGGCCACCACTTAGCGGCGTCTCACTTGAAACAAAGAAACATGGGAAAAGTACACACACTTTCCACGGCTCGTGTTGTGATTCGTAGCCCTTCAGTTTAACGCCTTGACCTGCACCAAGAGAGAGAATGTTCCAAATATTTTTGCTTCACACGTCCTCCTTATATTGGTAGGCGAGAGATTAAATAATTCAGCAGGCTGTCGATAATTAATGTTTACATTCACTGTTGAATTTGTGATGCATTTTTCAATGGCTAATACTGTTTGTATATGACTGACCTCCTGAGGGCCATCAGTCTGGATGAAGTCCTCATAGATCTTCTTGGCCTTCACAGCCATCTTCATGGGAGACTTGATCTTCTTGAAGTCCTCGCAGGCCACCCAGAACTCAATGTTCTCCTCACTAAACTCTGACCTGAGGAAGCTTCTGAAGGTGGCCAGGCCATCTGGAAAGGAAAGAGAGAGTTAACATGATGTGAACGTAGGACCATCAAGGATTTATGGAATGAAGAAAGGGAAAGAAAAGCCCCTGCTGATCCCCAGCTTTAACTTGTATCACTATTGATTTTGTCAATGTAATTTACAGTCATAGCAGGGCTGCACTGTAGGGTGAAACTACTAGTCTGAACAGGCAGTTCCCACTCAACTTACTAGTGTGTTTAGTGTTAACTAACAGTAAAGACATAGAAACAAGTTATCCAATTTACTAAAAAATTTTTGTTGCTTTGGTAGCCTATTCTATCGTGTAAAGTATTGTGAAGGCCATTGAAAAGCCACACAATGAGTATGCCATGTGTTCTTTTGTGAGACAAGGCCTGGACTTCAATGATAAGAACTTTCTATTTTTATTTTCTTATCGGTCATCTAAACTACACAATTGGGTGCTGCAGAATCAGCGCCCATTGAGTTTGATTTTACTGATGCCAAACACTGCAGTTGAAAAATCAATGCATCAAACGTCTTCTTTAACTACAGAGAAAATACACACATGGTGCACGAAACCAAACACAAAATAAATTAGAAAAATATGAAAAAAAAATATATATAAAATTGTATGGTTTTGTTTATGTTTGTTTTATATACTTGTTTCGTTTAGGTTATTAATAACCTTTTACTGTCTACACTTTTGTGTTATTTGTTAGAGAGAAAAGCATGTGCAAAGACCCATGTGAATAAACAGAGGGGTAATCACTGTCCATGCTAACTGGAATGTTAGTATAAAAAATAAATAATCTCAGCACAGCAGTTTCTAGCTCCCGGGTAATTCATCACTGTAGTTTAAATCATTTCAACTTCCCTCCGGAGATGTTAGCATAACACACATAACCCTTATGGTCATTGGTGTGGGTGTATACACACATAAACACACACACATTAACTGGAAAAAGATTAATGTGGAAGCTTAGACACATTTTTACTTCCGATGGGTATTATTAATAGGCCGAAGAACATTATTTTGTTATTTTTTCAGTCACGATCTATGCAGGTAATTATGTTTTACAAGTCCCCTGCTAAGTAAATAAATTATTCAATACTTCATTTTATTACAAAGTTCATTGGAATCTGGGGCTATTTTGGTCACAAGCAACAACATTTTAGATAAGACGCATACCTCATAGTTTCTCATAATTTAGTTAACGCAAACATAAGCAACCAAGTGTCCAGCAATTTGCACATGTTAGGAAAATGTGGGGGGTAATGATCTCGAGATCCTATGCAGATCCTAAGGCTTTCTATGACATTCAACATACACCAAGGTATGATAAAGACAGCAAGTATCTCTACTCTGTAGCTGCATCATCAGGTTTAATATTCATGTTAACCTTATTACTGCTAGGTGAATGAAAAATTATATTAATGTATGAAATATTTGATGATGCCAGACTTCATGCTAACACTTATTGCTTAAAAAACTTTGCCACGTTAGAATGTGCAGGAAAATAAAAATTTTACACTTTTGTATACAGTGTAACTTGGAAATGCTGGTTTGTAGGTAAACCTGTGTTCCACTGTAAAAATGTAAGCATTGGAGAAAATTCCTCCTTACTTACAGTTGTTGGTAAGGACCCGATCCAGAGACTCACGCCACTGAGCAGCCTCTTCAGCAGCAGGCCTGAGAACACCAGCACATACTGTTAAAAAACTGTTTTGTTTTCAATTATAGCCTGCTGAACTTTGTTCTGGTCAATCTCCCAAACCGATTCCATTCCGTTCAATTCATTCAACGTAATCTATTGATTCTCTCTCTTTCTTCCTTTTATCCTTTATGCGTCTTTCCATGTTTTGACTCTGTCACTGACTTTAATCCCTGAAATGGTTTTAGCTCAACCCCTGCTATCAGTTATGACTGTAGCATGCACACTGAAACTCCATACTCAACCTCCCCATCTCAAATGCCCTGCAGAAAATCAGGCAAATGCAGTATGTGTGCATGATGTGTGTGTTTTTGTGTAAATTTTGTTTTGAGTGTTAACACATACTTCTGAAGCTTATCTGGCTTCTTCTCGGTTTTTTCTGGGTAAGGGATGATCAGGTCAATGGCATTCTCTGGCTTCTGGAGCAGAGTTCCCAATTTGGTCTTAATCTCTTTGGCCCTGGAAGAGAAAACACAAAGATTAAAATGAATGTCATGCTATCTCTTTTTTCTCTTTTCTCATTGAAACTTCAGTTAGATTGCTTTAGCACCACAAAATAAATTACTTAATCTTAGTCTTAATTGGTAAATTATAAGTGTTACACTAAGTGAATTCTCATGGAAAATTACATAATTTTACCTAGTGTTTAAAATGATCGATTGCAATTTGTAAGGTATGGTGTAAATGTACATGTATTTCTTCTTTGTAAGAGAAATTGCTGATTGATACCGGACCTTAATACAACTGATAATTAAACATATTTATAGTACACTCATTCAGTATGGACAACAGCACATTCAACAGTACTGGAAAGCAGACAAACAAAATGCTTATTAATAATTTTGACAAGTGGTGTGAAGTGCCCTTTTTCACGGACCCAATGGAAATTCAGAAGAGCTCATTTATCTCACTGATACACTTCCACATTGCCTAGTTCGAAGTCTCCTGCGCAACTGTGTCTGCATGCTTTAAAAGTATGTATCCAACAAATGGTTTGTAATAACATCAGGCCAATGTTCACATGTAAGGAACTTGTCAACATACATTGATTGAGTAAAATTAGTCTGTGTAATTAATGCCTTTCAAGTTACCTTATGGTTGCAGGTTAGATTACTTCACAAGGTTACGTTCTAAATGCAAACAAAATTTTCTTTTGTTTGAAAATCTTGCCTTTGCCCTATTGTGAACCTGTTCTTATCCTGAAGTTGCTCACCCTTAGCATTTTTCAATTTACAGCATAACAAGAAACACATCTTAGTCCAGAAAGCTTATGAGCTCAAGTCTCTCGATCGGAAAGGCTAAAACAATGATAAACTAAGAAGACAATGTTTTACCTTTCCAGGCATGTCTGGGGCAAAGCAGCCAATCCTTTACACATTTTCCAGAGGTGTCAGTCCTTATGTTTTACAAGTCCAATCAGCCACTACAGTACTGCGCGTTCCGAAGTTTCTTTTCTTTTGAGTTTTTCCTTTCCGCACTTGGGGAGTTATATATACACACACTCTTCTGGCTCCGGGCCAGGAACTAAGCACATCAGACGCGTGATCTGCAGAGCACAGGCAGCCGCTGAGCCGGGGTCAGAAAGAGTCTGTTTTGAGAGAAAGATGTCTCAGAGTGGAAGGGGGCCTACAATGGTGATCAGATTACCATCCTGAGAATACCACATAAGCCACTCTAGGGTATGTGAAGGTATCTGATAATAATTGAGTGTTAAAGGTCCTACATTCTCAATTTGGATTATGTATTGTTTTTATGACACTGACAAATCACAATTTACCTCAACACATTGAGATGCGGGAAAAAACAATGATGATTCTATATCAACAAAGAATGAGAGAACCATTGTAAATATACCATAGCAAGAAAATCGAATTGTCAAAAATGATTGATTATAAGTTCAGCACAGACCACCACAGAAGTGCATAAACATGTAGTGTACCAGTAACCTTGCCAGCTTTCTTTGGCAGTATGAAATCTCACTAGGATTGAGGTTTTGATTCGATCTATAAATTTTTTTAAATGGCAGTTCAGTTCCCAGTCCCAGTATGTTTAATAATAAATCATGAGGGGTAAATTGACAAATGGTTCCAAATACTACGTACTTTGGACCTTTATATTCCCATGCTATCCTTTTGGTTGGGATTTCATTGACTAGAATATTTTAGCGTACCGTAATGAGTTAAATAGTGGGCGACAGAAGTCTAAAGAACAGACATTACAAAGATAGATATAGTTTTCTCTCAAAAACGTTAGGTCTGGTTTGCCAAGGGATGATGATATAAATCAGATTGATATTATTTTCCACATCCATAACTAGTGTTAATTGGATGACAAACATCTTTTGTTGTTAGATGAGCTTTTTAATGACTAGTCTTATAATAACATTAAAGGTAAGATGTTCATCAATCATGCATATAAAAAAAAAAAATGGGTTGTGATACTTCCATGAAACACATTAAGTGAAAACAGCAGAAAAGTCTGCTAAGTCATGCTAAAGGCATGATTACAAAACATTTACTGAACAGGTCACGAGCATCAATTGTAGGACAATATCTGAGTTAAAACATTGCATAGTTAGAACCTCTGTGTTGGAACTAAGACACAACTAAAATCTGTTGGCTGACGCATTGACTTCATGGAAATTACATCAGGGTCGATTGATAGCTGACGTCTTAGGGTCCTTTTAAAAGGGGCAGGAGAGCATCACAAGGTTCAATTCAGCAACTGCACTTGAGAATGACAGGTTCCCATCAGGATCAGTTACTGTTGTCTACTTGAGTTTTTTTTTGTCTTAATTGGGAATGAAACAGGAAATTGGAGGATGAATCAGGTGGCAATACATGCTTCCTAAATTCATACCTCCTAATCACCCCCCCCCCCCCCCACAATAAAAAGCTGCTTATGAACAAGGAAGCTTGCCCAATAAATATTTTAAATGTAGAATCTTAATTGACAGTACAATTTAGTCTATAACTATGCTTAATGTACGCATGTTCGTGTAAAGAATCCATAGCCAGACAGAAACATGTGCAGGTAGAATGGCATCCTTTGTTCTTGAGCCCAGAACAATCAACAGAAATAACAGACTTCAGGTAAAGACAAACAAAAGCAAACCGGAGTCCAGAACTAGAACACTTAATGAAAACCACGTACACGATGTTAGACTGTAGCACGCCACGCACGTAGGTACAAACCATACTCCCCAAGAGTCAAGCAAACAAGCGAGCTTATATGCAGAACATAATAGGCAACAGGTGCAAACAATCAGTACTCTGGAGACATAGAGCGCTGGACTGAAGGTGTGGCCCTAAATGGTAAGCCAGGCACAATACAATGCAAAATGTGTTTGACAGTTCTGAAAATAAGTTAGTTGACAATCTGCTGCAGACACAAAGAACCTAATACACTGTCCTGCGATTAGTTATATCTAGCTATTGAAGCAGTGAGTATCTGGAGAAAGTCACACTTCATAATGTCATGAAGCTGTTTCTATCCTTAGAAGTTACCCAAGATTTAGAAATGTTACATTTATTTACACACAACATACAACATTTTGGACAGAACATTGAAACAAAACAATTTCCAAAATCAGCGGAGTGTAAATTCCCCTTAGATCAATTCCCAGAAACTATTTAAATGGAAAAGCTTTGAAAAGTGTGCAACATCAAAACAAACAAAGGCAATTGCAATTTCACACTGTTCTATAAGAGAACAAGTAAGTGAACACTTCATAGTACCCATCCTTGTAGCCTACTAAAATACATTCTAGGTGAATAAACTAAACATTGTTTGGTTAAATTGAGTGAACTAAACATCAGTATTTACAAGCGGATTCTTTGGAAAATGGAAAAGATGGAGCAAGATTTATAGCCAGTTAATGTGCTGTGCTAACTATTTGGCAGAACAGTGCATTTACAGAGTATTTAAAAACCACAGATTTTGCAGCCATATAGGATGTGCCCATTGTGACCCAGTCAACTGATTTGCCCAGACAACTAGGTTCTTACTGTTTGAAATATCACATTTCCTTGCATTTAAAATGTAGATTGTAGCTTGTATAAGCTTACCTATGTTTTCATTGGAGCCTGACAAAGAGGTTTTTCGTACACTGCAAAGGGCAACAATTGCATGTAAAGTCAACTTTGGGTCTTGTCTTCCTCCCACGTGAACAATGCTTGTTCC
Organism: Galaxias olidus; assembly: GCA_026901105.3. NCBI lineage: Eukaryota > Metazoa > Chordata > Actinopteri > Galaxiiformes > Galaxiidae > Galaxias > Galaxias olidus. Next base: position 438,499 of record JAPMUY010008245.1, on the reverse strand, counting down.
TCTGAACTCCAATGCACCCGATCATACAACAGAGATAATAGGCATTTTTTTTCTTTGGAATACTGTTTGTACTGTAAGGATCAGATAAGTGTAACTCTTCATTGCATGTATGCTTAGGTCACAGACACTGATTTCAGAGCTGTTCAAATAAACCAGGGCCAGTTGGCAGCAGCTTTGTTTGAATGCACCATTGACATGGGCTTTGTGCTCTGCTTAGCCGTGTAATTACCTGCCGACTGCTTAGCTTCAACCATCACTCAGGCTTTAAGTCTGGTCTGAGACCACTTTTGCTTCACACACCAACAATAAACATGTATTGAGGGAAACGTAATTAAGCTTTGACAAAATGGTCAAGATAATGAAAAAGTGGTACTGTAAAATATAACATTTTAAGTTGGTACCATCCAATTCTTCACCACATTGCCCCTGTACCCCAATTCTCACGAAGAACAATCTCATTTATTTAAATGTGAAGCTATTTGCTAAATGGTGTCATGTTTCTGTGACATTGTTTTAATTAGTAGCAGACATCAAAGAAAGTAATATGAATTACTGAATTATGATATATTCGTTGACCATAATTGTTAAAAAAATCTGTGGGTTGATTACACAACGCATAAACATTATTATTATCAGACACAAACATTATCAAACAAAAACATTATATAAATGAAAATGTATGTTATTTACAATACCATGTCTTTTTCAAAGACTGTTTTTTTGTTGTTTCAATTGTAATACTACTAAACCACAGCATTTGCCAAAATCACTCTCCACCAGCAGAGTAAAAAAAAACAATGCTTCCGTGGTATGTGCTTTTGCCAGACAGGAAGGTAAGTGGTATCTCCGTTAGCCATCGTTTCAGAAATACCATTGAACGCCAATGCAAATCACAAAGCTCTGTTAACATCTTGGTCTCGGATGTTTCACATCCTCCTAGCTAAAGATCAACAGTATGACCATTCTCTGATAAGGCTGCGACCAGGGCGATGTACCACATATCTGGTGTCAGATTGGCTCTGCCGAGTGAAAACAACGAGCGATAAAGCACATTTAGCCTGAATTGATTGTGGAATCAATTTCAGCTTGTTGCTCTGAAAGCAGGCATGCTGCAAGTGTGTTCGGTTCAAAGATAATATCACACAAACCTTTTTTTAAGCTTCTAACCAGTTTAACCCTCCCTGACTTGACTGAATGGGCTTCGGGCAGGAGGCCCAAGACTCAAAGGTGTCCTCTTTCTCATTGTGCTATCAAAGCACAGACGGAGAGGAAATTAAATTTATTTTCCCACAGCGCTGTTAATTGCTTATATAAAGATGTTTATTTGTGAAGACTTTCCCAGCAAATCCATTGCTTATAAGGTTACAAAGCAACTGTTTAGTTATTTTCTTTTGAATAGCGATGCATGTATCCTTTATGCAACTGGTGCCAGACTGTAAAAAAAATGAAAGTAAATAAAGATGCAGGCTTCTTAAGTCCTTTATTAAATAAATCAAAAGTTGCTAATTTAGAAAGACATAGATTTTACACCAGAAATGTCAAGATGTTGCATTACATCTGAGACTATAAATAACAACAGCCTCATATCATATCTATACAAAAAACATCTGTAACATGACTTTGAGCTATGCATGTAAGGATATACATTTCCGTTTCCATATCATTATTGTTTATGCATTTCACAAAGTCTTTGTAGAAGATCGGACGCATCCACTCAATTTAGACAATGTTGTGATAGGCTTTAGGAAACGTCCAAATCGACGACTGAAGAACTCACTGTCCTCCAACATCATAACATGAAGGATTATCACAAACCCTTTAATGTGGGGCTTGGCGTCTTAGACTCAATGTTTGGTTAGGACCAAGATACAGTCGGATCAGACTGAAGTGATAAGCCCCTGCCAAACCAAACCCGACACTAAAACTAAGCCATTATGGAAAATTGGTGCAGTTTAGGGTGACTACTTGCGTGATATTAGAGATGGGCACGGATTGGATGGCCGCTGGAATAACAATCCAATCACAGGATGTCCAAATAGACTGTTGCCTGTTAGACCGTGGGTAGGTCTATTTGTATATGGTCTGAATGGCTCACATTGAGATAGGCTGGGGAGCACAAATAAAATCCCAGGCTGTGCAAGGGAATTTTATCCGGTCAGATAAGCCGATTACTGTACCTTTGTATTGCTTCATTGTACAGGTGATCAATAGAAAAACACAATGTTTCTGTGGTGCAATGATTTATTTAGGCATTAAGTAAATGTTAAGAAAATGCACACAACAGGTCAGGGAAGCCGGAGGGCTTTCTGGTCAGCAACAGTACGGGCATATTCGCATGTACTCAGTCAACGCTGTGGTAAACTGTTGCAGCTACAAAAGGTCTCTCCTGGACCTGCTGCAAACATTCACTATTGCACCAGTTGTTGATCAAGAATATGGTCCTTTTTACATAGGTGTCAAACGCAATACGAATTATGTGCGCAGATAATTTCTCTGGTGTTGCAATTCACTGGTTTAGACCCAGATGGTTGACGTCTGAACACAACATAGATTTACAGTAAAACGTGGATTGATGCATGAAAAACACACAAGCCCAAGATAACTGCTCTAAAAGGTAAAAAACAACAACCGCTGACCCATTATGTATTGACACCCAGATCACATCAGTCTTTTATCATGTTTCTGTTCAGATGTGCTGTTGTTTGTTGGAGAATGGTTGTGGAGGAGTGCTGAATCAATGTTTCAATCACTATGGCTAATTGAAGAGTGCAGACAAAAGCAACAGCTTGATTGAAGCAGTTCTCCCTGATAGGGGAAGTGGATAATAATTATATTAACAATAACTTTAATTTAAGTTCTAGTAACCCAAGGACAATTTACAAATAAAAGAAAACATTGAAAATGGAAGGAAGCATTAAGGTGAAAAAAACAATAAAGTAAAAGACAAACAATCGTATTAAGAATAATATACAGCTCAGACATATCAATCACAGGCCTGACTGAACAGAAATGTTTTGACAGTCTCTTAAATGTTCATAGGGATTTAGCTTTGCAGATCTCCTTGGGGAGGGAGTCCCAAAATGGTAGGGGCAGCCAAACTGAATGCTCGGCCCCCAAAGGTTTACAATCTGGTGAGGGGGATGGAGAGTAGTGCCATGCCAGCAGACTTGAGATTCTGAGAGGGGACGTAGGACTCAAGGAGACCAGAGAGGTATTGTGGGGCTAGGGCGTGAAGGGATTTGAATGTGAGGAAGAGGATTTTGTTGGTGACACTGAACTTGACCAGGAGCCAGTATAGGTGCACGAGTGTGGGGGTGATGTGCTGTCAGGGTTTGGTGCGTGTGAGAACTCTGGCAGTGAAGTTCTGAACATACTGGAGATTATCCAGGGTTTGGCTGGGCACCCCAAACATAAGTTAATTACTGTAATCCAAATGGGAGGGGACAAAGGCGTAGATTAGGCTCTTTGCCACTGAGTCGGGGAATGATGGCTGGAATCTGGAGATTGTTTGAGGCGGTTGAAGGCCGGTTTGGTGACACATTGAATGTGTGTAGTTCAAAGGACAGGATGGAATCAAGAGTGTCCCCCATGTTGCTTACCTCGGAGGAGGGGCAGACGGCGCAGCCGTCGCCGGTGAGGAGAAGATCCAGAACCTTCCAGAGCAGTGCCTTAGAAGCCACAACCATGAGCTCTGTTTTATTGCTGTTTTATTATTTTGAGTTTGAGGAAGTTTGATGAAATCCACGTTTTCATATTGAGGAGGCAGCTATCAAGGGACTGGTGTGGGAGTTGTGTGGAAGGTTTGGTCCCGAGGTATATTTGGGGGTCATCAGCAAAGCAGCGGAATCTGTGACTGTCGTGGCGCAGGGAAATGGCAAAGAGAAGTTGTCTAAGGAGTGGCCCAAACACTGATAGGTGAAAACAACTCTAAACCATCACCATACAAGTCAACCAGCCCTTAAAGATCTAAATCCTTTGGATGGCCATTTACTGTTTCTGGTAATGTTACCTAACCTGAAGCGCTGTCACGATGTGGCATTGCATTTACGAAACAAATCATGGCTTATCATGCAAAAAAACGTTTTTCATCCTGAAAGCCTCCAAATGTAACCTTTTCAGATACCATACATACATCAACAGCTAAACGTTTTTAAAGCCTCATTGGGAATGATATTTAATAAATGGCATAATATCATGAGGGTGTTGCTCAGGGTCTCTATGATCCACCAGAGGATAGGCGACCCAAACTCTGTTGAGTCCAGGGTCAGTGGATAGCACAGTTTTCCCTTTCCGCTACAGACAAGACAGGCAGCAAGACATTTCCCACGCTTTTGACTGTATCACACAGTTACTCCTCTCCCTCACTTATTTCACGCTCTCTCTCTCTCTCTCTCTCTCTCTCTCTCTCTCTCTCTCTCTCTCTCTCTCTCTCTCTCTCTCTCTCTCTCTCCATAAGGCCTAGTATCAAACCCGCCCCAGCTGAATTCAACTAACCAAACACAAATGGACACTCCCCCACACCTCCCTCAACACCCCCTCATCCTCAAAATCTCCTGTTATGATTACACACGGCACGTCACCATGCCAAAATATGATGGAAAGTTTTGGTTTTGGGGGGAGAAAGGGAGTAGCTGTGGGCGGATGTGATGGCTGAGCCTTTGGCGGGGTCGGGTCGAGTAGCTGCGTCCAGGGTGGAGAGATGACGTCAACTCCTCGGAGGTGGGGGGTGTGTGTGGGGTGTGTGTGGGGTGTGTTTGTGTTTGTGTGTGTGTGTGTGTGTGTGTGTGTGTGTGTGGAGGGGGGGGGGTAATGTTAGGCCTAGTAACGGGGACCCCACAGGACAGTGAGGCTCTTAGCTGTGGGGTTTTGTGGGAATTACAGGAGTAAATAAGGACACAGCACATAACGACATGAGGTACACAGCAAAAATATCCAATCACGTAAAATTACTGTGTCAGTTGTTTTTTAAAAATCCGGCTGCCACTACGAGTGTAGGTGTACGTAAAACTCAACTTGTGTTTGCTTGACAATCATGGTTTGAACACACAGTGTAAATTGCCAGCCGAGACAATCAAATGACATCCCTTAATTCGATGCAAAAGCTTAGAATGCCCACTGGTGTTCCCGGAAAAAACTGCAGTCAAAGAGACTATTTAACCCAAATGAAATAAACAGTGCATATGAATTAAAATACATTACATTAAGTACATTACATGTACATTCATGTCTAACTTTCTAGTAGGATTAGGTATATTTAAATTTTGATTTGCAAGAAAAACATATGATCCTGAATATCACACTGACGCTCATACAAGTGACAAATATGGAAATGTTGTGAAACTTTCAATACACCAGAGGGTGTCAGTGTGGTCTCATTTCTCCTCTTTCCTATGTTCTTTCACAGCTAGGTCTATTTGTTGTACAATACGGTAACTCTTACAGCAATAAGAGATCTGACATTAAAAAGGAATTGTTAGCATTTTTAGTATTGTTTTTTTCAGCAGCAATTTAAAAAACAAATCTACAAAAAAAAATAGAGCTCAAGAACAAAAACTAACATTTAACACATCTTTTTTATAATAATAATTTTTTTTTTTCATAATTTGCTTTGTTTCCATGCATATGTCCCTTTACAGGTCTCCTGTACGTAAAGGACCACTGCAACCTGAAGGACAACGATATTAACGAAGGCCTATTGTGGTACATTTCTCAGAGATAATTTCTAACACTGAATATCAAAACGAAAATGATTGGCCAATTTTACACATCCAAAGTAAGATATACTTCGTACAATAGCGCACATTTATTGATTTCAACTAAATAGTAATACTGAAAAAAATAGTTTTATATAGAGGTCATACTTTACATGAGCTAGGAAATAGCACTTACAGTCAGAAAGGCAATACGGTTTCAACATTGAAGTTTGGATCGGGTTTGCTCTGCTTCCTCTGTAAGGGCTGTAATTTAAGAAATGTTGTTCACATGTCAGATGTGTAATTTAGCTATGGCTGCTGCAAATATATGAAGATATGGATGCCAGTAAAATAACAAAAATATATGTCACTGTTACTTTGATAACGACCCATTGATTACGAGGGAAGTACAAATCAAAAACTTACAACAGTTGGGAGGATGAGAATACTATGAGAAGAGAGTTATGACTGGGACCGTCCAAGGTAAATCTGCATCAGCAAGACCTATTGTACAAAGAATTTGTTATGACTATGCCTACACCATAACCCAAACAAGGGCATGATTAATGTACAACAAAGTGCACCATCTTTATTTGATTTTTGTTGGAGAGTAATCAATGAGTTGTCATGCCTCTTTCTTTACGTTAGATCAAGCTGTTAGATTGGGGCTAAATAAATGTACTCGTTCTATAGAAAACTATGGTGTGATGTTACCACTGCGCTAAGGTTTATCAGAAATATCTTCAACATTCTGAATACAAGTAGAAACATTAATTTGCACAACCCCTTAGATAATTTGTGGTGCTTTTATCTAAAAAATTATTATTTTTTTAAAATAAAATGTATAATAGGCGTAAGATCATATGATATGCATATTTTCATGCAACACATAACAAAGAGGACCATAATAGGGATTGAGGTGGGCTGCTTCACTCCTCTATGAAAAGCAATCAAAACTTCTATTTCATACCCAGGAAATTAAACTGGTCTATTGTAAGAACCAATCCTTGATACAGCAGAACATTGCTTGGTGAGCTATATGAATGTATTTATCTGCCCTTTTCTTCACCTACTCCTGAATGTCAATGCAGCTCTACTTTCAGCTAATGGCAACCATTTCCAAAGCAGTCTTTATTGTGACTCCAGTCTTTATTGTGACTCATTGGTCAGCTACAGACCATAGAAATGGATCCTTGTTTCCATGGATATGGGCTATCTCAGATATAAAAGTACAGCAGGCCTATCATGTACCCGATTTAGCCCACCTGCTTTGTCCACTCTGCACGGATGACATTACCATACTCAAATGAGATAATAAGTATTATTGTACTATACCCACTAGATATACTGGCCAACTTATCAATACAATATGGAACAACATGAAAGACCCAGAAGTACATCATTATCTACAACACCGATACAATCACACAAACTAGGTAATTCTGCTGTTTGTGTATTTGCAAAACAGATACACAGAATTTCATAATTGACTCTGGAATAGCCCTGGCATAGAGTTAGCGATTCACCTGGCTGCTTTGTAGGGTTTATTGTTGTTCATTGCCTTCAATTGATGTGTGTAAACACATATGATAACCAACCAGAGCTTTACGACACCGTATTACGTTGATGCCTTTTCACTATCTGTCTTTTGTTTCCCGTTTCCAAGAACTTGTTGTCAGTTCACACCAAATGAAACTGTTCAGTGATGATGTCTAGACAAAAGGATACATATATCCTTTCAATCAGCACATAGAAACATTATTTGTTTGGGGTGAATGTTTTCTGCAGTTCAAGTACGTTTCCTTGGTGACTAAATCAACATTTTAAACCAACAACTTCCTCCTAATGCAATGGGGTTTTCTGAAAAATAATACATCCTGAATGAGCTTGAGCAAACAGAGCTTGTCACCTTGTATTTTATGGTAATAATTAAGCTGATAAGTAAAGTAATAACACATCCTGCATTAGAGTTATCATTTGATTTAGTTTTTTGTTGTTGTATATTGTATTCCTTCTCTAAACAGCAACTCAAAGCAATGTGTTTTGCTAATTGTTTTGTAAGGCTCAGGCACTCAATAAATTACAGACAACATCCATAGGGCAGAGTAGGTATTGTAAAATAGTTTATTACTCAAATAAATAAAACACAAATATTGCATTACATAATAATTCCATAATATTCTAAAACCGGTCGTTTATGTTCAAATGTATGAAAAACTATATTGTTGTACATATAATTATTGCACATTTTCCTTTTTTCCCAAATAAATAAAACACAAATAATTAATGCATATGTTAAATATCCAGCAAGTATTAGCTTTACATTTTCTGGGCACAAAAAATCATCAATAAAAGGACATTACAGATCACAGTTTTGCTAATGTCAAATGTTCAGCGAATATGTTAAGCTGTTCCTCTACAAAAGTCCTATTGTAAACTGGGTTATTCTGTATACCACAAAATGCATCTTCACCCTTGTTCCTTCTATCCATGTGCCAAATGATAGACTTCCTACAGTATCTATCTCTCCCTGAGCTTTTTCACTGTGGATTCTCGATCTTCTTGAGCACAGAGGGCACTTTTCAGTCTGACTCGTGCTTTCATCACATCCGTGAAGGGCCCTATGATCTGCTTGGACCTGTTAGAGGACCCTTTTGCTTGGTAGCCGGCGCATTGGCGCATGCGTTCCCTTTCGTCTTCACCCATAGACCACATCATGGTCTTTGCCCTCTCTGACTTCATGCCTTCTTGCCCTGCCTGGGATGCTTAGGTCCCCTGGTGTTGGACTGACTGGTCAGCTCTCTGTATGCTGGGGAGCGCAGGAAGCGGGGGTAGCAGTCCTTTGCCATTAGCATGTAGATCCTGTACTGGGCCAGGTCAAAACAAGAGCTGGTTGGGGCCTTTAGGTTGTCTTTGGTTGTGTCACGAGCCTCATGGTCAATGTTAATCTAGAGGGAAAGAGAGACAGATGGAAAAAGGAGCAGGTTAGTATGCTGAACTTTGTTGCAATTAATCATGACATGCAAGGCAATTATACAAGATGGTATTGGTCACAGGGCGAGTGTTGTACATAGAAGATATGGGATGAGACGATAGCGTTTGGAACATCTATGATGATGTAACGCTGGGGACTGGTTTTCACTAGCTAGGTGATGTATTGTTTTGGACCTAAGGTTGCGAGAGTTTGACAAATGTGCAGTGTTGGCCTTAGCCACCGGGGTCTTACCTCTCTGGGTGCGTCGGCGCCAATGAACTCATCGTAGATACTCTGGGCTTTGGCTGGCAGCTCGGACACAGACTTTGTGTTCTTAAAGTCCTCACAGGCAAAGTAGAATGCAATATTCTCCTCACTGAACTCTGACACCAGGAAAGAGGTGAAGGCGCACAGTCCATCTGAAGGAGGGGAGACAAGGAGAACGGATTTAATTACAGTGAATATACTACTACACTTGATACACATCACATGACAAAGAAGATATGTAAGGGAGGGTATCCTTCTGTTTGTGAGTGAATGCACTAAAGGCATGTGTTCTGCACAGCACAGTGCAGAGGTCCCAATTGTACTTACGTTTATTTGACAGGAGCTTTTCAAATGACTCTCTCCATTTCAAGCACTCCTCTGGGGTAGGTCTGTAGACAAAGAATCCAATCAAGTAAGAAGAGCAATAGATAAGGACTTCATAGTTAAGCAATATAATATATATATATATAGTTTTTATTTTGTTCAAAACATGTTCTCCCTATAATTTGTTCTTACCCATTCTTGCCTACTTTCCAGCTGGCAAAACTCCAGTCGGGTTTTTGCAGGAAGTTTACCAGCCTTGCTTTCAGATCCTTAGCCCTACACAAAATAGAAAACATGATAGTTTAAACAAAACAGCATAGGTCCTGTAGTCTGTGAACAGCACATTTCATGAAACATGCTGATTGCAATAATCTGAAGAACACCAGTGGCGTTTAACCAGCATCATTTAGATCCCCCTTAGAAACACATAGTAAAGAATGTTTCAGCCTTTACATGCACATACCGTTCCAGGCAGGTGTTGGACAGAGACGATATTCCTTTGCACATGGTGTCGTTGCAGAATAATAATAGAATAGTAGGCAAGTGCGTAGGTGCGTTGGTACATCCGTTTTTTTATGTGAGCAGGCAGGACAGGAACAGCAAAGTGTACCTACTGTGAGACAGCAGTGAGAATTTATACAGCAGCCGTTGGACTCATCATCAACCTTCCCAGCCAATCACAAGGCTACAAAAAAGAGGACCGAGAGAGAGCGAGCGAGCGAGCAAGCGAGAGAGAGAGAGAGAGAGAGAGCTATATAAAATAGGTGGTTAGGGTCAAATTGAGCTGCGGTGGTAGATAGGACAGAGGAAAAGGAGGCTGATTGTGGGGAATAACCAAATAATTAAAGCTTCTCGTAAATGTTTTGTTTTTTTCATTAATCAGTCCTTGAAAACCAAACATTAGTTTGCAGTCTAAAAACACGTTATTCAGAAGCCATGTCAAATAACTTGTTTTTATTGAAAATGTGTGCCTGTGCTTGACAACTGAAAACAGCGTTGGCAATACAAAATCCTGATAAATCTTTTGTGGTAAATCCTTGAATAAACTAAAAAGATAATGGGGTAAAGGCTACAGGAAGCTGGACAGTGATACAATGTCCACAAAATGACAAGAAAGTATGAGGTGCTTTTTTTATAGTGATTAAGAAACGTAAGGATGAAATAAATAAAGACAGAAAATGTACATTTGTTTATGTTTAACTACACTAAAATCACACACACAATTCATCAGAGACTGCAAAGAAATATAAGATGCTTATGCGTTTGCAAATGTTAAACTGAAGGAGATTAAAAATATATTGTTTATTAATTTATTTAAAAAAGAGGGAAGCTTGTTAATCTGTAAATAGATTTTTTCATAATTACTATTTTTAGCCTCTTGATTTCTGAAAACATTGTTCAAAATAATAAAAAATTATACTGTATTCCTGCTTTTTTCATTTATAACGCATTACTGCAAACAACAGGACAGCTACAGAATTGTTAAAAAATAGTTTTATTTTGAACCACACCACGTTTCAGGATGATTGGCTGGGATTGGGGCATCACCTGTAAGAGTGATGTCCATGCTTCTAAAAGCAGGCCAGGACAAGCATTGCATAACCACCGCCACATCACCAAGAAACATTTGATGAGAGTCTGTGCCCCCAAGAAGTACCAGAGTTCAGGTCCTCAGGGACGCCTGGGGGATCCTGGCTATGGGGACATGGAGTGCATTCATGAGCATGATGTCACATCTCTGAAGGCCAGCTGAGCTTTTATTGATTTCGGAGTGAGGGAAGGAAAGAGGAAAATTCATTTATTGTGCAAGGTGGGTGCTCTCCGGAAGCGAAGGATCAGCTATCCTTGAAAAACTCGACTTTTCTTTATTGAGAGGTTGTTGGGCATGGGTGTAAAGAAAGGATAAGGAATCATTTTCTGTGAATATAATGCCTTCCCCTCTCTCTCTCTCTCTCTCTCTCTCTCTCTCTCTCTCTCTCTCTCTCTCTCTCTCTCTCTCTCTCTCTCTTTCACATTTTCAACACTGCATACCCACACAAACATTTTCACTGTATACTGATTTCAAGGAATCACATCTTACTTATGTTTACATGTACAGTCGATTTTAAGGCACCATGAAAAGGACATGTCCATCATGATCTGTCATTGGGGACTTGTGCATCTTCTACCTCAATAATTTAAAGCACACTGCCTAGGCCACATTTCTTTGGACAGAACAGTTAACAAAATACATTTTATTTTCATTTTGTAAATACATTATTGTGTTATATGGAAGTAATGCAAAACGTACACTATATGAGGTTTAGATATGTAGTTATGGACACACATACAGGTATGTCCTTCTAATCATGTCAAATGTCATTATCATTGTTATTATTGAAAGAAGGCCTAAAGCCAGGCGACATGTGAGTATTCCTGTGACATGTGGTACCTCTTTCCTGGAACCGCGCTGCTATGTGTAATCCAACAACAGATTGTCGCTCTCTGTCTGTAAAACATGTTTTTTGTGCTGGTTTTAAAATATGATTTATGTTGACTTAATACAATTATTACACATAAGACACATGTTAAAGATGGCAAGTGGATATGTTTGTTAAAGGTAGAGCACCAGACAAAAGAAAAGTATTAGGCCAGCCTATTCATCATTTTAACATCACACAGAGCAAAAACAAAAGCTACAACAATGGTATCCTCATGAACCCAGATTGAGTTTGTGTCTGCATCTCGCAATAGGCTGCATATCAGCCTTAGGTGGTTGTATTGTTCTTGTGGCACATAAATGCCACTGTGCTGCAGTACAAATCCCATTATGTTGGTTTACCCCTGCATTTGAAATAACATAACTACTGTCCTTTTTTATCCAGGTGGACCAAGATGATCTACTTTTACTTGTGTTACAGTGAGGCAGATTTCTTTTCATTGACTTCAGATCATCTCATCATCTAAGTGCTGGCCTCAATGCCATTAGACTCCACATTCCAATGGTCTACTTTCAGGTCTTCCTAAAGATTGCAGCCGTTAGACCAAAAAATATGAAGATATTACACAAATGCTCAGATCACTGCACTGGGTCCCTGTGTGTCAGATAATGGATTTTAAAATACTGTTGATTACCTACAAGCCACTGAATAACTTAGGGTCAAAATACATTACTGACATGCCAGAGTTACAGTGAAACTTAAAAGGTGAAGCAGCGTTTAGCTACTATGTAACAAATAGCTGGAACCAACTTGCATAACACCTGAGACTCGCTCGAAGCCTGAATACTTAAAACGTATATATTCTTGATTATATTTGGCTGAATTTTTCCTTCGCAGCAATTTACATCTAATTACATTATAATTGTTTTTACATTTGTTTCTTCGACTTCAATTTCTTCCTTGTATGTTTCTGCTTGCCTTGTCCAAAGCACATTAAATAGCTTTTGTATATGAAATGTGATACACAACTAAATTTTACTATAATATTTTGGCAGATGCTAATGGTAAATAATTTGGGTGGTCCCAACCAGTCCTTTAACACTTATGTAATATCACGTGTGTTGTTTTGTAAAAATGTGTAAGTGTGAACTTCAAAAAAAAAAAAGTTGTGTGTATGCATGTGTATAAATGAATGCATTTGTGTGAATGTATGGGTTTAGGAGTTTTCGTGTGAAAAGTCCCTCTGCTCAATGTCACAAGAAGGGACTGCCACATTTCCCAGCACAAACTACCCAGTTTTGTTTTTATTTTGTTTCCTTGAAGCTTTGAATGATGACTCACAGTAACCGGTATGAGTTCAATCTGATCTGGGATTTAACATGAACAATTTTTGATCAACAACACAGCAAAGGCCTTAAATGAATGGAGAAACTAATTTGATATAATTCTGCAATGTTTCTTATACCTCGAAAGTATTTCAGCATAGCCAACATTTGACCTGTGCTGTTTTGCTTTGTGTTGCTTTAAAAATACATTCCTGTATGTACAATTGTGCAGGGTTGACGAAAGCATTTAAGACAAATCAAAACCTTAGAGTGTGCATACTACGGTCAAACAACCACACATTATTCAGTGAATAGCGATTTTTTGGTTACAGAGGTTTTACAGTTATTTTGGACACATACCATGGTTATTATGTACCTATTTCAACACGTGCACCATGTAGGTGACTAAAAAAAACAAAAAATTCAACTGCACTTAAAAACTAAGTTTTTTTATCCCTTTAGTTGACCTGTCTGCATCTGCCTTATTGTCCACCTATGTGTGTATCCCTAGGGGGCCATGTCTCTGCTCGAGTGTATGAGCGTACCTTAGGTTGTTGATCTGTCAAACATACTCAGGGGAGGAGAACAGCAGTCAGCCCGCAGCCAGCAGATGCTCACTGTGTCTCTTAAACAGTATTCACTGAGGTGCTCCCAAGGGCTGTGCTGTGTCATAACTACTCCCCCCAGGGTCCTCTCCTTTGGTCAGCCAACCTTATAATGAACAAGCAATACTATCTTCCCGAATTAGCTTCAAAGTCCATAGATGGATCAGGTATTGATCTTTGCCTTGGGTGTGTGAGGAGAGGGTGTATTTAGCTGGCATAGTTCCTGTTAGGATGATTAGTGGAGTGTCTGTTTCATTGGTCTGGGATAAAACCGACCAATAGGGCAATGAATGGATAAGGTGCATGCAAAATCTTGAATTGAGGCTTATTGATGACTGGAACCTTGCAGTGATGTTTACGTTATCATGCATACTGTGTATCATCCACATAGTTGAGGGCATTTTAAAATCAACGTGCTACGGTGATCTGCTATTTCCCCTTTAACACTTCATGTGAACCCACCTGTGTGTCCTGTAATCTTGGTGGAAATTAAATGCAGTATTTGATCAAGTCAATGTTTCCATCCACCAGCCTTACCGGTAGGTTGAAAGGTGAGAGGTGAGAGAGCGATCCAACTCCTTCAGTCATATGTAGCCAATCTGTGAGACAGTGGCTCATAGACTCGCCATGTCTGCAGGCCGTGTTCTTCATCTCCCATCACCATCATTGTCAAAGTCTTTACACCCCCTAACTTCGTCATCACCATTATTTTCTTCTTCTTCTTCTTCTTCTTCTTCTTCTTCTTCTTCTTCTTCTTCTTCTTCTTCTTCTTCTTCTTCTTCTTCTTCTTCTTCTTGCACAAGAGTTTTGCTGTCTTTCTATTGACCTACTTTGACTCATGCTGTGTCTAATGGACATACGCAACACTGGCCTCCAAATTACTAACATTAACAAGGGAAAAGGCCGAATTGTTCAAATGGGGGAGACTAATGTAGTCTTGTCCCAGATGTACTTACGGGTCCCTTGTGACTCGTGCATTGGAGGGAAAAGGTCTTCATGTTGTGCTTTGAGTTATTTCTGTACTAATAAAGCATTGCATTGGAGGACAAGCCTGTCAACCTCCGTTCAACTTTCAACCACAACTACTTAATGTATTCAGAGTAGTTCTTATTATCTCAAATCTAACTAAATCATGTTCTTCATCAATTCATAATTATGGTAGGGTTAATAATTATTGATTGCAATGTAGCATTATAGAGACACAGTACATTTGAAGCATATTACTTCATTTAATCTTCAAAATTACAAATACAATCTACATTCAAGTACGGCACACTACTGTGGAGGCCAACCATTGACAATGATTTGCCATGCAGTGTGTCCGTTCAGTTAAATTTCCTTCATTATTTACACATGCACTATTCATTTTGTCAAAGTTGTTATTATTTTTGAAATATTTTTCACATGTTGGTATGTTTCACGGTATCTTATGATATAGGCCTAAGGTACTCTTTGCTAAATAAACATACATATATATATCCTTTCTAATAATGTATTTACATAAGCATGTAACATGCTGGAAATGGAAAAACAAATCAAACAATATTTGGGGACATACAATACATAAGAATACATTTAATCAAAACTTTATCATATGGATTATCTACACAGTGAAAATTTACGCAGCACAGGGTTAAGTGACATTTAGTGCAACCTATCTAGACACAGTTTAATTCCAAGCGTAAACTTTACTACTCTCCAAAAATACAAACTATATTTTTATGCATCTTTTTATAAAGATGCACTCTCCCATATCGACTCATTCCTCAGGACATTGATGGCATGCACAGTCAGTTTTAGGTCTTGGTTTGGCCCGTTTCTAAGAGCTCATCCTCTATATTCTATATTAGTCTCACTGGATAGCATGCGGTATGGATGGCTGTGTGTCACACAGACCTCCGCTGACAGTGTGTGTGAGTCCTGTTCACTATGTCTAGGTACATTTTAGACCTGAGGAACCTGGGGTAGGAATCTTTCTCCATAAGGCCGTAGATCTTTGCCTGGACGTGGTTGAGACTGGACTGGGTTGGCTCTCGCAGGCTTTGACTGGTCACTTCACGCGTACGGAAGTCAATGTTTATCTGCACCGAAACAAGACGGAAACCCTCAATCCTTTTGTTGAAGTCTGAATACAATAAGGTAGCTAAGCATCAAAGTATTACTGTAAAAGGCAAGCTTTTGAACAAACTGTTGTCATGAATCATACACGTACTTCTCTTGGCGCCTGGACATCAATAAACTCCTTGAAGATCTTGTTGGCTTTGGAGAGTAGCTTAGATGAGCTCTTGATTTTTTTGTATTCCTCACATGCCATCCAAAATTCAATGTTCTCGTCGCTGAACTCCGTCTTGAGGAAAGCACGAAAGGCAGCGAGGCCATCTACAACACACACACACACACACACACACACACACACACGGACCAGCTTGTTAGATGGGGTACATTTTTCTATGGTAACATTGGCTCAAACACAACCAACAGCAAGATGTATTCATATGGACAAGGTATAGGATAGTTCCACTTATCATGAAACCAACTGTACAGCTTTCACAAATCACAGAATAAATTGTGAGATGTGATATTTTTGTACTTGTTGTGGATATTGTCCCAGATAGGCTGGCCTTCTGTTCTAAGGAGCCAGATATGGGATGTGAATTAAATTGCCTACCCCCCCCCCCTCCCTCCCTCTTCCTCCTCCTCCTCCTCATCCTCCTCTATGCCACTTTTTCATCAATCAAGATAAGTCATCAATTTGCTCCATGTGAATGATAACAGAGAGAGGTCTTGTTTTTCGATTGTCCATGGCATGTTGACATGCCCCCCCCCCCCCCGTCTTTCCTCCTGTCTATGTTTGCTTAACATTGTGGCCCGTAGTGGAGAAAGCAGTCCATCAGTGCTCAGCGTCAACATTAGTCACACAGCCACTTCCCGCTCCAGGGTTTGAGGAAAATCACCAGAAGGTCACAGAATAGAGTGAACAGACAGTGGACACGGGTACACAGTAATGGAAATAAAAACAACTCACAACCAGAAAAGGGACAAGGTTTACATCATTTTGTCTAACTAGTCCACTAAGGAATAGCAAAAATATATTTTGTTGTATCTCAATGTACAAGGCACAATCAATTCACAAGTCTCATTTAAAATTTTTTGCCACCAACAAAAAAGAGACATCTTGTCAAAAACACATATTGTGGATACACACAGAATAAATAGGTTGCACAGTTTGTCTTCTAACGTGGCTGTCACAAAAGCATGTGAGCCAGCCAGCAAGCTTAGAGAGCCAGAATAAATGCAATTAGCAGTGTAACAATGGAAGCAACATTATCGGAGTGAGCAAGTGTGATAATGGTGTTCCTTCTGTGAAATCCAATAAGAGGCCAATTTGAAGGCGAGAACAGGGCCACTCTGTTCTCGTTTACCACGCGTCGCGGGGACAAGCAGTTCTCCGCCACTTTTGTCGCTCATGCAACAATAAAGTAAAACGTGTGTCAGTGTGTGACGTTAACGTGTGTTGGATGTGCATGTTTGTGTGACTGGCTTCACGGTTTGTCTTTGTGATGAACCGTAAACAGGATACACAGGTGCTGCAATGTGTGAATCTTTCATTGAGGATGTGTCTATTCTTGGAAACATAAGGGTTTATGTTGAACAGCAGTCATCTATTTGATATGGAACCATAAGGTGTCATTTGGGAGAGATCACTTCATTGACATTGGTTATATTTGCTCATCTTTTGGGAATGTCACAATTAATGGAAAATCACCGTTGCAGTTGGCCTAGAAGTCAGGGCAGTGGCATTGCCTCCTCTGTCTGTAAGGTATTAGTCCTTGTCCTAGCATCTAAGGGTCCTAAACGCAGAGCTTGTCAAAGCGCTAATATCTTACTCCTGGTAGAGGTCCAAGCTGCAAAGTATCAATTTGTAACTATTTGTTGCTAGGTTGTTAGTTTTGTGTGAATTTGAGATGAGGGAACACTTCTGAATCTTGCCTAATACAGTCGAACTCAGTGATCTCTTGAAGTGACAAGAACCATTTGTAGGACTGTCTAAATTGGTGTGTGTTTGTTTGGTTGTTTTGAGGTTCTCAAACACCAACTATGGGAGAAAACGCAAAACCTTATAATTGTTCCAGAAATATATTATTGCAATAAATCATGTTATAAACATCTTGATTTTTGCCAAGTTTGAATTTTTACTCCCAATCTTTTAATCATTAAATCTAAGCTGCATGATGGAAATCTTTGAACAGATTTCACCCAAAAAAATGTTAGTTAACCTGCATTAAGAAATTCTAATGATTTTCCACTTACATTTGTGTGACAGGAGAAGATCAAAGGAGTCTGCCCACTGCACAACCTCCTCTGTTGACAGTCTGATGGGGTGACATAACATTCTTCATTGCATGACACTCTGTATATGAAGGTTGTGCTACAGTAGATGTGGCAATCAATCAATACATAACATATCTGCAATTATGCATTCCGAAGTATACATTTATTTTATTTCCATGTATGCAGCTTTTACTCATACAGTAACACACTCTGCAGCTGTAGTGAGCCCATCAACTAATGAACACGAGCAGCTATCTACTCATATCAACTGGATCTTTTAGAAGCATGGATGATTAGGGGTGTATAGGTATGGGATGCACACTTACTTGAGACACCTGGCAGCAGTGTCTTGTGCAGGAGGAAGGAATTCTGTAAAGTCACTGTAGGAATCTGACTTGTTGGAAAGGCAACCTAGCCTAGTTTTCATGGTTCTGGTCCTAAAGGAAAAAAATAAATACACACTCAGTATTAATAATAGACTGTTGCTCTACTGGTGATCTGTGACAAAGAACAGGTGTAGCAATTACACAACTCAAGCACAGCAAATACATACTGTACCTGCATGGTGAGTTTCTGTAGGTAAAACAATATCTGCACTACAGATTCCATTCATCCAACCATCCAGTTTGTGTGTGTGTGTCTGTCTCTCTATTTTGATCCTTCAAAAAGGCCATTTCCTCCTCATCAACATCTGTCAACAAACGCTTGTCCCTTGAAATTCAAGCTCAGTGTTATGTCCGTGGAGGCGTTGTGGTGGATTGTTTTGGCAACTGTCCTACAATTGGGAACATTGAATAAAATGCAGCATCTGTCTTTCATTGAATTGAAAGCACTTTGATCGAATTAACGTACTCCGCCGTTGTGCACAATAAAGCAATTTATTTTCCACGGTCTCCAACTGGACCCAAATGACATGTTCTTTACACATGCATTTGCATGTTCATGGTCGTGTTCATTTTTTGAGGTAAGGATTGAAGCACTAATCAACATAGGGTAATGAATAAGAGTCGTCTGCAGAGACATGCAGTAACGTGACAGTACAGAGACAACCACGTGTTTGACAGGCTCCTTTCTCTCTGGAAGGGAGCCGACCTCTTTTCCTCTTGCTCCTGTTGGCTGAATCCTTCATCTACATTTGCGGCAGACACGTGCCGAGCTATTTATAAAATTCACTGACAAATCCATGTAGTCAGGAGGAAGTCAGTTCATGTTCTGTTCAGTCATGCAGCGGGATAGAGTACTGGAGGGGAGTCTAAAAACAGCGGCAGAATCTTCACGCAATCCAAAGAGCAAAATTGCTCTGCATATTTTTTTCAAATACAGGCCACATTTACCATACCATTTTGAAGATGCCTGGTTTAAAAAAAGAGACAAACTAGTCTAATATATTCTCTCTTATGTGGCTGGGTGCATTGCAGGTTCACGTGCATTTATTTCTTCTTTGCCCTGTGGAGAAATGTTGCAGACTACGTTTATCCTACTTAACCTAAGTGATATGCCTGCATAAATGTTGTACTTTTTTCTGCCCTTGCACATAGAACCCACCTGTAATACAACATTAGTGTCGCCATGATTGCAAGCACAGTTTTAAAAAAGCTTGCAAATTGATGCAAATAGATTGACAAAATGCAGAAATGTATGAGTATATGCATGAGTGTGTATGTAAAGGCTGTATCTGTGTGTGTGAATTGAGCCAATGCTACCCTCTGAGTCATTCCATGTCTAAAGGATGTGCTTCCTTCCGCGGAAGCTCCACTTCCCACAAACGCGTGTGTCAAGCCATCTGATGTGATGCATCCAGCCGGAGAGAGGGAGGGATAGCGGAGGGGGAAGGGATGGAAAGCATGATGAAGGTCTGTGGGTGGGCTATTTCTGGACTCCTGGCCCTCTGCTCCACTGGTTCTGATGCGATTAGGGCCAGGACTACTCTGACTGTCTGTCTAATGCCACCTCTCCACACCTGGCCAAAAATGTGACTCCGTTTTATGTGGCAGCCAACCACCTCTGGTCCCCCATCACTTACCTGCTTTCTATTTGTGTCCATCTGTCTGCCTTTGCCATGCATTGGGCTACAATGCTCATTCAACACTGTAATCCGCCTTTCTGCAGGTTGCTGTCCTGTTGCCTGATCTCCTCCCGAGGCCCAGGGTGAAGTAGGGCCAGAGGTGCCTTCAGGCTTTTCTCCGCATGTCTAAGCCGACCTCTATTCTTACCCTGCGCCCCGTAACAAAACACCCAGCTATGACTGCTTTGATTTAACCCCCCCCCACCCACCCATCCAACCACCACCACACCTCCAAGGAGTCCTCTACCTATTTATTCTGTTGAAACGAATGTCATGTTCAAAGGGAACTAAGCATCTATCAGTAATGGAAAACTGAAATCTACCCGGGGATGCAGCTTGGAGAGAAATGAAAAGAAACGGCATGAGAGGGATTAACACGCCACACAAAGACCTGCCCACTAATGCCTACCTTGTCTCACCTCAAACTGACATCTAAATGACATCCCTTGGCAAAGCCCCTATCACTGCCAGTCACTGCAGACTTAGAACAAGGACAAGCAATGGATCACTGCACTTTCCCTGTCTAATGTAATTGCCCTAAGGCAAAGTCTACCCGCATTTAACTTGATTCATAGTTGGGTGAACACTGTTTAAGCATTTATTTGATAACTGCAGAGAGCAGCACAAGTTTAAGAAGTAAAACGTAGTCTATATATATATATTATTTACATATATATTTTTTATTGGGTTTTCCTGAAAACTGCCATGGTTTTAGTAAACATTAGAATGTTGTCTAGACAGATGTGAGCCTGAGGCAGATGAGCATGCTATTGCGGATTAATCCCTGAGGGGCATGTGAACTGTTGTAGTTTAATAATCAAGAGGATTCTCTTGATCTGTCTCTCCATCTATTCAGCCTTGTTATGCAATCAATGTATTTGGAGGATTAGCCCTGTAGAACACTCACCACCAGCCCTGGTGCTCCTTAGCTCATCTTGTTAAAAGCAGATGAGCTGGTTTTGCAACGCGGTTTAAACAGCGGGGCAATCTCTCCTCACTAAGTTTGTTGACCGTCCAAAACGTGCAGACTTCCTCTGGTGCATTGTCACATGTTTTCATGACAACAGAATACAGTGTTGACATGGAGGGGGGGGGGGGGGGGGTTTATTGTCACGATGAAGAGAAAGTGGTTGGAAAGAGGGTCGGCAAAATGAAGGCTTTAGGTGACACATGTGGATGGATCAAAGATCCTATCCACCTGTGACTCATTCACAGGCTGACATTTACAGAGCCAGGAGTCCCTCATGTCATCAGAGGTAGGGTGGGAGGGTGGGAGGGAGGGAGGGAGGGAGGGAGGAAGGGGGTGTAAAATGATTTACATTTCTGTCTACAGCACGGTAAATTAGGGCACTGGCAAAGAAAACGTTGATTTCAAATTCCTCCCCGGAATCCAAGCATGTGAGAAAGCATGCACATGCAGACGTAAATTCACACCGCATCCTTATATATAGTATATATTAATAATAATAAAAAACATGTGTTTTAGGAATGCTTATCTCAAAACCATTTGCCCAGTCAAATATTGTTCTACAAAGCAATAAAAACCATGTCTCAGTATTGTTGTTTATGGTTTCCTTTCGCATGATGACAACATCTGCTCTCATCTGAGTGTACTGGTCAATTCGGCATTCAGACAGGCTGTGCCAACACACAACATCAACCCAACACACTGGAGTTCATCACCTTCAAATCAACAAACACCTCTTCCTGTCCACGGCTAAGGCACACAAAGACAACAACATCACGGGGAGGCGGATAACGAGCCTTTACCTTGAGCCTAGTGAGCGTGTGTGAGGTCAGGTGGACTCTCTGTCGTCAACGTGCGCTGGAGAGGAAGCAGCCTGTCTCTCTGATGCCTGCGTGAGAGCGCGTCTCTGATGGTGGTATGCGCGTCTCTTTTGGCTGTGATGGCACCACGCTTTGCAGAGCTCTCCGGCGTCTGGGATGCCAGAGTGTGGGAGCTACAAGGCATGCTCATCGGTGTGAAAAACGTGGTGGAGAGAGGCACAGAGATAGAGCGGGCGAGAAGAGGGAGGATGGGGTGGGCTATGTTTGCACAGTGAAATCTCTAAGGACAACCCAGGTTCTTGCAACACAGGGGGTTATCGTGATGTTCACTGATGCTCCAAAAGGTAGATGAGGACAGATAGAACTTTTGAGGAAGGTTTTATAGTACGTAAAAAAGTAATACATCAATACAATATGATTATTAACTCTTGCAAAAGCAATGCGCAGCAGGGTAAAAATTAAAGAGTCTGGATGGGAGTAAATGAGATGATGAACCCAGGAGGAAGTATAGATGGAATGTGCAAACATAAGAGCAACCGTGCCAACTGAGTCTCATCAGAAAAAAATATTACCTTACATATTAAAAACAGACAGAGATAAACACACACACACACACCCACACACACACACACACACACACACACACACACACACACACACACACACACACACACACACACACACACACACACACACACACACAATCTATAATGATATTCTGAAATTCTTAAATTAAATTGAATTGTGCAGGAGAAACTTCAGCATATTTCCGATTTGCAAACCTTACAATACACCAATGTCCAATTGATGGAGTGACAGTTGGTGTTTTTATTTATAGTGCCAGAATGTCCTCTTCACACTGTCGGGCGGATACACTTCCATTCCCAAGTGAAACAGGACAGTGGATCCCACTTAACACATGGTACAACTGAATCGTCACCCATCCATTATGCAGTACGTGTGCAAAAACATACATTTATTTGAAAGTTTTATGTTACAAGTTACAACAGAGAACTTTCTGGTGACATAAAGGTCTACCTGGGGAGAATTAAATCAGGGTTTTCCTTCCTGCTTCCGCTTCCTCAGTCCACCTACACCAGGCAGGAGACTGCATTTGTTATCTGTTGAGCAGAGAATAAAGGCAAAGTTAAGGGAAACGACCGCCCACGTCAATGACACATTGCCTTTGGAATGCTACGGTGTAGAGCTACATTTGAAGATCTCTTTGCATTTCTGGGTCTTTCATAATATATTTGTTCTCTCTCTCTCTCTCCCCCCCTCTTTCTTTCATTGTCACTCTCTTTCTCTCTCTTGTCTGTCTGTCCGTTCGTCCGCCCGTTTGTCCGTTTTACTCTTATTTTCTATTTTCTTTTTGTGCTATTCACTCACTCACTCACTCACTCACTCACTCACTCACTCACTCACTCACTCACCCATTATTCATATTATGATTATGTCATTCGCACTCAGTGTTAAAGGTAATAAGAACTGTCTGTTGTCTGACTCCTATAAATAGGTGCAATCCTTTCAGTACAGCACATCTCATTTTCACAAAATGATTGCTGGATTTGCTATGTAGGCCATCCTACATTATTTTTTTTTTGTCTAGACTCTTCATGACTGTTATCCAGTTTGAATTTATGTCTGGCCTTGATGAAGGCAGAGGTGTATGCTACATGACTGGTTAGACAAAAATGGTCTTGATTCTGAGAAACCTTAGGTACACTGACTCATACTTATTCAAAATAATATAATCCCGGCTAATAAGAGCTGACAAGTCTAAAAATAGTCGAAGGATGAGTGGTGAGTGGGCGAGGCTTGCTAAATTTAAAGCAATGAAGGCTGGTTTCCAAGCCCAGCTAGCCAGTCAACTGTTATCTGATCAGACAGGGAAGAGCCCTGTGTGAAGTCTTAATGGAATTGGTTTTGAGATCAGTGCACTCATAACAGCGACTCAGGCTGTCAATGTCTGATGTTATTCTCAGTCTGAAATTGATAAAACAGCTATTGCTCTGCCACCTGTAAAAAAAAAGAAAAAAAAAGTTGTTTTCCAAGGTTGTGTAAGCTATAACAGCATGAAACCCCAGGGAAATAGCGTTACAGGCAGCCATTGTTAGCAGCAGGACAGTGTTCTACGGTCACGTCAAAGGGCTCAGTGGGTCTGATAAAGGAACCAGAGGACCTCATCATGGCAAAGGTGTCACCCTCGGGGGCTAAAACAAAAAAACTCTGGAAGATTTGCTTTTAGCTTCAATACTGATACTCTTTATTCCAGACTAACGCCCTGCCATGAACCCCGTGTCTCTGAGCTTCATTGAAACAAGAAAAAAAAAACACAGCATGTGACTGTGTCCCACGTGTTTGACTGCTGCTCTACCGTTACCCCTGCTGACATTACAGAGCGTGCACATTTCTGCCAATACAATTTAACAGGTTCTTTTTTGGAGGCGTGATCAATGGATGTCTGTGCCAGTTGATGGGATAGTAAGGACGCAATGTCAGGAACACACGCACCCTGTCAGCAGCAGCTATCAATTAAGCAGCGGTTGGAAAGTGCCAGCTCCGTCACCCACACGGCGTTTGATCTATTGGACTGGGGAACAGCGGAGGAGCATCTCCCCCTTCTCAGACCTCGACTCAGGCAAAGGAATCTCCTAATTTGGGCATCTGTGATTACAAACATTGATAGACCAGACTGTGTTTGGATGCAGCTTTAGAAGTGGATGGGGCAAGCAGTTCAGGGAACCAAGGAAAATAAAACACAACATTTTGTTCAGGTTCTTGCCGACTTTGTTTATAAGCACAGCCTAATTCCTTTCCTTTTTGGTAACCTTGTGACACAAGAGGCGCTGATACAGTGCCAGTTTTTAGAAGAGAATGTTTACTTTGACCATGTGATCTGGGAGACAAACTTTAGTTTGTTATTTTAACACATCTTAATTCATCCTTAGCCTAAGGATAAATGAATATGAAAAATTGTTTCAACAAAAGAGTGGGGGCAAGGATAAACAAAGAAAACATTGAAAACTTAAAGCTCGCTCAACGATAGAGCAGTGCCTCAGAGGAAAACGGTATGACATCGTCAGCTCTGTATTGCACATAATGTGTTTGTTGTTCATAAGGGGACCATGCCTCGCGATGCCCATACAGTATGTGAAAGCTACAGACAACATTACTGCAAAATACAGTTTGGCATCACTGAACACACCTACAGCATTATCTTTAGCATGTAAAGCGGCTTAGCCCACGGTGAAGATCCTCATATGAATAGGGATATTAGCACGATTAAGGCCGACCCACTCATTTCATTAAGAATATGCTAGACTCTTCTCTCCCTCCTTGACTCTTAATGAAATCATTACTGTGATAATTATAGGTAAGCCATGACCACCCATACCGCTATGAGGCATTTCCTATTTAAGATGTATAATCCTCCTTGACAGAGTTTGTTGGAGTTAGTGGGTTCACTTTACTGGGTTGTCTGGACGCATGCTGTGTGATACTTGTATAACAGGAAAAAGGTCAGTAATGAGCTTGGCATCATTCTCCTCATGGAGGACGACCACCTGTTATGAAGTCATAATACTTAGGCCTTTTCGGCGAAAAGGGTGTTTACAGCATAATTGATTAGTCTTCTCTGCACAGATACATACACACATGCACACGCACACACACACACACACACACACACACACACACACACACACACACACACAAATATGCACAAGCACACACATACACACTTAGACACGCACACACATACACACACACACACGCACACACACTCACACACTCAAGTACACAAACACAATCTTATTGCGAATGGCTCGTCAACAGTGTCACCATTTACAAACATAATCTATATCAAAACACATTAACTGGAACAATTGTTATACATTTTTGGGAAACAAGAGCATAGTTCACTGTATGTTCACGTCTTTTCTACAATAAATACTGCCGTTGGGGAACTTGTAAACCCTGTGTTATTTATCGAACTAGTTTGCTAAGTTTTTGAATGATATTTCTATAATGTTTTGAGGCAGTACAGAGAATTCTCTTATTGTACTTCAGTGATTCCAAATCCCTTGCATCAGTGTTGCTGTAGTCTGATCTAAGACATTTTAGGTACTGTATCTTACGTACTGTACTTCTTTAACACACAAGTTGCCTTACGTGCCACACAAAAAACAAGTGTAAAGAAATACAGAAAGGCTGTACATCTGTGAGGGGAGCGGGGACATGCCCGGTGTGAATATGTGTGGTTGCAGTGTTCTCTAGTGGTTTCAATATAGTCTTGCATTTTATAACAAATCACGTACATTTTCACCGAGACACACTTGCTTTGCCGGATGAGCTGATCTGTAAATACATCCAGCAAAATCCAGTAAAATAAAATAAAAATTGGGGGTTTACAAGGACAAATTTATATGTCCGTTTTGTGAGACTGTGTGTGGGCTGTTTGTTTACTATCCTTGGCAACTGGCAGGGCTGTGTTTCACCACAGAGTGTACTCCTCTGACCAGGAACAACAGTATTGCCATAGCTTCAGAGTTGTCGACATACACCAATAACTGCTGTGGAACATAACACACCGAACTATGAAAACAAAGCTTTGTGCAGGACTGTACCAATATACTTGTCCACAGTAATGCCTTTGTCTACAGGATGAGCTGCAGGGTTTTTGTATTGACTACAATGCAGTGAGGAGACTGTAAAATTGCACCCATAAAGATGTTGAACCCAATCACAAGGGCATAGCATTTCCTGCTTAGACGTCCAACATCAAATAATAATCCTCAACGACATTGCTTGTCCCCCAGTTTAGGCAGATGAGTGAGGGTGCTGTTGCTCTAAATGCAAGTAACTAACAACATTTAGACAGCTTTGCAGAAAGTGTGCCATCTGTATCAGAATCAGGTCTTACAGGTAAGGTCCAACAGGTACAGCCCTTGCCACCAGCGCTGAGAATCCCCTAGGATAAACTGCCCACAAACAGAACAATTTAGAGTGATATGTATGACCCACAGCGATGTGTTCCGCTGCCTCTACAGGAAAGAAAAGACAGTACAGGTGATTTTAGAGGAAGTCTGTCTGACTAATGTAATACATTTTACGATTTTCTTAACTATTTTTTTTCCTAGAAAGACTATGTAATCTTATAAAAAAAATTGATAAAAGACAGAATATTTGCACAAAAGAAATAAAAGCTAAACACCATCAGAACTGAGTTCTACACAATTCATATTCAAACCAAATTCTTCCATCCATTCAAAATCTCAACAGCAAGATCAAGCCTTTGCTCTCGTAATACAGAAAAGCAAATTCCTTCTTGCAGTACGTAATCAATTACAATAGGGAGAAGTGTTGGTTATAATTGCTCCCATCACAGCCAACATTTTATCAGCCCACTCAGGGTGGGTTAATCAATATTAATAGTGTTTCTTAAGCAGCACTGACTGCTCTCTGTTTAAGGGATTTATTCAATCCCCCTGCTTGTTGAGAGTAACAAGGCCTAATAAAGAGATTTACACTACAGGACAGAAAGGCTTCCATCAGGACTGGACCCATCGGACCTGAAGCCTGACCTGCTAATAGCCCAGCTATGGTACTGATCCATGCACGAGGCCAGGTACTAACAGCAATTATAATATAATGGGCTGGGACACTGTCTGGTAATTATTAAACTGGTCCTAAACCCTGGCAGAAGGCACATGCACACACAAAATGATGTGTGGAAACTGTAAGTGGACTTCCAGGGATGGGAAAAATGGTCCCTGGCTGCTGCCACCTTTACTTTACACAGTGTAGCTGTATTTATAGAGGTTGCATGTGTATGTCTTGATATAACAAAATCTAGAATATACAAACATTAGCTGTCTAGGAATATGCTAAGCAGAAGGATACATATAATTACTGTGAAAAGTAACCATTTTATGTATTAAAATTAATAGCAAAAAAATGAAACAGCCTCAAGATAGGGTAGTTATTTTTCATTGGTAGTTGACAGAACACGAGTTGCAAAGTGACTCTTGAGGGAAATATAAGCACTGTGAAAGGCCCTGCAGCTTGATTGCATGTTGGACGGAAGCATTTACAACTGAAAGACACCCAGCAGGTTGTGATTTACACAGAATAATTGCTTGTGGTTTCCAGGGAATGCAGGAATGTTGCTGCACCGTAATCAATAAAACTGCAATGACTAGATCGTAACAGCTGGCCAGATCCATCTGGAGAATAGAGCAGGTAATTAGACAGTCTAATTAATGCGGTTGTTATTGTTTGAGGCATATTGGAACTTTTGAAATAGTGACAGCAGAATGCAGAATGGTTTGTTATTTTTTCATGTCCTACGCTTTGGGTGAGGAGAAGGATGGGTTTAACAGCATGGTGTATACGCTCCCAAAATGTGTATGGGTTTCTTGCGTTATGCTTACTGCGGTCCAATACAATATCAGGGAGTACAAACGATATTATATTTAAAAATATCTTCAGTCATGGGCCGTTTGGTTGGCTAAAAGTGTGGCAACACCATCGATTCCTCTATTGTAGCGGTGAAGTTCCCATGGGGTTGTTTGGATGCCCAGAGAAGCTGCACGCAGCCTGTGATCTGTTCGAAGCCTCCTCTCCCAGCAGACAGCTACAAAGAAAAAAGGAGCATATCTATGGAGGGTTGACATTCTTTGCAATGCATCACAGAGCCTTGTACCTTGGGAAATCGGTCACCATAAAGGCAGGGATGGCATGGAGTAGGCCCAAACCGGAATTAAATAACTTTTAAAAAAGAATCACAAATATTTTTTTTTGTTTTTGGTTTAATGCTGTTTAACATTTGTACCGTCAATATTCCAAGATACAAAATTCACCATATACGTTGGTGCATAACGGTTTTGTCTTCTCTTTTTCTTGCATTGTACAATGAGAAATGTCATAAGGAATGGATGACTGGGCCTCCATGTGGTGCAGAAACCATTGACACATGGCCGCAGCGTGGGGGCCATGGCTGCCTGCACGATGGAGCCAGCGCTCCCCAGGGAAGTACCAGAGCGTCTAGGTGAGCGCAGTAACAAAAAAAATGGGCTGGTTAATGTGCGATATGGAGGCCCAGATAAGCCAGAGGTGAGAGTGACAGGGAAGTCATCTGTTTCTGTGGTTGTTATTTCTCCCCTTGGGTTCTCTCGGGCTCTCTATGACACAGGGTGTGAGAGTCTTTAGAGAGTCCATAGTTCCTCACCAGGTTTGTTACTGTGGTGGTGCTGCTGGGTAGGTAATAGAAAGGTTTGAGTCAGTGAGATGAGATGCTAATTAGCCTATAATTGCACATTTCGAGCAGCTGTGGGGTGTTGCTTTTCACTACAAGATTTCTTTTTTTTCCAAACCTGCATTTCTTTGAAAATTATAAATGAAGCACGGATCCACACATTGTAGGGAGCTCCATGGCTTTATTAATGTCGTGATTTTGAGAGCAGTGGTGGTCTGTTACACTGTAATCACATATCACCCCATGGGCCTCTTATTACTATCAGCAGGACAGCGTCTTTTCTCCAATTTCCCCTTTTTATCATTTCGCCCTTGCGCCTTTGTGTTCCTGGAAGAGCACCATGGCCTGGTTGGCTATCTGCTGGGGTGGTTAGGGCTGATGGTCGATGGTCAAAGTGGATGTGAAAATCACACACTGCCAGCAGGAACCAGCACAACGGGGGACGACTGGCCTGAATCGCAGAAGCACCAAATTTATGGCACATGTTCTTATTTTTATGTATGTATACATACTGTATATGCTTTTATTATTTCATCCTTAAACCTTTTTTTTGTTTACCAGCCTGCAATGTCTCTGCCTCTATTCCCCAATCCCTGCTGTCACAGCATTTGAACGTGCTGGGGACAGGAGGCTGACTTTGAGACAAACGGTGGGTGACATGGTCGTGTTTGTCTGGTCCAGATAAGGCAGTGATTGGCTTGCCCGCCTGCATAGCAAAACTCACACTGTGGCAGGCTGATAAGACGGGAGAAGTTACAGAAACATGTTTTCACTTTTACCTCACAGCTTTATGGATGTGATTTCCTTGAAGGTTTGCTGGAGGGAGAACAGATAGATAGTATATACATTGAATGAGGTTTTTTATTCCTGGTGTAATGTAGAGGGTGGTTCTATTCACGTTGAAACAGTCTAGCACTTGATACAACCCAAACAGGTGCCACAAAGTGCTTAGCCTTGGATTGAGTGTAGAGTGTTAAAACAACATTATAATCCATCTTGACAAGACAGATATCGATCTCCTGACTGAGAATGTGGGATCTGAAAGGATTAGGAAACAGATAAAATGGCAGCTTTTTAGAAAGCCTCTAAGGCTGCCATACTTTATGCTGCTGTTGAATTCATAGCCATCCGTATCCTCTAGAGGGAGCTCTTGCTTCGTTGCATGGTGCCAGATGAGGAATGCCATCTTTTTGATAGTTGTGACAATCTCAGCTGCAAACTTGTAAAAGCAGGTTTAAAAAAAAGACTGACAGGCAGCGTAACTCTTTCTCCAGATGTCCTTACTGTGACGCCATCTGGCACTGCTAATTAAAGGGACGATGACCATTGCAATTAGAGATATTTAACGATTTATTGTCTTTACACATTTCCCTGTTAAGTTTGCCCATATGTTTTACATTCTCTAATAGACCTAAAATTTAGACCTATGTTCTATGTGATCTGAACTGAAGAACTGAAGTCCCCTATATTAATGAAGCACACACAAATAAATATACCACAGAGCAGTACAAAATAATAATAGCTAAGAGCGAGTGATATGAAGTGTCTCCACAAACATAGAAGGGATAGCATCATAGCATTTCAGCTAAGCTCTTTTGACATTTTGTTTCCAGTACCAGGGGATCTGTTATTCTTTACTGTAATCAAATTGCATTTTGTGAATATAGTCTCTCAAAGCTCTGGTTTACCAAAGGTGTTTATCTGGCTGAGTTTGGACAAAGCTTGACTTTGACAACATCAATATAGTAAGTAATAGATATATTAGATAGAGCAAATTTTCATGTATAGTGTTTTATTCCGTATTTCATGATAAATGCCAATTATGGTTGGTGAGAGTGGTTTCGTATTTGATTTATTGGAAACTGACGGCCGAAGCACAGTGGTGAGATTTTTTACACTCCTCCTGTCAGTCGTTTGTGAAGAGCATTATAAGGCTTTCAAATGGAAATGAATTATTATCTGGGATACGTGGTGAAATACCGAACAGGAGTCATTTTATTATTGGACATGCATGGGAAGCTGGAATCAGAATTTGTGGAATGAAATGCAGCAATAACAACGAGGCGAGCTAATTACTTCTTGTGAATAGCCAAGCAAATAGCTTACTGTGAAATATCATTTCCATCACCTGTGGGATGAAAGGGCACACACCATGCTGTATCTTGGAACAAAAGACTGCTGAAATTAAAATGTCACCAAACATCAATACATCAAAGCCCGCATATGTAGCCCAAAGCAAGCCCTTCAAAAAAAGAAAATCGACTGATTAGACCCTTACCATAATGTCATCTTTTGGCTTCCCGGTTTAACTCGGCACACTTAGCCAAGTGAACGGTTGTCGATACAGGCCTGAGCCCTTTGGTGACGACATGAAACAGAGAAAGGAATTGGAAAACAAGATTTGACGCGGAAATATTCACGCCTTTTAGAACACATCTATTAGACGCCATGCATAAGAATTAATTAGAGTTGGTTAGGACGGCACGGAGGCCGCGACTGCAATTAATCAAGGTCAGCGGCGTGTTGACGTCACTTAGGACTTGCAGAGCTCTTAGAGTGATGAGTGTCGGTGTCTGCTGGAGCGCACCGGATGGTTAATGTTCTCCACCACCCCCGTGCTCCATCAGAGATGAGTTCCCTGACTGGGGGGAAGGATGAGGGAGCCGTGTCACGTCAGGCCCCACCGAGTGCTGTCTCTCGCTCCCCTCCACTCTGATTCAATTCAATAGCCTGTACCTCCCAGGCTGCTGTACCGAGGCTGCAAATATAGAAATCTGTACGTCCTGTTATTTTGTGTGGTCGTGCGCGTGTGTGTGTGTGTGTGTGTGTGTGTGTGTGTGAGAGAGAGAGTGTGTGTTTTGTTGGGGGGTGGACGGTTGTGTTTGCACACGCCTCTCTACTTTGTTCATGTTTTTTTTTGTTCTAGTAATGGCATGCTCACCTTCTATCGCTCTAAACCCCCCCCCCTCCCCTCTCCCCACCACCACCACCACCTCCCACCCCATGCCGCCGTGCCTCTTTATTTCTCTCTCGTTCTTTTTCTCTGTCTTTGAGACTTCATGCTGCGGTTGTCACTGCTCTCCTTTTCTCCCTGTCTTGTAGAAACTGACAGGTCCGAGAGGGAGAGATTAACGTTAACTTAGCTGTTTCCCTCCTTGATTTTCCCCTGGTACTTTGCTTGTCTCCTCAACAGCTCCGAAATGAGCCCTCCAGGCTGATTTTGCAATCAACTAATCAAACTCCATTCAGTGGCCTCTCAGCTGGGGCTCTACACATTTCACTTACTAGATTTGAATGAGCCGTAAGGTCACTGGGTTTTTAGCAGAGCAGCTCTCACAAATCAACAGAAGGCCGATCCGTTTCTGACCTTTCCCTTGTTATGTAATGTCTACGTGTTAATAAAACAAGCATCGAGCAAGCATTGTAAAAGCCACGCGCCGATGAATTCCACCTTTAAAAACCTCTCTAATTCTTCTAAGCTAAATGCTTTTTTTCCAAACTGTGCAAATACTAATTACAAATTTAGTCCTATTAATACATGTTAATGGGAAACATTTAATATACAAGTCCGGAAGAGATAATCAATGATGCATTTGAGGCAACAAAAAAGCCGCACTTGCTGTTTGATTTTGGCATTAATTATCTTAATGAAAAGGAAATGTGCAGTGAATCAATTAAGGTCAAAACTAGCTACAGGCGGGTACATTTTGAATTAAAAATGCTTCAATTAATAATATGCTGGTCTGAAAGACGCTGTTTTTATAAACTATTCATTTATGATGACTTTGCTCTCAAAGTTTACCTTAGTGTTAGTGTTGAATTCGCAACGCTCAGACCTTTTTAAATTAGTGTCTGGGTGTTTTAAATGACAGCCATCTTTGTTAAACAAGATTAATCGGCTCTCCTTAGATAAGGACAGAGAAAGCACTGTAGGTTATTTTCTTTTGAATGCTGGCCAGTTAGTAATAACCTCAACTTAACCCGCCAGTAGTAATATTAGGTTCCTGAACAGACGTTTTCGGCCTCCCGGATGGCTCCTTTCAGCTGCTGTTCTGGCACGTCTGCCTCAGAGTGAGGCCAGCCGATGAGAGCCAAACCATGAGCTCTGTCAGTGCTCTGGTCCCTGATTCATCGGATCATTGTGAACATAAGGGCAGCTAAGATGTCTAAAAATAGCCCCTGACTTCACCTTGAAGGTGAGAATAGCTGTGAGCAGCAGCCCGAGGTCCTGATGAGAGGAGAGCCTCTCTCGCCTAACTAAGCCTCCCTGTCAGGATGGAGCCACACTCATAGCTTTGGCTTGTAATTGCTTCACAAGACTGGTCACTGAGCTCACGCCTGTTAGTGGAGCACCGGAGTGGAACACAACATTTTCAGTTTCAATCAAGTCCATGAGAGCATCCACAAAACATCTGAGATGTTTGGACTCTTCAGGGTGAGCTGAGGAGCTCATGTGGAAGGGGGTTGCTGTAGATGAGGATTTATTGGACTCCCTTTCTCTTGTGTATTTGCTTGTTTGAATTATAATGTTCAGGTTAGGAACGTTTCCGTTGGGTTCTCACACAAAGACACATACTGAAAGGATTACACAGGCTATATGGTCTTAAAAGGAGATAAGCTCAAGTTTGACAGACTTGAGAAAACCGTCAATCAACTTGTTACATTGTATTAGGGTTGCTGTCGGTGGTGCATTCACAAGGTTTGACAAAATACTCAGGCTCTATCAAATTAAATGTCACTGCAAATGGGAAAATTAATAAGCAGTTTGGGTGTATATTGCCAAAATGAGTGTCTGTAAATGTACAGCTGAGGGATCTGAAGGGTCAAACCAGTAATTACTGTGTCCTTCAAATTCAGTCTGAATCCATTAAACCCCCCCCCCCCCCCATTACACCCCCCTCCACTACCACCACCACCAAAAAGAACTGCATGAGTTGAGACCATTTTCATTCTTAGGAATGTGAGCGGGCTTATTAAAACGATTAGCTAATACTTAAATACCATGAACATAAATAATGTACATGTTTTTTTGTCAAGAAGACAGATGAAGTAAGCGTTGTCCACGCTGAAACAGGTTGCGCTTTGAGGTTGGTCATCTGGGCATCAAAATGAAATTGGTTATTCTGGACCAGAAAAAAGCTTGCATAAAATTTTATGGACTTGTGTTATGGGTGGACTGATTAAATCCTAGAGTGTAGCTGCTGTGCACTGTGGGTAGCCGTGCGCTCCCCCTTGGCAGGCTGTAGCTGGGAGCTGCCAACCTCCATATCTCTGCCATCCCTTCAACCCGCCAGTTTGTTAACTAACTTTCCTGACTCTCTGAACTCTTTGCCTTCAACCCCGCTGCTCCCTCCCCTTCTCCACCGCTCGGCCAAAGGTTTCGACTGCTTTCTCCTCTCCGCATCTGTCAGCGGAGCCGAGGGCCTCATCCCCCTTCGGCTGCAAACCCTCCTCTTACTTCTGCTTGTCCGTACTGCAGGTTTCTCTGCTTTCACTTTGTCTTTGCACTCTCTTCCGTCACCATTACACAGTACTATACTGCGGCGCTGCTTCCACCGACCGACACGAACGCACAGTCACACATAACGTCGAAACGCACGCACGCACGCGTGCACACACACACACACACACACACACACACACACACACACACACACACACATCATATTGTGATTCCAGATCTCTTTATCTCTATCTCTTTCTTTCAGTCTCTCTCTCTCTCTCTCTCTTAGGTCAGGTCAAAGACAAATCCATGTGTCATCATGAGCAAGTCTGACACTATGTTGAAAAGGGCAAGACATTTTCTCCATCACTCTGGCAGAGCACTCTATTGTCTGTCAATTCTCTGCACATGGTCTGTCAAAGGAGCTCCCCCAGAACCAGTGGCACGGGCCATGTTGGACATGAAACAGAGCCACGGAGGCTCCAGATGGACACAGTCAGATACGGCCTAATAGAGACCTGTGGTCTGATAAAGCCTGGTTGTTTGGTTGTGCTCTGGGGACGTGCTACGCAGCACTTTCCTGCAGACCCTACCTGTGTTGACGCTGACGTGTTTATGTTTATCTGTCATTGTTTGCTCAAGTCCAACAACAAACACAGGCAGTGTTCCGGAGGCAGTGTCACATCTTGCAGGCCTCCGCGACCTCGCCTCCAGTCAAGACTGCACACCGTTTCCATGGCTCCAGCTCGCTGAGTTTGACAACCAGTCCGACAGACGACGGGGTTGTTCCATGTTACTGTAGGTAAATCAGGTACATCAGGGTGGGCTGGGCCCGCCTTGCTTTTCTGGGACTCAGGTACCTCCAAGGCTGAAGGAAAATAAAGGGATTTGCTTGCTGACTGTCAAACCTCACATAGTGCACAAACACAGCAACACAAACATATTTCAGTATGTGCCATTATAATACAACTGTAAACAGACAGACATCAGCTCTAAGGCAAATGCAACTATGTGAAAAGTGTGTTTGTGTTATGCTGGATTTCATAACGATTTCTTGTCAAAATGACAGGAAACAAGCGTTTTTTTCGTAGTTTTTTTTTACATTTGGTGGTAGCTAAAGTACATTGTAGTAAGAAAATTCAGCTTAAAAGCCAGTTAACATTTGCCAATAATCTATAATTGTCTTAATAAAAAAGAGCTGCGTGCGTGTACCTTTGCTCCACCCAAACAGTCGTACTGAAAACCCCCACCTGAGACACTGGCCGTGCAAATAGATAATTACTCTTCCCATGAGTCCAGACTGCCATGGCTCTGGACGGAAGGTTGAAAACGTGTTTGTAGACCTTTGATCCCACAGAAGCTTAAGATCTCTCGGAGGAATTAGACGTTGACTTTTTTGCCTGTTTAATGAAATAGTTT
Source organism: Galaxias olidus (assembly GCA_026901105.3). NCBI lineage: Eukaryota > Metazoa > Chordata > Actinopteri > Galaxiiformes > Galaxiidae > Galaxias > Galaxias olidus. Next base: position 402,586 of record JAPMUY010008245.1, on the reverse strand, counting down.
AATTGATTTTGTTGTTCAAACAGGGAAGGTGGGGAATAAATTTCAGCACCCTGTAGTACCACACAAAAACAGGGTTTCGACCAACATTGCTATCGATTTTGCTGTTTGCATTTACAAAGCATGTGAGTGCAGGCAAAGGAACAACAACCACACAAACCCCTCTCTCATAAACACACACACACACACACACACACACACACACACACACACACACACACACACACACACACACACACACACACACACACACACACACACACACACACACACACACACACACACACAGATATTGTAACCACAAATATATTCAAACCTACTGCTGGGGTTTTGATAACGAATAAAAATACAATTTGCTGCTGATGAATGTAGATAAAGTTTGTCCTGCATGTGCTTTACATAACAAAACATGCTATAGTTTCTCATAGGCACTCTGCAATACATCTAGGAATCTCTGTACACTATACAATACAAAGACACCTGGTAAAGCTGACAGATTACATGCAATAACACTACACTGCACTGAATAATTGATTCCTTACTTTGTGGTTAAGGAAGGGTTTCCAGGGCAACCAGAAAAGCACAGTTCTGGTGGATATATGCCTATGTATGCACAGGGGATTTTTTCTTCTCTGACAAGACAGTCTAATTTGTGGCAAAAGCTCGGTACTAAGGTGTGCCTCCACATGGCTCAGCTTGCGATGTTTAACTTGGAGGCTCCACTGTGCTCTCTCGTGCCTAAATCACCTGCTCCTCTGGCCCAGAGGGAAGATGCCGAGGGAGGGCCCAGTGGACCACAGGGTTAACCTTTTCACTTACACTCTAATGAAGGTGAAATGGCTGCTTATTGGTGTAAGGAAGGTCAGCTGACCCTGGCCATTCTTTAACATAAATCCGCTGTGTAACATGTATTAAATGGAACTGAAATGGGCCAACTTCAACCCCCCTCCTCTTTTTCTTCATTTCCTTTTCCAGAGGCAGCAGACTAGTAACTATACTTGAAATCATTCCAGTTGAGCTCAACCATATTGAGCTGATTCAGATGACCGGATTCTGTGAGTGGCTCATTCCTCATCTACCAACTATTCAGGATCCTACTGATTAAAAGCACCTCAAGCCACTGGGTTCATTTGAGGCTTTCTAAAAGGCGGAATGTCATGGAAGGATGTTTACTTGTTGATGCATCTTACAGACGAAACAGATGGGAACGACGGCTCCATTGAGAGAAATGTAGACAGGGACAGCTCCGATATCAATCTGTAAATGGCTCTCGCTTACCAGAGGCACAGGAGCTCTCTAGCACTCATTAATCTGCCTTTTATTAAACAAAAGCAGCCACCGGTGCTGCCTAAGAGGAACATAGATAAAGCAGACAGGAAGATAGACTGTTTGTTCAACTCGCCCTCTCCTCGTACCACATTCAACACGGTAATGAGAAAAACTCCTGCAATATAAAAAGACTGATTGAAAATATCCACCTTTTAAATATTGCGTGCGGGTCTAATGTTCTTTGAGTTGTTGTTGTTGTATCTGGGAAAGCAAAGCAGCCTCAGGCAAGAGCATTTCCAAACACGAATGTACTACTGTGCAGGGCAAGGGTAAGGTGAATTAGCACCCGTCTGTGATGTAATTACTCGTGTTTGGCACTGACTTTCAAAGAACCACAGACAATTTTTAGGGGTCATTTTCTAGGCCACTAGTTTGTGTTAAAGCTATTTTAGCTGTTAGGATAATCGAACTCAATGTAACAATGACAACTGCCTGACGTACAGCGGCTTTCATTCAACAACAAAGGGGTTTGTCGTTATTTTTCGGTTGTTTTTGAGAGAGGAATTAATTGAAATAAAAACAATGGCGCCTCAGTGCCACAAAACAATGAGAGGAGTTGCATCAATTCCAAAAGGAGACCTTAATGGGTAGCAGCTCACCCCGGGGACCACACTCCCAGCTTATTGGTCATCTATTCACCAGACAGGCCGTAGCCAATCAGCCAATTAGAGCACTATAACAGTCTTTACAAGCCTGCATCCCAGGCAGGAGAGATGGCTATGTCACATAATCATAACAATGATGAATACGGCTACAGGTTTACAGGCGCTGGCTTTGTAACCAAGAGTTCGAGGTGCCCGTGACATACTCACTCAGACAGAATGAACAGAACGACCCCCAAATTCGCATCCTATGACGCAAACTACCATAACGGCAGGAAAAGGTGAATATTTAATAAAGTCGGACGTCAGTGAGGGCCAGTTAATAGCGGCTCTCACTGCTTCTAACAAAGAAACGACCAGAGCCAGCTCAATCGGACTTAACTTAACCTACCATAATTGGCTGTCTGAGGAGGGGCAAGCTCTAGCTCTTTCATGTACTACACACTGGCTACAGGGCAGTTTATTGAGTAGCATAAGTCCATTATATCCTGCAATTATAAATCTGCCCACTTCACCACCATAAAAGCAGATCTGGATCAGCATTAGTTGGCTGGCTCCCGTCCATGCTTCTTTCATGGCTGCTAAGCACCCCTGATTGTACAGCACATTATCTACTTCACGGTGAATGTTGATCATTTGGAGCACTCTGCATTTTAATGGCAGACTAGAGGCTGACCCACGCATCAAAGGATTTAACCACTGACTAACTGCAAGTTTTTTAACGACAACACAACATCACACGCCTGGAAGTCTCAGGTTGGCTGGTACATGGTAAGCTGGTACACCAGGCCGAGACATGGACGTTGTACAAGACTTTAATTGGGAATCTATGGAACATCTCATGCTGACTTTCAGATGTCAGGGAAAGACTCAAGTAAAACTTGTCTCGTTAGCAGGGCATCTCGTTAATGTTTCAGAGGATCCCCTCTAGGATTTGATAATGCGTCGGCAAAGTTACCCATTGCGCTTCTTGCATACAGCATTTGTAATCTCTAATTGCCAGCTACCATTTATCCTCAGTTCCCTCTCCAGTCACCTCCATTATATTTTCAACAGAGCTCTAACATAGTGCCAAATTACGTGGGAAAGACCAGGTCTTCTTTTCTATACATAACAGCCATGCTCAACCCTAACAGCCACACAACCCTTTTCTGCTCTGATGTTTTTAATGCAAGTTTTTGTTTAGCCAGCAAAGCTTAGCTGAGAAAAGATAGGGACCCACGATTAGCTATCTGCTGTGCAGACTGTAGCCACTGGCCACTTTGAATAGAGCAGAGCAGAGACAGGCTTCGCCCCAGTGAGTCGTTATCGCTCTGGTTTGGAAGGGGCTCCCGATAACAGGTATGCATACTAAAAATATATCTCATGCACAGAATTCTTTTTCTTAAGGTGCATACAGTTCTCAAATCAAATCATCAGTATTTCAAAACTAACTTGACTTTTGACTTTGTCAGTCAGAAAGAATAACTTGATGTGCTATTCAAATCGAATATGAATTATGAACGAAGTATTACCAATGCTACAGTAAAAAATAGACACATACATCGTTCATGTCTTTAGTTAAAAGTCAGCCAATAATATTCTCCGCTGGGCAACTCAGACATTTGACATTGCTTCCATTCCATCTGGAATCATGGTAATTATGCACAAATGGAATACAAGAACTGAACTTGACGGATTGTGAAGAAGGAGAATCTCTCTCTCTCTCCTTTTCCCTCTCTCTCTCTCTCTCTCTCTCTCTCTCTCTCTCTCTCTCTCTCACCCATCCATTATCCATTTCTATCTATACTGTAATTCCTTCTCTCCCTGTCATCGGAGGCATCGCTGGTGCCTGCTCCATATTCATGCCAAGCCTGTTTTTCTGAGAGATCCCTGATCCTCTTCTCTAGCACCCTGCACTCATCTCAACCCCACCTTGGCCCTTTTATGTGTTACTGCTTTGCCATGTATCCCACCCTCACAGCCATAAAATCTCAATTTTCTGATAAGAGAAACCTGAATTTGTCAAGAGATTCTTTTTTATAGATCTGAGAAGATAGTGCTGCACTAACTCTTAACAAGTACCTCATGGTGTCACTAGCTTTGTGTGTAAGAAAGGCGACGCCTGTCCTCACTGATAAAGTCTGATAAAGGCTTGCAGAGGTAGCAGATTTAAAATGCCAGTCCATATGGCTTTTATTTGCTATTGAATCAGATGGTGGACAAGGTCTTACGTGGCGTGGTTAGTTGTTCGAGCAGTTGGAGTAGTCCACTCTTGGCAGTTAGAGCCGACCTTTCAACATTTCAATCTGACTAGCTTCATGAGTCAAAGTGCAATTGCTTTGGTGCACTCAATGAACGCGTCTTTTCAAAACAGAGAACACAGGACATGTTGCAATAGAAAGGGTTTGTTCAAGGTAAATAAAAGAAGCATGCTGTTCAATTTCCTGCTAGTACTAACGCTGTCTTCTAAAAAGATATTTCTAGAGCTAATTATTGGTCGGGATCATGGTTTCCACCATGATTTGACGAGTCAAAATTCTCATCAACGCGCTGTCATCAAGATGTATTTTTGAAGTCCAGCACATTTACTCCCAGCTGTTTTTTCTCTTTTCCAATCGCCTTCACTCCTCTCCTTGCATCTCCCTGTTCTCCGCCCCTACCCACTCCCACACCCGTAACTCAGCTGTGCGTTCTACACCTGAGCAGCTCACACATCTCTCTCTGATTCTGTTGCTGCCTCAGAGACTTTGACTTTAAACCCCTGCAATCTGAGCCAACGGCTCTAACCCTGGCACTGTGTGTGTTTGTGTGTGTGTGTGTGTGTGTGTATGCGTGCGTACTGGTGTGTGTGTGTGTGTGTGTGTGTGTGTGTGTGTGTGTGTGTGACATGGGGAGAAGTTTGGGCTAGGAGTGAGGCAATTGGTGGGATTTGCAGCGGATTGAGGGGACAGGGAGGCAGCCTTTTAAAGCTGAAATTCAGCTCACTGTTTCTATGGGGAGGTGTGGACTAAGTGGCCTGGTCAAAGTGTGACGGTGTATTTATGTGTGTGTTCCTGTTTTAATATTCAAGGCATGAAACTCTTTCGCTATTCCGGTGCATTTAAAAACACGCCGCTTCCATGTTTCAATTTACCCCTCAACCTAAGAAAAACGCCTTGGCAGCTAGAATTGACCTAGAAATGTCAAATGGCTTTCTTCATAGCACGCGACCTGAGAAGGGGGGGGGAAAAAATTATGCAAGCAACAAACCTGGTGGCTTGAATGATCAGCCACAAATTATTCAGTTCTGATTCACAACGCTGCGGCTAATTTGTGGAAGTGACACCAATTTCCCACAGGCCATGGCACAATGGCTCCACAGAGCCACTTCCCCCTTACTTATTTACTCTTAAATGCCAGAGAGACGTAGATCTACTGGGCCTGCACCCAGAATAAGAGAGATGCTAATGACTTCTGGCTGCGCTCATCTTTCCACAACTGCCTCAGAGCTGCTGTGATGTTCCGCCTGGAAGAACTGACTTTTGCTTCAACGCTGTCTCGACTCCTTGCCTTTCCTCATATACATTTGTCTCCTGTGACATGACTGTTCGGAGTGTGTTCCTTGACGTTCTCTCTCTGACATGTTCAGGTAGAGGGACGTAAATCTAGGGATCTTTTCTTCTGTTCTGCACACTGTAATATCGGTTGAGCCTTTCAATAAAAATTCTTAAGGTTACATCGATTTTATTTTTTATTTTGTTTTCAATTGGGATTAAATCGTATTCTATGTACTGTACTGTGTTAGTGGAGTGTATCAATTCATACAAAGGCAACACCTGCGGAAATTCCCAGGGCATCTTGAAGACTTAGCGAGACAGATAAAAGGGAGACGCTGACAGTATCCCGCGCAGCACGGCTTGTCATACACCATACTACTTCATTGTCCCCCAACATGGACGGGAGCTGGTTTCTATGGCGGCAGAATGTTACGGTAAGACAGGATTAAAAGTGTGGCAGTTTGGAGCTGGAACCTCCGGTCCAAGTGAAGGGCACCATAGGACATTGTGTTTGAAGTTCACCGGCTGTTACTACAGTTCCAGTGTGGCATGGCAAAAGTCTATGTGTGGAGGGAGGGCTTGAGCGGCGGACCAGCTTAGCAGGTTAGTGGGCGAGTTGGAAGAGAGCCCAGCTAAAGGCTTGTTAAATGAGTTCAGGCACTGCAGAGGCAACGTTGTCCCTGCAATGTTGTGATTTGATTGTGGTGTGTTATTAAGGCTCTCTTTGCTCATAATGGCACCCATTTATCCTCTCTAATATTATTCAAATGAGAGTCCAATGACAGACTCCTCGTGCTCCCTCCAGTATGGAGAAATCCACCCAGGCATTAGATTACTTCAAGGGCCCCATGAGGAAAAGTATGGCTAAATGGAAAGCCGTATTATATTTTTTTTTTGTTGCACATTCTAAGGGAATTAAAGGAGGAGCTGCATGCCCGGAAATAATTTTACATTCCAAAAAAAAAAAAATCATATCGAGTTTGAGTTTAAGACCTATTTAAAATAGAATTCAGAAATGCGGTTCCAGGAGTGGCTAATCACTTAAGTTCAGAAAAAAAACAGGCTACAAAGTAAATACATGCTTTTGATATTCTTTCAGGCACTAGTTTAAATGTTTCTAATAGACAGATGTACATTTTTAGTGATCCCTTTTCAAGACATTTAAAATATTGTGAATACTGTGCTTGTCCTAATGTAATTTCACAATTATGACATTGATTGAAATATAAACCCTGATTCCTTCCTTTTTTTGTACAGAAACATTACTGATAACATTTGCGTGTAAGGCATTGTCAGTAGGGGGCAATGCATTGTTAATGGACAATATAAACTCTACGAGCTGTTCATATTATGCCGAACAACAGGGTACAGACCATCTGATGTCTTGTAATGGGGATGCCGAATGCATGTATGTGTGTTTGTATCGTATCTGTGTGTTAATGAAAGTGAGAGGGGGAGAAGATAGATAGATCGATAGGCAGATAAATGAGAGAGAGGGAGAGAGAGAGAGAGAGAGAGAGAGAGAGAGAGAGAGAGAGAGAGAGAGAGAGAGAGAGAGAGAGAGAGAGAGAGAGAAATTTTCCCCCTGGTCAAGATGTCTAGAGTGAGCACCTGCTGCACCGGCAGTCCGAGCGAGACAAAGCCGCTGTATTGTTTGACACCTTGGGTGTGTGTGTGTGTGTGTGTGTGTATGTGTCTGTGCGAATGAGAGTGTGTGAGTCCTGCAGCCTCATGCTTACCTTCGTCAATAATCTATTCTGCATAAAGGTTAAAGGCAAGGACGCAGCGAGAGCAAGTCGTTGGACGGTCCCTCATTATGAGGGCAACTCCAAATCACCTCCCCCTCCTCCAAGACCCCCCCCCCCCCCCCTCCTCGCTGTAGGCTCTTGGGAGTGCCATGGCGTTTGATTGCTTATTTTACCGAGGCGACCGTTGGGCCACACGGCTGGCTAGGACACCACACCGCGCACTTAATCAAGTTCAGCCCCTGGAAACCGTGCCAATCATCCAGGTGGCTTTGATGCTTAGCCGTGAGGTATCCACGGGATGTATCTCACAAGTCTACACTGGCTTCCTCTTAACGACTCCTCTCCTTCAACTTTACAGACCTGGGAATAAAAAGGACGTAAACGAAATATGGCAGATATTTTTGTACTTGTAAATTATTTTCCGCAGTGTGGGTCTCCTTGGTCACTGTTGGCAAAGGAAAGGTGTCACGGGGAGCCAGCTCCACAGGCTATTGACACTACCCTAAGTTTCAGTACAAACACCAGTGGCATTCCTTTTTGGCATAGTGAAGCAATCGTTTTCTCACCATCTACTCACTAAAAGGAGTCATATGAAAGCAAGGTCAAAAATATGTAATTGCTTTTTTTCTTTTACAGGCTGAGGACAGTGAAGGTACTAGCAACACAATACAAGGATCACATTTTAATGGATACAGAATCAACTGGACAAACCATTGAAAGATGAAGCATCTGTGTAGTATCACCCATATCTGTCTTGAAATAGCAATTAATTCATTTTGGTGCTGGGGGTTGAAGGCAGAGATTCAAAGCTCACAACTTGAGTGTCCCAGCTGAAAATTAAGGCAGTCATCAATGCTATCTCATATCTAAGGAAAATTAACATCAATGTTTATGAACACTGTTCAGCGGATACTGAGCCTTTGACTAAGGAGATCTATTGATGGTTGCTAAAGGCACGACAGAGGCCGGTAAACTTAGAGCAGTAACTTGGAGAGCTGTACTTTTGATCAAATTGAACACTGTGATATCATTTTCTATTTTAACAAAAGTAGAGCACCGTAAAATATCTTCACAATGTTTTCTGTAAGTATACTTCACAAAAGGATTATAGAATTGTATTGCTAATTATTCAGTTTTATATTGAACAATATTTGTAATACTTAGCAAAATAATAATTGCTGAGAATATGCTGGTAATTGCATGTTAAATATGAGATTGCAGACGTTGATGTATCAATAATAGCTCTAGCATGCTATGCTAATCAAGCATTTGACAAACAAACAAACAACATCTGTTTCTCAACTATTCGTGTACAATATTTTCCATTTGTTTATTAGGTATTACATCTAATACTGATGCTGAGAAAGTATGTTTTCTGCCTTCATAAAATGATAGTAAATAGGATTAGCCTAGTGCAAGTATGATACTGACCCTTGCTGATAGTAGCAGTGGCATTGCATATCCATCTGTTTAGTCATTGCAAAGTCCCATACAGTACTGCAGGTCCTGTTATTTCCCATTGCGAGGCAATAAGGAGAGACACGATCGTGACTGGACAGCCAGTGAACACTGATGACGATGATGGACTTAGCTGGCGGGGTGACAGCTCCACAGTGGTGACCTGAGGACAGGCGGGTGAAAGTGTCACAGACAGAGTGTCATGGTCACCCGAGCACACAGTATCTCCATGTAATGAGCACTGCAGGTTGTTTGTCTCCAGAACGGCATCCGTGGCTCAGGTCCAAGACCCAGTTAGGGGTGATAAGTCTGAGAGGGCTGGGTGGCTAAATGGTAGTCGGGACCATGTCCATTTGACAGCCGCTCTGGTGGAGAGAAAACAACAACAACAACAGCAACAACAGCAACAGCATCCTGAGGGGTGTGGTGCTGGAGTAAGCACCTCCCAACCTCGGCGTCAACCCCTGGTGTTTGGGAACATGCTGCTATGATTGCTCTGTGCAGGTCGAAATGTGCACTTTGCATACTGATTTGCATGTCCTGAGGAGAGCAGATTCAAACACATGGCCTGGAGAGTTTAAGGCTAGAGGATGGGGAAGTTTGAAATTAGTAGTGAGCAGTGACAAATACGGTCATAGCCTAATAAATATACAGTACACCTCGTTATGATGAAGTGTGTTCTTGATTTTAAATGGGTTTTGAGTCATGCACAACTTCTGAATTTTGAAAACCTCTCAGTTAGGGATTTGCACTCTTCTAGAGCTTTAGAAAGTTCCTTTAATGATAATAATGGTACGTTGTGTTAGACTTCCAAAGCAGCAATGTGTTTACAGTGTTACTAACTGAAATGAGCGCCTTTTTTAAAAAGGTTGAGCTGTATAGTTGCATAACTGCTTTACCTATTTACTGTAAATGGTGTCATTTTTGGTAGAGCATTATTAAAACTATTTTGAGAATTTCAGATGGATATTTTTGACCTTTGAAAGAGAGTATTATTTGCGCTCTGGGATTGGCGTGAAATCGTCAATGAGCACTTGACCACCTGCAATGTCAAACTTCAGTGGTGGAAAAGAACGCACTCAGAAATGGAGATGGTTTGAGTAGGAGACGGAGGGGGCTTAGGAGTTTGAAATATGAATGCAAATGTGCTGGTAATTGCTGGTTCTTCAAATTGGCTGACACGAGCACCCATCTGCTGCAAGAGTGTAGTATGCAAAGTGCCTGCTAATTAAAATGTTTGAAAGTCAATCTAGGAAATTGAAATTATTTAATGTTAATCTGTGTAATTCCTGTGTTTTGGGAATGGGGAAAGAAAACGTTGAGCATCATTAGGATGGTGTGTTGTTCAGAGTGTAGGTAAGAGGGTGGCTAGGGAGATAACACACAATATTTATGAAGCACTGTCAGGTTAATGCCATGCAACATTAATCGATGCAGTAATGATTAATTTAGCATACACTCCTGTAATAAGCCATTAGGTGATGTGGTATGATTCAGAGTTTTATGTTGCCGTAATGACAAACAGATGCCCTTCAATATATCAAACGTACACCACTGTGTATAGTGCTCAAATAGGACCCATCTCGGTGTTAATATGTCCGCCTTTCATCCATGCTCTACCCGTCTAAAGACTTGCTTTTTGGGTGCTGGCAGAACATTTTTCAGAATGTCTGACAGTAGCATGATTGTATTAGTCGTGATAATGGATGCTGTAAAATCAGGCAACTCGTTTGAATAAATCTGTCACATTGCCAAAGGGAAGTCAAGCTGTCTCTAAAGGGTGGCCAGGGTGAACTCCTTCTTAACACGACCTCATCACATTGGCTCCGCTGGAATCACAACCCCACCTATCACATTAAAAAAACTGTGTTTCAGTGCATCTGTTACATCTTACATGCTATGAGCTTCATATGTTTTATAGTTGCCCCTAAAATAATTTTTTGCTTCTGGCATTTGCATCACGGCGCCTACGGCAGGATTTGTTTTTGTCACAGATATTTAAAAGTGCAAAGAACAAACCTGTTTATTTCACAAGGTGCCTTGGAGAACAGGGGAGGAGTTTCTCCAAGGACTGAAAGGGGAGACTGACCCCTGTAACATTGCCTCTGATTCAGTGACATTGTCTCAATGACCGGCTGTCCTTTTATTTTCACGTGATTAATGTCCTTAATTTGCTTTCGGCATATCTCATGGATTATGCATGTTTTGAGTGGGTTTAGGTGGATAAGGCCTTTCTTTGGACACCCTAAATCAGTGATGGTGACGTGATTTACATGAGGATCAAAAACAGATTATCATATCAGAGTCACAAATAGATCACTGGAGTAGCTTAAGGTAGAAGACAGTCTCTCCCAGCCCGCTGTCAGTAGTGAAAACAGGACTATCATTCAGATCTAGACATCACACGATGCTATGCATATGTATGTGGATGGCTGAAATACTGTAATCTATACCTCTCTTATCATTCCCTGGGCTTGGAAGAGACTTGCACATGCGGTCAGTTCACAAGGCAATTCTCTGAAGGACCTTTTGTTCCAAACATGATTCCCAAAGGCTATCAAAACAATGGCTCAATCCCTGCTTCAGGAGAGACTGTCCCAGGGTCACATTGTCTTGTCATTGGTTTCCATGCCAATGCCACCCGTAATGAATTACTGAGACAGAGACACAAAGTGTACATCACAACAAGAAAAGAGGCGCTTTGCATTGTTTACAGCCGCTCTTTCTCCACACAGCGTTGCCATCCCTGTTCCGACTCTCCCCCTTCCCATTGTTTTGATTTCTAACGAGCATCCCGACCAGCTCAAGCCGTCATGCCGATAATGCCTCTGTGTAATGGCGCTGAGATACTGTTGAGAATTTATCATTATAATGGATCATTATACATCTGCCACAATGTAATGACAGTGAGATAAAAACTGCTGCATGATTTACCTCGCTGGCAGAGTCCACTGGATTTTCGTTTGGGGAATTAGCATAGAGCAGGCCGCCAAGACTGCAAAGCCGGCAAGAGAGATTGCTGAGACACTTAAAAAAACGCCCTGTCATAAAACTTGCATCTAAGGACATCACATCAACAACAACCCCCGTAGGAGGTTTACAAGCACCGAGCAAAACCACGGACTGTGGTGCACAACACTATCCTCTTCCTCCTCTTCCTCCTCCTCCTCCAGGCAAATGGGCTTTGCCAGTGGTCTCAAAGAAGGTATTGAGCAGTGGAGGATTGCGTGTGATAAAGTAAGCGATATGCACATGAGAGATGTTGGACGAGCCTAATGCAGTACAACGTAATGCCTAAATTACTAGGAGTGTTGCAGGACTGTCTCAAAGTCATGTATAATACAAACAATTCTCTAACATGCCCCTTCTCACAATTAGATTCCACGAAGAAGAAAGGCGTGCATCCTAATGAGATGATGTCCTGCCCAGCTAATCATATCTTGATGTAAAATTCAGAATGACCTGCAGTGACTTGGAACCTCGATCTCCTCTGACAGCATGGGAGGCATAACCCAGAGAAAGACGTCTGCCCCGGTGGATTCTCTTGGCAATGACACAGATTGGCACGCGCTTCCCAAGGTCGTCAGTGTGTTGGAGCAACAGCAAAGGTTATTCTGCTACATTTACGGACTGCATGAGGCCCCGTCTCACACCAGCCATAGGCACCTCTCAACAACTCTGTCCTGTCAGACAGTTCTCCAACTTGTTAATGTTTCCAAAGCACGATCTGACGTACGTTATTTTCTCTGTGAGTAATACTTTTCCCTGGTGAGGCACACAAGTGTGGCGTGTTGATTTAAAAAGAGCACGGTCGAAAAAACAACAACTTAAAAGCCACCCAAGTCCAGAATGGAAAGGCAAATCCCCCATGTCTTCAAAGCATTGTGAAGTCATTTTGACAGGCTATAATACTTATTAAGCTGACAATGCTATGATGACTTGAGCCTTGGAGAGAGGACTGTTTCATTGGGATATGGAGCACTCAGTGTGGTACTGGTCAAAACACAGTCCTAAAGATCCTCCACTGACCTTGTAAGTGGTTTCATGCGTAGAGGAGGTGATAGTTTTTGTCAGCATAAACATTATTGTGCCCTCTGCCACGACAGGCAAAATCCTGACGCTGCACTGTCCGGAATATATTCCCCTGAAAACTTCATCCCCTGTTTCCTTGGAGTAAGATTGGTGGCCTAGAATTCACTTGTGGGAATGCAGGACAGAGGCTAGGAGCTAGACTATCCAAGACCAAGCCAGACATAACACTTGAGGTTGTTTCTTCATATCAGTTGAAGAAAACATAATGCAAGGTAGTGTTATCTGGAGTAGACTCATATACTTTCAGATTGCTGGCGTCATCCAAAGACACTGAATGTTTGTTTTATGGAGTGTGTATTCTTCTTTATATTCTATACCCAACGCAAAGACAAGGAGACATTGCTGTCTCTCTAATCAATCACCACCATCAGAATTATCTTAAGTAATTTAACAAAAGACTCCCAGTTGTATTTTCCTGTTCAACACAATTGCTGCAATATTTGGACATATCACATAAAGCAAAGCAAATAACAGCAAACATATTCCGTAAAAAAAACAATTGTGTGTTTATAACGTATTCATATTCTGTTTCCCAATGTCAGCCTTGTGATAAGCAGTGGCTGTGTCCCTGTTTGCCAAGCCACATATCACTGTACAAACACCTAGATGACCTTTGGCCTGAAGCGTCATGACCCCTAAGGTCTTCCTCCCTGCTGATCAGGCAGGCACGACACTTCTCTGGATCTGCCTGTGCTCCTCCTATCTGTCCCAGCCAGCAGCTGTCAGCGTGAACCCAGGGTCTGGAGGGCTTCCTGGGTGACAGAGAGGGTCAGTGGAAGACGGTCTGCCCTGGAGGTGCATTGGTGGCGCTGTCAGGTTTGCCCCTTGCTCAGCCTCTAAGGAGACCCTCGGAGCAATGACACACGATAATAAATCCTAGCTCATCACCTGAACTTAGCAAAGAAAGAACAGACAGTCTTCTTAAAAAAACGAACAGCAAAATAAGTCAGATAGCACAAACATTTATGTAACAGTATTTCATTTGGCCATGCCGGTTTTGTGTGCTGCCCTCCGTTTCATATTTGCATTGTGAGGATCTCTGCATAGTAATGAGAGCCCTGAATAATCTTCCTTCATCTTCCCACAGGAATATATCAGCCCTGCTTAATGACCTCCCCAGATAAGCTTACACAAAGGCCATCGGTCTGAATCCCCCTGTTCAAGTTCAACGCTCTGCTGGAATGTACCGCTCACGTCACCTGTCACAGCTCAACGCTCGACACAGAGCTCCTATAGGTATTACCCAACAGTGCCAGATGGTGATCTCTGAAATGTCCTGCGGACGGTAACAGTCAATGCATGCTGTCTGTGTCTTTGGTATACAATAAAGATCTGTCTTTGAGTGGTCGAGCATATTTCTGTGTTTTTGCCTGTCACTTTGAAAATTGTAATTCAGTGTTGACTCATTTTCAAGTTGACAAATCAAAGTCGAGCTTTTATGTTCAGCCCGCTCTCTCCGAAACCTGAAATGAAAAGCCATCCATTGCCTCATGCTGTTTTCCTGCATTTTGTCAGGAGTGAACTGAAAACATTTGACAATGAAATGCCATTGCAAGAAGACTGCTGTTTTGATTGCCACAGCACCGTGACATATTTGGATATTGTGTTGAACATTATTATGATAATGAACATCCAATCGTTATCGCTATCACCTCTTTGGCACCCTATCTTTTTATGCATTATTCAAACGATAATACAAAACTGTATTATTCATTGCAATTCACAGCAAGGTTATTTCTAAAGTCACTTTTAGGAAATCAGTTTCAAAGGATCTAAAAAAAGCAATATCAAATCATTATCTCACAATTCATTACTGTCATTCGTTGTGAGATGTCATTTTGTGTGTTTCTGAAGGTGTGTGCATACAGGAGGGTGTCTGTGGATACCTCAGGATATTTGGTTTCAAATTGGGCATAACATGATGGATATAAAGTATAAACAAATCTGAATTGTGTTTTTGACACCCTAAAACGAGCTGGACAGCCTTCTTGAAATTAGCATGAAATAGAATATTCATACACCAACTCATAGTGATTGTAGCAATGTGCTGGTCTTCAAAACACCTTGTAATGATCCTAAAGGACTACAATCTTCAGATGTGTGTTTGTATATGCAAGACTTATAATTGAGGAATTCATGCACAAGCATCAACCTAGAGAAATTAACTAAATTCCAATTAACTCTAGATCAAAAAGCATTTATAGACCTCAGACTTTTTGATTATTCCTCAGTGGTAAGTAAGAGCTCTATTATAGATATATAGATTCAGATATACGTGTACATACATTCCTTCAACAATATACGAGTATTTATAGAAGTCTCAAACTTTGAGATTTGCACATATGTAAGTGTGTAACACACACACACACACACACACACACACACACACACACACACACACACACCCACACAAACACACACACATTTGTCTTTTTCCTGCCACTCACCTTTCCATTCCGTGGCTCTCAATTTTCTGGTTAGACCCACAGTTGCTATAGTAACGCACGAGCCACATAGTACTTCATTGTATTTCTTTTCATGATTGCGAATTTGATAAAAGCTTTTTTTTCAAGAAGAAACAATTTGTAAATACCAATAATGAACAGTGTTTGTGCACGCTTGTGGAGGACACGTGCACTTTTTCATTACTGTTTAACACATTCTCCTTTCTACCTCCCATAAAGGGGGCATCTACAATACTTAGGGGATCATTTCTAACACCTTAGCTAATAGAAATGGAGCATCTGGACAGGCTGTAGTAAATACCAAACAGGCTGCTTAGGATCATTGAAATGACCTCGTGTCCACATCTCGCCACATTTTGGAAGCACAGCCCCTCAGACCTTGCTTTGGTTCGTCTTACTGTAATATCCCAGTACATGCATTGCTCTTACAGTAAATAAACACATGCTTATTCCCAGTTTGACTACCACGTTTTTTTTTACCTACTGTATTATATTGTATTATGTAGATGTTTTAAAATGGCTCTGGATAAAAGTGCGTAAGGTCAGTGATGTAACGCAAAGGTGTGTTCAACACTGGATGATGAACACAAAAGAAGTCCGGCAATTGACATTCTGGGGCTAGCGAAGACCATTTTCGGGCTACAGGTGTGTCCATATTGCCTCCGGAGCAGAAAGGGACAGTCCTGAGAGAGGGTGTCAGGAGCTGCACCAGCATAGAAACTGAATAATGGACTTTGGCCACAAGGACACCTGATGTCCCCTACCCCCACCACACATCTGTCGCCCCGCACACACACACACACGCGCACGCACACGCACACGCGCACACACACACACACACACACACACACACACACACACACACACACAAACATGCTCACACACACAAACAGGCTCACGCAAGCACACATTCATTTGGAAGCATGTGCACACAAACACACCTGCTGTGCCAAATACAATCCATCTAATTTGAGTTTTAGGGCAAAATAGCGAATTATCTGCTTGAGTGACTGAGGGAGTGATTCTTATTTTACCACTGCTGGTCCCATCCTACTGCTCCATATCTGTGCAAGATTGAACTTGTCTATTTAGAATAGTCTCAGTTCATTCCCACTCCTTGTGCAGGGCAGGCATCTTCTGGCAGTCTGTCAGGGCTTTAGAGAAATAGCCCGGTGCTTTACTCAATGAAAAAAAAGGACTTTATAATTTATGTTTACAGTTCAGAGTGATGTTTCTGCTCATGAAGTGGACCTAACAAAATGTACAAACCTCTTCAACTGAGTCATACTGCTCACGGAACGTCAGGATCTCGTCCTCAATTATGTATACTTAGTTTACTCCCTATGGACGAGAGATCTTTTATCTTCTACCATGACGCTAAAGCTACTTTAAGCGGGGACATCGTCAGAGGACTGTCAAAGGGAGATTAGAATAGCAGCATACAGAGAGTACCGTGCACACGCACCGTGCATTTACCGTGCCGCATGGCATGCAGCCTTTGCAGATATCCTGGACACTGGAAGGTTTGTGTTACAGTTAGGCTGCTCTCATTATTATTGTATGATGCCTGCTCCTACATTGTACAAGCTGTCAATCTGGGACTCAGCACGCATCACTCATCCGGAGCTCTCCTGCTGCCTAGGGACAAGGTGGGAACTCAACTGGATCCTATTTTTTCTTGTCACATTGCTATTTAAAGAGAAACCCAACACACTTCACTCAGAATGTAATGTGACATATGTCGTCAGAAGTGGCCAGGGAAAGGATGGGTGTTCAGGTTCAGGCCCACCCCAATCAGGCAAAGGCATGATGGGCAGCTTTTTCTGCATCCTGTTTCTCAACTCACTGGCCCTGACTAATTGATGTGATCTTCAGCATAAATCAGCATGGATGTGGATTTCATGTAGCCCTTGACTGCTGTGAGTCCACCACGGTCAAAAGAAACGCCGCAACAGATCCTGTTATTTATCACTTTTTTGCTCATTGTAAGGTGACCTTGAGTGGCTTAAAAGGCACCCCCAAATATCATATTTCATAAATATGACATTATTATGATTTTCAAAAAGTCCTATTTGACCATTTTGACCACATTTATTCAGCTTCATAATGGAATGTAGCATGCACACAGGATGAATGTGTAACGTTCTTCCAACTCAGGTGCAAAAGGTCCCAGAGAGTGCCAACCGCCTAGAGGAGGTTGAGGACTGAATTTCTGGTTGGCTGAGCTGGTGTGCTTCAGTCGAGTGCCCCTGTGTGCTTCAGGTCAACCGCCAAGGGAAGGCAAGTGAGTCTCTTTCAATAAAGAGAGACAGCGTTCGGGTGTGCAGGTGTGTGTGTGTGTGCACGTGAGTGTGTGTGCTCAAGCATGTGCTTGAGTGTTCATGTGTGTGTGTTAGTGATTCATCGCTTGCAGTGAGTATTATTACAGTTGGTCTTTCTTGATCTACAGCATAAACACAATTGTAAAGGAGCATTTTAAAGCCACTACCTACTGTAGCACTACCATTTTCGTGAGGAATAATGAAATGGTTTGATTTAGTTTCCTATTTTTGGGGGGAATGATTTGTTTAGTTGCTCGTGTGGATTGCTGGCATTTTCCTGACAAGAACTGGCAAGTGCTGCAAAGAAAGTGTGAGTGAGAAAAAAAAAGTGGAAACAAAAGGTCACAAAGAGAGACAGTAGGAAAGAGTTAACAAATCCTGGCTGCTCCTGACCACAATGTCTAGGTTAATGTCTGACTGAGTGCAGGCCAAATCCAACATGGTGACACGCAATTAAGGGCTAATAAATGAGGCCACACTTACAGCAACAGCATGGCCCATCTCTCTGTGCCTTTGAGGAGGCTAAGAGCGACATATCGAGGCTATCAGTGCTACGTGTGAAAAACCGACTAATGAGAAGTGATTTGGGGTTCGCCCAAGATATAATTACCGTCCCCACCTCTCCTGTTCAATGAGGCCTGGGCCTCCGGGGAGAGGCCTATTTCAGTCAGGTAATGGAGAGCCCACGTCCGCCAGCCCATGATCAAATTGTCTGCCGCTATGGCAGGTTTTTGCTCTCCTGATTGTCCCCAAAGACATAAAGAGCTGACCCAAGTATTCTTTTTCCGTTCTTTTTATTTTTTTTCAAGCGAGTGCAATGGATTTACAGGCAAAGCTCTCCCCAAGGTGCTGTGGTTGTGTTGTGTGTTTGCGATGGGGGGTTGGGTCAGGCTTGATTTATGTGCTATGGCAGAACAGGAGTGTTATGAAGTTGTTCTTGCAAACATGTGCTTGGGCTCAGAAGGGACACAACATTCTGGGACAGGGAAATGCCTAGCAACGTGCAAGTCTGAGTGTCTTGTAGGTTTTACTCATTTGCAGACCATGCAAGTAATTGGTACTTTAGTTTATCTAAACTGTTGTGCCTCTAATTTGATTGAGAAAAAAAATGCATGAATCGTTTGGGTTAATTTCAATATAGTTATTATTATTTCAAAGAAGAGGAACTTTCTAATTGACATTGTACACTCATATTACATGTATTGCTTCAGAGACTCAATGAAAATGTTGAGCAATAATATCAAAAAGGCAACCACTATATCTGGGATGTGCAAAATATATCACATTGTGCGGTATAATTAAAATGTAGCTTCCCTGTTGGACAGTGAATGAGGTTTCATTCACAGAGAGCATGTCACTTGCTCCCAGTGGGTAGTTTGCATTGTCGGTGATGGTTTATCAATAGCCAGGATCTTAATCAGTTTCTCTCTTCTCTCTCCGGCAGTTGGAGGCCCCTGGGGCCATTCGACATCGACCTTTAGACCCAGGCACAACACATGAGTGAACAGCCTTAGCTCCACTGAGAGATGCTTAGATCCCAATGGAAATTAACTTCAACACCAATGTTTGCTCATCAGTATGACTTTCAGCGCCTTCATAAAAACACCTCCTAAATCTAGTAATTACCTGTAAAACTTGAACGGCTGAATAACGATTAATAATAATAATTTAAGCCATTTTACGTCTTCTAGTCGAGATCAATCAAACGGATAAGAAATCCAGAAGAAGCATTGCTTTTAACAAGGAAGAGCTCATCAAAATTGTCCTCTGCATTTCTAATGAAATAGTAACTCTATTACAAGTCAATTGAAATAGACAGTATATTGGACTGGTAATGCAATTTTGATGAGCGATCAATATGTCATATTTTAAACTTGGTTCAGTAAATAAAGAGTATTGCAACTCTACCGTTTCAAACCCTCTAAGGGATTCTTCTACATTTTCTCAAATTCAATATGAATTCAAATGGAGCACAACAAATAAAACCTTTTCATCAAATTCATAAATTCCTTCTCCTGCTTCTGGGAGCAGACTCCTTCGCAGGACATGGACTCTGGAGGTTAGAGGGGAGTGAGTGTCTCTGTCTGGAAGAATGGCCGCTCACATCGCCCCACTGGCCTAGATGAGTATCAGATGAAAGGAGCATCCACACAACAAAAAAAAAAAAAAAACACACTCCCCATTCACTGTCCATCTCCATTTATCACAGCCCCTATAATGTCTAGAGGAAATATACCGCTAGAACTGCCATCCTTCATAGGAGTCACACAGGTTGAAGCTCCCATTTGTTTTTTTGCCGCAAAGTCCCTCTAATTTCTTTGGGTAGATCCGCGGGCTGTGATGTCTGCTGCTATAAATGTATAATTCACCGAAGGGGAAACTTCTGCACACAGAAAGATCACAGAAAGACCCACACACATAGTCCAAATGAAATATGAAAAAAATCGAATTTATGTTTTAAATTTCTGGTTAATTAAAGCGTTTTAGCATTTTGTAATCCCAGACTAATAAATGTCATAGTTAATTTATATTTATTATAAGTTTTTTTTTTTTAAGTTATAAGAAACATTTAGAAATTGAGCTATGATGAAATGCTTTAATACCTATTGATGTTAAACTAAAAACGTTTTCCTAAACCTACATACCTATGACAATCAGAAAGCCCATACTCTCAACCTGCAGTACAGCACATCCACCCTTTCCGGTGTGGTTCCAGTACCATCCCTTAGCTCTACAAAGTCAGATTAAGGTGCTGACACAATGATGGATTGGCAGCCTGGGCCCTGCCCTGCCACTCGTGTGGAATGTGCCTGTGTGAGTTGGGGTGTGTAAGGGAGGTTTTCTTGGTAGCATGTCAGTGAACGAGGCTGCTATAGCAGTATTCATGATAGGTGTGTTGATGTGGGAGGTGTCTGCGTTTGAGTGGATTGAGCCTTTCTTGGCAATCACATTACTGAGCGCAGATGAAAATATCAAATCACACAAAGTCATTATCTTTCTGATATTTTGACTAGGTTGCAAAACTTTAAATAGATGTGTTGAACACATACTTTTACGTGTAACCTAATTCTTTATACACAATATGAAAAAGAAAATTTAAATATGCTATCCCTAAAGTAAATTCGCTAAGTACTATCTTAGCAAAAATAATATACCTTGGTTTAATTTGAAATTGTACTTTCACATCACTGTTTTCTTAGGTCATTAGTTATGTATCTCCCTCTGACTGCTTGATTCAGCTCCAATGACAAAAGTCAGATCTTGGGGAACATGCCAGCACTATTGAGCAAGAACCACTTGTTATGTACAATATATGTATAATTTCGTGTGTTGTCTTTTTCATATGAAGCTACTCTGTTTTCAATCAATAAGTCAAAGCAAGTGTCAGCAATTAAGTCAGAAATGAATAATGACTTTCTTCATTATCCATGTGTGTTCGCACTGTGGCTACTTCTATACAAAATTAATTCTGAGAACAATCTTTTAAAAATGAACACAATGAGCATTAAACACAGTATGATTTATAATAATACCACTTTTTTATAAAGCGTTTTGGGTGTCCGAGTTGGCAACTCCAAGGAGCCAGACACTAAAAGTAGGCTACAGCAAACAAGTTGACATTCAGTGCAAAAAAACAAATACAGCCAGGCCTTAAACAACACTATAATGTACATATTGCTTTGGGGATTGATTTGAATGTAATGGCCCGATGTGGAAATGGCAACAAAAATAGAATAACAATAAACACAGTGCCCATGTGGTTTGAGCAGCCGTAAGGAATCCAATCTGCAGCGTCTATCGCAACATCCAATATCACTCTTGTTTGACCCCAGTCTCACAGATAGGCAGCAAGCCACAAACCTCATTGTTCCGAATGTGTCACACTGTGTAGATTCAATTTACTTTGCAGAGGAAAGACATTTATTTCAGAGAATCCCCCCCCCCCTAAATGGTAGCAAAATTACAGGGCATTGCAGTTCCATCAGGATTGCACTCATACCCTGACCTTTCTGTTATACTATTTATAAATGCCTTAATTACCAAGCTGGGAGAATGAAATATAAAGGTTCCAAAAACCAATGGGTAGCCATGGGTTCTTTCTCCAAACTCAGCAATCCATCATGCTGAGGTTATCTGGCATGTGATAGTTACACATGACGGTCAGCTAAATGACTCTGGTATGAAGGTGGGAGCCTTTTTCTATCAGGTCACACTATTTGGACCAATATAAACTCTGAAGAACCGTGCCACATCATTACTGCACATTCAGAATACATTTGCCTTTTGAATTTTTGGGATATATTGTGGGGGATAGTTTGTCAGATAATGAATTCAATGCTTTGTTTTATAGTGGATATTGTTAAATAATTTGAACAGCAAGTTCCCCGATGTGATTTAACTGTATATGAGAGTGTACAACAGTTTTTATCTTAATGTAAATACCTTGAATTTTACCTCAAACATGACGACTCTCACACTGACAAGGTTTTTGCATCTGCATTCCCTGGAGACAGAGTTCTCTAGCAGGGAGATGTTTTCCAGGCATTACAACAGAGACGTTTTATTTTCTCCTGGGACCTTCAAACAGACACAAATCATTTTGACACATCTGCTGTTTTTTTCGTCCCTCCCCCCAGTCAGAACACAGACATTTTGAATAAATGGCCAATAACGCACTGAGTTCCAACAGAGCCAGTTATGCACTAGAGGCAGAAAATGTATCCCACAGGGTTTACAGGCGGAGCAATCAATTATTCTCTTTGGAGGTAAATATTTTGCTGCCAATCAAAGTTAGAGTGAATGTCAATTCTAAAATGTTTCACAAAGTTTATCACAGTTCAAAGAGAGTCATACAAAGTATACAGTAACAGATTAAACAAAGTCCAGTAGTAGCTCACTATTTGCACTTCCTGTTCATCAAACCATGATGCATCATTCAACGTCCTTATTATAAAACCAATTAAGTTATTTTTAAATATAATGTAGGAACACAGTGTAAAAACATAAAGGGATTTTCTTTCTATTAGCTGAAATTCTGAATTATTTTGGATTTATAAACATAAAAAATTACAATCGCCTTGAAATCAAACACACCCCCAACTATATTTCACTTCAGTAATGATATGTGGCCTCCCCTGGTGCATTGGTAATACCTTTACCAGCTCTCTTTGCTGTGATGTGATTCTGCCAATATGATATTTCCATTTCTTAAGGCCTCGGTGGATTAGTGACCTGTAAAAGCTCTCTGGGTAATTTCCTGCGAATTGTGACTGTCGGTCAGAGGTGGCCGTCGCACACCGGTGTTCTGACAGTTCTCTCCTTCCGTCTGACCTTTGAGACAATATGGCTCCGGCAGCTTATTATGCAGACCACTTCCTTTTCCATTAGGGACAACTAACGCTCCCATTCTAATAGCCAGGTGCATTTCTTGGTGGTCAAATGTAATCAGCTAAATATGGAATTCAAAGCAGAGTATGTCCTTTTTTAAAGGGTTTGAATAAGATTTGTTGAATCAAATATGACTTGGTAGTTGTGGAATTATTGGCGTGTGGCCAATCTGCAAATCAATGAATGAACAGACTTTTTTCTCGATTTGTGATGTTGTTTTTCTCATCCCACTACATTCCCGGATTGAGGTGAGTTCTTTTGTCAGACACAAAAACATGATTGGCTTCGGATCAGTCTTAGCGTCCCCGCAGTATTTGACCCTAATTAAGTGTGAAGTTTGATCCACCAGAGGAATGGAATGAATTACCTTGCTTCAATTTATCTTCAATTCAGGAGTTTTCATTAGAAGATGCACAACAAAATTGTAGATACGAACAGACAACTAATCAGAGTTTTCATTTTCCTGTCATTTCTGCTTTTTGAATGTGATTTCAGGAGGAATTGGAGCAGTTAATGACTTTATGGTCCTTCAAGGGGGCCAGAATCTGTGATTTTTTTAATATGTTCTTTAATATTTTCTGAGGGCCTTTAGTGGTTTTAGTTTTTAACAGCATGTATGGTGAACCCAGATCAAAATACTGTTTCAGTTAAAGTAATAGTTCAACATTTTGGGAAATAAGACATGTTACAAATTACCCCAGGTCAGTCAAGATGATTTATATAAAAGTTATGATTTTACGTCCAATAATGAGTTATTTAGGGAAGACGGTAAGTAAATGTAGCATAGCTTAGCGACAATGTAACCCAGTATAGCAGTAGCTTTGTATAGAATAGGTATGTGGAAAGCCCGTTAACCTAAGGATAAAGCTATTCTGTCTCTGGTGAGGTTTCGAGTGCTATGCACAAAGGGATACATCCCATCCATCTCACAAACAATAGGACTCCAGCTTCTTTTCTCAGGTGAGTAATTGACAGTTGGTCAAACACTTTCTAAAACGTCAGTGTTTCCTGCTGTTGAATGTGCAGTGTTAGACTTTTTTAATTTACTTGTTAACATATACAACCTATACAATAGTAACATTGCATGGCTGGTAGAGATGCATATTTTTACAAAAACAGATTTTTTGTGTCCTAGATAAGTATCTTAAAAGTGTTTCAGAAATGTATTTACAATTTAATCAATTTGTTGAGTTTCAATGTTGTTTCTGTTTGCACATTATAAATATTATACGTACAGTATATACAATTTAATAAAGATGAAGTACTTTGATGACATATCTCTCAAGGAAGAGACACAAAAGAACATTAACAACAAGTTCCAATATAGTGCATTGTGCGTAACAATTAAACCCCATTGGACTAGGTTTCTTGAGTGAATATATTTCATAATCTTCAAATGCTCTGCAAATACGCAAAAAGGTAAATGGGCTTCTGAGTATCCAGTTGAAGAGTGATTAAATGTTCAAGGCCCTATTTTCTAATAAAAAGACATAAACACAAGGGAACCAAAAGAGAACTTTCCATGTTATCTATCAATTGACAGAAGCAACAGGAACACTACAATTGCTTAAATAATAAACGTTGTGTGTGATTTTTTTTTTATAACACAGAGGCTTATTTTCTTAAACGTTTGGACAGTAAGCCTTTATTGTACACAAGCAGCTATACTATCTTTTATTTGTCAACATAAATGGTGTTTTGGTGTTCATTATTTATTTATTACATTGTATTGTACTATACAAGCTTCACAGAACAATATATTACAATTTGTTTTTTAATCCTTAACAGTATGCCATTTTAGAGGAAGCCATGGAGCAACGACAATGTTGGGTTTTATTTTTCTTTTAGATGACCGACAAGTCTCCAAAAGCAAAGACAATGGTTATGTCCTTTCCACAAACCCCCCTCCTCCTCTGCTCCTCCTAAGCCTATATTTTCTTTCTTCATTTTGTCAGATAAGGTTATTTCTGCTGCTGCTGGAGGAAAAAATATGTTTGTGAGCTTAATAAAATGTCATTGCTTTAAAGCCATTAAAGGGGTAAAGTTAGGCTACAACAAGTAGTGTAATATAATTTAACAACATGACTTGTTATTGAACGTGCTTTTAGTGTAGGTGGAAGTTCATTGCAATGCAGCACTGAATAGTTTTGATAAACCTCATGGACTAAACATCTTATGAAATAACCTTTCCAACCCCTTAAAAAGAAGAGGCCCACGGGATGGGTGGGGTGTCTGGGTGGTGGGCCATTTCACAAAATATCATAGCATATCAATTACTGTTTATAGTTAGAATCACTAACATCCTTTGGCTCAATCTGTAGTCAAGTCTATTAGAGTATGTTTTGGAACAAGTACAGGTATTGTTCTGTGCATGTGGCATTCAAACGTTATTCACTTCAGGTACAAAACCTCCCTTTAAAATGGGCTAGTGAAGTTTGACTGTTTGCAGAACAGTTTTCAACCAAGCATAAATATTAATTTGTCTTTTCTTGTACAGATGTAAGACGCAGACGTTTAAAACGACCTCAGCAGGACTCAAATTCCCCTCCCTGAAGTACTCATTTAAAGTCTCATGAATTCCACATTTAGTCTGACTAAACCAGTCAGCCAGTGGATCATGCTGTGTGTGAGGTTGAATACAAAGACAGCTAGCCATTGTTTTTCTTTTCAAATCATAGAAAATTGGGGTCCTTCCTTTGTCTACTTAAGTTTGGCTTACACCAAAATGTATAATGTTTAGTGGAAAACATGACGTTGGAGGAAAGAAGTAGACGCTGTTCAAGAACAATAAAGAAGAGCTTTTAAGAATTGTTATTAGGCTGCTGTCTCTGTTCATGTGTTTTGTGAAAGGAAATATTTATGGATTTTTACTGTCAACAGATTTGTCTTAGATACCGACACTATAAAGCAAAAACATACTTTGCACTACAGTCTACAGGGTAATGTGATGTTCTGTCGTGCCGGGTGGTGGATGTGTGTGGGTAAAGCATTTCTTTTCATGTGGACGTTTGGTTTATCTACAAGCAGTAAACAAAAAAAAGAACAACAAAGAGAAAGAAGAGAGAAATAATAGGGAGGCGTACGATCCAACCAGGCGCTCCTTGGCCAACACTGACGTGGCACAGCAAATACAAATCACTTAATGATGATCGTTTTTCAAGGACCCTCTGCTTCTCACACAGTTAGTCAAATGGATTCCCTGGCCTCTGGGTATGTTAGAGAGGCAGATATTGTGTGTAACAGCAGACAAGGCCTGCCCTACCCCACTGTGATAGACAGATAGATGTGTTTTAAGTGCTCAGTGAAATAAGTTGTTTTGAAGGCATTTATGTATGGGGTAACAAAAGAAACCTTACCGAAATGAGTGTAAAACATTTTTCTGTCAACAACAAAGGAACAGAAAGAGGAAGCAAATGATACAATGGTACGAGTTAGTTTACTAGTTCTCAAATATGTACCAAGTTTTTGCCCAATAATATGTGGCATATGACTATACTGCAGCAGTATCAAGAATAAAATAATAAATTGGCTGACCAGCTCTTTGAATTTGTATGCATGTCCATCCATCCATCCATCCATTTTCCGCCGCTTATCCGGGGCCTGGTCGCGGTGGCAGCAGGCTCAGCAGGGAATTCCAGCCGTCCCTATCCCCAGCAACGTTTTCCAGATCCTCCTGGAGGATCCCGAGGCGTTCCCAGGCCAGACGAGATACATAATCCCGCCAGCGTGTTCTGGGTCTACCCCGGGGTCTCCTACCAGTTGGGCGTGCCCGGAAAACCTCCAACGGGAGGCGCCCAGGAGGCATCCTAATCAAATGCCCGTACCACCTCATCTGGCTCCTTTCGACGCGAAGGAGCAGCGGCTCTACTCCGAGCTCCCTTTAGATAACCGAGCTCTTTACCCTATCCCTAAGGCTGAGCCCAGCCACCCTACCAAACAACCTGTGTTTGTATGTATGTATGTATGTTAAATTCAGTCGAGTACAATGGAAGTGGGTACTGCACTCATGCGCATACAAAGAGGCAAGGTTTTCTGCCCAGTGTAACTTTCAGTGAAGTTGGGGAAAATCATTCTTCAAAGGCTGTTGCTGAATGTCTTAGCATTTGAGAATCAGCACAGCAGCACTTTCTCACGTAGCAAAAAATAATTGGCTGCATTGTTTGAAGGCAAACATGTCAGTCTTTATACAGGGAACGACCATTGATGTAGGAAAACCAAACATCTCCCAAGGTTGCCTCTGCTAAGATGTAGGTGTATATGAAGTAAATATTTTTCAATATTGCCATGACACATACTGTATATGTGATAAGATTGTTTTTTTATTTCTTTCATCACTTTTCTTTATGAGCCCTGTACTTGTTTGCATGTTGCGATTTGTGATGTTTTGCCTCCGTTAAAGTTTTTATTATGCTAATTGACTGTGATTTAACAAGTCTGAAAGGACTTCAAAGCCTATCGCCAAGAAAGTGGGCATGATGGAAAGTGACAGGTTGCAGTATTTTGATCGCCACTAGTGAATTACAACCTTTTGAAAAAGTGACTTTTTTCTCGCAAGGGTTTTTTTCTACTGTTTAGCTGCTGATAATTTCTATGTTTTGAAAATAAGGCGGAGATTTTTCAATTGCAATACAGGCAAAAATACATGACTATAAAGATAATTAGATTCAGAGAAAAAGGATGGAGAAAAGTGTCCAAAGGATTTTTCTAGAATATCCAGAAGAACAAGAAGAATCTCTCAAAACAAACACAAATAACTGTGTTAACTTCAGACAGACAATTTGCAGACTTTCTCAGAGTCTCGGAGACTCACCTACTCTTGTTTGTGAATTATCGTTCCTACAGAAACAGTATTATTTCCGTTTTCTCCACTTTGATGACAGAGTTGAACTTGAAAATATCAAATTTTTCCAACTAATGTTACGTTTGGACTATTTTTTACTTGTGGAAACATTGCACTGTATCTCAGTGGTTCAACAACATGTCATATTGTCATGGAAAGAACTTCCAGTTGGGTGACAGCACACGACAGAGCAACACTAATGGGGTGGCAAAACGCTGAGCAGGGAAAATACTACTGTCACAACTCACATAACAGGATTAAGAACTCTTGCACCATGCCTGTTAATATTACATATTTGTTTTAATAAGTTATTGTTTAACCCACACATTTTAATAATGTAATATTTGCACAAAATCTCTGGTCCCCAAACAGATTCATGGTATCACTTAGAAATCTCTATGGGATCTGTTTTCGATATGTATCTATCCAGCAAAAAATACCTTTGTTGTAGATGTAATTATGCCAATCGACGTAGGCAAAATCTTTTTATCATTGAAAATGAACAGCTTTCCATTTGCTAATTACCCATTTTTTTAACAATTCAAATTCCAAAGGAAATTCCTTCCAAAACAGTCCTCTCATTAGTACTTTATCAACTATGGTCGGTCAGTTGAAACAGTCACCGGCTTGGCAATGGAAACAAAAATCTACCTGTGCTCTCAGATGTATGCTCCAGACTGCATCTAACAATAGTATTTTGTATCCAGAGATAAAAGATAGCAGAAAGGAAAAAAGTTTTGAACGACAGCACCTGCATCACTTCTTGCATCACTTCTTTTACAGTGTTGAGTCTCTTTTGGCCAATATTCATGCATATATCGTTAGTTGAGCAATAACAATTAGTTTAGTACTCAAGTTAAAATCTATCAAACAAAGAAATGTCTAGAAAAATAAATCCGCTTTGCTCCTTCCAATGGTCCCTGGTTCTTCCCTGTCCCAAGCCTGCTTGATCGTCCACCTTTCTTACAGCCTTACATCAAAATCTCCTCCCTCCCCTTACCTCCTCTCATTCCCCTCTGCTGCTAGCCTTGCTAAACAGAGGCCCACATTAGTTCCCTTCCTTCCTCCACCAGGGCTAGCCGGCCTGTCAGCTGCAAGCCTTAGTTAATCACTCAGCCAGCAAGGCAGTCCAAAGACCCGCTGCTAGCTCCCTGGACGCTAATAGAGAGACAACCAGAAAGGGCTCGTTAGGAATGCAGGTATATACGGAAACGGTCCATTTCAAATCAAAGGATAATTTGTCTCCAGCTAAAATATGTTTTTGCGGGGCAGCCCTTGTCTATTGGGCTACAGATGTGTAAAGGTTGTACGTTGCAAAAAGCAAGCCTGGTGACACTATCAATTTGAGTTGTAATAAATACCAGCTGTGTTTTGGATGGCATATTTTATCCCCAAAAGAGAGGAATGCATTGTAATTCCATGGCTTTTCTGCTGACACTCTTGTGTTGGTAAGCCAATGGGGTGGTACCCTGGGAAGTTGAAATATTTTCTTCATTTGCACAACCACAATAGTTCCAATAAATGAGGAGTGATTGTCACCTCCATGAGTAAATCAATTCCTTTTACGTATCAAACATACTTAAACACTAGTAGTCCCTGTTGACATTACTGAATCGGTACTATGACATTCAAATTATTTCAGTAGGCTAATAGGTAATGTGCACTTGCAAACCCGTTTTCTGTTCAACTTTGTAGCCACGCTCTTATATATGACTATTGAAGACACTTTACTTTGTCTATGTGTCTACGCTTACATTCCTCTTTACATTTGTTAAATCTGCAGAAAGATTTCCATGTACCAATTAATGCATAAGTGAGTGCTTATGCAGAGCAGCAAAGGGACGTAAGTGAAGTATAGCACATAGTGCAAATGTATTGCAGGGGGAAAGATATAGACTTGTCTTTGTTGACGTTTGCCTTGGCAGAACCATTCTCAGGTGCAGTCCCCAACAGTCTCGAGTGTTTATCATGCTGTATCATTAGCCGGCATCTCACAGCTCTAAAATGTCATATATCCACAGTAATGAACTGTGAGGGCACACACTATTCCCAAACTTCCCCGCTGCAGCACTCCCATTAATCCAAACGCTCCAACTCACAACGGCAGTCCCTCTCCTCATTAACACCGGCAGGTACCAGGATGCGAATAATGAGGAAGTGCCCGCAAGTCAGGACATATATAAAAGAAATAGAGAGGCAGTGAAGGGGAGAGCCACGAGTGGAAAACCATCATAAATGAGAAAATACCCCGGAGGTACTGTCGTGAGTTCAGATGATGACAGCAGAGCGCAGTGACAAACAGCATGCATCCATTCTGTTTGGAGATGGGGCCAACCCCTTCCAGGGCCAAATGCCAATCACATGAATGTACAATAAGTCCCATAAAACAGAGTTTAGAAAGTGGCATATGTGAATGTCTTTGTGAATGCCAATAATTCTCATAAGCATCCGCTATACACTTCCCTGCTGAGTTCTTGTCATGGAAGACAACTGTTTAACAAAACAAACAATTATTTTTCCTTCAAACTGACCTTATTTGACAGGGCCTAATAGAGGCAGAAACTCTTGTGGTGCTGTCATGCCAGATCTTATTATGCTTGATTGTGTCTTGGGGTACATGCACTTCTCTTTCGGTTCGTCACAATTAAGACAATATCGTCCTGGCTTTTCTTACTCTCCTTGAGCTAGTTAGACATCACACCCTGTGCTGTGAACGTGAGTGTAGCTCATCTTCCAAGTCCGACTCAATCTCTCCATAAAAAAAAACAACAAAAGAAAAACTGAAGAAACATTAAGAGACATCCAAGCTGGGTCCTATTCAGACAGAAGTTATACAACAGCAAATGCTGAACCCAGGTTGTATTGTTCACTAAATGCTGTCACTGCATAGTATTAGCTTTTCATGTTAAGTCGAACGGAAACGTTTTCTTTTATTGCACCTTAGCCTGGAGTGGAGTTAAAACAAACAGCAAAAAGTCCGGTGGGCAGGTGCTGGAGAAGGCCTTGATAATTGACTGAGCTACATGGCCAGGCCTCTGGTGGGTTTGTGCTGTGACTCCAGAGGAGTCTCTCAAAATGAGCTACTGCATCAAAAATTGAGGTTGGCAACCTCCGAGCACGTCCGGGCAATTTTTCAAATGAGCATTTCTGGTCCCCGGAGGAAACCATGGCTTTCCCTTATCATAAGCAATTGGAATAAAAATGGACACAAATGCACTTTTTTTGGCATGCACAAGTAGGTTGGGCAAGAGGGCAAACTGTGATGTTCAAAGAGAAGTGTGAAAGAGACAATGAACAAAAGAAAACATCTGTTTTTATTTCCTCAAGAAATTAGGTTACGTTTGAGTTAGCACAGTTTTTCCTCAAGCTGTTTTTCCTTCTTTTTCCTGTCTTAAAAAGAAATGAACTGAGATCAGAGAGAAATGATCTGAGTGTCCTGATAAATATTGCAAGAGCAAAGCAACATGCCTATATGAGCAATGACCAAACCTTTACAGTAACAAGAATCTAGAGAATACGGAGAAGACTGTGCTATTCCCACAAAGAATATGTGGAAGTGCATTGGAAATGCCACTCTTAAGATGTTTCCAAAGATGAACATACATCATGGGTAACCTCTCCCTAATTCACATTATCAAATAATATAATATATTAAGAACTCTAAAATCTGCCAATTTAGTGTAAAAAAGTGGAATTCAGTAGAAATGTCTCACATGACTGGAACTCGAAGGAGTTGAATGAGAGACACATTTGTATTCGGCCAACCAAATCAGATTTTTTTTTAGAGCCCTATTCACAATTACAAACTCTTAATGTTAATGTTACTTTCAGACAGGATTACTGTTTTATGTGCTCCAATGCTTGTACTCCATTAATTGAGTTTTATTGCCACTAAATTAGTTTCACTTACACCCCCTGGCAGAGAAAGCCAATGTGCATAAAACTAATTTATGCACCTAAACATTTTTATTCAAAACATTCTGCAGAGGTACACTAAAGGTAGGCCACAGGACTGCCAATTACCTTCAAAACACCTTCATGTGAAGGCGGTCAGAATGTCCGTATGAAAATTAATGTATCACAGCTTTCAGGATAATGTTATTGTAGGAGAAGACATTGACTGTTGGGACACCGTGTCTCACTATACAGTCAAAGTTCCTCAAGGAACATTTTCTCGCCGTATTGGACATTGTAACAATGTCACCTTCACCTACCCCATTCAGAGTCTGTGCTACCTCCATTTCACGCATGAACATTGCGTTTTAGTGCTACTATTAAGGCTAAATGAGTTCATGTTACTTTTTCTTTTTGGGGTGGGTGCGGGTAGGTGTCACTTTGGAAACCTCCGGATTGCAGATGTGTGGTGAACTGTGAAGTTTATTTTATTTTTTAAGAATAAGCATGGCTTTAACCCACCATTAACTAGGACTAAGTGAAGAGGATACTAAACACCACAGATGAATGCGCATTTTTTTTTACTGGGGTGGGTGGGTGGGGGGGGGGGGGGGGGGGGGAATTTAAATATCACTTCAGTTGTCAATGGCAACTGTGGCATCAATGTCAAGATTTACATTTTAATTCATCACTTTAGCCAAATAAAAATGAATACAAATCTGGGAAGGTTTTAAGAGTAGAAGCGCACATGAGCATCGAGGCTCTGTCACAAGGCTCTCTGAAGGCTCGCCAGTAGAATACCTGTACTTTAAGGCTCAGAGTGAGACATAGAACTGTATAGATTACAACAGACTGCAAGCTAGTGAGAAGAACACCTGGGATAATGGGCTTTGATCCGGTGCCTGTCTCTCTGTCTGAAGCACCCATCAATCAATGTAAATGTAAAAGACAGAACGAGCCAAAGCTTAGTTACTCTCCTCCTCTCACAGCAAACTAGATTTTGTAGACCTGGCTGACTTAGAACGAAGACATTTTCTCAACATTTGCTCAACGGTATTTTTTCTTTACAGTTGTAGAGAATATATCAGCCCAGTTACAGAGCTTTGTCTCAGAAATAAAAAAAATGTTTTATTATATATTTTTATGTATGTATAAGAATATACGGAGCCCCGGAGGCGACATAAATGTCTTTTATTTTATAAATTGCACGTGCAACTTAGGACCCACTCAGTCAGTCACACGTGTGAGATTCTTAACTCGCACGCGCAAGATACTTAAAGGTGGGGTAGGCAGTTTTCTGGAACAGGGAAAAAAAACGACTGAATTTGAAAATACACCCCTCCTTCTGCAGCTCTCCCTATCCTAAGCCCCTTCCAACAGACGAGCACGGGCATATGGACGCGCTTCATACGCGCACAACACAAGGTTGCTCGGCTTGACCAGAACCAGAGGCAACCATCAGCGAGCCAACGGC
Source organism: Galaxias olidus (assembly GCA_026901105.3). Classification (NCBI taxonomy): domain Eukaryota; kingdom Metazoa; phylum Chordata; class Actinopteri; order Galaxiiformes; family Galaxiidae; genus Galaxias; species Galaxias olidus. The sequence goes on along the minus strand of JAPMUY010008245.1, from coordinate 369,460 downwards.
AAGCTCCAAATTCAAATTATGGCCGATGCAATCTTGGAGTTTTTTCCATCTCTGAAACGCTTCACCGATATTTACACGTGTTCTATTGTGTTTATGGTCAGACTCTCTTTTAGACTCTTTTTGATAAGTCCGTCTTCCTCTTTTTGAATTGCTTTGTTGTGTTGACAGTTGTTGCCAATGCTGGAATAGCAACTTTTTTAGCAAGATTGTCCGCCATTGACCCACACTTTCACTGTCTGAAGGGACGTGAACACATGTCTGCATTTGCAGAACAGCCAATAGGAACACACTCTCTCTGAAATGACCTGTGATTGGCCAAAGTCTACTGTTGCAGCTAGATTTTCTGAAGCCTGTCAACAGAGCCAAGAGGGGGACAGAAGTAGAGGTTGTCTCTCAGACCACTTGAATTACAATATGCTGCATGGTTAATATGTAATTTTCCCTGTGATGAAAGAAAAAAAAAACTGCCTACCTCAACTTTAACTCGCGGTCACGAGATATTTAGCCTATACCTCGCGGGTTTAACTATGACTTAAGAATCTCGCGCGTGCAACTTGCAAAACCGTTCAGGGCCCCAAAGCCCCGGAGCCCCGGAGGTGACAGGAACTTCTTTTTTTATAATTCGCGCATGCAACTTATAACTTGCACGCACGATTTATAAGTAAAAAAAAAAGATGTTTGTGTCACCTCTGGGGCTCCATAAGAATACACACAAGTAATTACGCTTCTTATTTGATTTTATTTCAAATGATTTAGTTATTATAGTATTTTATATGTATTGTTTTGAAATATTTCACCTATTTATATTCCACACAATGATCTACAGTTTGAGTGGGAACAACAAGTATTACTTTTGGTTTGTAGGTGATCAAAGGCTGAACATATTTGAGTGTGAAAGGCAATAGTGCATTTGTTTATATATAAAAACACAAATTTAGTCTGTGAAACATTGTGGTAAATTGAGCATCGACTATAATTTATTTGGGTGTTCAGAAACATTTCAAAGGGTTGTACTCATAAACATTATGTGGAACTTATGGACGTTCTGCTTTCTAGTTATTGTGCAAAAAAAAAACTAAACGTGTATTAATAACTGCAAACATAGGCAATTTTAGACCCTTTTCAAGCATGCTCAAGCACCCCTAAATTCCCTCTCAGCACCCCTAAAAACTTTTGCAAGGCACTATGTATTGCATGACACGTTCACAATAGGTCCTGAGCACCCTTAAAGGTCTGATTCTGGAATCGCCCCATCTGCAACGTGTATTAATTACTGAACCTATGCTGCTAAATAAATATTTTCCTTTCACAATCAATTTTTTTTTTACATTTAGGCCTAATATCAAGAAATACATTTGCATTTGATATTGTAATTTAGATATTTGGCCCTGTCAAGATGTGGCAACATGTTGAGTGGTCATACCCACCAGTCATATAAGCATACTTACCAGCTGCACAACATTTCCAATTAAGAATAATTCATAGATATAATAAATATTGATGCAAAATTAAAGTTAAGGCTGAATTAAATTTATATAATTGTGTCAAAAATCATACAGTATTTACAGACAGCACATAAAAATGATTTTATTTAGTGTATTAACAAATCTTACATTATACACATTTCATTAACTTTTTTGAAACTTTTCACAAACACCTGCATTATAAAAATAAAAGCACATGTAACCTAAGAAGCCAGTGCCTGACTGTAGTGATCATGGCTTTTTTTTCAGCACATCTGAAGTTATATAGGATCTCTAATTATCTCTACAAAAGAGTGGGGGAAAATAACACAATCCTTAATGGTAATGATAAATAAAACTGGGCTTGTACAGTAATATATGAAAGTAAACATCATGCTTGTGTTAAACCAAATACATGGTGGAAATAATATTTCCTACGCAAAAGCTTTACGTTTGTGGTTATTGAGACTTGTGAAATGTTTGAAATTCAGCACATGGTCAACATGAGTGATGATATAGTATTCATTGATATTCTTAAATTATTTTTAGTCTTATCAAGAAAAGGCAAGGTGGTTATGGTCAAACACCCTTATTACTTTAATATTCTACAAATTCTTATGAAAGCTAACAGAATCAGAATTCCAAATACTCTTTCAAGATCAGAACAACTATGAAATGTCCTTGAATGTCCCACACTCCTTTAATTCCAGAGTTGCTGTTAGCCATGATCAGGTTGGTCTGACAGCAACACAAACATCTGTGCTGCTGGACTCTGGCCCCTTATTAGCTACATAATTTGGTTGTTTCATATTCCATGGAGTTGGGCTGTTTGGCACTAAAAGCCTGCAATGCTGCCTGTATCCTGACAACATCTGTGGAGGATAATTTGAGGCGGTGGCGCAGCAGGCAGGAGAACAGGTCCAGGGGCTGAGGTCCGGGTGGGGACAGGCGGTTGACCCGGTCCCTGATCTCCAGCAGCTGCAGCAGAGCAGAGTCCTGCGATCCCTGAGTGTACGGGTAGTCCAACTGCAGAATCAGGTCCTGGATCGCCTCCGGGTCAAAGTGCATACTGTAGCCAAAAACCTGCATACTGTTAATTTTCATGTAGCCCAGGTTACGTCCAGGCTCGAGGAACTCCAACGATTCGTAGTAGACCGACCCATTCCCCTGGACTGAGGGGGCTTTGATACGGCTCCGCAAATAAAAGTGGACAGTCTCAAAAAAGGTTTTCCACTTGTTTCCCAAAGTTAACGTCCAGTTGTAACAGTCCAGGTGGATGTCTAATTTAGTCCTCTCCCAGTCTGGGTAGCTGTTCTGGTCAATGGGCATGATCCAGCTCTCTGAGTGGCTGCCCCCAAACGGGTTGATATAGACAGACAGCACAGGCTCTAAAGTGCTGTTCTTGGTAAGGCAGATCTGCAGGGACATGCCCAGGAGCATGTGAACATGGTTGGACTTAAACTTGTTACTCTTCAGCGTCAGCAGCATCCTCTTCCTCCAAGAGGGGTCAAACCAGTTATTTAGCCTGACGTCGTTGCTGACAAAAATCCCGTGGATGCCGATGCGACTGTCCTGCTTCTGCAGCAGGTAGCGCAGCTCCATGTCCTGCAGGTCTGTCTCGAAGCCGATGTAATGGTCGGTGGAGTCGGGCACCTCGTTGCGACAGAGACCCTGGCTCAGCATGTAGCCCTGGTTGCAGGTAGCGCAGCGGGAGCGGTTCTCGTAAGAGCAGGAGGCGCAGGACGTGCCCTCGCCCACTGTGCAGGGGAGGACCCCCTGGCAGGACGGGTGCTCATAGGGGCAGGCACAGCTCCTGGTGTCCTCCAGGTAGGAACCAAGGTGGTTGTTTTCACTGCAGTACATGATGGAGAGGATGTAGTTGAGCCAGTAGCTGAAGGGCCTGCAACACACAAAATATCACATTACCCCTCCATTACTATTCAAAACACCGGCTACGCAGGGATATCCAGAGTACATTGTGACTTTTCTTTTGTGAACATGTTACAGCATGTGAAGATCTCTGGATTATACTAACGGCATTTTTTGAATAAATATAAGCCGTAAGTTATTTCCCCTTATAAATATTCCATCTTGTGGAACGTATATATTCTTGATACAACTGAAACAGTGAGGCTTTGCCTAGCAAATATAGATGGCTGTTTCAGAAGCTTCTGAGGTGGTCTGTTTCCCACTGCGTAGATAGTGTCACCGCTTTACCAAACCCCTACTGAGACACAAATAATGATAAATGTTTTATCATTGTGTGTCTGTGCACAGAGTACGCCAAGAACTGATGGCAGCTAGTTGTGCTCATGAAAAAAAGATGAGAATAGGTGTAAATAAAACCTTTTCCTTTCCCAAAGAGACTCATAGATAAATACCTCATTATAGATAGTCTACCATAACCCATTTGGCCATGTAGAACCTGAAAATATGAATTCTGTCTCTTTTGTTGCTCAAATAATTCTATCATCTCTCCTCTCTCTCATCTCTTGTGTTGGGGCCCACAAGACCTATGTTGCATATCTTGCTTTGCCTACGTATTAGAACTTCTGTGTGGCTAGAGAAAAAAACATTCTCTAGCCAACCCAACCACAGCAGCAGGATATTTGAAAAACTCCTGGAGACGTTAAGGCAAGATATAGGGCCAAAGCAAGTGGGTGGCAGTAGAAGGGCGGTGAGCTGTCTGTAAGCATATTGTAGAGAGACCGATACTGCAGACAGTCATAATAAATCAATAAAAAACACACAGATATTAAAACACATGTATGAATGAAAAGGAAAAATAGGTTGAAAATGTGCATGCACAAAGGATGCACTATACAATTTTAAAGAAAGAAAACATATAATTAGTGCCCCAAGTAAGTTCAGTGTGAGCCAAGAATGAAACAATGAAAACCTGTACAGAGTAAATTCCTCTATTACTCTGACTATCATACAATGTCATACAATCACTAAACACTCATTAATGTGTTGTCCTGAAAAAAGGTAATCCTCAATGCCTTTCAAATTATTGTTCAATAATGACATTACAATATTCTAAAAAAATCTAATTAAACCTTGAAATAATAATTATATTTTAGTACAGCCTAACCCAATTTATCAAATGATACACTTTATATGAATGAGACAGAGACGATGTTACTGGCCTCTATATGATTTGGCTGTAGACTAACCAACGCAATTAGTTGAATTGCATGACCATTTTCATTAAAGAAAACAGAATAATAACCGTGAACTAGGACAGCATACGAGGAAATGCGGAAACAAGTTGTGAAATAAAACCAATCATGGTCCTGCAAAAAGGGAGTTAGCTGGTCCATGAGTGGATTCTCTTCTGATAAAGGTATATGTCTTGCTTTTGCTTGTTATCCTTTCAACAAGCACAGCCATTTTCATGGCAAGATGGTTGGTAAAATTGTAGCAGTAATCTCATGCTTTGACTGACTGCCTTAGAATTCTTTTGAATGTAAGAATATACAAAGTTAGTGATTGCTAGAGAAGCACACTAAACTACAGAATAAACTGTATCTTTCCTTTGTCCTTTACTACAAAGGAAGAAGGATATTAAGGGACGATACTTAAGACAAAGTTGGTTAGAATGGAAAAAAGTTCCTGTTGCACGGCAATCTAGTGATCTGGGTTACTGTGTTTACATGCCCCGGGTGGTGAAAGTCTGTGGAGTAGGACCTGCGCCAAAATCACCGTCTGTAGAGCTATTGCTCACCACTCTGCTACAGACATCAGAGAGCTTTCAGAATGTTAACGGATAATCATTATTGTTAGCTTTATATACATTTAGAGTGAATAACGCATAGCTCAAGCACCAGCCACATTTTGTGAACCTGCACTGTGGCACACACAATGTATTGCAAATGAATCAACTTGGCGCAAATCTTCTTGCTGCTGTGATTCCTTATTTACTGGATCTAAAAATATAAAAATGTAAAATCTCACATAATTATGAACACTTTGTCATGCAGATATTTTAACTTTACTTATTCACAATCAGAACAGAAAAAAAAAACCATCTGTGTACTATTTATGTCTCTGTCCTCCATATTGAGAGTGGTGTACACTAATTTACTCCAAACCAACACACCCGAGCTCCTGTAAAAAAAAACAAGTGCTGTAGAGCATATCATCCCCTCACCTTTCTCTAAGCACAATGATTTTGGGCTGTGTTCGGCATCTCTTGCTAAGAGTGAAGAGTTTGTTGACTATGCGGCGGGCTTTGCTCAGAAGCTGCCGGGTGCTGAGCTCCAGCTGTCGATAGCGCTGGTGAGCTGCCGGCTCCATCTTCCAGAAGTACTGGATGGCAGATGTGTTGAGGGCATAGAATGTCGGGAGCCTCCGGACAAAGTTTTGGAACTCATCTGAAAGGCAGACAGGTGGGCAAAGTTTAAAACTCAACATTCTGGCCCACCTTACTTATTTCTTTTTTGCCCCAGTCTTTCTATTTGTCACTCCCATGTTAATTTTAGCTGATATATTTGGACCGCATTAGAAAATCACTTTGCTGAGAGCACATGGGACCTGGTTCGCATGGCTGCAGGGAAAACTGGAAGTGATACTGTGTGACGCATATGCTAATGGTGCGAGGCAGAACTAAATTTGGGTAGACTTTTTTACCACAAAGTGCCAAAAGCTTAGGCAATGCTTGGCAGTGCAGATAGGTCTCTCAGTGTGAGAAAGCCCAACAGCCAAACAGATACACGAGGAGCCCAGGATATTATCCGCAGGATGTCAGGCACACCGTGCAATGTAAGCATGAGGAATTCTTTAGGGCTTCAAATCTAGGAAATCAATATAAGCTAATTGTTATTATAAAAGTAACCGCAGTGTTTGCGATGAACAACCGTGATGCTGATATTCGATTAAAAACACCATTTGGGCTCATTGACGTGCCCAGTAATTAAACCAGGAGTATTACATTCTGCCATCATGTCACGAATCTAAGATCTCCAACTGTTAAATAACATCTGACGCAATGCATTCTAAATCTATTTGTAATGCCGCCAGGCTCTCGAAAGGTCTGAGAATGTATCTTTTTTTGTAATTTGTTGTAATTTGATAACCGCAATAGAGAAAGAACAACAAGAGAAACATCATAGAGGCTGTTCTCCGGTTATCAATCATGTATACTTGTTGAGAGAGATCGAGAGCTCCTTGTCTTTTGTCTGCAGTCATCTGATTTCACGATGTGCACAGTACATATTGTTTAAATGTTTATAAATCGGACTTCTTTTGTTGCATTCGGTCGAATTAGAGTGGTCCATTGCACCCTAAGCAAACGTGCTTAGGCTGGCATGCTTCCCGGGACTCAGCTAACTGTCGGCCCCTGCCAACACTGGAACGTTATTTCACCAACGTGACAATGGCACCTTATCCCAGGGAGCCGGGCCAATCCCCACCATCATCGCATAGTCCGCCTGACAACAGCTTGGTAACAACGCTTTCCATTTATATGCTTTCCAAATACAGAGTCTACCATTACGCTCTCTGCAACAAGACTGTAAAGGGTTTAGACAACACACAGTAGCAGGGTTATTGGCCCTGTGTGAACACAATAAAGCCTTTTACATCCCCACTGCAGCAGTTCAAGTGTGGTAGTTCTGTTTGTTGCTAGATACCATAACTGACCTGAAGCTTGGCTATGGGACTTGATTGCATTTCTTTTTATTTCACATGACATTTGAATCTAATTAAAAATATACCAGTGGATTCGTATCACCCAATGAATTTCACAATTTCACAAATCATCGTCGTGGCAATTATCTCTCTGTTTGATCATCAAAGTCCTAAATAACTGTTAACTCCTTGCACTGTAAATATTGAATTGTATAAGACCAGGGAACATACCTGATTCCTCAAAGTCCTGGTTGGCCATGTTCCAGGACTCTCTGATGTGCAGCAGGCTGGCCTCCATGGCCTTCACATCCACCGTGGGACAGTTACACTGGGGGAAGTCCGGGCTGCACTGGCACCAGCAGTCATTGTCCCGGCACACAAACTGGCCCTCCTCGTTACAGCCGATGTAGCTGAGAGCAGCCTGCACAAACCTGGGCCTTAGGTACTCTGGCAGGATAAGCTGAAGGCCTGTCGCAGAAAATAGGCCTAGTTAAATAAACTTAAATAAAGCAACCAGATTTGACATCAGGCATTTAGCATCACTTCAAAATTAAGGCATACAAGGACACATTGTAAGGATACATGAAACATTGAGAGACCTCACTGAACATTGGCTGTGCCTGTAACACGCTTGGCTTCACAAAGAATATGGTGAAATTCATATAAAGTTTTAATTTCACTGACTGGCTCCGACACTCCTGTCTGAGATTCCCTTGAAGTGCATGAATGCCAAAATGAAAGACGATTGGAGCTAAATTCTTTCTGACATGCTCGTGTCTCAGTTAAAGGGTGCCAGAGAATAGAATCTGTGACTATTTCATCAGAATGTATGGGTGGGTTCAATTATGGATGGCCAACCTTGCAAATTAATCTTGTTTTCAGGACTCTGAACCAGAACGGAACTGACAGAGTCGAGGTTGTCATAGTTACTGCATCCGAGAGGGCCTGTCCTGGTTTCGGTCACCTAAAGAAAAAGACAGCAGCTCATTGCAATAATCCACACACTGTGAAAGTAAGCAAAAGCACTAAGCTCATTAAATATGCAGAGACACAGACTGAATTCCATATAAAAAAAGATGAACAAAACCTGTCTTTAGTAATTCCAACGTATAAATAAAAGACAACTATATTACTAATTATTTTAGCTTGTGTACAAATCACATGAATACATAAAAAAGACATTGCAAACTAATTATAATAAAATAAAGTGGAGTTTGAACTTTTTGAGTTTTGATTTGGCAAATGATAGGAGAATGATTCAATAATCAAATGTAATTTATTCGTAATATTTTTTCCATTTATGTGTGCAAGACCAAGGAGGTAAATGTGTACAAGATGTCTGAACTGTTACCATACCCTATACAATGCCCATTACAATTGAAGAGCATGTGAGTGTGCTTACAAATGAACAACACACAATGGCTGAATATTCCTTATTCCACCAGTCATAGGTTAGTCTGAGAATATACGCAACATTAAGACTTGTGGAATAAAAATATATCAGCGATTATTCTGTAAAGCACAAATAGAGCACGTCAAGAGATTTATGGGTCAAAGAAAGTAAAAATTCTAAGCATAATGATGATGACATACGGTAAGAAAGCAATGCAATTTAAAAAAGTACTGTCAACTGAAGTGGGGAGCGAGAATATAGAGTCTGTAAAATAAGTATCAAATGTCTCAGTGAAAAAAAAAAAAACCTTTTGTGACAAGCTAGGCAAAAAAATAAAAATCTTACACTTTAGCTTGAAGTCTTGAAAGATGCTGCCACATGCAAGCCTCAAAGACATACCACCGGATTCACGCTGACAAACCAAAAAGACACAGGATCTCTCCTCCCTTTTAGGCTTGCGCTCAGATTGTTCACAATCACAGCTCAATCATCCTTGACAAAAGCCTGATTTAGGGAGCGCGTATATCAAGGTTCCTCTGGCACCTCCGAAGACAAACTGCTAGCCTGTAGGCAAATCCATCTCCCTCCCTGTCACTTGTGAATTATTCCAAACGCCACAGTGGCTTCTTTTAATATTTTCCCAAAGGGCCAATAAAAGTAACCACATTGCCAGTGTAGATTAATGAGGACCTATGCTTTCCAGCCAGCAGAAAAGGAATCGTTTCCTCTGTGTGCAGAAAAGTTAGCTCTCTTTTGACATCTACTTTAAGGTCAGAGGGGACACTAAGTAGTCTGATACAGTATCTAGTCAGATTCTTGCAGTGCCTATTCAGAGTACTTTCCAGCACATACACATTAACAGAGTACATTGGCATTATTGAGTTGATGTCTTTGGATGATTTATTTGTCTATTTTTTGTAATTACGATGTCTTAATAGAGCGCAAAAACACTAATGGTGGTGGTGGGGGTCTGTGTGTGGTGGAGGGGGGTTGAAGGTGAGAGAACTATATGTAGAGAGGAGGTGGGCCTCTAGCTGGCCCGCTGGTGGTATTTCAATTCTCTTTATTGATGTGTCGGCACAATTAATTAAAATCCAAGAAGGGATCAACAGATTAATTTCTAACATAGACAGATGTCCGACTTAAAGGAAAAAATGCTAATCTAAATATTGGGCTTCTGTGCATAGCAATGAGACCATCTGCAAGTACAACCCAATGGAGCATGTGCACAGTCACTCCGTTCTGTTAGGTATGAACCCCCAATAAGTCTGATGCTGTTTATACATGAAAGGATATGGAGGATCATAAGGGGCTTTTTGAGGCATTATAGAAAAAACAAAGAAAGACAGACCAGTAAATGTGAGAAGAAAATGAGACAGATTGGGTTTGGGGGTAATATTCATATGCCATAATCGAGCGCAATTAAATTGTGCTGACTCCAAATTCCAACAGCTGCATTTAGAGGCACCAGTAATTGCACTTAAAGGCTTTTCTGGAATAAGCAGTTTGTGTTTGTCAGTAATGTCAGAAACGTGACTCGTATGCGTCATTTGGTTCGTGCTTGAACCTCACAGTAAAAAAAATAAATAAAAAGATAAAGTTTATCCCACGCAAATGATTTTTACTTTTTTCATCAAAATATTATTTCAGGGTAGAGATCTGAAATGATATGATCTATTCAGATACCAAATGGTATCAAAGGGTAAATGGGCGAAAATAATCATTTCATCCATCATCTGAATACTCAAAAGGTACTGTGCTGAAAGTCTCTTTAGAAAGAGCAATGATGCAGACGGCTGTGAAGTCTAATCACTTTCAAAATTCATGAGGTTTTATTATCAAAATACCAATAAGAAGCGGGCATTAAAAACTGAAGAAGATTCATCACTTCTGTTAATTCTGCCTATGAATTATTCCACAAAGGCAGCAGAGAAACCTATAGAGTGTTGTCAGGTATTTGAATAATAACGGCTTTTAAAATAACTTCTATGCATGCTAATAGAAAAGTATGCTATGCCATTAATGTTTCATAAGGATCTGTGCTTATTTGAAATTGTATTTTTCAACAGAGCACCTCAGAGAATCACCATGTTTTAAACACCAAGGCACATTAGATGCACATTTGCATCGGAAAGATGTTTCCCAATGTTTATTCGTTCTTTCAAGATTCCAGCAAATGTTTTAAAACCACTTTGTTGCACTGGCTTACATCCTAATATCAACCAGCGCTATAGGGATAGGCTTATCGAATGAGGGAGGGGGGGAATAAGATTATATTCTACCCCCACACAGAATACGAAGAGCCACTGAAAGCCATTCAAATCGAGCAGCAGGGAACCTTTAAGAGGAGAAAGTATAACTATGCAGTACATCTACATCTATCTACAGCCCAAAAGTCTAACTTAAACTCTTATTACAATCTGCTGGTTAGCAGGGAGTAGCACCCACCATAATGTGGGTGGTGATATTTTATTTATTCTGCACAGTCATTTTTTTATGCTAATCAAATACCTTTCCTAAAATCCGCTTCATATCAATATTGAGTTTAGACAAGAATAGACCTTCTACCAAATTAGGGCCAGTAGCATTTACCTGGTTTCCTAGTGCATACTTTTTGATTCACCTCTTTTCTTGGATGTGTCTATTTTCATTTATAAAGCATTGAAGGAAAATAATTTAATAGAAACAGGAAAAAAGTGATAAAATGTCAAACAGGACAGAACGAAGATATACTGTTTATCATTCTTCTTGAATAAGGAAGACGCTAAAACCTGTCTGATGAATTTTTCAACCATGTGTGGGATAAAGCAAAGACAATGTGCTTTTTATTGTTTTGTTTTTTACCCCATCAAATCTGCTCTATATCAAAAAATATGTAGCAGTGAATGTTTTCTCACTTTATCTATCCAATTACAAAAACACATCCCTACAAATGGTATGCTGTTCTTATACAAATTATCCCAAATAGCAAGACATACTCTCCAGCACCACATTGTAGGTCAAACGTCTTGTCGTTTCAATCACAAACCCCCTTATCATTGGGTAGATAATATTTTCACAGCTAAATGTTGTGAACCCTGCACAAGGAGTTAAAGGTTGGCCCGCTGATTTATGTTCTCTCTCAACGCTTCCTGTCGGCTTCCTGTGCTCCCGCTAGGTTAAAGAACTGTTTATTACTCAGAGCCATCCGAGGACCATTCATATGTCTTCTATTCATTAGCTCGACACTTTAAAGTCATACACAAAATGGCTGACAAATGAGAGGAGGTCTAAAAGAAAATTACTGAAATGGAAGAGATGATTCATCACACTGATGTGTAATTGTAGAGGCTCCCACTTCCTCAGCCTAAATTTTTTTTTTTCGGTTCCTTTTCCCTTCCCTGATTTTTCACTGGGACGGTTCACTCCTACGCTACCAGGACATGCATTCCCCCCCCCACCCCAGTTTGAAAATATGTTATCTCTCAGAGCCAGAGTCCGGCAGCCTTTTTAAAGGGGGCTTTGTTTTGCCATCCGTCTTCATCTGGGTGAGGTAAAAATCCATGTTCTGAATTAAAGGCTGCTGATGCTGTGAATATTTCACATCACTCACCTGAAACTGCCTCACAAACAAATGCACCTTAGAGGACTTTCTCTCTATTCATCTCAACCAGAGTGGTTTTAGCAGCACTTGGTCTAGTGGACTCTGGCAGAGGAGCAATGTTTTCCTGTTGCCAATTCTCTTTAGAGAATGTATGGTAGTATCTCTCAGGGGCTCAGTATCGGTCAGTATCTAGGATAAGTTCATGATAAATGGTCCGTGGCTTTTAAAGTGTAACATGGTTTTAAATTGAGCAACTCTATTAGAATGGAAGATTTTCATATTCCTTATTTTTTTCATCACCCATAATTCTTAGAAAATGCAGGTGAAAAACAAAACGTTTTACTGGATTTAACAGCAAAGTGCTGTTGACAAAGAAAACATTTCCAAGCAACAAAAATAAACATGTATTAAATAAAATTAAATTAAATTAAATGTCCTTTTTAGGGTTATATTTAGTCTCCCAAAAATAAAAAGTGGTGGATGAGAGTTATACATTGATAACTTCTGGTATAAAAATGTATTTATTTGAGCAAAAACGTGTTGACATAAGGATAGATGAGTAAACATTTAAATGCGTGGATGTCAACACATTTGAATAGAAAGACAAATGAACCGACAGGAAGTGGTTTACCTTGATGGCAGTGGAGGCTATCTGAATGTGGTGCAGCTTGCGCAGGGTGCTCTCTCTGTCAATGAAGTAGGAGGCAGCCAGCTGGTGCAAAGCCTCCAGAGTCACAGCAGTTCCATTGGACTCACTCACTTCAGCAGTCCTACTCAACCTCCGCTTGTCCACAAAAATCATTAATGATTCCTCCCCTGAGTGTACAGAGCACACACACAAACACACACACACACGCGATTAAGAGAACAGAATGAGCACAATAGCTTCATCTGACAGTACTTCAGGATATACTGTACAGCTGTTAGATGAAGGCTGATTTGCCTGAGGCTTAGCATCTGGAGCCAACTGAGCGTGGAGACAAACGGCGGAGGCAGTCCTCCTCTAAACTGTGGATACTGGAGTTCAAACTCTTAGTGGTAGCAGTGCTCACCGCCTAGGGTGGCTGAGAGCAGGAAGTGGGTTCCGTATTTCCTGATGATGCTGTCTGTGATGGCACTGAGACTTGGCCTCCTGCCCAGCTGCCTGATGGTCTGGAGAAACTCAGGGTCGAGAGGCAGGGCAAAGCCATTGTTGTCCTGTCTCTCCAGGGCCAGGCTGTTCACCTTCCAGCGGCCAAACTCCCTGCAAAGTCACATACGCACACACACATGCGCGCACACACACTGTTTGTTAGGAAACATCCTTTATCATAGTCAAATAGGGGACAGACAAAGAGGTCCAGGAGTATGTTCAAGCCAGTACCACAATAAGCAATCTAAACAAAACAAAAACCTCCAGCCTGTGGGATGTGTCCTTTCCCGCAGTAGGGTTGGAGTTAAACTATGTCTATTGCTCTGATTTGAAAGGGACAAGGCACAGCTTGTTCAGTGAGGAGTAGACTCATATTCAGATTCGATTCATGCTGTGTGGAAAATTATGTCTGAATGACCTCGACTGCGCTATTTGAATTGTACGTGCCATTTTCTGAGACGAAGAAGAAGAAGAAGAAGAAAAAAAGAATGCTACCATGCTGTTTTAAACTCACACTCAGAGATCTGGCTTTTTCACAATAAATAGCATTGTCTTTTCCCACCCAATTTTACATAATAGTGCGACATCTTTCAGTCCACTTTGAGAGTAAGTGGTTAGACTGTCTGTAATCATGGAGGGATGCCTGCTGTGTCCTGGACTAGTCTGGGGAAGACAGGCCTCTGATAAAAGGTGTTTGATATTCAGCCTGGCCTTGCAGCATGCCAACTGCCTTTATCTGCCCGGCACAGTGGCTTCTGCTTGATGCATAGATTACCGTGCTCAAATAGAGCCCATAATAACAAGAGGTGTACTGGTCAGAGCCGGAGGTGGAGGGGGAAAGATTGTAAACCTGTCGACCATGAACTGTCCTAAAGTGGAGGAGTCCATTAAAACACTTTCTTTTTTGTTTTTTTACCATAACAAAAGGAGGCTAATGCAGCATCTACCATCACATTGTGCGTGAGCAGATTGAGAATCTGGCACACCCTTGTTTATGTCTCCAGTTTTCTGACAAAGTCGCACAGACAAAGCAGCGTAAACAAAGCTGTCCCTCGGTACAACACTACATTTGTTGTTGCCAGAATACCCAAAGCCCCAGAGTCCAGCTATGCTGTCAATCACACTCACACCAATAAGAAGAGCCCCCCAAGAGAAAAAAACTGAAGTCCAAGCGGAAATCCCTTACATGAATCAGCTCATTAGGGCCTGTTTCATGTCGGTGTTTCTCTGAAACGAGGAGCCATTAGTGTTTCTCCTGCCACTACTGGGCCAATTGCACGCGAGAGTTGCTGAGAGAGGGATAGCTTAACCGTGATCAACACAAAGCCTCAATGGCGCTGGCTGATGGGCAGTTATAGATAGTGCGCAGGTACACACACACTCACAAAAACACACACACACACACACACACACACACACACACACTCTCTCACATACACACACACACACACACACAAAAACAGGCTGACGAAAGTGTTGCTATAGGTCCAACACGTCACAGACCCTTTTTCGGTGAGGTGTGGAGCGGTGCGGAGCACATCAGCAGGGGGTGTGCTGTACAGCTACCTGTCAGCCCCCCCACTGAGCGTGCTGGGGCAACATGGAATCAGAGAGGAGGAACGAGCGACGGGGAAGCAATCAGGTCCGCGGTGGCGGGACTCCACTGTCGATCACGACCCAGGTGGTGTTGTGGAGTGTTCCGCTACGACAGGGTGCCTGAGGGTGCTGCCAGCGCATCACCAGCCTGTGTAACAAGCAGGTTTTGCCTTTAATAGCTGCCGTGGCTCGGAAGTTTAGTCAATTTCCTTGGGGAAATGACAATGAGCAGGACCAGATGGATATGTTAATGATGGGGTGGTAGTAAATAGATGGTGTCGGTTAGCAGCCTATGTTGACCTTATACAACCAGAATCATGGAGAAAATAGAACAGAGTTTTGTGTGGTTCTGCAGCTGCATAACCTAGATACTAAAATAATCTACTAGGCTAAACTGTTAGTCAAATGTGGAGTCAAAGTTACTTGAAAGACCTCCCTAAAGATAATTCTGTAGTGGATGATAGGACCCTTCAGTCTTCATTCACTAAACAGTGTAATGCTAATTGCAGCATATATTTAGCTGAAAATAAGCATATGCAGTAGTAGGGCCCTGTGCTCGTCTTAAAGTTTGAAGTTCTTTGACTTTTGTGCACTCGGGCTCTTTTTTCTCCCTTGGGTTTAATCTAACGTGACACTGATCCATCTAAATATGCAAATGCCTTCAGCAACAGCAATACTTCGGAATTTCAGCATTGCAAATAACGAGTCCTTTGATTGTGACTACATCAAAGGAAGAAAGCACATACACTCGAGTAAACACCAAGGAACATGCATGGTGCACCCACACCAGCTCAAAGTCAAATGCACTTTCGGAAAAACACATGTCAACTTCATTAATTGAGCTACTTATGAACTTGTCTGTGAGAGCGGAAGAGCGAGAGAGAAAGAGTAATGGTGTGGTTAACAGCTATAATCAAATTTGACTTCAGTGACAATCTCACTGGGTCTGAATGCACCATGGACGTGTCACCAACAGCGGCATGAACAACATCAAATACACATCAAACACACGTTGAAAAAGCGGATGAATGTGCAGTTAGAGTAGATCTGATATTGGGTCCTATTGACAACTTGGAACACAAGATAATTCGAAGCTAGAGGCTTTTCTGTGACAAATTTGAATGGAACACTTCAAAACTACCAAATATGGCTACTTATGTGTAGGCCTAGGTTCCTTATTTTGTATGAGCATAGCATAGACATTTCCATGCACGGGTATTGTAAAGTTATCCTCACTTACTATTTTGCTGGTTGGCTGAGGTTAGGGAGATGATGTTGAAACAAAACAAACATGGATGATCCCTATTGTATAGCCATTGTCAAAACAAGCAGCATCTCGAGACAAAAGCAGTGCCTGGAATCTTTCAGTGTGTAATGAGAAAAAGCTCTGTTCATAAATTCCGCACACGTTACAACCACACACACACAGGCACGCACAGACCGACACTGAAGAACGATCAGTACTTTAAAGCCCTGTCCCAGAGTGCAAGCTCTGGAAGTAGCGCATCAACGGGCTTGCATTACAACAGTAACACCTAGATGCAAACACTCATGCGCGCATGCAGACACACACACACAAACACACCCATGCTTACCTACCCAACTACCATATACCGCATAAGCACATAACCACACACACACACACACACACACACACACACACACACACACACACACACACACACACACACACACACACACACACACACACACACACACACACATATTATCACTATCTATCTGAGATCAGGACCTTTGGCCCACATATCTCCTGACTTCTCACAGTTGTCAGGAACCATAAGCCGGGCTCTCCGTGAGATCCTCGTCATGCCTCCTCGAGCTGGAGGGGACGCTGTAGCTAATGTCCTGGAGTGTCACTCAACCTTGGACCAGGAGGAAGCCGGCGGGCTTCTCTTTCTCCATTGCATCTCTCCGAATCAGTGGTAAGTGTTCCGTTGTATTGTGCTGTGTTGCACTGTTGTTACTCTCAGCACATTAAACACCTAACGGTTCACAAACTGCTATGTTAGAAATGTCATCCTATTCATTGACAGCATCTTATAATCAGAGCGCGCAGGTGTTTAACAACATGTCTCCTCCTCCTCTGTTGAACAAACACGTTGGCATGCCTAGTTGAACACTAATGACTGTCTAATTACAACAACTCATTTCTTAAAACAAAGAGAGTCAAGGCACTTTCTTTAGCTAATGGAACGCAGCAGAAAAGGGAAACAGAAGGTTTATTGGATTGACATTACACGCACCAATACGAGGGGAGAAGGGTTATGAATGAGTGGCCAACTATGAAAAAAAGAAACGTTACCGTTTTAATTTTATCGCCTCAGAGTTTAAGTCATAATGAGGTACAATGATGAGTAAATGTACTGTAAACCAAAACCATTTGGATGCAGAAGGGATCTCTGTGTAGTGACCAGCCAGTAGGGGGGGATAAGGCACTGATAGTACGCGTCTCCTATGTCACCCTCCTCTGCCTGCTGCAGTCCCTCCCTGTTCATGGAGGAGAAGGCCAACTGTGCTCCAGAGAATACTTATAAGTGGAAGAAGGAAGGAAAAAAGGTGATTGAAGGGAAATAGTAAAGTATGAGAGAAACAGCAGGAGGGATAAAGAAAGAAGAACCTTGTTTTGTAAGTGTGTTTTTACGTGAGCGAGATCTGGCCAGCCAGAGTTAAATTCTCGCCCAGTGTTTGGGTGTTTTGACAAGGACCAACTAGCTGCCAACTGCCAGTGTCAGTCACAACCATTCTTAGCTGGCAACACTCAGACTGGACTGCCATCAGCTCAACCTCATCTCCCCAGCATCGTACTCATTACCATTAAGTCGACCTGGCAACTGGCACGTGCGCGAGTACACGTACACACACACACACACACACACACACACACACACACACACACACACACACACACACCTACAGGCACTTACACACACCCCCAACAACACACTACTAAATTATAGTCAAGTCAAAAACTTGGCAAAGCTAGAGATGTGGATATTCAGACAAAAATACAGGTTGGTATAATTTGGAAAAATTGCATTTCAATACAAAATAAAATGTTATTTCTTAGTGATGTGCTCCGATGCTTGATATATCCGCAAATCAAGAAGTCTATTTGAACTAAGTCTTTGTTGCTTACATAAAAGCCAATTAGTTATGCTCTTCAGTACTGAACCCTAGCTTAGGTCTTAAAACACAAAATATCTTAGTTATCTCCCGTTCAAGCCTGATGTCCAAATGCTACTCTTTATCACAGTCACTCAAACTGCACGACAATATTGGGTATTAGGTTCAAGGGGTCACAATATTATCTAACTTATCTATCTTATCTATGTCAATCACAATCCCACGAGTCTGACACACAGCCCATGTTTTCCTGCTTTTTAAAGTTTGAACAACGAAAACCCTTGAACATGACTAACTTTCCCAAAATCGTCAACTTGTCTATCTCCAGTGCTACACAAGACAACAACTCTCCACCAACACCCTTGTTGCACAAATGGCATCATTTCAATGGCATCAATTATTTCATCTGCAAATCACTGTAGTTGTATCACCTGTATATCTTGTACTTAGTCGTGAAACCTTGCTGGTAGCGTTCCGTGAAATCGACAAACTCCTGGGACTGATGAAAAGGCCCTTTGTCTGAGAGGAGCCATCCATTGGGCCCTACGGTCCCGCTGAAGCCAGCCCCTGCGGCCAAATCGGCGGCCCCCACTGACACCCAGCTCTGGAGCAGGCTTAGTGTTAGCCACTTCCATAAAAACATGAGGGCCAACAGTCTAATACAGATGCACTGGCCGCTCATGCTTCCCCCAGCCCCGACGACACCTCATTCTCTCCACACTTTGGAATTGTCCTGAAAGAAAGAAACACAGGATTCAATTAAATAGGTGCTTTATATGCTATTATTGCACTTACTCATTTAAATATCATCCATAATAAAACAATATTGCTTTTATTTAAAACGAAACAGAAAGGGAAAAATATATATTAATAATTAAGTCTATTCACAACTGAATGTGAAGAAGTGCAACAATGAAATATTTAGCAATGTTTTCACGTGGGGTAATATTTTACATTTGGGTTTGAAATATTTTTACCGAATGTGTCTCTATTTTAATATGTCAAAGGTAGACCTACTACACAATTTTACCTGTTTCTGCAAGCAGTATGTCCACTGATCAAAAAAGTTGTAAAATCACACCCAAGTAAAGCTTTTGTGATAGGACGAACTTGTGTGCAGCACTGTGGGCGCAGGTAGCCAAGCATAGGTAAAGGAATTTTCTGGGAGATCGTACTCATCAGTCGTAAAAGTCCGTGGACCTCCCCAAAAAAGACCGACGTCCAATTGAAATTCTTCCTTAGTAGATCTCACTGCATCAAAAAAGCCTTGAAAATGAGACCTTCAAGGATGTACGATCCAAAGACATTAAGGTAGAAACAGAAGGAACAGGCGTGCGTATCCAGCTGCATGAAGCAACCTTCAGAGAACAAAGTCTTCTAAAAGTAAGGAAGTCCCACACAACGATCGATTTAGGTTCTATGTAAGTAACATGCCGTTGAATTAACAATTGCACAGTGTATAATATATCTATGCTTATGATTTAGAAGAGCGACTGATGGACCGTGCCTCACGCATTAAGTGCGCTGCTTCTTGTGCTCTAGTGTCGAGGCATGTGTATGAATGCTTTTCACTTCGCTCGCTGTATGCTGTCAAAATGCCTAATTTATTCCTTTTCCGAGCTTTCTCCCCTCCTTATTGGTCAGGAGGAAGTGAGGGAGGGGCCGTTAAGCGGCTTCATGAGTGTAAAGTGTGAAATAGCTTGCATTGCTGAGTGAAAGCACGATGTCGACAAGCAACAAGGTCGGAAATTGTAATGGGATGGGACCTATAATGTGTTAGACATGACCATGATACGGAGGAGGAGAATGAAGATGAGGATGAGGATTAATGATGTTCATAGTAATAATTTATGATTAAAAAATATACTTAAACAAAAAATCATTCTATCGAATACATCAACATTCCTGCCCTCTTTACAATCCTAATCGCGGCAGCAGTTTCAGAAAATCACCTTCCCATTGATTTGTTTGGAACTGAACCAACGAAATCTGCCTCTCAGTTTGAGAAACAGTAAATAACTAAAGCAATTGTTAATTGCAAATGCTAATGGTAAAATATTAATTGAAGTTGTTGATTTAAACGAACACTTCATGTAATCCAACGCTATTTATATTTTGCTTTTCAAACTCTGTATTGACAGCAATGCTCCTTCAAAAATGTGTACTCTAATGCAAGTGAAAGAGAACAACCTTTGTTTTATCCTAACACCTCATTTTAAATATACCATGGTTTCATGCTCAGGAATCCAAAGTTCAGGTGACTCATTCCATGTTTGTTTTTTAATGATAGAGTTGAGAGAGGACCACTCATTTGTGTGTATATGTGTGCGTGTGTGTGTGTGTGTGTGTGTGTGTGTGTGTGTGCCTCTCCCTGAAAAGAGGGAAGGTTGATTGTTTTCTGCAATTGATTGCCAATTGATTGAATTTTTGATTGCAGATGAGAAATTAAAATAGAAATTGGGTGTTCAATAAAATATGTTTTACAGTTAAGAGCTCATTATACAGTTAGAGAAGCACAAACTATGTGTAGGTCACAGCAGTTAGAACGTATAAATAGAAGTTGTCTAGACACCTTTGTTAGTGCTGGGACCGTACTTGGCAGCCAGTAACCATACCTTGAGTTACATACTTTGTACAAGATATGTATTCATAAACAACTGGCATTGTTTGCAGACCTTAAACAAAAGGGGTTGTGTGTCCTAGAATGAGGAGTAGGGGAGACCTTGTCAGGCACATTTACTTAATGCAGAGACAGATACTCATTAGGAGAGGTAAACATTCACTTAAGCCTGAGAATCCTTAACAATGCCACTCAAGGGTCTAAGCGAGCAGTAATCCTGAATAGAAGCAAAAAGCTGATGTTCTAATTAGCCTGAAACTTGACAGCCATTTTTTTCCCTGTACTTTTTCATAACATTGGCATGTGTTAGCTTAGCTTTTCTTCATAAGCTTTAAGATAGCAAGTCGTGTGCTTAGAACAGGCCTGCTCTACGTCTCGTCTTCTCTTTCAAGTTTTATCATTCTCCAAATAGAACTGCCTCGTCACCACAGCTTGTACACCCCAAGCTATGCCACATAATAGAATAAGTTCAGTATGACGAGCATGTCAATGTTTTTTTAAATTATGACTTCTAATACTAAAATGTTTATTTTAGGAAGTCTCAAAGGGGTCGGATGTTTTTGGTAATCACACGTTGACTAAAAATAGCTGGGTTACAGTATTAATCATTTAGAAATTACATTTGTGTTTTTAGCACATATTTAGGTCAGTAAATCCATTATTGATTGACATTAAATACATTTTGCAAAAACTACTGTTCTCTCTTCATTAGTTTGAACTGTATTGTCTGGTTTCTATGGTTGACATTAGCACTGCAAGCAAATGGAGTTTTGTTTGAATGCAAAGGAAACACAGTCCATCCATCTAATTAACACTGGGGTTCATTGTTTTGTGTTTTTGTGACCGTTGAAGGTGACATGTTCTTTTATTCTGCACCCAGAGTAGAGTCAATGTGAGATAGTTCATTGACACCAGCTTTGACTCGACCCATACATTCTGCACTGTTGGCCTGGAAACTTGAGGTCTTTCATTCATGTATTTTCTTTGAAGAGGCAAACAGTGGAACACAGGTAGCCTTTTCATACCATCTTCAGTGTCTCTGCTATGTTGACAGTTATTTAGGCTACTGCAGTGCAATTATTGTCGCAAAAAGAAAGGCACTGGTTGTAATGATCGTGATTCAAATGGCTTTCACCTAATTCCCCTCAGAAGTTAATTAGGAATCTACTGTAACAAAGGGCCATTTATCAAACTTTGAAGGATTCAAAGCTGTGTATCACCATAATTGAATTAGTTTGAAAAGTTGGAGCATATACAAGTGCCACACATGCCTGATTTCAACGTGGCAGGATAATTAATGGATACTTGGACAGATAACATTTGCTTTCAGTCTTTAAGGTAAATGATAGTGAGATATATAAATACCCTGAGGATTAGGGTTCTAGATCAATGCAGAGTAGTGTGAAAAGTCTTTCATTTGAGAAGACACTACTTGAGCAAAATATCACTGCATTAGTCAAAAGTCACATAATTCTCTAATTCTATTCCTCTTCACAGCCATTGGACCTGGCAGCGTATACTGTATGTCAGATATGTGTAAATGGCAATATTTACTTTCAAATCAATGTAATATGTTGTCCCTACAGAGTAGCTGAAGGCCATGTTTGTTGCAGAATGGGGAAACATTCTTATGTTACACTGAAAAGATTCTGTTGCTAGGGAGTGTATTAATTGTTATTTAAAAATGTGTCCACTCGTCTTGGAAAGCAATTCACTCCAGAAATGGAATGCAAGAGAGTTGTATGTAAGGAAAGCAAACATTCATTGTTGCAGTTTTGTGGTAGTGTCCAAAAATCATTTCAAGGTTCAAGGTTAGAACAGCCATGCATAGGCCGGTCCTAGATGTCCAATCTATCCATCAAAAAGTAATCTAGTCTCATGCATGGAAGGTTCTGAATTTCTAGAAGTAAAATGCAAAAAAACAAAAAACAATCCCAAAAAAAAGAAACAGACACAAACAGGAGACACGAAAACCATTGTTTCGCATGCTATGTCCTTTGGACTAAAACGAGGAGTTAGTAGAATATTCTATCTAGTTTATGGACCGTATAGGTCATTGATACAAAGTGTGGAGCCCTTCTCTGGCAGCAGCCGGCTGACAAATGACCCTAGCCCAGAGCTGCAACTTGTAGGACAGTGGTCTGGTCAAATACCCACGAGCCCTGCTCCAATCCTTTCCATTTGCTGCACATATTGCATTGGACCCTAAGTTGATTACTACAGCTAACAACTGGTGGTTGCAATCATGTCGTTATGCTAGATAATAGCTTTCAGGACTCACCATCAGGCTTATGCACTGTCATAAAAGAATTCAAACCATGTTAATAGAATGGTGCCTTTGTGTGTGTGTGTGTGTGTGTGTGTGTGTGTGTGTGTGTGTGTGTGTGCATGGATGCTGTGCCTTTTGACGATCACTCACATATATTGGTATTAAAAATGTACTAATAAAGGGCTAATAGAACGCACAGTAATGAGTTTGATTTGGTCAAGATAATTAGACTATAAACTCTATTGAATTGATTAAAGTTGAATCATTAAAGTATGTGCACATTATCAAGATGAGGGTCCGTCATTCTTTCGAGTTTTCCAAATGGCTCAGACATAGTGTTTAGTCAGCAGCACTATACAATTGTTGGAATGAGATTATTTGTATTAATCAACAGCCCAATTCAGATCAAATTGAGGGGAATATAGTTATTCAGTGTTCCCTTGGCTAGCCATTTGAAATAGACAACAAGCAGCATAAAAAGCAGCAGTTCACTAAGTGTCGACACAGCTTTATCACTACACGCAGACCGTCCTGTGCACCTGTTGTGATTAGCCAATTGCGATCAGACAGTATTTTTATTTTATTATTATCTTATCTATAGTATATTTGGTATAGTGTCATCGACACTGACAATGTTATGTAATGTTTTTTTGTTTTTTTTTGTGGACACCCACAAGCTATGTCATTGTACAAGTCTTTACCTAAAGTACGACAATTGACTTCCTGATCTGACGATATTTGAATTACAGTACTTTATCTTAGGTCTATTATAATAAATATTAAAATTGTGCTTTGCTTACCTTAATCTTAATAATATATAAATATTCTGTCCAAGGCTATTTCATACATTTGAAACATTATAAAACCTAGAATATTTGCATGAGAATAAATACAGCATGACTTGACTAATTGGCCCAATGTACTGGCCAACACGAATATGTGGCCAATTGATCGGTGCATTTCTTCTTTTGTTTTATACAACAGTTGCCCACTGCCGATAGCGTACAGTCCATAAAGTTATATGAGGTAATAGAATGTGTACAGATGGAGAAACGGGCAGAACTGGAGATGAGATAGGCCTGATGAGTGGGGCTGGTACCGTGGCTCCAGATGGACATTGGGAGACAGCCTGTCTATTCGTAAGGCCTGCGGGCATGCAGGGCCAGATGCTGTTTTGGACAAACCACTCTTGCTCTCTCTGGAGATTAAATGGCAGAGCTCGGGGAGACCCCATCAGCTGCCATCCATACTGCAACGCGTTCAGAGACAAGAGGTGTTGCTGCTGAGAAATGGACATGGTCCAGCCAAACCCTTTGAGGACATGCTGCTTGTAAACTAGATGAATCAGCAATGAGTCAATATTGGTTTTATTACATATATTTATATTGGTTTTATTACATATATTTATATTGGTTTTATTACATATATTTATATTGGTTTTATTATGTATATTTTGAGAGTTTGATTCACACAGTGAGGATACTGTGAGTACTGCACACAGTACAGTATGCACAGGGAATGCTTTTATAACTAAACATACATCCTTTAAAATATATACTCAATATGTTTTGTTGTATGGTCCTTTTGTATTTATATTGTATGGGCCGGGGTGATTATGAGGATAGTTATTCCATGCAAGTGCAAACCTTGACCTCCTTATCATTGCAATGATCCAAAATCAAATCAGTGAGAATTCAATATAAGCATACATTATAAAGCTACCATCCCTGTTTCTATCAAATATTATTACACCATAGGCAGATGTTCATTCGTTCTCATTTCTGAAAAATGATATGCTTGTGCAGGCTTTGCAGTCCTTTACAATGCACAAACATAGCTAAGGCAAGTTTGATTGAAAGCAAACGCTAGTCCTGAGAAGTGTGTTATGAATTCATCCTCTATGACTTACTGCTATCCAGTCACCCTTGGCACAAAAGTATTCTAAGACACAGTCCATTCACTAAAGACTTGTTCAGTAAATTAACCAAATCCCAAAGCATAAGTGTCAGGTAATGATTTTCCTAATTGCCATTTAATTCAATTTTGTAATATATTGACACCCCTCAGTGCCTCTCCGACTCTCTCCCTGTCTCTCAGCATTACTCCCTCCTCCTTACTGAAAGGCAGGCTGGTTTATTCGCTTCATGCGCGGCTTATGACTGGTACAGTATTTATGGCCCACTCTTGGTTTAGTTCTGGATCAGGACTTTTTTAACCCCTCTCCACACCAAACTGCTACGATGTCTTCATTTGAACAAATCACAAAAAAATGTGCCAAAGATGAGCAAACCTCTATGACCTTGGAGAAGGAGTTTATCTTGATATAGCATCATGAGGACCATAACAAACACGAACTCAGCTGAAAGCATGAAGAATATATTAACACTGCAAGAGAAAGCACAGATTCATTCTCACTAGAACAGGCAATATGTTTCCCTCACCCCAGCCATTGTGCGGGGAATTTGCATAGATCCAGCTGCCAGTGGATTTTCTCAAAGGCACCTACTAGATGCAGTGAGAGGAAACAAAGCACAGGGGTAAAGAAAGCAGCAAGAGCAGGGCTGAGAAAGCTGGAACAGGTGCAAATATTGCACACAAAGAGGCCAAACAGAGAACCCAGTGTGGATTGAGAGGAGGCTTTGGTGCGAGGGGAGAAATATTTAGGGGGTTGGAAACAGTGGAGGCACTTAGGCTCCTCAGCCATCATTGAAGAGACTGCTGTGTTTGTTCAAAGGAGAGTCTGTGTGAGTGGACTGCAAAGTTAGAGGGGCACTAGACTCTCTCTATCCTAGACGCACAAATTATCCTCCAATCTCAACTAAAAGAGGATGTAAACAACTTGACCCCTCCCCAGAGTCTGACATGTGCTTGTTTTTTTAATTTTTATTAACCTTTACCGTTGTCTTCTCTCCTTATTTCATGTTGATACCTCATGTCGGATGAGGTCAAGTTGAAACCATGCTTACTTCACTTTCATGTTGCACTAGAAAATTGAAATGTTGTGTTTCGTCGCCTTCGATACCAACATCTTCATTTACATGGTCACATGGCTGAACCAAGTGTTTCCGTATAGATCTCAACTAGGGATGCACCGATGTATCGGCCGTACATCGGCATTGGCTGATGTTGACCTTGTTGACTGCCATCAGCCCATCGGCAAATAAGATGGCATTCACCGATGGCAGTGGCTGATGTTAATGTCACATCAATTTGCGTGGTCTAAATGTTGTTACCGCGCATGTTTGTTTTCAAATAAGAGGGAAAGAAAACATCAGCTGTGTGGTAATACTGTATTTCAGAGTGGGCTTTGAAATATTAAAGGTTGTTTCAGTCATTTGAATGATCATGGTTTATCTGTATTTAAAAGAGCTGAACGGTTGGCTAGATCTGTTCTTAAGTTTTCGATCTCTTAGCTAAGGAACCCATAAGAAAGCTTAAAGTTGTCAAATGAGTTCATAATACAGTAAGCAACAAATGTATTGAGTTCCCTCTTTAGATTATTTTCTTGGTCTCTGAAGTGTTGTCTTGAAACCAAACGGGACAAAAATCTTTATTACAATCCATACCAAGGTGACAGAAATCCATTTATTTACTGTCAGAGAAAAGCTTTTTCAATAGCTACCCCTGTCTTTCTCTCTGCACCAGGTGTTTGTCTTATTCTAACCAACAACTTTTAAAGGTGAAGTAGAAACACTGACGGCGCTGAGTTGTTTCAGTGGGCAATAGTGGATATAATATTACCTTCTATGTCGAAAGCTCATTGCTTTCGTTCCATGGTATATTATGACCCCTTTTAACCGCAAGGGACTTTTATTAAAAAAGTGTGGCTATTGATATGAACTAACATAGGGCTATACTCTTAAGAATTTTTCTAAAAGTATTTTCCTATCTGAAGTACGTTATATTGAAAGTTTAGGGTTCTCTGTTTCTTTATTATAGTGGCAAATGTGTCTGGAGGCAGTCCTGCAAAATTAAACAAAACAGTGCACAGTGGTCGTGCTGGGCTGCTGTTAGCTGGCAGCCTTCAGACCAGCTAGCCCAAACTAATCACAATGAGAGGCGTGCAAGTTTCTCCCCCAATTTTCTTTCGAATACTCACTGAGAACGAGGGACAGTTATCAGCTCGAGCAGGGATGCATCCTTGATGGGAATGTAGTTAGTTTCTCAGCAGTTGAAACTGCAGGCCTGTTGTCTTCATTGTGAACAACGCCGGACAGTCACTTTCACACCAATTTTCTATGCGTGGCATTTCGTTATCTGGCTGTGCCATTCTATTCAGGGGAAGAGTATTGTTCATTGAAAGTCAAGGAGGGATTTTTCTTTCCTCATCTTAGGATTCTTCTGGGTTACCTCAGAGACAATAAACCAGTTTGCCCTCTAGTTTTAATTAAGAAAAACACACAAAAAATAACAATAAGAGAAATCTATACAGATGTTCATTTCAAAAGATAGATTAAAGACACAGATTGTGGAAGATTAAAAGAAAGACAGCCCTCTGTAAACCCATCAGTGCTATTAAAACATCTACGTTGTTAACATAGTTGTGTAGCAACAGATTTTGAACAACCATACAGTTGGTCATGCCTACTAGAATCTTCTCTCCTGAGAGTGGTAGGAGAAGCTTTACTGCTTGGCTGTGTTGTGGCCAAATTTGGGCATCCTAGCGGATGTTCCGGCCTGGGATGTGGTTCAGGGGTGAGGGGACGGTCAGAGCGAAGGCCAGGTCACCAAAGAGATAATATGTGTCTTTTGGAGACACTCAGACTAGAAGTTTTGTGTTTAAGTCATAATATTAAGTCATGTCTTGAGTTTCCTGCATACGTGTCTTTAGATATGCTGATTATGAACATGTGATCCATCTTGTCCAATGAAATGATTGTTTATGTTATAGACCCATATACTCATTAGAACCTTGTCAACTAATCAGAACTTACTATGTTGTTAGACTGATCTGACTGTAGGATTTTCTCTGTGTACAGAATCTGAGTCAGACTCTGTAGTCATCAATAAAATTGTACTTGATCTTTTCATGGTTTCTCCCTCTCATTAATTGGTTATTTTCTGTCATAGATTGAAATTATCCATTACAGCTGCTGCCTTCCTGTTCAGACATTGTTTTAGCATCTGCCTTAAACATTACTATTCTTGTTGTGCTAAACATAGGAAATATTTGGATAAATACTAGTCTACTGGTAAAAACAATTAGATTTTAGAAAAAAATGTATACACACAAAATGTGTGTTTGGATAATAAAACAATAACATGAAATGCATAGTAGAATGTTCTCTGGGAAAAGATAAGGCAGTGTTGGTTTTAAGTGTGTTTGGTGGTTTCTCAGTATTAGTGCAAGCTCACCTCCGACACAATGCTATTCCTGCCCTTGTTAGTCCTTAACCCCACAGGCAAGATTCTCCCTCGTATCTGACATTCTATTCTCGGGTGATTTGACACTCCACACTAGACCTATATAAACTGCAAAAAAATAAAGAGGTCGTCAAACTTTGTCCTCTGGTTTTCCTTTGCCCGCAATCTCCTATTGCCCAGTATCTTTATATGTAAGACAGAGATAATGTTTCCATTTAATACTGCATCCAGTGCAGTCGTGTGAAATCGTAATCTACTTTATTGAACATTCAGAGGAACACAATGTCATTAAGTGGAGATGGAGATGGGTGAAGGTTTTATCGAATAGTTTTCCCATCTATCCTCAACTTTACAATTTTATTCGGTGCTGTGAACTATATTTTGTGCTGCAACACTATTTTTGTAGATTAAATTAAGCATTTTTTGCTGAAGTCATAACTTGATAAACGTCTTAATTTAAAGGTAAATCTAGGTTGGTGCGTTTCCTCTGCATTGCATTTTACAAGCACACTGTTCTATTTGACTGCACCTGTATGTCCAAAGATCCTCAATACCTTTTACAGAGCCCTGCATTTTATTTGGGACAAAGAACGTATACGTGTTGGATTTATTTTTTGGATATAGCGTCTTATATGTTAACACATTTAAGACTTTAGGTAGCACTGTAAAGTAATAAAAGAAACCACTATAGTTCAAATTAGCAGGCAGCACATTTGAAAAATCTATTTAGCTTTGTGATAGAGAGCATCGACCGTGTGCTGAATATTGAACAATTTCATGCCCAAGCAAGTTTTCAGGAAACCATTCACAGCAAGCGTCTTGGAGAGAAAGCCTGAATATGAAGGCGAGAGACTTGGTGTTAAGAATCACAAAGGACCAGAAGTGGTTCAGAAGGCCTTCTACAGGATTGTGTTCCTATCCTAGAGGAAATTACTTTTATAGTAGAGAAGAAAAGGCAAACTCATGATAGCCTTAAGTAGCTTGTTACTTACTTTTTATTAATAAGGAAACCATGCTAACCTCTCTCGGGCATGGCTGATTAAGACTATTCCCTTTTCCTTCTTATTTTTGTGAAGTTTACTAGCTTAAAACTATAGTAGCATAATGTGAGTGGTATAGTATGGCATGGTATATGGTATGTTGCATAGTATACTTTATTTTGTACAATCCCAGCCTATGCTTCCTGTGATCTCAGTAACAGAGAAATATGTCCCACGTGGTCTAAGTCTAAGATAAGTGACAAGAGTAACAAAGGCTTGGAGGAAGCGTGTGGCAATTCCACAGTCACATACCCCATTCTTCCATACCATGCCCCAGCCAGTGTGTGTGCGAATGCGTGCCTTTGTGTATGTTTGGGCATGTGCATCGCGTGAGTGTGTTTGGGTTTATAATCAACCCTGGCACTGCCATGTGTGTTTGAGCTCTGAAGTGGGTTTTAATTAGCAGTGCAAAAGGTACACTGTCATCATGATGAGCAGGCAACAACAAATACCCCAACGACATTAAAAATGAATTCATGAACAAGGTATCTTGATTAAATAATGAACACGTTGCATGCTTATGATTTCTTCTTTTTGTCCTAGTTCTTTTTTTTTTCCTTTATTTTTTTTTTTGCTGTTCATCAATCACAGAAGTGCCTACGGCTTATCCATTAGAAAACTCGGAGGCTTCAGACGCTTTAATATTTTAAGTGTGTCTGTGTGTTGTGTTGTCTTGCCATTTACATGCTAGTCTATTGGATGTGTGGACTTGTTGTACGCCATAGGGCTAATCATGTTGATATGTAGCTGGTAAAAGCATGCTCTTACAGTGACTGTTGGGAAAATGGTTGATTTAGTCTGTGGCTGTAGAAAGGAAGGGTGCACTGAGGTGGGGAATGATGGAATACGAATAAAGACCTGAGAGTTAAGCTGATAAACTGCTCCCCAACCCCTGTTTGTTATTAATAGACAGCCGGCAAGACAAATATACATTCAATGTGCGAATATACACCCAGATAAGCAGCGCTCTGCCATATTCTCTCTCTTGCCCACATGAACACACACACACACACACACACACACACACACACACACACACACACACACACACACACACACACACATTGTTCATGTTCTAACTAAACCCGACTGTTATCATTTCAGTTTCGAGTGCATGGAATCAAGTAAATATATATCTGGAAGGTCAAAAAACAAGTCAGCAATACCTAAGCAAATTATTTCCACCACACTTATTGGTATGTAACTACAAAAAACTAATTTTTAGCATTATTAGAACATGTCCAAGGACAAGTAAAGGGTTAATATGTTGCTACCTCTTGCCTTCCAGGCCCAACATATCTACTTGGTTCACCTATCAATTCAACATAGTCTGCAGATTTCACCTGGGGGGATGGAACCATTGAATCCCACACACACCTAGCTATTATTCCATTTCCTGGGGGAAGCAAGGAGTAATTAGAAAGAGAACAGGGGTCCTTATTTAGTTCAAAAAGGTTGTACCAGTTTATCTTTGTAATCACCCAGAACCTGGTTACATGCTCTCAGGGATGTGTCTTAATACCAAGCCAATTTTGAAATGATTTACCTGCAAGGGGAAGTAAACAATTTAGCACCGGCTTTTATCGACTGAGTAAAATTGCTTATTGTGCAAGAAGAAATGTTTCTTGAGTAAACTCCATTAAAGAATTGCAGAAAGCAGATTTCCCCCCCCCCCCACCCACCGTCTCTCCATTGGTGCAGTTATTACACCTCATTCCAGACACCCTCTATGTCTGTTATTACCAATAAGAGTTCAGCCAAGAGAGTCTATGGTGCACTGAGCAGGCTACAGTAACTGTTATTAAAAGGGCAGAGCTGCACCTTTACACCTCTGCATCCACCCAGTCCCTCTCATCCTCTGACGGCATGGCAAAACAGGTACAGAGGAGCTCAGCTGGCATTGTGGCCTTGAGGTTATAGAGAGGCCCACCATTAACTGGCAGGCTGCTGTTCACGGAGGGACTGCCAACACCAGGGACTAAGCTAGATGTGAGCTTGTGGCTGGAGGGTGGTGTGCACTGCATCAACTGAGCCCAGCATGTTCGACTTGCTGAACCCCCTGCCCTGAGCATGCTTTATTGTGACCTTTGTAGCTATACAGAGACCGTTATGTGAGAGAGAAAGGCAAAGACGCCCAATTACAAATGCAGAAAACACACTTTTTTTTTAACGTTGATACAGTTTCTCGTACATACACACGCACACTAAGCTTCCATACTACCTTCTTTCGGATGCAAAAGTAAAGAAGAGGCTTTAATGCGATTGGATTGGATTCCATAATATGATGTGCCTGGGGCTTCGGGCAAGTATTGTTTAGTGTAAGCGCTCTACAGTGGGTCATTGGTATGTATTTTCCACCAAGAGCTTTACTTTGCCGTCTTTTGATACATTTCATATTGTGAGGAAAGATATGAAATACTGTGTATACAATGTATAAGGTAAAACACATTCACATCCACTCTGCCCCCACCGCGCTGTACTCAACCCTTAGAACAAATGATATTGATTTTCTGGGACTGTGGGCCATGGGTTGTTTAGGGACTAGCCTTAGAGACGTGTTTTGTTTTCATGGATTTATATTTGCTATATTACTGTTATTTTGTGCTGTTTGCTCGGTCATCACGGCTGCAGTTTCACCGCTCATTAACCATTATTATTTGGCATCTTTTCCGTGGGGATCATCAAGTTTATATTCTAGATTAGTCATAATACCCAAGATTACAGGGACACCTGGATGTCATTTCCACATCCTACTTGGAGAGCCTCTACCACTCCTTGTGGGGTATCACAAACATGCCACATTTTTTTAAAAGATTGATTATGGCACTTGATTTATAATCACTACTTTTGAATTCGCAATTCTGATTGTTTGAAACAGAGCATGCTAGGAGTTTAACAGGACCGTCTTGTCAGACTGACAGACACACTCACCCTCATCTAAAAGGGTAATTGTGTGAATATGAATAGGGGCTGTGCTCCATCTGACAGACTCTGTCCAGAGGGGAGGCGCACAGAGACAATGGTACAAATGAACTGTGATGGATGGGGAAATCACAGGTTCTTTCAAACCCCCCACTAAATGCCCAACTACCATTTTACCTCCAAACATTACAAGATATTGAAATTGGGAGGGTAATTATTCAAAAACACACATACACAGCAGTTGTGTGGTGCTTGGTATTAAAATCGCATTGATATTGTTAAGAATGGAAAAGAATGGTTAGTGCATTATCTCATTAAGCTGGAGCCAGAGCAAAATCTCCCAGTAAGCAAGATATGAGAAAATGTACATTCATCCTCATTCAACAAGATGTAAATCTATGCATGTGGGCTGGTATACATACACTCTCCCACCAAACCCCCACTCCAATCTAAGAATTCCATGTAATGTGTTAAGACACACTGTAGATAGGGCTAACTAACTTTTACAGTTTCACTCTTTCCTTATATTATCCAGCATAAAGGGTAGTGACATCACCCTCCCAACTATATGGAGTTTCAAGGTCTAGAAACGGTTAGTAAGATAGCAACGAGCATCACGGTCCAACAAAGTGCGCAATGCATTCGTGCAACGGTATTAGTGTTTTAAAGATATAAGGGCGTGAATGGGGATTATACTTTGGCCTTGGCTGGCAGTTTACATTATCTTTGTGACATGGAACAGTGTGCACAGTAAGTGTGGGGCTTGGAGCCTTTCCCTGCTCTTTACCGCAGAATACTAGAAATTCATCCAAACACGCAGCAAAATAATAAATTACTCTGGCAAGATCTGGGTTCTGCATAAGTCAGGAAGAGACACCACAGGGAAAACAGATTGTAGATTGTTTTGTGTGCAGAGGAGAATGCGGGAGGTTGTTGCATGGATAGATTAATGTCTCCGCCTGGTTTACAAAATGCCTTGAAATGTGCGAGTGCATCGTAAGCTCTTAACAGAAATGTATGAAATACATTATTTCCAAGGGTGTGGATGACTGAGGGATTAAGTTCTCTCTCATTGTGCAGGAAGCATATGCGAGTTGGAACCATACAACAACTCCAAATAGCCCAGTAATGAACCAAACTCCTGAATACTTTTGCACTGTAAAGTTTCTTAATAAAGACAATCTGAACTTTGAATAAAAACTTGAATGAGTCCAGGCTCATAATTGGGGCATCATTTCGAATCAAATACTGCTTATCTTCTGTGCAAAGTTCACCTCAGGTCGCCGTTACAGTTCAGTGGCTCTCCAATGAAATGTAATCCTAATTACACTTATCTGATGCCCCTAGGCAGGGAGTATCCATGGATACATTACTATCCAGTGCAGTCTCAATTACATTGTCTTGCCATTCCATGTTTTTACTCGTTTTACTGAAAATATAGAATGAAGTGTGGAGTCGTTTTCCTTACATACTGTTATTTTTGTAACAAAAAGATAGAGATAGCTTATTTGGAAGTCCTATTATTGTTTACACAGCCATCGGAGATGAGACCGACAGTCAGAGGGACCTCTCATGAACTTCTCATAAACCCTTATGAGCTCACAAGTCAAACGCTTGTCACATTCTGGTTGTTTATGTATATTTGGCTGATTTATGATTATGATTTGAGATAAGTCAATATAGAAAGTTTTTTTATTTTTGGTTGATGTTTTCCTCAGAGATGTACCATATCAATCCACAGTTCAGCTACTTTGTGAAGTCTGAATGAGAGGTTGTTTGTGCTGTGTGCTGCCAGTGACATGCGGGGGTGGAGTGGTCCCTGCTGCATCCAGATTCAACACTCAGAGCCACCTCCTCAGGTCAAGCTTTTCTCCGTATGCTTATTTTGAAAGTTCTTTAAATATGCGGTTCATACCACATACAAGATGCTTTGCGCCTTTCAGGCAGGCCTGCCAGTTTATGGCGAAGGACTCCGATGACCTTTAACCTTGCGAATTGCAACTTTGAAGTGTGACTCAGAAGACATATTTGGTGGTAATGAGCGTAGTGGTCCATTGGTGACTTATCAGGTGATAATGTGAGTATAGCAATGTGTGCTGCAAAAAGTGCAAATTATAAATGATTGAAACCAACACACTTGAATTACAAGATGTTGGCTGTTGGTGTTTGTAGACCAATATTATTACTTTAACTGGTTGTTTTATATACCTCAACAAATGGTACTGGTAACAAGTAGATCAAGTGACATTTAGGAGGAATTGACACTTGAGAAGTTTCTATCAAATGAAGTTTCATCATAATTCTTGCCAAAACCCTAACTACAGTACCAATGGAAATACAACTTTAATGTAAATTAATGTAAGACCAAAGTCATTAGAGTAAGTATCATTAGTCACTATCATATTAGTCAAACATGATTTCAACCACCCATTCAAGAGCTAATGAGCATATCAATAATGTTGTTTAATGGCACCATTACGTTATCCACTGTTAATGATTTTGTTTTAAGGCAGATGATCTGTTTTGTTTGGAATCTTAATACTATGAAATGATTGATTTATTCTGCTCAAAATCAGCACAGACTGTTTTAAAGGTTATTTCCTGTAGTTCTTTATGCTTGAGAGCGGTGCTCATTGTAATGTTAAACTTTTGCACATTTTCTGTAGTTTTTTGTGGCCTTGCTTGTGTGGCTCTTAAGGCAACACCAGCAGCATCGTAAGGATTATAGAAATAACCCATACAATCTTAGGGGCCACTGCTTAATCCTCTCAAGTTAAAGCCTGACACACTATTTCCGGCAAGTCCAGTCAGGACTATGATGGCTGCTGTCACGGCTGGGGTCAACTCCATTTGGTGAAGGACGGGTGATGTTGCCAAGGTGGCCATGGTCTTTCTCCGTATCTTTTACCTCCATGCTGGGGACCTAATACAGTTCATAGCCAGCTGCTGATTGAAGATATCGGTAGTAAACAGTGACAGACACACTGTGTGATATCATATTCGATTCATGCCGAGTTGACAATGGAAACAATATAGCACTGTATGTATGTGACAGACCATGGTATTGAACGGTGAGACTCATAGCTTCACTCGATGACAAACGGGAAGCAACAAATCTCATGAAAGCTACAGTACATTGCACATATGGTATTATTATAATCCATCATGCTGTGTGTTCAGAGACATTGTTTTTGACTTTGTATCCACACCGTTCGTTGATTCACTGCTCCAAAACCCCCCCCCCCCTTACAAAAAAATTAAATAAAATAGAAAAAAATCCTTTCAGTTCTTTTTGATGAAGGCAAAGAGAGAGAGAGAGAGAGAGAGAGAGAGAGAGAGAGAGAGAGAGAGAGAGAGAGAGAGAGAGAGAGAGAGAGAGAGAGAGAGAGAGAGAGAGAGAGAGAGAGAGAGAGAGAGAGAGAGAGAGAGAGAGAGAGAGAGAGAGAGAGAGAGAGAGAGAGAGAGAGAGAGAGAGAGAAGAGAGAGAGAGAGAGAGAGAGAGAGAGAGAGAGAGAGAGAGAGAGAGAGAGAGAGAGAGAGAGAGAGAGAGAGAGAGAGAGAGAGAGAGAGAGAGAGAGAGAGAGAGAGAGAGAGAGAGAGAGAGAGAGAGAGAGAGAGAGAGAGAGAGAGAGAGAGAGAGAGAGAGAGAGAGAGAGAGAGAGAGAGAGAGAGAGAGAGAGAGAGAGAGAGAGAGAGATGGGTTTTAGGTATCTGAATAGAGGGGGTATCTTTAAGTGCCACGATGCACCTCTTAAAATGACAACGCTTTATTCACCCGCCGTGCTACTCCATGGATTTAAAACCCGCACATTCAAAGAAAGAGGCACACTGTCAAGCTCTGTAAAGGGGAGCGTTATAAACTCAGGGTGCCAAGGCAATACCGCACTATCACTCTTCACAGTGACTGCATTCATCCTCTAATTCCCGATTACTCCGCAGTGAGCTGCTAGGTGTGCTCAATTTACAATGGGATGGAAGACAGATTTCTTCCCTGTGGATGTGGCCACTGAATGTGTTTCTTTTTTAATTAGAGCTTAAAAGTTTAATGATAACTGCTCAGTGAATTTGGGCAGCAGTGGGGATTATCATGAGGAATGTGTTTTAATAGCGCGTCCCTGTTTAGTCACGCTGCCGATAATGGGACGGGTTGATTGTCAGTGCAGTTGTGGCTCCTACATAACAGGGCTACACTGCCAGCCAAGAGGGTTTATCGTGTTCTCCAGCTCTCATTATGAAGTGCGTCGTATTGTCTGGACCGGACTCCCGGACTCCCGGACACATGAACGGACGGAGAGTTGGGACGAGGTGCCCGAAGCGACGAAGGAAAGGGACGGTCAGGCGTGTGTGAGCGACACGGAATCAGGAAACTCTTTATTGGTCTAATTGAGAGAGTGATGGATCAATAGTTTCATCGGGTGCTGCTGTACGGTCGTAGTAGGAAGCCAGCAGAGATCCTTTATCAGTGACAGGCCACTGTGTGTTTACTCCACATGCTTTATCTATGGCTCCCATCTCCGTTCCTTAAGAAACCAATTAGATTCCCAATATACTCTTATTAACCCTTGTAGCGTGTCAATTTGAACAAATAAAAGTGGGTTCGAACCTGCTGCCAAAGTTAAATGAGGAAATGCATAATGGATGGTGGCTGTGGCTCTCTGAGTTGCTGATCTCACCCACCTGGAGGGCTCCTAAATAAGATCCTACGCTAGCTGAGCAGAAGAGTGACCCATTGATCCTTACCCAGTGGTAGGGCGTCTTCCCTCAGGTGGATATCGCGAGGGTGACGAGAGGGCCACAAACAGACTGTGTCGTAGAAGGACACACACACTTACACACCACACACGCTTACACACACACACACACACACGTGTTGGATGAATGAATTACTCGCCTGCCCTCTGGGTAGTATAAATGAGACAAGGCGCTGTGGGAGTAGTGTGCCTGAGTGTGCCTCAGCGAATGTGAGACAAAGAGAGAGAGAGAGAGAGAGAGAGAGAGAGAGAGAGAGAGAGAGAGAGAGAGAGAGAGAGAGAGAGAGAGAGAGAGAGAGAGAGAGAGAGAGAGAGAGAGAGAGAGAGAGAGAGAGAGAGAGAGAGACATGTTTTCACACATATGGACTTCTAAAATAGTCTTGTCCTCTGCAATCAGACAAAATTGTTGGTTGCCTGACCACATTTTAAATGCCTAAAGCAGACACGGATTGGTCTCGATGGTAGGGGTATATTACAGTATGTCATAGTTTGGATCCAGGAGCACAGTTGAAGAGACAAAGCACAGACGCAACTGATGAGGTCAATTCATCATTGCTGAAAACACAAAGCCTGTGCCCGCACATACCTCCTTCCAACGGAGCTCCATTTCTAAAGGCTTGGACTCGTAACTTAATGCAATTTCATTCATCACTCTGAATTACATTTTATGTTGCTACTTAATAATTTAAATCCCTTCAAAAGCACTCTCTGCTTTTTTTTTTCATGGATTCAGGAGCAATGAAAAATGATTACTTTAAAAATGTTCTGTGGAGTAGGGCAGGCAGTGGTAGAAAAAAAAAAAGTTATTAAGGCTCACTGTTCGATTTTAGGTAAGTCAGAGATATGAGCATAAAACAAATCTTTCTGTTTGACAAAAATGTGTTTGACCACTTAAAAGCCTCCTGCAACTATCCATAATTCCCCCCAGAGGCTAAACTGCTCCTTTACTTCTGCAATTTCCCTGCAATTGAAGTTGACATGAGGTAACACATGGCAGTATGCTACTTAAGGCTAGTCATTCTTTTCCTCCTATGTTAAATATATCAACACTTCAATGAAGCGAGATGTCTTCAATGGCTCATGTTTTTAAACAGTAAATGACAAAAACTAATGTGCAGAAGATTATTCTATCATATGAGTGGCATTTCATTTTAATTGGTTCATTATTTCCAGAAATTACTTTCCCAAACTCTCCTGATTGCCACAGCTGTGGTTGGTGCTGTCTCAAGGGAATTAAGGGGAGAGGTCATTGGTATACAAAAAGCCCTATTTTCAGAACACACAAACACGTGCAAACATGGACACACAAACGCCCACACATACAGAGATTTTTACTATCCTAAGAATTTTTACTTGATATTGACATTGATATTGTTTAGATTGTTTCAGCTGATCACAGTACGGATCACCTCTGTGTGAACCTAATAAATATGAGGGATGCCTATTGATTATTTTTTACATATCTGTAGCATAGCCCTATCTGTAGCATTGCCGTACTACAAGCCATTCTTGTAAACATACATATACAACATAATAAAAGCCTGTGCTCAAAGCATATGACTTACGTTGGAATATGAGAACTCATGTCATGGTAGGGTGTTTATTATGAATGGAAACTTTAACACGCTTTCCTCTTGTTATTTACTTTCATCAAGAACTGTGAGGAAAATTGAACGACCTGGGGGAAAAAAAAGATAACTAGCCCGTCAATTGTGGCATGCCGTGGAAGCAATGCTGTTTATGAAATGTCACCATGCCCTCACACATGACTACCTGTCATCAGGATAAGGTTTGGTCTACCGATAGCAGGCCGCTCCTTATCGGCTACTACAGGCCCCGGGTTTTTCTTCCCGGCATACAGTAGAGACTCGTAAGAAGTCGTTCACAGGACCCCCACTGGCATCACTAGCGGTTAGATTTCTGAGGGGATTTGACTGGTCTCAGGCTTGTGAGCACTGATCCTTGATGCAGAGCTGTCTTATCTGACGGGTTTGGGGGTGTGTGTGCGTGCGTGCGTGCGTGTGTGCATGCGTGCTCTCGCGAGTTTGTAAGAGACAGACAGTGGGGTAGTGTTGGAAAAGAAGAGAGACTAGTTAACCTCAGCCGGGGTGTGTGACACGTTCCCCTCCTCTTCCCCACTCCTCAGCCTCTGGTTCGCCGAGAGACACATAATGCACCAACCATAGCTTGTCACTCACAATCATGCACCCTCTAAAATGACTTGAAAGCAGCTTTGTACAAAAACCAAGCTGGTGGCACGGGGTATGAGAGCAGGGAGAAAGGCAAGTGGAACTGAAAGGAGAGAGGGAGAGTAGGAGCTTGAGAGCAGAGGGGCTTTTAGCATACCCTCGCCTTCTAAGCCACCCGCACCTACCCCCCTTCCTTGTCATCCTTCATCCACGGCACATAGCTCTGACTCCTGCCGAGATTATGTCTGTCTGTCAGCCTCTCTGCTCTGACAGGTTAGCACACATCGATTTTTCCCAGCGAGTGAAAGCTGACTTGAT
Organism: Galaxias olidus; assembly: GCA_026901105.3. Classification (NCBI taxonomy): domain Eukaryota; kingdom Metazoa; phylum Chordata; class Actinopteri; order Galaxiiformes; family Galaxiidae; genus Galaxias; species Galaxias olidus. Next base: position 330,045 of record JAPMUY010008245.1, on the reverse strand, counting down.
TGGCACGCATCTCAGCCTCTGATTGTCTTCCTGCTGTGCAGATGTGGGGGGAGCCACTTCTCCCATTTTGATATTGAGGGAAAGCTTTTCCTGCAGCTAAAGTGTCGTGGGTACAAAGCACAGTCAACCCCCTTTTTTGCCAGTAAGTGCAGCCATTTTTTTTTTGTCTATCCCATGACTCCTCCCCAGGAGGTAACATTTAATGCCGAGTCATAAAAAAAAGCAACCACACACACAGCACTTATCTACTGAATACTCTTTTGTATTACGAGCCGGCTAGTTTTCAGATTCTTCAGTTTTCAGATACACAATCCCAACACAAGCGCAACATATTACATTATTTAGCTACTGTTGTTGGACTCAATGGACAAACAAGCAGTTTTAACTGTGTTGACTCATCAGGCAATTCATCATTGTGATAAGAGTCATGGTGGCAAATATTTTTGCTGCAGTATCTGATTCGTTCAACCGTCATAGGTCCTATTGAGAAGTGCATGCCTGGTGTTTCTAAATAATTTATCAGTTCCTGTTTTAACCACTTCTTTGATAATGACTCAGGGTCTGATGTTCACTGGGGCCAGGAAATTGTTTGCTGATTAAGAACTGAGGGTGCGTGTCTGTCTAGTCTTCTGACATCTAAAATTGCAAGCTGGAAATGAGATATTTCTACCGTTTGTTGCTGTTTACCTGTTGGTATTAGGAAAATAGCAATTTAAAAGCTTAAAGAAGAACATTATCCACTACTCATTAAAACGTTACTTTGCAAAGTAGACTCTGCATGCTATCAGCAGTAATGGTAAAAGACGCAACCACATTTTCAAGACTACTTTTAGGATGGTTAATAAAACAGTATGTCCTAAATTAAATTCATGAAATTATAATAATGTTGGTTACTCTATTAATATGGTTAAAAAAGTGCAGGTACAAGTTTAAATAGTGCTCTACGCAAGGGTCTATGAGCAATATATATTTATATATATATAAAAAAACTGAACTGTCATTTTCTCTATAGCAATCATTTAAAAAAAAATGTAGATCTAGTTTAAATTAACAAACTTTTACTATTTTGATTATTATTATTTTTAAACGTACTATGACATGCATGTAAGTGTCTTTTTCAGTCTTAACATTAAATAATGCAATCCACACATGCAGAACTAAGAGAAGTGGCATTTGCTTTAACTCAACATTTGGATTACAATGACAAAGGTTGATCAATCCGTCTTACATTTAAGGCAGCTTGAATATTTAGGTTGTCTGTTCAAACAAGAACTTAGTTCACTGAGGATAGACTTGTTGAGATGAAATAGGCTGTTTGGGAATGGCAGATGGGCACTGTCTCTGTCTGGGGCTCAACAGGGTTTGGGTTTGCAGTGTAACAGCACAGCGAGGAAAGCTGATTATATAAACTGATATAAAGAGAACTGGATTTAGTAAAAATTTTTAAAGACCTGCTGTTGTATATTAGAGCATGTTATGAATATGTACCAGCAAACTAAAAGTTATAAAAAAAACATTCATAGATTTTCAAAACGTTTTGTCTAGCCCAACTTCCATATCTCACTGACCACTATATAATCCCACTTCTCTTTAAATAATTTGCTCGGTGAAATATGGTATGAACAGGAGATTTGTGCATGACTGTGAATTTGATTGACAAATGAAAATGTGTTTAACTGCCTTCTGTGCCCTTCGGAAATCTACAAAGGCTGGTGCCAAAAGTATAATTAGACAAATATTTTCATGCCGTAATGAGCTGGGGAAGAATATCAATGGGTGGAATATTGGACAGGCAGGCATGTGTGGGATTTCTCTTTGCGGGTTAGGTTGGCCTACATCATATGTGGTATCTCGCTCATTCCCCAAACCCTTGCAGGCATTGTCACATCATACGGCGGCAGTCAGACACCGGCAGCGAGCTTGCTAGCTAGTGTCACTCAAGGTGCCATGCTTTTACACGAGCCGCGCCGAGCTTCTCCAGCGCATTCGTCCCCTCAGACCTCTCAGGCATTCAGAGCACACCTAACAGCCAGCTAATGAGAAGAGCCAGCGTAGACATACGGCACTCTCTTGACACCTGCCTCACCAAATGTCTGAGGCGCCATTTCACATACACCCTTTATTTATTCCACTCATTGTACCGCCAACCACCTGACTGAACGGCGCAGGGGTGGGAGGAACACTGCAGCGTACCGAGGTTAAGTTTCTCTACATGTCCTATCCCTCCGTTCCATTTCACTGCAGGTTTGTGGTTAAAGCGTGAAATCCCCTTGAAGTTGAATACTTCAAAAGAAAATGCACGTAGATAGAACCCCGTGAAGGAACACATTTGCATCCAGGGGGAGGTGACCTACCCATACAACCCACATTCCTAGAGCACATTTGGTCCTATTGTGAACCGTAGCACTGTGGTCGTGTGTCTTTTTTTTTTTTTTGCCCAGCTCCTCTCCCTCCCAGATGAGCATGATGTAAAACCAGTCTGGGGAGCTAAGAGAGTGCATGTGCTGTGTGCTAATTCCTGGGTGACAAAGCCCCTCTTCAAATGCATGAACTCATCAGGGAAAGAGCTGTAAAAGTAGTTCGCTTCTCCTCTCCCACTCCTGCCAGATGGAAAAATACAACAGGAAATGGAGGCTTTATGCATGAGGGGGGGGGGGGGGGGGAGAGGCAAAAAATGGGAATCAATGCGCTGAGGTTGTGTGTGTGTGTGCGTGCGCACGCGCGTGTGTGTAAAAGGTGATAAGAGCAGCTCCTTGGGGTCACAATGCTGCTGAACAATTTCATCTGTGAATGTACTGTATTTGGACACCACATTTTTCTATAATTATGAACTTTTTCACACCACAGCACAGACTTCTATCTGGACTGTACCTTGTTCACACTGCTGAGTTCAATTAACTATTTTGCAAGCAGGAGACAGGGATGCAAGTAAGGTTATGGTGTTGTTTTTGGTGTCTTGAATATGAACAGGTGACAAATGTTTAACATAATCCTCTTGCTGTTTATTTTTCAGAAAGTTGTGGATAATTTTGCTTCATATTAATTAATCTAATCTAGATGAATGACTCAACTGCAATGTCATCTGTGTGGGTGAATTATAGGTTTTGACTGGGATACTGTTATTGTGCCAAATGAACAACAGCCATTACTTTTAGAGATCAAGGCTCTTCTTTCCGAACATCCCCATCAGAATGCTGTTCATCATATCTGTTGGGGGAAAGTTATATTTCTTTAGACTCGAGGGGAAACTGACGGGATTACATCCAAGCATACATTTTTGTGACCACCCTATAGGTGAAGATCAGTGGTTGACTCATACACTGATAAGAATAGCAGAAGGAAGTACATGTTTCATTGCAAGTGTTATAAGTATTGCTGCCATCTGCTCCACTCTACACTTGCTTTGTGGATGTAAAAGCATGTATTCTATTAGCAGGAAGACCATATTGCCACTTGATAACCTGGCAACAGCCACTCCTGCACATAGCACCAATGGCGTGTTCAATGATTGTTCATCTAGTGAAAACCTCAGATTTAATTTTCTTAGTGTCATGTACAGTATGCAAAGTATGTATACATACAGTATGTGCATGGTCTAATATGTTTTTCTCAGATATTCCCTCTGGTTCCTGACAACAACAACAACAACAACAACAAAATATTTATCCAAATATGTGTAAAGTGGACCGTTTACTGACTGTCACACTCCACAACACTGACCCTACCACATGTTGGGATTTATCATTACTGTTCACAATGCAGATTGTCTCATTTGGTTAAGCTCACTATGAAACTGTAGTGTTAAATCTCCATATTTGTGTTTCATTATTTTGACTGTGATGATGACTGTACTGTAGCAATCCTAATTATACATCTGTGTGAAAAGACATCAGTTGCTTTATATAAACTTTATAAAAAACCGTCTGTTTGGAAGCTTTTATTAAAGTTGTAATTGCTTTTCCAACCAGCATATGAATTATACTCTAGTGTGAAAGTTTCTTTAAAAAGAAAAGGCGACTGGAAAACGAGCACCAAGCCAGCCAAGAGTCATATCATTTAATTTATCTTTGTCTGTGTAAAATATTCCAGTAGGAATCAATAATCATACACAATCCACAATTCTCCATGTGTGAGCTTAAAGATGGCCTTATTCCAGCATAAGTTGATAACAGAGCTGAGAGACATGAGAGTCGAGAATTCATTCCCCACCCTTTCAAGTTGCAGAAAAATGAAAACTGCCTATGCCATCAACCACCACTTTAGCCCATTTTCTTACAGTGTGTCGGCTATTTCAATATATTTGCTAAAAGGAAGCTCTATTGCAGTATGAATTTTATTAATTCAGTGATATGATGAGAATGATTACACTACAATTTCAAATGTGCCTCCCTCCAGGGCATGTCAAGAGAGAATCTGCAAAGAGGGGGAAAAAACATAATTACAGCTGTCACATGCAAGCTTCAAATATCTATTGATTTCTTCTATGCATATCTAATTTATCTTTCTTTCAGGGATCTGAGTTGAACTTATCTCAAGAGGTTTTTTCTTCAATCTGTTATCAAAAGAAAAAAAGTTCACATTCCGATATGAGAAAAAAATATGGATTTTTTTCTCCCTTCACTAAAATATGAAACCACTGGGGACATTTTGTTATTTCTTCTCGTGGAACCTGACGATGGCGTCAAACCTGTGGGGTGTAAGCAGCAGTAGTGCAATCACAATGGCTCTGCTATGTGATAGATTGGAAGCAGTGTGCCTTGTGGATACTTGTTTAAAATTTAACAGAGAAATGTGACATTCCACAAATTGTTAATGTTTGTAAATTGTGTGAGTGTCTGGCTCGTGCAAAACAATATGCATTTTAAAAAAAACAAAAAAACGTAGTGTGCCAGAAGTTCAGTTTGCTTTCTTCAGATAACTATTGTGCAGCCTTTTTATATTGACTGCTTTAATGTCTCACTTTTTCAGAAGAAGATAACAATTGCAAGGTTAGGAAAAAAATCAGTGAGGTAAAAAAAAAGCAGTTCTTAAAATATAGGTTAATATTCTCTTCTTATGTATTAAGGAATGGTCTATCATGAGAGATGTAATTCCCAAAGTGAACGGTGGTCTCAGTAGAAAGTGCATGCCGTAAATAAAATGTTGAAGGAACCAGACACCAATTGGGCACAGGCCTATGACAATGCAACGTTAGTTTATTAGCCCTTGTGGATGGAGGGCACTGAAAGGGGAGTTAATGGCACAGACAGATTGAGGTGAGCACTCCCATTCAAGCACTGCTGAATCTTTGACCACATCAGTATTGATTTTGTCAGCAGATAGTGGTCACACGACAGTTGACAGATTGTGAAGGATAAACTTCATTAACTCTCACAGTCTTCTCCACTATCTACCTCCTAAATCTATCCTGTTTTTTGTGTGAAGTCCCATGTAATGTGCACACAGTTATCGGATAATGTCTGTTCCAAATTCTCTCTATTCTCCTCTTCAGAAGATTGAGAGACAGGTTATGGTAACGGAGAAGACAATGAAGAAGGGACAAAGATTTAGAAGGGGGTTTGATTGAAAGCAGTTCAGTACTGAATCACTTAATTGACCAATCAATTACGGAAAAAAAAAGCTCAACATATATTATTGCTATTAATAAATACATGTACCCATGACAAAATCAGTGTAAAGACAGTAATACAGTGCAAAGTGTCATACATGCTTCGGAAAGGGACTATTCTGAGCTGAAAGAATCACAGATTCCACCAGGCTTGACATCACAATACAGGATGGACACGGCATTTCCTGTGAGTGTGAAATGCCGCAAGCTAATTTACTCTGCAAAGCCAAATACCAAGGAGGGGGAGCTGTCCAGCTGTTGTTTTTTGCACTCCTGTTCCTCTCTGTGAGTGTACCTCTCCTCTGTTCAATAATAGAGTACAGTAAAGGTTAACCCAGACTACCAAGCAGAACAGATTCGCGCAAGGCACAACACTGACTTACCTTAACATCTTCTATGCAAATGCCAGTGGCTTTGCTTTTACAGTTGAACGACTTGTGCTGGGAGTACCTGAGAGATGCATATGTCCACAGCTATGAGCGTTTGACTCAAACGGATTTTGTTAGATCATCTACAGCCGGATGTAGCTTTTGGAGGCAAAGAGGCAAGCAAGACTGTGTACGTGCATGAATAGACATTTAAGATTATATGCATATACTTCTTGATCCTATCCAGTTTACCCTCAATATTTATCAGTCACATTTCACCTCAGCCCCCTAGAGAGCACGACACTGTAGGGTATCTTACTGACGATCCATATGCCTCTGAGTAAAAAACTGGGCCTTGCAGTTCATTTAAAGCAGCTGTAGGTAGTTTCTTAAAAGAGGTGGTTTTGGCTGCCTCTACAGTTTGCTTGCTGTAATTATTTTTCCTATCCGTTGTAAAGAAGACATGCAGAATGCTTGTGGTCACTGCATATCGCTAGCATGATCAACAACTATACTCAAAGTATGGGCATCTCTTCCTGATTTAATGACACACTTCCTTGTGCTGTAAATCAAATAGTCACAGTTTAACGGGAGATCACGCCCGGCGGCAGACAACTTTTATATTGAACATTGAGACTTCAAGAGGTCAGATCTGAACCGTAATTTTTTTATTCTCCCATAGATCTTGCAATGTGCAAACTGTAGAAAGGAATTGACAATACGTTAATACAAAAAAGGTTGCATATATAGTGGCTTTAATTGAGTGTCTCTATACTGTCTGTAAAATTTATCCCAAAAATAAGTATTTTTGTGATCAAATCTTGGGGAGGCTGTTACGACCCAATAAGAGTATTTGTAACCTGTGACCGGATTGTAAATACTATATAATTTAGTAGAAGATTTAGAGATTTAGATTTAGAAGGAAAATGTAGAGCTTAGAAAACGTCATGCTCAGACAACATAGAAAATGCATATAATTGACAGGCTTGTTGAGTTCAAAATATCATCAAAACTCTTGAGTTGGTTATAGCCCATATGAAATCATGTATTTATCGTTATAGAGAAAATTCCTGTCAACTCTCCTAATAAATTTGAACATAAGCTTGGTTCCATCCAAGTATAGTGAGCTTTCTCAACCTTTTCTTGAAAAGACTCATTCTGAATCTGACTCTGACCCCTACACTTCATTGCTCTTTTTGAGTATAATTTATTTTTCATAATATTTATAATGCTGTTTTGTAAATTACTATTTACAAAATTACTAATTAGAATGAATTGTACACAGCTTTTTCAAACACCCTTCAGTAATGTGTACCCTTCAGGTTTTTGTTATCTGTTTTTAGACCGTTCCCCAGCACTTAAAGGGCTCTAATTACAGTCATTAACATCCTTATTTAAGCTGCTGAACGTGGTCAGTGTTCTGTTTTTATCTTTGTCCTCAGCCTTATTTGTTGTCCTCGACCACAAGGTTTTATACTATTGATGACACTCAATCATCACTTGATTTTCTGTTTGGGAGCCGGAACGGTTTTGGAGTAAACTGCTCTTAAATGATGGGTATTGTTTTTATCTTTTCTGTGTTGGGTTAGGATTCTAGGAAACTCTAGATGTCCTAATGAAACAGGTGTGGAAATTTTTTTTCTCAATCTGATTGATTCAAAGTGCATGCTTGTTGTTGCATGCTTTAAAGACATCAAAAGTGTTCTCCTCCTTTAGGGATGTAAACATTTGAGATCCAAATATAAATACTCCTTTATTTTCTGTGGAACTAATTTAGAACGCATCGGCAAAACTTGTTTGGCTTTTTTGTTCACTTCAGTTGAAATAGTTTAGGATTGAAGGCTTTAAAAATAATATATAAGCTTTAAATTGTTAGTCTTTCATTAGTTGTGAATTGTATTTTTTTTTTTTTTTTTTTTTTTTTTTTTTTTAATTCTACAATTCCTCTCCGGGAACCATCACCTTATCGTGGTGGAGAGGTTTGTGTGTCCCTATGAACCTGGGGGCTGTGTTGTCTGGAACCTTGTGTTCCTGGTAGGGTCTCCCATGGCAAATTGGTCTCGGGCGAGGGGCCGGACTAAGAATGGTTCAAAAACCCTCATGGAAAAAACTAAAAGAGAGGATGATACCCGGCCCGGAGGAAGCCCGGGGTCCCCTTCTGGAGCCAGGCCCAGGAGGAGGACCCGTCAGCGAGCGCCTGGTTGCCGGGCTTGCCACGGAGCCCGGCCGGGCATAGCCCGAAAAAGCAACGTGGACAACACCAACGTCTCGCCTTCTCCGTCCCGTGGGCTCACCACCCGCGGGAAAAACCAAGGGGGTCGGGTGCGCTGCCAGAAAGGTGGCAGTGAAGGCAGAGGTTTTCGACGGATCGGACCCGGGTGGCAGAGGCTGGCTTTGGGGACGTGGAACGTCACCTCTCTGGGAGGGAAGGAGCCGGAGCTTGTGCGGGAGGTGGAGCGCTACCAGCTGGATCTGGTGGGGCTTACCTCTACGCACAGCCTCGGCTCTGGAACCTCACTTCTGGATAGGGGTTGGACTCTATTCTTCTCCGGAGCTCCCCAGGGTGAGAGGCGCAAGGCTGGTGTGGGGATACTCACGAGTCCCCGGCTAAGTGCCTCTATGTTGGAATTTACCCCAGTGGACGAGAGGGTCGCCTCCCTACGCCTGCGGGTCATGGGGGGGAATACTCTGACTGTTGTCTGTGCCTATGCACCGAACAGCAGTTCGGAGTATTCGGCCTTTTTGGAGACCCTGGATGGAGCCTTGTATGGGGCTCCTGAGGGGGACTCTGTAGTCTTGCTGGGGGACTTCAACGCACATGTGGGCAATGATGGAGACACCTGGAGAGGCGTGATTGGGAGGAACGGCCTCCCCGATCTGAACCCGAGTGGTGGCTTGTTATTGGACTTCTGTGCTAGTCATGGAATGGCCATAACGAACACCATGTTCGAACATAAGGATGCTCATAAGTGTACCTGGTACCAGAGCACCCTAGGCAGAAGGTCGATGATCGATTTTGTTATCGTATCATCGGACCTGAGGCCATATGTTTTGGACACTCGGGTGAAGAGGGGGCAGAGCTGTCAACTGATCACCATCTGGTGGTGAGTTGGGTCAGGTGGCGGGGGAAGCCTCTGGACAGACCTGGTAAGCCCAAGCGTGTAGTGCGGGTGAACTGGGAACGTCTGGAGGAGTCCCCGGTCCGGGAGGCCTTCAACTCACACCTCCGGCGGGGCTTCTCTGGCATCCCTGTGGAGGCTGGGGGCATTGAACCGGAGTGGGCGATGTTCAAAGCCTCCATTGCTAAAGCTGCGTCTGAGAGTTGTGGTCTCAAAGTCTTAGGTGCCTCAAGGGGCGGTAACCCTCGAACATCCTGGTGGACACCGGTGGTCAGGGGAGCCGTCCGATTGAAGAAGGAGGCCTTCCGGGACATGCTGTCCCGGGCGACTCCGGAGGCAGTTGCAAGGTACCGACAGGCCCGAAGGACTGCAGCCTCGGCCGTGGCAGAAGCAAAGCAGCGGGTGTGGGAGGAGTTCGGAGAAACCATGGAGAAGGACTTTCGGCTGGCGCCAAAGCGGTTCTGGAAAACCATCCGACACCTCAGGAGGGGAAAGCAGGGAACCATTCAAGCTGTATACAGTAAGGATGGGACGTTGTTGACCTCAACTGACAAGGTGATTGGGAGGTGGAAGGAGCACTTTGAGGAACTCCTGAACCCGACAAACCCACCCTACATGGTAGAGACAGGGCTGGAGGATGATGGGGGATCAGCGTCAATCTCCCTGGCGGAGGTCACTGAGGTAGTCAAACAACTCCACAGTGGCAAAGCCCCAGGGGTTGATGAGATCCGCCCAGAAATGCTGAAGGCTTTGGGTGTTGAGGGACTGTCATGGATGACACGTCTTATCAACATTGCGTGGAAGTCGGGGACAGTACCTAAGGAGTGGCAGACCGGGGTGGTGGTTCCCCTGTTCAAAAAGGGGGACCGGAGAGTGTGTGCCAACTACAGAGGCATCACATTACTCAGCCTCCCCGTATACTCCAGGGTGCTGGAAAGGAGGGTTCGACCGATAGTCGAACCTCGGATTGAGGAGGAACAATGCGGTTTCCGGCCTGGTCGTGGAACAACGGACCAGCTTTTTACCCTCGCGAGGATCTTTGAGGGGGCCTGGGAGTATGCCAATCCGGTCTACACGTGTTTTGTGGATTTGGAGAAGGCGTATGATCGGGTTCCCCGGGAGATACTGTGGGAGGTGCTGCGAGAGTATGGGGTGAGGGGGTCTCTACTCAGAGCCATCCAATCTCTGTACTCCCAAAGCGAGAGCTGTGTCCGGGTCTGCGGCAGTAAGTCGGACTCGTTTCCGGTGAGGGTTGGCCTCCTCCAAGGCTGCGCTTTGTCACCTATCCTGTTAACAGGATCTCACGGCGTAGCCGCGGGGGAGGGGGGCTGCGGGTTGGTGGGCAGAGGATTGCATCACTGCTTTTTGCAGATGATGTGGTCCTGATGGCATCATCGGTCTGCGACCTGCAGCACTCATTGGATCGGTTCGCAGCCGAGTGTGAAGCGGCTGGGATGAGGATCAGCACCTCCAAATCTGAGGCCATGGTTCTCAGCAGGAAACCGATGGATTGTCTAGTCCAGGTAGGGAATGAGTCTTTACCCCAAGTGAAGGAGTTCAAGTATCTTGGGGTCTTGTTCTCGAGTGAGGGTAAAATGGAATGAGAGATGGGCCGGAGAATTGGAGCAGCGGGTGCGGTGTTGCAGTCGCTCTATCGCACCGTTGTGACGAAGAGAGAGCTGAGCCAGAAGGCAAAGCTCTCAATCTACCGGTCTATCTTCGTTCCTACTCTCACCTATGGTCATGAAGGGTGGGTCATGACCGAAAGAACGAGATCGCGGATACAAGCGGCGGAAATGAGTTTCCTCCGGAGGGTAGCTGGCATCTCCCTTAGGGATAGGGTGAGAAGTTCAGCCATTCGTGAGGGACTCGGAGTAGAGCCGCTGCTTCTTTGCGTAGAAAGGAGCCAGTTGAGGTGGTTCGGGCATCTAGTAAGGATGCCACCTGGCCGCCTCCCTAGGGAGGTGTTCCAGGCACGTCCAGCTGGGCGGAGGCCGCGGGGCAGACCTAGGACCAGGTGGAGGGATTATATCTCCACACTGGCCTGGGAACGCCTTGGAATCCCCCAGTCAGAGCTGGTTAATGTGGCCCGGGAAAGGGAAGTTTGGGATGCCCTGCTTGAACTGCTACCTCCGCGACCCGACCCCGGACCAAGCGGACGACGATGATGATGATGATGAATTCTACAATTTTTCTTTGATTTGTTGTCATACTTTGGATATTGTTCAATCATTTTATTGTTTTTTACTGTTTTTCCTTAACTGTTGTGTTATTGTTAAATTCCTTGCAATACTGTTAAGAAAAGACTAAACATGAAAAGGTTCATTGTAATTATTTGTATTATTGTTCCTATTATTGTTGTTGTTTGTGCTACTCTGTATGTCGAATCACACAAAGAGTGCTTATCTTCCTCTTCTGGTGTTCCCCTGAAGGGGCTGATCTCACACTGTAACCAACAACATCCAAAAGTAGCACAAATCCAATCACCCGTGGTTTTCAAAATGAACAGATTACTGCCCTTAAAACACACCTTCATAATTATGTCCAGGTACAGTAGATATGCTGCATTGATTAGCAATGCATGCTATTAATATTCAATTAAATGATTCTGCAAGGCAAATTGTTACAGTGATCCATTCGAGCGCACTTGAATCCTTGAATGGCCTCACTAATGTAACTGCCTGAGGCATTCCACTTCTGTCTTCTCTCTTGTGCAGAGACATTGTTTTTCTTTAATAGATTTTTCATTTTTTCATTCAGCAAGGAACATGCAGCATACACACAAAAACACAGACACCCACACAATTTGTTTTTGGGTAATGTAGTGGACACAAATTGATGAGAACCTAAGGAAGTGACTTGCATGCACTGATTCAGGCTGCGATTGAATCGTTTGAGTATTTTGACACCCCACTCATTACCATGGCCATCTCCATCACTGTGTCTACTGATGATGACAGGAGCACCGAGATCTCATCAATACGCTGGCCATGACTTTGCAAAGAAGATGTCGTTGTGAGCGCTCTAAAAAGAAAAATTTTGCTATATTTCAAGGCAGCCTTTTTCTTCAGTTAACCAATAGACATAGAAGGAATGGGTGATCCGTTCATAAAAAAAGCTCTTTTATGCCCTTGCCCAGAGTGATGTAGGTTATGTGAAATACAACTAACCCAGTCAACAATGGACCAGCCTCTAGGGCTGCTCCTCTGTTCCTGTTCTGTGAGTGTTTGGCTGTGTGAACATTCAATGGCCTCTCTCCTTGTGTTTGTTCCAATGCCACAAACTGCCATCGACACCATTTGCGGTAGAGAAGGTTAAACAGTGATTACAATTGGGACCAATGGGAAGAAAGGTTGTCAAAACAGCACTAAATAAAACAAACATGGTTCCGATCCAAAGGTGTGCCAAGTATCGTTGTTCGACAACTGTAAGTACCTGCATTGTACCCTTTTTTCACACGAATAATTCAAGTAGAGGCCAGATAAATCCCAAAACAGATAATGTAGCCATGCAATTTTGCTCACACTGTAGTAAGGGTGGCTCTTTGATGGATAAATTGAACCAAATCCATCTACAGTGTTAATATTTCATCTCCTAATTAGACTGGAGTGTGTTCATTCATCACGCTTATGGAGGGATAAATGGACAGCTGTGTTTTATTGATAAGGAGGTAGTTATTTTGATTGCTCCGACATTTTCTCTAAAGATGATAGTATAACCATCGAATCCTGTCCGTACATTCTCTGTTTGGTGTCTTTGTTTGATTCAATATCATGTGTGAAGCTGTGCCCATCATCAATAAAAAACAAATCTTGTCGATTATGTGAGTAAATCTGTGTAAGATTCCCTATCTTCCTTGTATTTCCTCGGGAAAAGCAAACTCATGATACAACTTCAAAGATTTTGAGTAAGAACATTAGAGACCTATCATAAACAAACACATTACACGTATTCAGTGTTGGCTTTCTAAACATCTGTTGAATAAAATAGCACTACTGTGGTACCCATCAACATTCAGCCCAGCTTTTAGAAACTAAAAGCATCCTCTTATCGTAAATAGAAAATCTATTACCAGAAAATCCATTAGAATGAAAGAGCTCTCGACATGGCTAAAAACTGATGAGCTTGCCAAAAATGAGAAGGCTGCAAATGAAGCGAAAAAGCCGGAGGAAATCTCTCTGTGCTCAGAGCTGAGAGACATCTTATGCTAAATTAAAAAGGTGATTCCTTTTCAAAACGCTGAGCTGAGCCCACTTTTTCCCAATTTTCTTTTTCATGCATTCACACGATACTGACACCCATGCAATGTATTTTTTTGTCCTATTCTGCTGGCTAAACATAAATGTAAAAAGTGCGCACTCTTTTCCCGTTCACTACATATTCATGAACGCACACACACAGGGCCCGTCACGCAAACTATTCAACTTTTATTCTGCAGCATATTGAATTGATCATACGTGAGATAGTCACCTGTAATAAGAAAAATAACCTCCCTGATGCAATACGCTTATCACTGAAATGACAGAATTCACCTACCATGAACTGTGACGAGACTCTATGGCAATGCTGTTTCATAACAATAAAAACTGGGAGCAAAAAAGTGGATTTCGGGTCAAAGCTGCATATTTTCTCAGAAAAAATGTTATATGTATTCTTGTTGTACTGTACAGAATTGTGATGATCATTCCAGATAGCATCTGCATGAGCTGACATAAATGAAACAGCACAGTATTTGTCCTAGCAGATTATTATAAGCAATCTTTCTAGTATTGTTGGGATGGCAAAGCTGTCTATGTTCTTGTGTGAATCGCACGGAGAGGATGACAGCTTAGCTCGCATAGTAGGACAGCTCTTTCTCTGGCTAGGCAGGCAGGCAGCGTGTCAGCCATACTCATGTGACGCGCCACAGCACTCCTCCAATTCTAATGGGTCTAGAGTGGTCTGTTCAGATCATCCAGTGGAAGCATCTAGAAGGATCATCATCAGGCTCTAAGCCCTGAGTCCTAGATTAAGGCCCCATCAAAAGCAGCCACCTGATTCAATAGTGTAGGTGAACAATGCTTACGTGAGCTTGAAGGGGACAAGCAGTCTGTGTGCATACAAATGGTCACAAAGCAGCAAAGGATCAGGCCCATGGCTATCCAGCCCTGTATCATTTTAGATCTGCTTAGGAGGCAGTTGGCGGGCAAATTGCACTGGCACATGTATTCCATGGTTCACAGCGGTAGTCATTTTTGTTCAGAGAGGAAATACTTTGCATAGGACTCGAATTTGGGAAAAGTGCCACACAAATTCTTCATGTCATGCCCATGGAAAATCAAGTAAGTTTAAGCCATCTGTGGTGTCAAGATTTCTGGCACCCCACAAAGTGTCTCCTGAAAATAAATAATGAAGCTAAAACAGATGCTGGTTTGAAGTAAAATGAATTCTTTCTAGTTTCATCATGAGGATCCAAAGGCAAGGGCCACACCCAGCAACGGTTCAGTGTCTCATGGAATTTGTTCCAAAGAAATTTCATTAATATGAGTTACCCCGCATAGTTCACGTTATACAGCCAGCCTCTGAGATATTACTTTATTTCTGTTCCCCCCGAGTTGCCATGGTAACTAAGTTCCAAAGGACCATGCTTACAGATATTCAAACACTTACCCACTTCTCTTCATGTAATTAGAGTGATGTAGATTTCCCTGTAAAACAGCATGGTGATCAGCTGAAAGAGGGACAGGAAAGTTGCATGTGGCAAAATAAACTGATGTGAAAACCATTTACCCCTTTTCCACTCTTTTTCAGAATACAAAATAAAGTAGAGATGTGGAAGTTTGAAAGGTCACTCTTTTTCTTTGCAAAACAATTATGTCAGCCGTTCTCACAAAACCTCAAAACAGTTTTATTTTCACCAAACCGATATTTCAGGAATCACGGACAGTAACAGATGTTCCATGTAATTTTATCTGCTAATGGCAGATAGCCAGAAAGAGCTGCATCAAAATAAGAACTTTCAGAAGGCTAACTACACATTAACTGAATATAGATAACGTTCCCCCTTATAATATATAATACTGTTACATTCATAAATTAGAAAACCAATTAAAAGGGTTACGATTATGTTTGACAAAAGGAGTCGTATGAAGAAAGCAAAGCACTGCAGATTAAATTTAGGACTTCTCTAAGGTGAAAGTTGAGTAACAATTTAAACTTTGACGTAATTGACTCTTAATTAGACACCTAAACTTCTCCTCCGCTCACTATTCAAAACAGCAGCACTTCCAGCAAACAAGCATTTAACACAAGAGTTTGGATGAGGTAATTTTCTGCATCATTTGTTAGGGAACAAATCACTAAATGGAAGTAGAGAGGTTGCTTGCAAGCGCTGAAGCAAAACTACACCTCCATTTTACCCTTCAGGGAGTCTGTGGAAGAAGAGTCCTCAGGTTCCTGTATGGTTGACATGAAATCATAGAATACTTCATCTTATTCCAGGACACTCACTTTCTCTCGGATGTCACACGGGCAGTGCTTACTCACAGGCCCATTTTGAAGTTGTGAGTATTACTTTATAATCCCCTGTATATTTACTTTCATCCCTTCCTTGTGAACATCCTTCTGTCTAATAGTTAAAAAAACAAACTCTTTCTACAGTCGTAGAAGTGTCACATAGGCCTTTCTTTTATTATAAAAAGTGTTCAAATGGTAAAACTTGTATTTAATTGGGCTTTCCATTAGGTTATACTGTTTGGAGACCAGCTCCCTATGTTTGAAAAATCCAATTTTAGTATAAGCCAAATAATTTGTGTTTTTTCCACCCCTCGGGTCGTATATTTAAAAAGTACTTTTTTATGCTGAAAGATAGTATTTGCAAGTGCTTAACCTGAAACAAATAAGCAATGTCCTCTCTACGTAGCATGTGCCATGTGCCAGGCTATCAGCACTTAGTGGAAGAATATCTGACAAGGTCCAGAGAACCCAGCAGTCCCTTGTCTGGGCCTGGTTTCAAAGGCCGTTGGTTGGTGGGATAGTCAGATTTATGTCTCTTTCCGGCCCATTAACATCTTCTTTTTATGTGTCCATTTGGTGCACTGGCACTCCACTAGCCTCGTTGAGACTGGTTGCCTGAATGACAGTGTTAAAGATTCAACTGCTCTTTTTTTTCCCAGGGAGAGCGAGGGACGGAAGTGTCTCCCTTCCCCCTTCTCAGTAGAGACTTTCTGAATGGTTCCGCTTTCTCACCAGGATGCCAAACCATTCCTTCAGCAATGCTTCAGAGATAAGCAGTGTGGGATTGCCATTCCTTACTATTCCATCTTCTATTTTCTTCCTCTTTTCTAGTTTGGGGGGCCGTGCGAGTTCAAGTAGACATACAGAGAGGAAGGGAGAGAGAGAGCGAGGTGAGTGTTTGTGTCTGTTTCTTGAAGCCTTTGTGCAATGTATAGGTGGGTCTGATGTGGGAGTGCACGGCGCAGCTTCCGACTTTCCTTTTACCCTCTGCCATAGTGCTGTGTGCGGGGTTTCAGTTCCACCACACACACACCACCCCACTCCTAGCATATCAGACATGCTCCTTGTCAAATAGGACCACCTCCTACCACGCCTCCGTACGGAACAATCTACTGCTGGCTTTCCACCGAAGACGGACCGAGAGCTGCTCATTCACTGTGTGCTCTCTACTGTCCTTTCGGCAATCACACTCTCTGTTGCCCCTCGTTTTCTGCAGTGTTTTGTATTTTTCCATTGTGATCTTTGTGCTTTTTGCTCTATAAACCTATCGTTGTAACAGTAGTAATAAAATGAAAATACAAAAGGCTGCTTATTTTGAAATGAGTTTTAGCAAACACATGATAGCGGAATATTTCAGTTCTCCAGTATTTAAGATAACATCTCACACATTTTCAAAACTAAGTGCTGCCAATTTTGGGCCTCACAACTGTTCAACTCCATATACACTCCATAGACACGTTGATCTTGTTTGTGTACACATTTTCCTGAGAGGAAGCAATTTGCTCAACACAATCATTATTCTGCATCAGTGGAAATGATAGCAGCACAAAGGTCGTGGGGCAGTGAGAGAAAGAGAACCACATTTTCTGAGACGATGCCATTTAAATCAGCATCACTTCATTTCACTTACTGCAAAAGCATACCGTAGCAAACAAATTGTTTGCCACACGGGTCCCTTAAGTACTCTGCACCTTTGTTCACTATTTTACATTTGTATATGCTTCAAAGACCGCATACATTCTGGATTATAATGAGGCATGCATATATTGGTTCAAACACAAGCAAACACATACAATTTACAGTTTAGAGTAAACCACTTTCAGGACTGTTTTGACTGAAAAATAGACACTAATACAATGTAACCCTGGTGTTTAAAATGACCACTTGCACACGAACAGTATCATAAATGCAAGATGATTCACATGTCCAGGGCATATTTCATTTCACAAAGCCAGCTGGTACAATTTGAATGGGAGACATAATGATGAAATATCCATGAGATGATGAAAAAGTAATAATTTTCCTCAGGAGCATCAGACACACCGTTCCCGGCCCTAACAGACAGAAATCAATAAGGAAGATATGATGTAGAACAATTTGCACATGACACATCACTCATCACTCCATATCGAGAAAACATACTGCCAGATCAGCCCGTTACAGAGATGGCCATCCTCAACAGCATAACGTCTTATGGATTTGATAAAGGAGCCACACTAAAGAATGTTATCATGGATCATCAATACTTAACTTTTCATATAAACTTTAGCTGTTCAGGAGAGTGGCGATGGAGAGAAGCTGTTATTTCCTCCGTTTTTTGGGGGGGTTATATTGATTCTACAGTGGCTTAGTGTTTGACTTAGGTCTATTTAATATCTGTGTATCCTTGCCCTGCTCCCCACACATAAGTAAAGAACTAGCAAAGCATTAATATTCAGAATTGCATGTGATTCAAAAAAATTTGATTTAGGATTTGCAGTTCGAAAGGCATCTGCTAAATGGGTCTTCTTCTTCGTCTCCCAACGTGAAATACTGCTTATGTTGGTGAACAAAGCCCCACTGTGATTGGAGCAAAGCTCTGGGGTTCTTCAATGCAAACAGCTTTGCCACCTCACTACCATCTTTGTACAACTGTCAATGCTCTAAACTCGCAAGGCTCTCTTTTCAACACGTTAAACAAAACGATGTGAAATGAATAAAATAGACCTCAATTATCCCAAATGTCAAAGGACAGAACCATGTTAATCTCAATACAATTGCTATGCATTTCCTACGTTTATTACCATATCAATAATAAGAATTTTAATTAAAATGTAAAATGCTTTTTTTTCCCCAAGCTCTCAGAACTGTAATTTCTTTGAGCACATTTCTAAAGTTGAGTTGAGTGAAGTTACTGAAAGACTGCACTTGGGTATTTTTATGCCACACAAAGAACATAGACCTAATGGTCCACGCATGTTGTTTCACTTTGACCAATCAATGCAATGTAGCACATTAGATATGGAAGTCAAACTATTACAAAACGTTAATTCATTAATTAATTAATGCATTTAAACACTTATTTTCAAATATCTCAAACCATTTTTTCCCTCATATTAACTTGAATATATCCTCTTTGAATTGTAATGTAAGTTTTTCTGATTGCATTAGCAGTATTTACTTTTATATAACACAGAGTAGATACATAGATAATGTCTTCTCAACAGATCAATCAATATTGTAGACATCGAATGAATGAACAGTAAACACTACAGAAAGGCGCCCCATGCTTCTGTATTCCGGTGTGTTTAGAAACTAAATGTCTCAAGCGTTCAAAAAATTTGTTAGTTTTCAAGTTTTCAATTTTCGTTTCATAAAATCAATCATATCATATGCATAGAATTTCTTTAGCATAAAAACAATCTTACCCTCCAAACCCAATGAAATTAGCCAATTGTTTGCTCTGCAAGTTCGCACAATATAACTTTTACAAAGGTGGTCCTCCCTTGTGAACGCATGATTTCTCTGTTTCATTGTCGAAGCTTCGGCACCTCCAAACAGAACTCACACCCACAAGCTCCAGGCTCTATTCGCCTTCTGTGAGAAGAGCGAGCCTGTGGAGCAGGCCTGCTAACCAGGCCTGACAGATATTCCTCCGTGGCCAGTCAGAGAGTGGGCACAGCGCCTACAGCACCTGCTAGCAGGCTATTACGTCACAGCGAGTGTCACCTGCAATAACATTCCCCTGTTAAAAAGACTTTATGTGGGCGGATGTATTTTGTGTATGTGTGTGTGTGTTTGTGTATGTGGGAGGAGGTTTAGTGCCTCAGTAAAGTTAGAGAAGTGTAAAACGAGATCATCGCTTCAGACATTGCTTCTTTAAATACAGGGACATTTTCTAAAAGAGAGAGCCTTTGAAGATTGCTACATGAGCAAGTAAGAAGAAACATGGTTATTTTGAGGCTATACGGGAGTGAAAATAGAATAACACATTGTTTAAAACATTACTTCTTACTGTAGTCAGTACAGAACAATATACAGTTTAAAATCATAAATAGATAAAACAAAATAACTGTAGATTCAGCTTTTACTTTGTGTGTGATGTCCGTACGTAGTTCATTAGAAGATCCACTGCTTGGGTCAATTGGGGTGTTTCCTCTTCAGCATTCCACGACAGCCAGAGCTGAGAGAAAATCAAATCCAAACCTCATCACATTGAGCCAACAGGGAGGGACTTTCCAGGGAATGAGAGGACAGTGGAGGCGCAACGCAGATTACCCCCTCTCATCGGGAGCTCATCACCATCGCTTGATTGCTGCTGACAGGGCAGCCTTAGAATAAAGAAGACCGTCACCCGTCCCTGTTCACTATCTAGCCACACAGATGTAGATGGCTTTGCTTGGACGTCTCCTGGGAGTAGGGGTTGCTCAGAATGAATATGAGGGAGGGAGGCGATGATAAAGATTAATCACTGCAGTTTCTCTTCAAGGCATTACTCCTCTCAGGGGGGAGGGAGATATAAGTCTGCCTATGGCGTATGACTTGCAGATGTTTCATATGGCACAGCGTGGAGGAACAGCTTTTCAATGAACTTACACTGCATGCTCAGCAACACCATAGTAAAGCTGTTATGATTATTTGTCTCTGGTCAGGCAGTGTTAGGCTTTGATCCCCTGGTGTATCATTTGCACACCATAACCTTGTATCAAGACATGAATACAAACTATTTTGACACTCCGATTATGTTTCAGAAGTGAAATTCATGTAGTCTCAAAAATCCAGTCAAGGCACCAGGGCCACCTCCAGTCAGTCTACATAAAGTAAAGTAATACGCAAAGTAATTGCTGTTAAGGAACTGAGAGTTTACGGTACGTTGGTTATATATACAAGCGTAAAGAAAATGAAGTGACAAGGGTTAAATTATAGATATGTTTGGCACTGATTCATGCATTGTTTAACCAGACAAACCACTTCAGTAAATTACTGGATTTCAGACGAGTTAGTCAAAACATTTGCCATGATTCTTGCTGAGACATCCAGATGAATTTCCAACAAAACAAACACAGTCATTTCTACAAAAGCCAGTGAGACATAACAGCTGTGTCGTGGCTATTCTCCTGCTCAACAGAACTAGTCTTTCACAGTCCGACTTTCTGTGGTCTTTTCAAAGATCAAGTCAAATGACTGGGCAGGGTCAATATGGACTTTCTTTGAAGAAGATAATCTGAGCTTGTGTCTGAGGAAACTAATGATTTCCTTTGAAATACTATGTTAAATTCCTCGGTGTAAAATTCAAGATAAAGTCCAATCTGATGTTATGCTTCGGAATATAGTTTACCCCTGATGTTCAACAGTGGTTTAGAAAGTCAATAATTCATCTTAAGTTTGGTGGGTATCAAGCGAACTATCTCTGAAAAATACCAGTGGTGAATTTCATGCTAGATGTTTTGCTGCAATTACTCAGTAGAAAAGAGATCAATGGAATATGAAGCTTGAAATTACTTTTGGGTCAACGATTTTACCACAAAAGCAATATTTAGCTTAAGGTCTCCATGGAGTCAGTTGGATAGCTTAAATGTGTGTGTGATACTGTACACTAAAGTCATTACATTTCCAAAGTGTTTCATCAAAAGATGCAAATATCATACAATAAGCAGATCTCTGTTTAAAACTTCTTATTGCATACTTTAAACAGAGATGACAGCTTTTACAATTAGCAGCAGCTCACTGTGTAATCCTTTTCATTTATATGGATCATATGTTATTAACAGTGGGTTTAGGAAGATTTGTTTTTACAGCTGCAATCACAGAGTGCTAACTTGGACATTTAATTTCGAGTTCAGCGTTGCTTAACAGGGAAACACTGCATTTAAAATGATTGGCAATAGGTCACTCTGACACATTACGAGCATTTTAGTTACATATTTCCTGAGTTGAAATATTTGCTGTGGATGACATCCTGGCCAGCATTCAACATGGCACACTAATATGAAATGCACTCGTTTTTGATTGAATAACTTCAAAATGTGCTGTCTCAGCTCTGCCCCAAAGCCCCTTATTGCGGTTCCTGCTGTCCTTTAGAAAGCTGTGCTGAGCTCGGGAAGGCCCCGCACAGAATGACCTGACGGTCTGGAAAATTCAAATCACAATTCAAATCTCTTCATTTACCACCCTACAATCCTTCCTGTGCCCCATGGACACATGTCATTACCTGGGTTGCATCGCCTGCTGACTGTCTGAGTGCTGTGAAGAAGGCACCGCATTTCATGTTCTATTTCCATACCAGTGCAGGCAGGGCCAAATTGTTGTCAGGGAACATCACTGAAGAGGAGCAGATAGCTGCTGTGGCTCTCTTTCTCTCTCTCCCCCCCTCTCCCTCTCTCCCTCCCTCCCTCCCTCCTTACCTGTCCAAGCAGCAGGCAGCTCAGTATGTAAATGTCACAGCTATGCCTTAAAGACCCCACAGCATCCATCTCCTTATGGAAATGTCACATCACCACTATGCATCGATCCAGCAGGGCTACAGTTCTTGAAAAACAGGTCAAGAGGCACTGGGCTGTATCTGGAGGACATATTAAATATGTTGAATTGTTCGGAGTTGGATACAAAGCCATGTCAAATTCAAAACGACCCCTCCGAGGCCGAGAGATGTCTCAGTGCTGATAACAGCGAACCACAGTCGACATGGCGACCGCAGCTTTGAAATTCGTGCATTTCGTTTTCATTGTGAGTACAGTGTGACTGCGAACGTAGGAGTTAGAGATGATAAGGACTGTCAGTGGGTTAGATTAATGGCTGGCTTACGGGGATGAAAGATTCAGCACACGCTGTAAACTGAAAAGATGCCTTTGCTGACAAGCAGGGTTTCCTCTTCTCTATTGGCCACAAAGAGAGCCCCTACCACGTCCACAAAACCGTGTCACTCTTATTACTATCTCTCAGCGCTGAATTTACCAATGCTATTGCTTTTGCTCTAACCAGTAAACCATTTTACCACTTAAAGACAGCTGTTTTCCATTACCCCTTAATGTAAGATACATTCCTTTGTCCTTGTCTCTGGGAGTAAAGACGCGTATCCGATGCTTATTTAGTGCCGGCACGGGATTTGAGGGCCCCTGTGCTTGTGATAGTGTGCATGACAGGATCAGAGGTTCGCTCCTGTTCACAATTTCATAGGCGCATAATCAGAAGAGCTGCTGCAGTTTGAGATGTGTAACCAAGTGTGGTGGCATGGGTTGTGTGAACAGAAACCATCTGGACCTTGTGAGTTTACGATTCCCGCGACTTAACCCTTCGTGGGTTCCATCACTTCGTCTCAATCTCGAATAAAACACATCTCACCCTGCCTCCCTGTCTCTTCCCCGTGATGTAGGTTAAATTTATGTTCTAGATTAAACAGCTCCTGAAAGGTTTGGAAGTAGGTGTGGCGGGGGAATCTATATAAAGCTAATTGGCATTTGGGGTTATATAAGGGGATTTGAATTGCATCTGGCACTTGTGCCGTTTCAGTGTTAGGTCTGATTAAATAGCTGGGCCTCCTGTTAGACACAGTTGGGTTGGCACCACTTGTCTCTGCTTACTGGTGACTCTCCTGGGCCGCTTTCCCCTCTTCCATCTGGCATCTTCCACCCTGCCAGTTGCTTCCCTCGCCCCACACTGTCTGTCTCCTTTGATGAACTTTTGATTCAGCATAGGAATGATTCACCGTTTCCCAGTGATGACCAGTGTGTAATACGTAATGTAAGTAAGTCATGCAAGTTTCAAAAGGGTTTGGAAATGTGTTTTTTGCGTAAAAAGTATTAGAAATTATTATTGCGTAAACCTGTATTGTAGGTTATAATTGTGAGGTTTTTTAAAACGTTGCAAAGTTTCCACTCTGCTTTGGCTAAGACCCAAAATGAGCGGGGCGCCTGGTGTACTGCGGTGGTTGCAGCTATTTTTGACAGCCAGGAAGTCACATACTGTAGTGTTCACCAGCTGGGGGTAGCCTTCATGAACCCTATTGAGAAACAACATGCAGGTGTGCTTTTGGTAAATGTCTGTGTTGCTCTGTTACAAAGAAATCAACAAAAAAGTGTATGCCCCTAAATTCAAATTGTGAGCATGGATGGTGATATTTTCACATTTTGTATTTTTAAGCTGGAACTCCAGACCCCCTGTATCAACTCATTCAAGGTTTTATTTTTTATCGGGCATTAACATTATGTTGGTGGAAGGTAGAGGGATCCGTTTGGTGTTATCTATGGCTACCACACGCTACTCTACAGCTTCTACTGATAACCATAGAACATGAGTGTATGAAGGACACAACTTGAAACTTCATTAAACGATTGCGATGCAAACATGACATGTCTTACAAAACTAAAGGTGTTTCTAAAAGTACTGTCAAATGATCCTCCAGCGAGAGTGAACAGATGTGGGTTTGATTTGAGAATTATTTTCTCCGCTTTTACTGCACAGTTTTTCCCTGACCCCTGTTGGTTCGTCTTCCAAATCTGCAGAAACCAGAGGGGTTGAGTCTGTTCTTAACCCAGCAGGCTTTTATCTTGGGTTGCAGGCTGTTCTAAGTCAACACAATCCTACAAGATTTGCTCTGACCAGGGGGTTAAATCAGTAACCATCAAAGTGTCAAAGATTCAAATCTGTTTAACCCACTGGTCCTTCACTTCAGTGCCTAATTTTGTAATTGATACTGTTTGAAATTATACTATAATAATTTAGTCCCAAAAGGCAAAATAATTAGACTGAAGGTTAGGATGCCAACTGGAGTTATAGCTTACAATATCTTGGAAATCAACTTCTTTCATGGTTTTGATTCAGAAGTATACCATTAGCCTAGCATTTGAAAATGTAAGAACTTCTTTGCTAATAGTGTACATTATTTTAAAAAGTATTATTATTATTAGTAGTAGTATTCTGAAGGCATATCTTAAAAACTGAAGAAAAAATATAAACAAAAAAAAAGCAAAAATCCAAATGAGCATGTTGATCGATGTGCCAATATAAAGCAAGCAGCACAATTGTTTTAAATTGACTTAATTCCAATCAGAGTTTTGATTAACATGTAATTATAGACACAATGTGTGTACTGACACATGTTACTTTGAACGCTTCTTCACTATGCTGCCACCGAGTTTGGCAGGATCAGAGTGATAATCTGCTCCTTTGAATCAGCATTTGCAATTTCACAACAGTATTACGACAAAATCATCTGTGTAAAAATAATGCTGCCTTTAATTACCTTAAATTGCTGTAAATATTAACAGACTGGTGAGAGCTGAATATTGTCAATTATCTTTTCTAATCACAACATATTGTCAATCCTAGTTGTACTAGTGGTGGTTGGTCCTGAATAAGACACCGGAATAACTGCTTGATGGTTGTGCCATATGTTGGCTCAAAAACTTGAATAGCCTTAATATTTCAATGTACGTACGGTATGTGAAACATACATCATTATAAAAGTATTTAATGCGTCTATTTCTATTACCGACAACTTTCTCTGAGTTCAAGCATTTAATCACTAGTAAACATTTTTGCAAGCAATAAGAAAATAATGAAGATTAAGTTTCATAGAAATTGAGTAGGATTTAAATTAAGCGGATGACTCTCCTAAATTACGGTCGTGTAGACCATTAATTATTGGAATATTAGAATGCCCTGAAGCCCTGCAAGCACTTTATCTTTGCTTCATACACACTTTTTAATTGATTATTTGCAGTGCAATTTTACTGAACATTCCATGGGGTTTAATGAGTGAATACTTACACAAGTGTTAGGAAATATGAATGTATTTTACAGAACAAAAAAATTTACTGAGCTTTTTTTTAAATGGGTTGAATTTGACTTTCTTTGCATTAACTCTTCCGTAGGCAGTTTGTAGGGGGGGGTTCTGGGCATTTCAAAGGCAGCGCAATTCTTGGCCCAACACATTACGTTAAAAGCAAACCCATGTTTTTAAACGCCATTCAGCTAACCTGTCTGCATAAATTTAATAATTTGTTCTACTGGGTGAAGTGCGTCCAGACAGTCATGCCTGACATATGACCCCCAGCAATATTGCAGAGAGGGTTGCAAAGGTGACCTCAGTAAATTGCATGTATATGGCCAGACATTGTCAGTGGGTGGTATTAATGGTATGCACACTTAAATTCTCCATCATGCCCAGAGCTAGTGCATGACAAACAAGATGTATTTCTGAGAGGTGCAATGCCTGCAGTTGGGGGGGACATGGAATATGTGCTCATTAAAAAGAGACGGCCTTCTCATGGCATGAAATTGGCTTCTGATGTCAAATTTGCATGACCAACATGTTGCTATTGGCGGTTAGACTGAAAAATGGATGGAAATAGATTTGTGCCAAACCATATACATTCATACACAGCAGACAAAAAAGGACTGTTTGTGTATTGATTCATTGTTTCTGCCGGTCACTGTGAGATACAAAATGGTATGTTCAACAACCAAGTATGGATTTGAACAAAATTGAGCAAGTACTCAACGCCCTTCATGAATATAGCAAACAGGGCTTTTTTAAAGAACAGGATGTGGTGAGTATAGAGCGTACACACTTTCAGTGTTTACTGACGTGCTATGTTGAGCCTATCAGTTCCCCCTCTAAAATATGTTATTGATTCACTCCTCTATTCCACTGATGACTATCACTTTAAAAAAACATCTCACAATAGTAAATCCCACCCTCTTTCTGTCTTTAAAAGTAGGCCTATTAGTCTATACATTTGTATTGCTCATCTTTATAGGATTGGAGGTAAGATTGCTTGATATATTTGTTAAGTACAACAATATATTTTGCTTTTGTAAAGATGAGAAAAAGCTTAAAGGACTGAAAATATTTTATGATGTTGCATGCAGCTATCTAATACTATTTTAACTTTGAACACACCCTACCTGTCCCCTGCTAGGCTTTCATTTTTACACATACTGTAAGATATATGATTTAATTCAATATTTTCTAATTTATATCAGATAGTGCTCCTACAGACAGTTGTAATACATTATACCATTTAAATATTTCAAGATCGAACTTGGCATTTGTTTTTAGCACAACTTCATCGACATTTGATTGTAGCAAAATAACAGTATTAACAATGAATGACATTCTAGTGAACAAAAAGGTTCCCAGTTTTTTTGTCAGGTTGTTAAGTCCAATTAAATAAAGCACACTATATAAATAATTGTACTTGTGAGTAGCCCACCCTTTTAGTTGTCTTTATAAGACCTTTGGTGAGCTAGTACAGCATTACATTCTAGCATTGTTCATTTAAAAAATAATCTGACTTATTATTATTATTTGATATGTCTACATACAAACTTTCACTCTGACATTTTTCATTAAAATATTACAAAGGAAAAGTAACATTCGTCCATACATCCTGCAGACTTTCATTTGGGGAGCGAATAAAATAACAACTGTATTTGACCTTAATTCAAAGTCTACCCTGACATGAATATCTCTCTCTCTCTTTCTGTTTCAATAATGAATCAACAAAAGATGTTGTGCAACCCAGGGATCATGTGGAATTCAGTTTTCATACCATATACCCATACATATTTCACCCTCCAGCTGATAAACATCACAAAATAAAAATTCCTTTTTGTTTGTTGTGTGTAAAGCATGTTTGTTGTGGCATGCCCCTGAATGAAAAGTGTGGGTAAACCAATCTGAAAACCCATGAGAACAGGCTTACGCACACACACATCCGTGCATGCAGCACAACACAGACTTCATCATCAGACTATATTTACCTATGTTATTGATCTCTTATGTACGCAAGATCGAGTTTGATGTTCAGACTGCAAAAAAAATCGCCAATAAGTCCTATAGGTAAAAGATACTTGTCTAACATTAAATGACAGAAAGGCAGACCCACCATAACAGAGACAAGACAAATACATGGAACACTGGGCAAACCCCCGGAGGTGTACTAAATCACAGTAAAGAGGATGTAACAACTTTTTTTTTCTGAGGGCTAGAGTTACAAAAAGAGCTGGTGAGGCTATTCCCCATCAGGGAGAATGTTCTGTGAGATTACTCTGTAAGCCTGCAGCAGACTAAGGTGAAGGGAGCCTGAACATCCAGCTCTCTTGCTGGGTCATTGGACTCCTTCTTAGAATGGAACCCCCCTCCGACTCCTGCTGGTCTGTCCTCCTTCACCTCCCTGTCACTGTTCCTCACACAAGCTCTTTAATCATCTCATTGCTCAGAAATAATAACAAAACAAAGTGTTTCAAAGTTTTGGCTATTCTGGTCACATCAATGAATGGCATTTTTTTATTCAGTCTTCCAGGTCTTGTGTCAGAAAATTCCATTGTCTCCTGCTCTTTTGTTTTTGCATGCCCTTCCTTAGCATTGCAATACCAATTTGAATAGCACAGGGGCTACATTTAAGATTAACAATCTGAATTATGGGTATGAATCTCTAAACAAAGGTTGAATATTTTGCGCAATCAATGTCCTTGTTCGATTATTTAGTTCAGTTATTCCTTTAAGCAACAATCCCGTACGCCTTCCCTTCTCAAATTCTCTCTCTTGATGGGAGGAAGCATGCTTTCACAGCCCTTTCACCTGGCATTCAAAGGGTGGGTTGAGGTTTTATAACACTTGCTTAGATTTTAAGAATATTTATGAGCATTAAATAAATGAAACACACACACAACAGCCAGTAACATGACAGTAAACGTTAACTTGATTTCCCAGCAAATTCTATAGGCTGTTGTTATGGTAACAGCTTCTACAAGGTCAATGCAATGTGGGTACTGTATAGTGTTATAAATAGTTACCATTACCAATAGCACTTTGTAATCAGCAGGGACTCTTTCAGTGGTGAGAATATATTAACTACCTAGTTTGCCTACTTACTGAAAATGTGTAATTATATACCTATGATGGTGTATTCCTTCATATTCTCCATATATTAAAGTACAAAAGTATACTGCACAATTAAAAACAAATCATTGTTTTTTATTTAGTATGCAAACCTTTCAAGGAATAACATGACAAGACCGCTCCTAATATTTACAATATTTTATAAACAATGCAAATTACTTAATTAATTGTATTTCAAACAGCATGTTTTTTCCTATACTGTCGGAGGCAGGGCAAGCTTACTGGTGTTGAAATCCTAGGTTTAATTGTACTTGATATTAATCAACCTTCCTGTTATTTTAAAAGGATCTCCTGCTTTGAATGTGAACCTTGTAATAAAAGGCCAGCTTAATGAATTCCACATTTGTAGCACATGACAATATAGAGCACTACCACTTTACATTTAATAAGCATTTCAATGAATGAAACATTGCTTTACATTATGTATTTTATTTTATTTATTATAATAAAGCAGGGACTCTGGGCCAAATTCCAAGTTCAGCTTGATTTTGACCTTCTCTCTCTGTGTGTTCATGTACATTTCCGGTAGAAACATGATTGATTACTGCTTACGTGTCTATTTTAATCATCAGGTACCTCTATTGTCCGATGGTGACACGTCCTCGAACAGCTAGAACTATTCACACAAGGGGTATTGATAGAACGTGTGGTGAAAAAAAAATAGTTTGTTATGAGGAATTACACACCATATTCCTTAATAAGTACACACAATTTGACTAAAAGACTCATTGGTGCACATGAACATCAATATCATCAATCTAGAGACCCTACATTTTTGACATATTTCACGTGAAATGTGGCATGAAAGGTCCTTCCTTGTGCTCTGAAGTCTTTCACAGGCTTTCGTTGGTTCTGGAACACCGCAGGGTAAACAGAACTGTGATTCCTGATTAATGCATGTTCCGGAACTACTCTACCCTTTTGTTGTTTTTGCTCTATGCCCTGAGCAACCTTCCGCTGAATAGAATTCAGGGATTATGGCAGGAGAGGGCAGGATCATAGGAGCATCATTGAGCGGTGCTCTGGGCCACAGCTATGAACCTACCAGGGCAGAGGATGCAGGCTACAGCTTAAATTGGAGTCCATTGTGAGAGACTGGGAAAGCAACATGCTTCAAACATTAACTTTTATCCTCTGACACTCCCCTTGCAGCTTCACAGTGTGACTTTCTTTTTCGCTTTTTCATTTTCTATCTTGTCTTGCCCTCTCCCATAAGGTGTATGGGTGCGACTCCTACTGCTCTTTGTCACTCACACGTCTCCCACTTTTGTTTCTTGACGTTTTCTAGAATGTATCACACAATATGAACAGTATCATAGCCCGTAGGTCTTCCGAGAAAGCACTACTTAATATTTCAATGTATAGGCTATAAAATACAATTTGCAAAGTCTTCTGAAAACATGGGAGTGGCAGTTTCCTAAATCATAAACTACTTACCAGGGCAAGGACTTATTAGCTGTTGTTTATTTTGTGAATTTATTTGTAATGTTGTTAATGTGTAGCTAAGCACCCTTGATTTATTCTCTAGTAAAACATTGCCAGACGCCAGTAAGAGAAAAGTAATCATGTAAAGCTGGGCTCGATGCATTAGCTGTTTCAGATCAGAATCCATCTCTTTCATCAGGCCATATGCATATACATTGTTTTCATCACAGAAACATGTGGTTTGGGTGCATTGTAATACTTTAAGGAAAGCTACAGAATAGGGAAAGGTGTTTACAGGTTGTTATTATTATTATTATTATTAGTTGTATTGGTAGTAATATTAGTAGTAATGTTGTTTCGTAATTATAGTAGTAGTAGTAGTAGTAGTAGTAAAAACAACTTGTTTAACGTTTTTAGTTCTTAAAATTTTCCCCCTTTTATTTTTTTACATTTTGAATTTTTCTAGAAGACGGAAGGTCTTATTAAACTAGACAAGTTAATTTGTTTAAGTCATTCAGGGCCCATAGGTCCCTAATGGTTAATGATTTATTACAGGAAAGAACTCAGCATTCAGGTATCCTATGAGCTGCACTTCTTACCTTCTATAGAGGTGTCATTACTTTAGAAAATTAATGTCGGAGGAAGTCACTGTTTTGGGCTTGTGAATTAATCAGTGATGAGACTGGAAAGTGCATGGGATAGATAGATCCCCTTAAGGCTCTTTCTCTCACACACAATGTGCTCGTTCTGCACATCAAAGAAGTGAGGGAAGATGGCAGCCTGAAAGGATGAGAATTCACAATCTTCAGATGAGAGAAATAAATGGCAGGTGAGTTGGGCTGCGGATGATACAATTACTTTGCCCTATGGATAAAGTGAGAAGAAGAAGAAGAAGAAGAAGAAGAAGAAGAAGAAGAAGAAGAAGAAGAAGAAGAAGAAGAAGAAGAAGAAGAAGAAATGCAGTTGCATTTGTTCTAGATTATAGTCTTCATCAACACTCTTTACAATCCTCTAGAACACTTCTGATATTCTACATTTGAAACACCAAGCAGAAGGTTGTCAATGCCGTTTGATAATTATTATTTAATTAACATTACAAAGGATTGAGATTGAGTGGAAGACAGAGAAAGGAGCAATGGGGGAGCTTACACTGTCTCCAGACTGCATGTCATTGTACCCCGTGTCTTTTATTGGCACTTTTGTTTAAAGCAGTTGAATCACCTTGGAACGTTATTGTCTATTGTGGGGTCAAAATGGATTTGGTTAGTTCAGCTTTCATGAGTAAAAAAGTTTTAGTGGTCACGCAGAAGTCATCTGATGTGTGTACAGAGTAATAAAGGGGGGCTGCATTTTTGAAGAGGGCTGGTTCTGTTCCTGGTAAGCTTCTCATTTTGGAGGAGCTGCAAAATAATAGTCTACTCAGTTTTTTTTTTTTTTGCAATTCTGTGAATGAAAGGACTGTAGTAGGACTACAGATGCATGCTGAAGGGGTTAAACAGTAATGCTCCCATGTGAGGAATCTGTACCGTACTTAGGGATGAAGGAACACGTTAAAACTTGATATTAATTTAGCAAGTTGAAATAATAAATACATTTCCATACCCACACAGTGGTACATTTGGCATGTTGTACCTCCTCTGAAACTTTATCATGTATCCTAAATATACCCATCATCAAGACAATAATGCGCTCAGGCAGAACTTAATGCATGAAAATACATGGGATGGTCAAATCACACTTATACTTGACCCACACAATGTCTTATACAGAGCTTTATTAATACATTATTTAACTGACTAATATAAAGTCTGCTGAAGATGCAACTGCATTAAAGTAAAAAAAAAAACTCTTGTTCATGCAGCTCTGTTTTTTGGACTTACAAAAGTAGCTTATATACATTAAGAACCCAGTTCAAGAACAATTAGCCTATTTTAAATGCTTGTCTACTAAAGAATCATTCTTGCCAATTAATATAATAATATTGTAAAACAAAAAATAAGATGCAGAAACCCCAAACACTTCTATTCTGGACATGAAAATGTTTAATTGTGACATGAACCTTTCAAAAACAGTGTTGCGAAAAACAATGTATGTTTTTAAATAAGCTTCACCATTTCCATGGGGATGAAAAGATTATATCAGCCAAATTATTGTTGATAACTTCTTTGGGAAACACTCCCAACTTATATCTTATACAAGTCGAATCATGCAAAATGACATCATTTATAGGTGAAATGCAGACTCACAAATAATGTGACACCAACAATGTGATAATCATGCAGTGAAAAGACATTATGCAAACTACAGGCAAAGTCCTGCCAAAATGATGTTCTGTCTACCAAAGGTGGTGTTCTATGAAAATTTTAATTTGCAAAGAAGCGGAGATGTTTTATGCATAAATGTTGTTTCTTGGCATGGGCAGGACACAGGTTTCCCTCTTGTCTGCGTTTCAGAAAATTATGTACCGGAATTTGTAAAGCAGGATGGATATGAAAGTTTGATCAGCCAAACTCAATGACTCATTGAAACAATTGCAAAATCCATTGTAGCCCATACCACTGGAAAATAAAAACAGTTTCATGAGAACCTTTCCAAGCATGTGACCAAGTGAGGTACATGAAGTACCAAGACGCACGCACACAAACAGAAACACAGACGCACAGATACAAGTAGTGATTTATTTGAGGGGTTTGTTTGCCCCCTACTGTGCGTTGACCTGAGCTGTTGCAAGAGCATTTTCCACAGTGCAAGTATATGCAGCATATTTAAATTGTGAAAGTACAAAGATAACTCAGAAGATGCTAAATATATAGTGGCATTTGACATATTCTGCGTTAACTTTCCAACACGCAACACAAATAATTGTATATTTATTATATAGATTTTACTCTATAATGCACTGCTAAACACTAAATGGAGTAGCAGACACTGGCACTTTATTGTTCCGTGTGTTACATTAGTGTTGTATTTGACTTATACTACACAAGGAAACCAATGTTTTACAGCCTGATACCAATTTGGTTTGACTGCACAGCAGAGACGACTAAGTGGACCTGAATATCGAAGAATTGAATGGCAAAACAACAGTGCCACCTTTAGGTAGAACATAGAACATCACATAGTATTATAGAAATTCTACACTAATAGTAACATTAAAATAGGTGAAGGTCATTTTCATCCCTCAGTTCTGTTCCACGATTTAATCTTTTTTATATATATATTAAGAGTAGAGGCAACAGAAATACAGGAGATAGAGAGAGACAGAGAGAGAGAGAGAGAGAGAGAGAGAGAGAGAGAGAAAGTAGGATCTCTCCGTTACCCTGACTTTTGGGGAGAGAGAGTCCAAAAATAAATTATTATAATCTAGACTATAATGTGATGAACACCTCTCCCACAAACACACAACCACTAACACCCACCTTTGACCTAAGGGAATAGTAGGATGCTTAATGTTTTTATATTGAATGGTACGTGCAGAGCAGGGTGCACTGTGTATAACATTGGGGCAGAATCAGACGGAAACATTACGTACAAACAAGTAACAAACAAGTAAAAATCATGGGCTCATCTCTGACATCATTTGGAGATGTTACAACTATTAAAAGGGGTAGACTTTGGACGAAGAATTCTTATGATTGATCCCAGGAGGTTTTTCTTATTCTTTTTTGTGCATTTAATTGTTTATTCCATGCTACATAGCTCTTCCAAGTGTGTGTGAAGAAAAAAAAATCAATGACCATGAACGTATTAACACCACACGTGACCTTCCACTGCCATGGCCCAGAACAATGCAAACCAATCAACTTCCTTTCAGGAAAGATTCATGTAACCTAGCACATTTCCATCCCTGCTACCATGTGTGGAACGCCCCGGCGTCTCACACCTCTTGCCTGCCGAGGTGTCTGATCTGCTGGCATCATTACGCAACTTGCAGGAAGTCTGGATGTATTCTACCCTGGCAGCTACAGTCCATGCAACCCCACTCTTTCCCTCAGCACAGCAGTTAGTCCGTCAGTCAACATGCTTGTAAAATATTTACCATGGATGATGATTAATAAAGAATACATGAGGTGTGGCTGAGTGGAGGGGCCTAAACCCTTGTTATCCTCGGGACGCCCGCCAAAACAGGCCTGTATCTCATTGTGCACAGTACGACTCCTCAGTGGCTCTTTGGCACAAAAAGCTTGTGCTTCGGGAGAGCGAAGAGAGACATTGTTGCCTCTTGCTGGGTCTATTTATTCATCATAATAAGGAAATATGCAGGTGACAGGTTGGAGTACGCAGGGGGAATTCCACATGGGGAGCGAGGATGTGTCTGTGTATTTAGAATGATGAGTTTCATTGAAGGCCCTCCTGATAATGGTCTGTGCAATGAAGATATGTTTACTCACAGTTGGAAATGCTCTTTTAGGATGCTTTCTGTGGGACTGGTTGATTCTAAGCTGTCTTTCTCAACCTTCAGCCTGTGCGTAGGTAACATACAAACAGAGGAGACAGTGAGTGAGTAATCTATGCTGTTCAGTGGGTCATTTCAATGTTGTCACTATATTGTGCCTATCTGTACTTGCTGTGTTCAGTTCACTGTCTGACATTTTATCACTCCGTCCTTTTTCTATTTACATTTACCATGCAGTTTGCTGTCACCCTTCTTGTAAACCAGAACATAATCGTTTCTTTAATCTACCTTGAACCCTACGGAAAACCCCTCATGGGAAGAATTTCATTACACAACTGAAGACCCTGAGGGTCAGCATGCATAGCCTATTAATTATATTCCTTATCAAAGTTAATAATAATGCCAGCACTGGGCGCTACAGGACTGGGGTGACCTCACCTTATGGTCTGCTCAAGGGCAGCCCAAGAAGGGGTCAACCTGCGAACTCTGGAGATGAATGGACCAGGGAGAGGCGCAGCCAAGCCAAACGTCTATTTGTTTTTCCTTCTTTGCCACCACAAAACAGAAAGAATGAAAGCCAGAGAAAAAGAAAGACGGAACACACTTCTTGTCATCTGCTGCCGTTGCATGTCAACAGTGTTTTGGAGAGCTAACAGAGCTAATGACAGATTTTGTCTTTAATTACCGGGGGTTTTTGATGATATGAGGTCGATCTCACTGACTGTTTTGTCAGGTGCCACAATTCTCTGTCCTTGGTTCTGCAACTGAGGAGCCTTAGTGGTGAAAATAACAGCTTTGGTTTGCCAATCTGCCAGTTGGCTAATTATGTGCACAATGCCAACTACACAGCATGAGGCTCGTCTCATCATTGTTCCCTCTGCCATTATGTTAGTTTTAAGTGGGAGCTGTGTACTGTTTGTGATGACACATCTATGTCAAATATGCTTCCTGTGGTCTGCATACAGTGTCCCTTCTTCTTTTGCTTGTGCACTTTCCAAAGTACTTGTGGTGGATATGTGTGCAGGCTTACAGGCTCTTACGGTGATAGTGTGCAACTAGGTATACTTGTATATGCATGCTGTATGTGCGTTTGGAGTGTGGGTATCAAATGTGTCTGTCCCTTGGCACTTTCTCCATTTTGTAAACAAACACCTGCGTATTCATTGTTAATTAATTGTTTAACATAATTTCAATTTGTCAAACAGTATGTTCTTCTTAAAATTAGCTCGCTAGCTTGCTGACGTTAGCTAGCACTTCCCTAATCAGTGTCCAGATGAATAATAGGCGTTGATGTAGCCAGCTGTTCCTCTTGTGTATATCCTCTAGGATATAAATACTAAATGTCAACCAGTAATTACACAGTGTTACTGTACAAATAGGCATAATAAGTAAATTACATAAATAATTTATTTTGAATGCTATTGTTTATAGTGGTCAGTGTTGAGCAAATTTGACGGATTGGTTTTAAAACCTCTTTATCAAATGAGTTGGCCTTGAACTCGAAGTGATCATGAGGGATGTCGTTCTAATGTGTGAGATGTGGTTGGAGATGTACTTATCTTCCATAGTAAGAACAATGCTGCATGCACATGTGTTTTAAGTGAAATGCAAATGTTAGTACCACTCATTGAGCACAGGATAATAATGTGTCTCCTTGTTACTGTGAAGTAAATGTAGCAGGGGGAAACCATTTATTAATATTTACAATGTTGTCCCAGAGAGGGGCACTGGAGAGATGCATAAAGTCTGGCAATCAAGACAGTGGTATAGGATAAATGGATGCATCTGCACCACACTTGTAACAGCCTTAAATCGCTTGTAGCCTATTTGATACATATAGGAGTGCCATAATATATATATATATATATATATATGTATGTGTGTGTGTGTGTGTGTGTGTGTGTGTGTATATATATATATATATGTTTTTTTTTATATATATGTATGCACAGTATGTGTATATACTGTATGTATACAGTACAATATTATACTGGTCAAAATGCAGCCACCAAAGACAGAAGACAATAAACACTGCTTAATGTATTCTAAAATGAATGCACAGTAACCTTTAATGTACATTGGGCTGTTCTGTTTGCACTTTTTTGGCCACAGAGGGATGCCTCTGACATAATTTGTAATGTCCTGGCAACACCATAAATGCCTGTGAGCCATTCCATTAAGGAAACTTCAATCCTCCTCTGTTCATCGTTCAGAGCTGGTTAATGTCTCGTGTCTTGTGCAGTGTCAGGCCTTTGATGACACGGCACTCATATTCATTGTAAACAGCAACATGTAATGTACAGTACCAGTCAAAAGTTTGGACACACCTTCTCATTCAGTGATCTTTGTTTTTATTATTTTCTAGATAGTAAAATAATACCAAACACATCAAAACGATTAAATATAATACATGGAATGATGTAGTGAACACAAAAGTGTTAAACAAACCAAAATATGTTTTATATTTTAGATTCTTCAAAGTAGCCACCTTTTGCCTTGATGACAGCTTTGCACACTCTTGGCATTCTCTCCACCAGCTTCATGAGGTAGCCACCAGGAATGCTTTTTAACGAACAGGTGTGCCTTGTCAAAAGTTAATTTGTGGAATTGCTCGCCTTCTTAATGCGTTTGAGACCATCAGTGGTGTGTCCTTTAGACAGTGTTGGTATTCAGTAAATAGCTCTATTTGACTACTGTAATAATTGATATTATGGCAAAGACTGCTCAACTAAGTAAAGAGAAACGACAGTCCATCATTACTTCAAGACATGAAGGTCAGTCAATCCGGAAAAGTTCAAAAACTTTGAATATATCATCAAGTGCTGTCGCAAAAACCATCAAACGCTATAATGAAACTGGCTCTCATAAGGACCGCCCCAGGAAAGGAAGACCAAGAGTTACCTCTGCTGCAGGGGATAAGTTCATTAAAGTTGCCAGCCTCAGAAATCGCCAATTTACAGCACCTCAGATTAGAGCCCAGATAAATGCTTCACAGAGTTCAAGTAGCCAACAAATCTCAACATCAACTGTTCGGAGAAGACTGCGTGAATCAGGCCTTTATGGTCGAATTGCTGCAAAGAAACTGCTACTGAGGCTGACCAACAAGAAAAAGAGACTTGCTTGGGCCAAGGAACACAAGGAATGGACAGTAGACCAGTGGACATCTGTACTGTGGTCTGATGAGTCCAAATTTGAGATTTTTGGTTCCAACCGTCGTGTCTTTGTGAGACGCAGACAAGGTGAACGGATGGAATCTGCATGCCTGGTTCCCACTGTGATACATGGAGTAGGAGGTGTGATGGTGTGGGGGTGCTTTGCTGGTGACACTGTTGGCGACTTATTCAAAATTCAAGACATACTTAACCAGCATGGCTACCACAGCATTCTGCAGCGACATGCCATCCCATCAGGTTTGCGCTTAGTGGGATCATCGTTTGTTTTTCAACAGGACAATGACCCAAAACACACCTCCAGGCTATGTAAGGGTTATTTGACCAAGAAAGAGAGTGATGGAGTGCTGCATCAGATGACCTGGCCTCCACAATCACCAGACCTAAACTCAATTGAGATGGTTTGGAATGAGTTGGACCGCAGAGTAAAGGAAAAGCAGCCAACAAGTGCTCAGCATATGTGGGAACTTCTTCAAGACTGTTGGAAAAGCATTCCTGGGGGCTACCTCATGAACCTGGTGGAGAGAATGCCAAGAGTGTGCAAAGCTGTCATCAAGGCAAAAGGTGGCTACTTTGAAGAATCTAAAATGTTAAATATATTTTGGTTTGTTTAACACTTTTGTGTTCACTACATCATTCCATAACTGTTATTTAATAGTTTTGATGTGTTTGGTATTATTTTACTATCTAGAAAATAATAAAAACAAAGAAAAATCACTGAATGAGAAGTTTTGTCCAAACTTTTGACTGGTACTGTATGTATTAATCATCAGAGAGCAGCTTCTAACGGCATGGCAAAAGCATGGGAAGTGGAGAATTTGCCCTGAAAAGTGCATACCATACATTCCACCCTTTGCAGTCCAATTGTGCAATAGTGTACCTATTGTTCGATGTTAGAAATGCATTTACAGCCACTATAGGCAACGTTTGTATGAACGTATTGTCAATGCCTTTCACAGTGTGCACAATGTAACGTCTGTGGGAGAATGAAGAAAATTGCCATTCAGATCAGTCCTATTGAAGTCTCAATGTTCAATATAAAAGTTGACTGCCACCGGGAGTGATCTCCCGCAAAACTGTGACTGTTAGCTTTACGGCACAAGGAAGTGTGTCACTAAATCAGGAAGAGATGCCCATCCTTGGAGTATAGTCGTTGAGCTAGCGATGTGCAGTGACCACGAGCATTTTGCATGTCCTCTTTGCGACGGTTAGGGAAGGTAATTACAGCAAGCAAACTGTAGAGGCAGCCAAATCCACCTCTTTTAATGAACTACCTACAGCTGCTTTAAGTAAAGCACAGGGATTACTGTCTGATAAAGCTACAAGTGATCAAGAGGATGCAAGCTTGTACATCTTGTTAAATCACTTCTATGCCCCCATAGATAGTTAAGTCATCCATGGTCAGAAAATAAAATCATCTCAATGCACAATCTCCGTCAAACTGAATAGCAGAGGGATGGAGAATTGTTTGTGTGGCAGTAAGCATTGTAGTCAGTAGCCACAAATAAATCAGACATGCAGCTAAAAAAGGGCTTGTTCTGTAACAGCAAAACCCTGTTTAGGGTAGGTTACCACAACAAAACTTGCCAAACCTAGACCAGCTTAACTGAAGTCAGGCTCAACATGGCCAGATCAAATGAGACAGGTGACCCTTTGGTTTAAATATTTTCAAATACCAACACTGTCATCCATATAATCCTTTTTATTTACTCATGATCTTATCACATAGGTGTTGAATCTCCTTTAATTTTTATATTACATTTATTTTCATGCTTTTCTCCAAGTGAGAGCATGTAGCCATAGCTTCTGTTCTATTTAAATAGTCAACAACCTTCTGTGTTTTTGGGGAATTTTCCACCAGATGGATATTATAATAGCTACAGCATTAAACAGCTCTAAAAACGTAACTCCACAGCCCTGGCCCCCATGGGAGTCCATCTTGCTGTGGTCTACACACAAAACAAACAGACACAGCAAAAGACATACGGTTTCTCTTATTATGATCAAAATAAAAAGATTGATAAAAAGAAAACATGGGCAAATCCCATGTTCCTGTTTTTGATTTCTTTTTTTAAAATAATCTATCAAACATCTAACGAAAGATTTAAAAGCTTCCTATTCCTTTTGGAGTTCAATACACATGAAACAAAAACAACTTCCTTGCAAATCCTGCCATCTCTTTTGCCCTTACATGGAATCTTATGTATTCAGATGGGAGTGATTTAATTTGTTAAGGAATTTTCTATGGCATGTTTGTAACTGTTATACTTGTAGCCATTTCCAAATTATAAAGAGCATACAAAACAGCAAAAGCATATGCAAGATAGTTTACCATCCTGCCCTTTAGGATAATCTTTAGCATCATTTGACTTAAAAAAAACAACCTGCAGTACTTGCCAATGGCTGGATGCTAGCAGTACAGTTGCTGGCCATTTCTGTAAGGTTGCTTGAATGTCAATCCAATAATGATTAATCAAAGAACATCTTAAATATTTGCTTGCTATTGCAAATGTGACAGACTTGCAAAGTGTGGTGAAGCATTGGAAAATGCTTGGCATCAGAAACTTCTTCTCTTACCAGTGAAGATTCAGCACATTGTTGATGAATACTGTCCTTTACATCTTGGCTTTAACAACAAGGACACAACTCACACATAATATATGACTGTTTGAAGAATAACAGCAGCTGCTATTAGCCTTTTAATGGCATCTAAGATGTTTTTCTGTGTCTCCATGGTAAATGTCTCATAACAATGTTGCAACTGCAACAACAGGCCTCCTAAATGGTAAGTGGAACATTTGAGATGGCCGGAGAAAGTTTGGGGAAGACCACAGGCATGAACCGATCTATCATCCGAAGGGGAGAGAAACGATTGATCTAATCACGGTAATGAAAATGATTGTGTGGGAATTAGAGTGTAAAATTAGACTCTGCATCATAAAAGTCAAATGTTAATTACTAATTCTCCCTCCGTTCAGAGAGAATAACAACTGTAATTCATCCTAGATAAGGCTAATGCACTGAAATTGTGTCTGATGTCTTGTGTCATCAGGTCATAAGGTATCCTCTGTTCTTTATAAGCTTTGCTTTGCTGAACGCGGTTTTCAAAAGGGTTGTATACCGAGTTGCTGAGCAATTCAGTAACCCACATGAGCAGCCATCATTAAACTTCCAGTCAGTTATGATGCCATTATATGACCATTATTTTGAAGTAGAAACACCTACTATAACATTGCAATGTAAATGGACACTCCTTTGTTTGCTACTGTCAAATCCCATCAAACAACAATACAACTGCCTAATGATTATGTCCATGTAATGAAGTGTATTATTTTGAAATGGCTAATGTGGCCGTTTGAGTTAACAATGCACTCACAGCCCACAGATGTCAGCCTACACGGACGTCAACAAACAAAGACGTCAACGTCTTAAACTACAACAATAATGAATGAAAAGCAGAATAAATTATATTACATCCAAGCCACACTTTATCACAAAAGAGTCTCAATTTATGTACACTAGGCTTCTCAAAAAGACGGAGCATGTTTGGATTAAACTGAATTTGTATTTAGGGATGTCTTTATGTTGTCACTATCATTTAATTCAGTTCATCAAGAAAATACCCTCTGATAATGGCTCTTAAATTAAACTTGATTTAAAAGCAACACAAAACTCTTTTTTACCTTCCCCAATCCTTTGGCAAGTTTCAAACAAGCGAAACCACAGTAACTATTGATCAAGATCGACTGATCAATACATTGTTTGAAACTAAATTAGAATAATTACTGGAATTAAAGTAAACTGCTAAATGATTGCCTTCTCAGCCTATTTCAGAGGCAGTATAACAAGGCAACACATAAGGTAGAATGTATTTCTTTACTTAAGAATCCTTTCTTTAAAGAAATATGTTTTCCCTTTGAGGTCTTAATCCAAGAGACAGGTCCAGACGTCGCTAATGCAATTAGTGAGAGATATTTACAAATTACAGGAACCATAATTATTACCTCATCCACAGAGGTGCTAAAAATGCAACAAAGAGAAAGCTTCCACAGAAAAGTGCCTTCAATTTGCATGCTTCTAGAATATAAAATAATAATAATAAATAATTATTTCATAAAAAAGGGATGATGCAGTCATTATAATAATTACACTACTAATGTAAAATAAAGGTGTTTAGTTGGGTTTGGTTCAATGGTAATGCATGGTGTTTTTTATTTTACCGAGTGGAAGGACTTTGTTGGAAAGGAGGGTGGATAAGGTGAAAGACTGTACATGAAAAAACATGTACAATGCTGTTCATTAGCTATAAATCAAGACAAGCCAGGGCCTTCTAATTAGAGCCCTGGAATAGTGCACAAGGTAGCTTAAAGGTACACTGATTCCTCATTTTAATGGTGATCTAATGTTTTGATTAATGTCACTGGCATTTCTCAGAAGAACATGGTTTGTTTTACATGGCATACTACTTACTGGCCTTCTCTACA
The DNA here is from genome assembly GCA_026901105.3 of Galaxias olidus. Taxonomy (NCBI): domain Eukaryota; kingdom Metazoa; phylum Chordata; class Actinopteri; order Galaxiiformes; family Galaxiidae; genus Galaxias; species Galaxias olidus. The sequence goes on along the minus strand of JAPMUY010008245.1, from coordinate 288,094 downwards.
CGTTATATTAAAATACAATATGAGCATGTATAAGATACAGTACTCTTTAACACATTGCCTCCAGTGCTGCTGCCCTGACACAGGGCTATGCTCTTTAAATAGCACAGCGGCAGTCCCTAGTTAAAAATATGAAGTCACCTGCTAGCCTTAGACAGGTTTCCAGACACCACGGGCAGCGCTATACAATGGGTGAAATAACCTTTTTTTCTTTAGAGCTGTGGCTTCTTTTATCAGTAGGAGCCCTTTTGTTTCTCGCCGTGGGTAATGTGCTGTAAAGAGACGCTTGCAGTAAGGCAACATGTATGGCTATACAGAGGACTACTGAGGTGTACACACTCTAGCAGGTATTGTTTGTATGCCAGAGAGACTGCAATGCACATCCAATGCACACCAATTGGAAAACGAAGCCATCTGATAAAATGAAGAGATGTACGCACTTACATGTTTGTCGTTTTCAGCTTTCTAAACAGCTGCTGGAATTAGCCGTTTACGTTGTACATGTTTTGCTCTACCTACAAATTACATATTTCTTAAAAAGAGTGGTATCTGTCTTCATCACAGTGACATTGCCTTTGTTGCCATTCTGACAACATCCCATGCGTGAAGGAGCATAGAAAGAGTATTGTATTACAGATTTATGTCTTAAAAATCTGTTATTAAGCAAGATAAACTGGAATGAGCAGCTAATGTAGCATTTAAAACAGCCTATTACTAATTACCAGATATAGGTTCCTAAGTACAGAGAGCGTAGCACAGCTATATGATCTGCTCCAGTTTATTCTTCATTAACCTCTTTGATCCCAGGAAATGCACTCTAGCTCATTAAAATGACTTTGTCTAATTGAAATGTTACCCTACATTATTACAGTGTGTATGTTTCTTTAATATCTAAATATGTCTTACAAGTAAGGAAACTGACAATCATTTTGACAAAAATCACAAGATAGACTTGAACTTGGACTGAACCTATTCTAAAAAGTCCAGAAACACTTAAAATATACATCTTGTGATCTGTCTCTGTTACCCCCCTCTCACTTATCATCTCACACAGTTAGATCACATGCCGTTAATACCGTTTCCTTCTCTTTTCAACACAGTATCAGCAGATCTGGGTGTAAAGTAGTAATAAGAATAATGAGTGATCGATTGACGTTATAAATGAAGATGCTATGAAGACGTGCATATAGAGTTGACACTGATTACAATGTACTAGAATCTATCATCTGAACACGCGCAGTTCTCAATATGGCACCATGTCATCATGGAACATCAACTATATTCTTCACTGTGTACAACTTCGCGACCACTCTTTACAGCGCAGAGGCCAGCACAGCAAGACTGCTCTGCATGAGTTCATAAAAGTGAGCATCATGCAGCTTTCTCCCGCTGTACGATCAGAAGAGATGCCTGGCGGGATACGTCCGTTCACACTACTGGCCCTGAACGCATTGTGACTGCTGCAGGATCAAAGTCAGTTCAGAAATTGGCAGAAAACAGAGGTGAACTAGCATTACAACATTCTTATGAATGGAACATTATTTAAAAATATATATAATAATAATAACAGCAATTACGCTATGCAAAAGCAATTTCAGCCCAAATGTCCTAATGTCTGATGAATCAAGTCCGGTAGTGGTCCGACATTTATGTCTAGCTTGTGTCACAAAATGGTTTGGTGCCCTGATATAATTTTCTTCCATGGCACAACTGCACTTCAGTTAGAGTATTGTGGTATTAGGCAGGTTGATTCCTTTCCGAGTTTCTCTACCCATTAGATTGCCCATTAGCTGTGTTTTACAATTCAGGCTTGTTCTCTCAGTGCAGCAAGAAATGTTTTTCTTCTGAATATTTATCTTATCACACAGCAAACACAGCCTTCCGTAAGCTACCATAATAAGCTGTTCTTTTCTCTCCCTTCTAATGTACCAAACAGTGGTAATTAATTCATAGCAACATGGTGTTTATGGCTGGAGAAGACTACAGCACCCAGCATTTATCATCTGTGCTGTTTCTCGGTGCCCCAAGATATAGGTCCTAGTTAGATTTATAGACTCTCCATATCTATAGTATCAGAGTTCCCCCAGGTCTTAATGTTTTTTTGTTTTTTTTTCATATCTGGATGATTTATGTGTGGGTCACAGATAGTTTGCCCAGGGACTTATGGCATTAGAGTCAGATGTGATGCAAGCACAGCTTCTGTAGTTGATAGGACTTTATTTAATTAATTAAAAAATAAACGCCATGTTGCTAATCAGATCAATAACTATAGAATTTAGTCCCATGCAATGCAGGACGTCAAATGGAATGGAATATACACAGGAAAGATGTCAACATCCCAAGATTTCTCCTCAGCCATTTTCAATTACTTTACATGGTTAAGGATTGTTAAACCAATAGTAATGCTGTCAAGTTTAAATATACGCCAGACATAACCACTATGTCAACAATTTGCTTTCAACACCTAGAGAATTTTGTTTGTTTATTTAGTTTATTTTAGTAGTTGAAAAAGATAAATCGATACTTGTCCTCTTTTGGTTTGATAAACAGCAGCATGTGAGAAAAACAAGACCCAATAGGTATTTTTTTAATTAAAGAAAACAAGTGCTCTACTTGCCATGTTTTTTTTTTGCCGGAATATAACATGTTTTTTTTTTTCGCAGCCATATCGCAGCCAAGAAAAAAAAAACGATGGTTGTTCCAACTTTAGCAATGCAACAAATATCCTCTTTTTAATAGTCATGTAGTGTATGAGGATAACCATAAGCCTATGTGCAGAAGATAATAGGTAAGCAAATCATCTAATTGAGGCAGAGTGCCACTCAAATCATACCATTGTCAGATGTAAGTGTACATTAGTTCCCCCCCGACTGGTCAGAACATGCTTTATTGGACATTAGAAAATGTTCTTAATTTGTAATGGCTTTAACAATGCTGTATCACAACTTAAGTTACATAACGCTTAACAACATATTTCTGATATTTACATAATGCACTACTTCAGTACAGCATGAAATCTATGTGTGAATTACAGTCCAGCAGGAAAGGTTCTTACAAATGGGTTTAGTGCTACTTCATAACAGTAGAATTTAAAGTTGCACTCCGTCCGTCCGTCCGTCCATTAATGTATAATGAATCCATCCCGGCCAACGGATGGACGGACAGACAGACAGACAGCAACTTTAAATTATACTGTTATGAAGTAGCTCTAAACTCATTTGTAAGAACTGTTCCAGCTGGACTTCAAGTCTTATCCAGGCACCACATGCATCAAACAGAAACTTATCGAGCAATTACAGCAAGGACAGAAGCGTCATTTATTTTTAGTTTTCTCTCATTTGCATCTACTGTAACCCCATGGAGGGAAACTACAAGGCACCCATACACCAGAAGGATGGGGTTAAAAGTTAAATTGGAATAAACTCACATAATTCACTTAATTTAAGTTTTTGCAAATGTTTTGCTAGATGGAAGAAGTTGGCAACTCAGTGGTTTGACTAGAAGTATTGAACGTTCGCCAGGCATATTTGTTGGCCTTTCACTCTACTTGACTCTAGTTTTTATTTAAAGACTCATGCGCAATTGAATACTAACACAACACACACACACACACACACACACACACACACACACACACACACACACACACACACACACACACACACAAGCTTAGATCAAATGTACATTACTCTTGACAGTAACGTTACCTTGATACTAAGGGTTAAATTCTCCTGGACCCCACTAAATGGGTGTGAAGTTGATGTGCGTTGACGGTAGTGATGGGAGGGCTTATTGGAGTGCAGCGCCTGCAGTTCCACACTTATCAGTAGATCCCCAAACAGGAAATAGGTGTGGGGGCAATGGCTCCAACCTCTTTAATTTGCACAACTGTGTGAAGTTCCACACTCCGCCTGAATTAGCTGTGAAATAGTTTTGTAATGGAATCTAAACTGGTGCAGCAACAAAAGCACAGTCTGTGCTAGCAAGTCCAAATGTAGAACGTATTTTCAAGATACATATTTTTATAGGTGTATGTCCTGAAACAACCTGGCCCTTTATACTCATCAATATAATAACACAGAAATAGAGAATTATAGAGTATAGGAATATAAAAAATGGTCTTCCAAATGATTATTAAAATACAATTATGTTGTCAGTGTTGCCACTTCTTTAGAACCTCTGTCCCTGCCATGCGTATTCTATTGGTAAAAATAACTTCACCAGACTTTGCCAATTATATTCTACGTAAGTGATGTGGATGTTGCAAATTAGCACCTATTGTTGTATTGTATGTTTAAAGATTAAATGTTGCTGCACAGCAAGTCTCCGGTACAGTTTGATACAGTATACCAGAAATGGACAACATGATGTTCGTTTCTGATATGTGGGATTTTGTGCAATTTGAAATGACCAAAACTAAATGGAATTTCTGAAGTGGAATGATTAGTCCAGAAAATTGCGTGCCCTAAGTTCACATTTTCTAGAAGTTTCCCAGTTTTCTATTTGAAGCTCATAAATGCACTTATCCGAGACCTCTTGCAGTCTACATACATAATGTGTATTGCACATTTTGAACCTATTGACCAAGATGCTGGGGTTTGTGTCTGCTCAAAAATGAACTTGGAATTCAACTTCCCTATTATCCAATGAAATGCCTGCTAAGATACAGTAATAAATCAAATCTGATCAGAGCTGAGAATTGTCCCCACTAATACTGCAAATGCCTCTCATTATCGGTCAGACGTAATGCAGAAGATGAATTGCTTATTTATGTCCGTGATATATTTGCACACCGAATACGTAAATGATGCATGCTGACTTAAACTCCATGGGACACATTTATTTGGATAGTGTTGTGTTGTAATACTCTAATGTAGCTATACATCTAAGTAGTCATCTGGGCAAAGCTTGCTGTTGCCATGCTGGATAAGTCATCTGCAATGCATGCCAGGTGAGTTAATGAGAGGGCTGCACTATGAGGAAAGCTTAGTGCACGCCTGCATGTCAAAGCTGGTTAGGGAGGTAATACTTTCAGTGCAAGGGGAAGAGGCACATTAATTGACTCCAATATATGTTTGTCAGGTGCAATTAGGGGCTGTTGTACATTAGGAAACAAGTTCATACATTTTGCATGAGGCAATAGCATATGGAAGTGGATGAAGTTGAAGAACCCCAACTAAGACAGGCATGATTGTGACACAGGTCTCAAACTCCAGTAAGCATACACCATACAAGAAAAACATATTTTTGATTCCTGGATTCTCAGATAGTTCACCCATTTTCAATCTTTTAATATGTTTTTCATCAGATACCAATGTTATATTTTCAACATTGTATTGTTGTTTATTTCTCAGTCAAACAGCAGAATGTCAAACGAGTTGAGAAAATTACTCTCTATTGCGTCATTGGGGGTCCTTCCTGAATTTCTTTGAACTACCACCGTTTTCAACCAAGGGGAGAGTGTTTGCTCGTCCTAAGTATGATTCGCGCATTGATCTATGGCTGTTGTGATCAATGTATTGACCATTTAAATGCCGGTTTTTGAAAAAATAAGTGAATGTCACTTACATTGATCCTATGGCCCAATTTAGTTAAATATACTCACTTAATTTAGCCTAAACAACATATATTGTTTAAGAAAACCGGTGAAGTATCCCTTTAATAGTAACAAAATTAAATGAATTCATTTGCTCGTTAAAGTGTGGTGTCTTACTGTAACATTCTCCTTGCAACTCCATTTCAGTGTCAGAGCATATGTCAGGATATTTTAAGCAATGTTTAAGCTTCGTGTTCAGGCTGTTGGGGGGGGGGGGGGTGCTAGTATAAAACTAGTGTTCAGCTGGGACTCTTTGTAGCCACTCTACTTGCAGTCAAGTGGCTGCTCGTGGCCACTCTTTGATGAAGATTAAGAAGAGCGGGAAATGAACCTCATCTCTCAGAGTGATTAATGTCCATGAAGTGTAATTAAAGACTTTTAGTTAATTCCCTTGTCTTTGCTCTTTGGTGACCATTTTTAATCATCTCATGTAGTTAGCTGTATATAATTGGATGTCTCCACCAGGGGACATGATCTCTAGTAAATGGATTTATATATAGGCCTACGTAATATATCTACATATATCGAAAGATATATACATCTGTTTGCAGTAATTTTTATGCTCAGTAATATTGTTCATTACAGACTAAAGTAAAAAGGAAATGTCTCACACACATATTTCCAACTAACCCTGATTTTCTCCTTTTCTAGATACAGTACAACTTTATGACCCTGTAGGTCTCTCATTAAGTCCCATCCTAATGCCCTGGTGAGATACACAGAGAACAATCAGCATTGACTACCTCTCTCCAGCTGGGCAAAATTACCACTTAAAAAGTATTAGGCCCCCTTAATTGCATTCTGCTCACAGCTTTTAGTGACCCCCTTCTGAGTCACATAAGATAGCAAGGACTGCATGTCCTTTTCCCAATGGCTCTCACTGCACAATCACACATATGCTCTCATGGAACCGCTGTTTTATAATGACCACCCAACTCTTACAGTTTGTTTCAGAGATTATTTTAAATACATACACCATACAGTATGGAATGTGGCTGCTATATGGGAGAGAAAAAAATACTTACCAAACAAAGCAGATGATCAACTGTTAACAATACAAACTGGGTGGCATCAGTATCACATGTTTCATGGAAACCTTACAATTCTTAATAATGCTTTTTGTAGAGTGATTCATTCTGCTGAAAATCTCTCTGGTCCACACATTGGATTCTATACTTCGATTGGATGAGCTTCCCGTCCTTATTTTATTTTTACAGTATATGTATTTGCAAAAAGGTAAATCTTGTTTAAGATGAGATTACTGTAAATATCTAGAGACATTTTCTTAATTAAAGTTAAATGAGGTGGCTAAGTGCTTTTAAAAACATTTTAGCCTTTTAATGAACACATTATTTACAATGCCAAAGCATACTGTCACTGACTGTCTTAATCTCTCTCACTCTGGCTCTCTCACACTCTCTTTCTCTCCCTCTCTTTCTCTCCCCCTCTTTCTTTTATTTCCTCCCACTCTGAGACCATGCAGTCATAATTCTAAAGGACTAAAGAAATATTATCGCTACTAATGAAATAATGCTTAGCCTACTCAAATGCTCAGAGGGCCCCTCAGGGCGAACTGTCTCAAATTAAGCTGGAAGATGATAATTAAAATTTAAACTATATCACCGTGCAATGAATTGAATTATCACTCATGGCACAGAGGTCCTCCACAGATTGCTAATTATGTTTCAATTGTAATTTTTTTTGTGATAACATTTTGCTTACAAGTTGCTGGTGTGTACAATTTCCCAAAGACACTTTCAACTTATTGGTAGCCATCTTTACGATACAGAGAAGCAGGCACACTTCGATGGTGCTGTGTTTGATGCAGTTAGAGATTTCTTAGGTGATCTAGAGAAACCCAATTAGGACCGGACAAACTGGCAAGCATTATAGACTACACAACGACTATGGGGCAAAGGTGGCCAACAGAGGACTTGACTGTTACGGCAACTGACGGCTCCATCAATCAAACACAAATCTTAGTCTCAAGATGATTTATATCGCCACAAAGACTGTCAACCTATTTCGAAAGATCTGGGTCAAGGAATGGATGTGTATGTCAATATGATAGTAGTCAGCCCTCATTTGTGATAGCTTTAAAAGAAAGGTTGCAAAAGTCTGTTTTTCCAAAGAAAATGAAGGTGTAAATTAGCGAGTTTCTCGAAATTTTGGCCAAATAAATATACAATTCATTAGTTTGCAGTTGCAGCTGTAGGACTTGGAGTAAACACAGACAAGAGAGATTGATTGTTTAGAGCAGATTACTGCTGTTACATTGTCCATTCGGATACAGAACCAAACGTTCATAGCTGGATTACAGTTTAGAGCAGATTACTGCTGTTACACTGTCCGTTCTGCTACAGAACCAAATGTCTGACAAGGTTTTTTTAAAATATATATTTATTTTAATTTCCCCTCAAACACGTATTGCATACTTTCTTCCCTCACTGACACAGAACATGTCTGCTTGGGAGCAATTAATGTTTGAATATTGTTCCCTGTATTTTTTTTTTGGTGGGAGGGGAGAGGTCTTTTATATAAATACTTAAAGGTCAGGAGAGGCATTTATGAGCTTGTTCCCTCCATTACTCACTGTAAGTGTTCAGTTTGATACTCCTGTCCCAGTATCACCCCAAGGGACAAATTTTTCCTCCGAAGAGATGCATGGATGCAAAGCAAGTGTTTCCTTTATAAGCAGGCGGTAGGGCTCTCTTGCCTGTGCACTGAAATCATTCTTCATTCAGTATTTTCTTTTTTAAGTAAGTGACCATGGCTGGTTTGGGTGGTGAAGCAGGGTTGAGTGATGGTATTTCTGTTCCGTAAAGAAGTTTTAGACTTTGAAAAAAAAACTCTTTATGAAACGTTGCATTTAAGAAAAAACAACACCTCAAAACTAACATTTAAAAATGTGATTGAATCCTAATGATAACATGTAAAGAGACTGTTGAGTCATTATGGAAGTGCAACATGGTCTCTGCTTTATTAGACCTGAGAATCTACGCATGGTAATTCCTCTTCGTTTACACTGAATTAATCACATTTTGAATGTGACAGCAAAGCCTGGTCTGCATCACAGCACAGAGCCAGTCGCCAATTAATTTAATATCTGAAATTGCAGTTCATTTGTTTGGCTGAGAGGCAATTGAAATACTCAGGAATTAGGCCTGGTTAAAGTCCTATGTCGCTGAATAAACTATGGTAATATGTGAGTGATCTTTTAATATTAATGAGATGGGTTGGCTTCAAGTGTTGCAGGTGATTATGGTTGGGCTGAAATTAGCTACCACCAATAGGGTAGGTGGAATATATTACTATTTGCAATGTAATAAAACTGTCCATGGTAAAGAAACATGAATTACTCATTGAGGTAAAAATGCCACTGTATCTGATTATTTAACGCTGTTAACCTGTACAGCATACAGGATACAGCTATTCTATTTGCAAAACAAACACAAAAAGAATAATTGTTTAAAGCTGTATTGACATAAACAAGTGATAGTGTCCTGGTATTTATAAGCCTGAAAACAGTTGATTGCCAAATGACGTTTCCCTTTCTTCAAATTCCCTCAGATAAAGTACAAAAAGCAGCATGTTGAGACCCATGCATTTTTTTTTTTTACAGTGGACTGAGAAAAAGCTTATTGGCAGTATAGAGAGCATGCATTCATACAGGAGGGCTGAACACTACTGTCCACACGACTTCTGTAGACACCGAAGCCCCAAGGTGACAAATACAAGGACATAAATTCAATTTTGTTTGGCATGGAAACCAGCTTTCTCATAATTGACTTTGATTGCTTTAAAGGTGGGAACATGCCCTGGTGTGTTGGGGGCATGTTGTTTCAATGATGCCTTAGAGTGCTTTTTATTGAAGCATGGGGACTCTGCATTCTGAAAAACCAATCACACTCAGAGTATATATAGTCTGACAACTGCCTATTTGTGTCTCATCGGACAACACAGCAGTAATGTAATATTGATATACATGAATACAAGGTGCCAATTCTCCTACCCTTTGTCCCCTTGTTAATTGCTTGTAGTGATTTGGTTCTACTGTTTTGCTGACCATGATTTTTCAACAACTTTGGAACCAGATCAAGACAGGCTACATGCACTGTGACCTGCACTCATACATTCAAATCCTTTGTTGCTTACGGTGTTCTCTAAATTTCTTTCTGTTTCAACACAACCCTGTTAGCCTCTTCATTTAGATAAATAGTTAAACCCATGTGTTCAGCTCCTGCAGTGGCCTGATGTAAACACTTGATTGCTCTGAGTGCTCTTAGAGCTGCAATAGTGATTAGCCTCTCAGCCAGTCCCGGCATAGACCGTCAGAGACACCACAGACCTTCACTGTCAAAGGCCAGTGCCACATTCAGGGATCCAGATTATATCTGCTGGGAAGTTAATGACTTTTTAAGTTGACGACGATTGTCAGTGTTCCTTTGCGGAGAGTCTTTGCATTTCTTGCAGAGGTAAATTGTATTGTCAAATTGGCTGATTGGTTGAGCTTGATGGGGGGCTGTCTTCATGGATCTACGTGTCTCATCGTATGTGTTGTGCAATGCTTTTCATCTTAATATTGGCAAAATGGTCGGTTTGTGAAACGGAGTAGACACTTGAAATGTTTTGCATTGTACTATACCTTTTAAGAGATTCCAGTGTACCGTCAGTTTAAAATGTAATACGACTAAGTGTGGAACATTCCACTAAACATAAGAATCACCCAACATACAATTCAGGTTTGTTTTCTGATTACTAAGTCGGTTACATTGCGTGGTGGTCGATGCTTGCTTTTAAAGCAAGAATATTACCTAATAACCAAATTGTGCAACTATGATAACAAAAGATAATACACATTTATTTACGTAGCCCATTACGATCTTATTGCATTTTAATAAAGACAAGAACATATATTTATCTAGCCTAGAAAATACGGCAGTGGACTTATCCTATTAAACATTAAACAGCATTCACTGTTAAATATTTCAGAAAATAGTGACTTATTCTACAAAGTTATTTGCATTTACTGCGCTACAGCCCTCTGTTTAAAGATGGCCTGAAGAAGAGGTTAGCTAAATTCACCACATGTGGCTGAGCATGTGGTTTCCACACTATCTCAATCCAAACAATCATAATGAAATAAAACACCATCCTAGTTTGCTTTTTGCTATATTTAAAAGACCATAAGAGATCATTAGGTAACATTATTTTTTAACAATTCTCTTGTATGATTATACTTAGCTGAAAGAGAGTGATTGGTAAGAAATCTAACAATACAGTTAACAATAAAGAAACATCTGAAATTGTTTCCAAACTAATGGCTCTCATGACCATAATGCCTTTTGGCTACTTGCAAAGGGTAGACAAAGGTTAGTTGCAAATTATTTCAGTACGGAAACAATAATAGCAATTAGATGCCATTTTTAGAGGTACTCAAGGTCTTCACTGCCAGCTTCCTGTGAAAATGCCATCTGTCATTAGGACACAGTCCATGAAATGCAATGCTCTGCTTCAGCTTGACTGTTGCCTTCAGGGAGTCTCGGGGATCGTTCGAGTTGACTGACTCTCAGAGAAAACAGTAAATTGTTTGCTCTGAAAAATGATTTGGCAGAGACTGGGTGTGCTGTGCTCTTTAGAGTGTGGAGGTGCAATGCCTGAGTTTCTCCTTCAAGACAAATGAGAGGGAAATGTCACGTACAGCGCTACCCCACCATCCTGACCCCACCCCTCATCGTTGGGGAACAAGATCAGTTTGTCAAACAATAAGTTTGGGAGATTCCTAAGGGCCTAAAATTCACCAGTTCATGAAATCAGCTACTTTTTATACAAGGCCCTCATACAGAAGGCCAAATAAAGCTTTGAGTTATTTAATATGAATCGCATCATCCACGCTTATTCAAATATTGAATGCTTTAAGCTCTCTTTGTTACCCAGGGTATGACTCACTACTAAGCTAGTAAATATTTACACCTAGACACCCTCTAGTCATGAGAGTGTTATGTAACTGATGTTCTGTAAAGTTTTTTTTATTTGTTTTATCTACACCCACATCCACTTGGGTTGCTGGGTTGCCAACTAACAGTAAGCGTTTTTCATACTTACTATAGATCCTTATTGACTTTTCTGAAACAAATCTTCACGGCTCACAAGCCTCAACAGCAAAATTGCAGCTAAATCCCTGGCATTTTCTTGCCAGGACCTCCGGGGTGTAAGTGTTGCATGATTAGTGCCATCTTGGCACCTCATGGCCCTGTCAAGGTCAGTTGGCAGGAGTCAGTGCTGTCAGGTCCCTTTCAGCCACACCAGATGGCCCACTCTGCACACATTACCATCCAGTGATACCACTCTGAAGGTGAGAACATTAGGAGTGACATTCAGACACAGAGTACCTTGGCTGTCACAAGTGGATGGTGAAATACCACGGTGGAAAGAGGATAGCACTTTTTACCTGCTTAGAACAAGCGTTGAGATCTTTTTTTTCTTCTTTCGTTGCCATTAGTGGGCCGGAGTGCTGTTAGGCTGATCGATGCCTGATGAATGCTCTCTCCAGAGACTTCAGTTGGAAGGATTCTGAGCGGGATGCTGAGTTATGTCCTTTGTCAAGGAAATCTAAGGCTAATTGCACTCTGTTATGATTTCCAGCTATTAGAGTGGGTTTTTAGTAGTTCAGAGCGGCGAGTCATTGGTGAGTTCTGAGAATGCTTTTCATTTCAGATAATTTGCCTGTCTAAAAGTAATACATCTTCACCTCTAAAAACTTGCTCGAATAACAAATCATGAAATTAAGTAGACTCCCATTTATATTATCTTCACAAATGGAAGTAAAAAGGTAAGTATGGTTACTGGTGGTTAGACAAGTGCTCTCTCTCTCTCTCTCTCTCTCTCTCTCTCTCTCTCTCTCTCTCTCTCTCTCTCTCTCTCTCTCTCTCTCTCTCTCTCTCTCTCTCTCAAACACACACACACACACACACACACACACATATCCATAAAGGTCCTGTTACAGTTAACATTTAATTAGGCTCCCCGTTACTTCCTAAAGTATCTAACAAGAAATCATTCCTCGCTGCATGTCAAACACTATGCAAAGTGTTACTTTGTCTTCCGTAAGCCTTACTCCTTTCAACTTGTATGTTTTCCTTAGAATTAACCCTGCCATACATGACCCTCTACAATAATTCACCTGTGAAGCTGAAACATTTATATGATTCAGACAAAGAGGAAGATCAAGGCGACAATCGTAGTTGGGCAGATAAGTGAAGAGCATCCAGCTTCTTATATCTTGATAAATAAAACTGCACTCATCTTCCGTAGACGCTCACCTTGTGGTTCTTTTTTTGCTGCAGTACGGCCATTTTTACCCTCACCTTCTCCTCTGGTCAGGGAAAAGAGTGATAAGACAAGTCTTTGCAAGTTCCTTAATTACAGAATGTAGTCTGCCCATTTAACGTCCCTCTCTTCTTTTGTCAAACACGAACAGAGGGTTAAAGTTGCTAATTGAGCGAAAGGGCTTACCGTTTTTAAAAGAGACAATGCCGAAATGGTGTAGACTTATACCGAGAGGGGCTTTTTAATATATGGAGATATGGGGGCTTACGTCCCGTTCCATATAATTTTCTGATAACATTGAGACCACTCTGTTAGTTTTTTTGGAAAGCGGCGTGAGAAAGAGAAACCTGGTTGAGCGTGGCTCTGTGTATTCTTGTGGCTTTGTGAGAGAAACTGCCTGCAGCTGTAGATAAAACCACGAGAGGTGACAAATTCATAAAGGCTTTGTGTTCATACAATCGTATGGGATTCCGAGGTTGGCCCTGAATAAGGTGACACGGGTGACAGGGATTTCATCTAGCTGAACTTGCCACATCGCTTCAAAGAGACAATCCTTTACAAGATGCTTCCTAGAAAGTCAAACAGTTGGAGGTTGTTGTTTTTTTGTCTCTCCTGACAAATAGCTGAACCCGGATAATAAGAACATAACAAGAGGTTGAATTAGCTCTGTTCTGTTTGTGACGTTTATTTTGTGTATATTAGCGTCTATTTACTCTTAACTCTTTACCCTGCGGGTCTATACACATTTTGTTGGTGAGCTAAAAACACGTGGTGTAGTGTCATAATAAACTAGGTCATATATCCTACAAGAATAACACATTATCCATGTCAGCTGGAACTGCCCTCTGAAGTAAAAAGAATGGAGATGTGTTTACCTCCTCTCATCGCAGATGTGAAAGTGTAAAAATATTTTCAGAACTTGTGAGCCCTTAATGTGCCTACTGTCTCTCTGCTCGTCACTCCTTGTCTCAAAGTCACTGCGTCTGTCACACTTTTGATGATACAACCAAAAAGACACATATCACCCTGCTGGCACTTGTTTTTCTTCCTGGCATCTGCGCTCTCTTGCATGTGACATTTAAAAAGAATAAAATATGGAAACCATTTGCGCTTCTCCATCTGTGCATATTTTCCATGTTAAGCAAAAGAATCTCAATTCATTGCTGCAGGGGATTGGTAAAAACGTTGTTTGTCTATCTCAGGAAATGAAAATTGATGTAGTTTTTTTTTTATTGATTGTTTCATAATTTGTGACAAATTACAGGGTGGTTACATGGCTATTGGTTAACTGGCATATGGTGCTTATATAAGTATAAATGATAAAGTATTTCTAAAACATTTGATAAGAAGTTTTAAAAGAAACATTACAATGTAAAAGGTACATTACCATAAGAGCATCCCACTTTCAGTATTAACTGTTGCAGTGTCTATAAAATGTCCTTAAATTAAATCCTAAGTGACTTTTTTTGTTTGGTATTTAGCCATGGGCTGTGTCAGACAGCTCTGAGATGAGAGCTATTTTCATTTGGTATTACTTACAATTGTTCACACTATCATTTCAAGTGAAGGACAGATTCTCTCCTCTGTCACCGTGGGTTGTCTTTGTGGAATCACAGGTCTATGCCGGGGACGTGCTGGGCAGGTCACCTGTCTGACCACCCGGAGAGGGGAAAGGAGACGCAGCAGGCTGTCAATCAGGTCATGGAGGCGTTGAAGGGGAAACAATTGAGGATGGGGAGCAAAGGAGAATACTACCATAGAGGGAAGGAGAACACAGTGGAGCTAAATGGTGTTTGGAAGGGGGGTGTTTTTCTTCAAAGTCGCTGAAGGAGAGGACAAGACAGAAAGTGTTGTTAAGAAATGGAACGCTTGCACTGTCATTGGGATTAAGACAGCAGAACAAATGAATGACTGTGGGCCTGACTCTGTGCTGGGTACTGTATGTGGACTGGTCAACTATTTGGGGAACGGCAGAGAACAATTGAGAGCAATGGCGTTCAAGGTGAAGGACACAAAGATTGAAGACGGAAAGTAACATATTTTACCCTGTAAGCCATAGCTCTCATTTATTTATTGAATACACAATAATTCATCTTATTTATGTAACGCTTTTCTGACACCCAAAGACGTTTATTATTATTTATGTATTTTTTTCCATTGACATCAATATCATAATCCATTATAAGCTCTATGAAGTTGTTAGCGACACCCGTATTTTCTCTCTATACACCAAAACAACAAATAAGCCCACAATGATATCCAGGAGATTGCTCTTAATTAAAGCTTATCTGATAAGGGCTCTATACATATTGAACATTTAAAGGTTTTTAAAAAATGCTGGGGATTCCATTGGAGCCTGACAAATACAGAATAGGATTTATACAAGGAGCATCGAATAGAGCTAATCAAGTGCCATTAATCTTCATTGTGAGGCCATGACTTGGTTGTAAAGTGCTGCAAACCTCTTGCGTCATTACACACCCGAATGCCTGGTGACTTTTAAGAGGTGTACAGTGCTCTATTTGTGCATCAGACCGTGTAGTGAACAAGCAAGGCCAGGCACATTACCCTTGCTGTGTGTCATGGCACTATACCCTCATCAAGATTTCCTGTGGGGATACAATTAGTTTACAATGTGGATTATGTTCTTCCAATCCACCTGGCACGTTTCAAATTGTATGAATTATTTCCCTTATCTTTGAAAGGAAATTTATCCAGAATTTGTTTTGTAATTTGGCAATGGAGATTTAAAGTAACTCCATGTCCCAAGACATTAAAATAGAATAACAAATGCTATTTAGAAGGATTTGATAGTATTGTGTTCAGGGATATGTCAAGCATTTATATGACAAAAACAATTTGTACTTTTAGTCCAATGCACAAACCAATGTAATTAGACAGGCTGATGCATTCAGCTTAGTAAAAGTCGACAAATTCACCATGGTACATTTATAGCTATTAGATTTTTGCATGGATGAGGAGAAATCCACGCACTTTTGTAATGTCATGTAAATTAATCCATTCATCCATAAAATCAGATCAAGGATTATGAGAAACGCTGAATCAAATATTTTTCACGATACATTAACCCCGCACATATTTATTGCAAATGGTGTTTTTATGTTCAGCACAATAATAACAACAGCAAACAAAACCACATCCAATGCGAAACCACAGTTAGCTAGAAGCTTTGCATCTTTCAAGTTTGTTTACTCTTTGTTTAAAACCTTAACAATACAATAAACAATAAAAAGTTAACGTACACTACGTATCTTGAATGCAAATGCTTTAAAAAATATGATTTCACCATAACTGTAATATTGTAATATATGTAAACCATCAAAACGTGTCTTGACATATTTACTGCATTTACAGGTCAATACAATAGGACATACTTGAGCTCTGTAATAACAAATGTGTGTGTCATTGACATGTTCTGGCTGCAGACTGCCTGCTTGAAATTATGTGTCAGTTTCTTGAGCACGTAAAGGGTTACAAAAGATCTAAGCTAAATAGAAAAGCTTACCGAAGTCTCTTCTATCATACAAATAGAAGGCTCCTATGCGATTTAAGACCAGTTAGACCTGGGGTGTCAGCATCAACATGCTATGTGAAGGAGGTCAAAGGTGGACAGGGCATAAGGCAGATAAAGGAACCCAGCTGTGGACAAGGCTTGGGGGACTTGCGAAGGTTGGAGACATGGTCCTCGATGCAGGGGTTCAGAGAGAGCGATTGAAGAACGGTTGGGGTGTTGGAGGAGAGAAGGCTTGGTGCCAAGGGATATAAAAATGTGAGAAGAGTAGAGGCATGGGAAAGGTTAGCTCAAAGATTGGAAGAGGAGGTCACCCTCTCTGAGACGTGTAAAGGGGAGACTGTAGGGTGGGGGGTTCTAAGCTGGTGTAGATGAGGAAAAGAAATCGAAGTAATGCGGCAAATGTGTTTTTTTTACAGTATCTCGGAGTTCTCTAAGTCTAAGAATGGGCTGCTAGAGAGTGATAGGCCTATTGCTGTGATCAACGTTGCCCAATACTGTTGTCTTTCAGAATATTTTCAACATTGAAGTTAAAATCCTTACAATTCATCCACCATTCAAGGATAGTTCTTTCAGAGAATATTTTTTTCTGAATTATGTGATGAGTGTTTGCTTGTAGACCACCCCACTTCAAAAGCATATCTTGCGTGTAGACAGCATCTCACTGATTTCCCAGGGTAAAGCAGCTGAATACATTTGCCTTTGTAAAGTGACAACTAGAAAGGATTCTCTTGTCCCTGCGGGATGACTCACAAACACAGTTCTGATAAAACTAATTGTGCCCAAGGCTCTCCTCACCTGCCCAAAACCAAAACAATAAATGTGCAAATATCTTCAAGTATTCCCAGTTTTTGGAATCTGTGGTAAGTATAGGACCACAGGGGCATATCACTTTCCCTCAAAGACCTTGGGAAATATCATTGAGGCTTTATATTTTCCTGACTGTAACAATTACGAATGTCATGGAAGAAAAATCACAAGCTGCGCCAAGGGCCTTCAGCAGTTTTTGGGGGTGACATTGCCAAATTTTGCGGTTGTTTATTTATTAATTTTCAGTTTTTCTCTGCACCACATAATTCATGAATATTAATGTTGCCTCATGGTGTGTGAACTGTTTGCAATACTCAACGGGTTGGAAGAGGCCATGAGACAAAGCAGAGAAAAATCTTATTTACTAACATGAAAATGGAGCTGTTGGCTTGCCATGGACTGAATCAGAAGAGCACACCATACTAATACCAGAAATGGCCCATCAACTCATTTGGGACTAAGTAATATTGTGATCAATAAAAGGAATATAGAACTGACTGAAGTGCAAGTGTCAACAAAAATAAATGTTGTGAATTGCTTTGTGTAAAATCGTGATTACTTCCTTGAAATGAACTAGGGGATAATTGTCACCCGTTGACTAATAAGAATCGGGACCTCCCACTGGAGGAGAGGAGCGGCTGAACGAGACCTGCAACAACATACGCACCGAGAACAGTACACAGCGCATACCGTGTGAACCTCCGCTCCTGTGTGTCTGGAGGGACGGAAAGGAAAATCCAAGTTAAGTAAAATACAAAAGTCACTCTTTAGCCGAGTAATTCATGGCCCTGATTGGAGTTTCTGTCACTCAGGACTTCCTGGTTTACTCGGCTTAGTTGGACTGGGACAATTGGAAAGGATGGCCACTGGACAAGGGCGGTCACAAAATCCCGGGACGGATTCACAAAGATTTGCTTGGACCAACCGGATTACCGTAATCACAACCCAGTTTCCTGAAGGGTTTTAAATGATTACATTTTAAAGACTAATAACGGACTAGGCCTGAGGACTATTTTTATATGGGTTATGTGTAGTGGCTTGTTTAAATAAATTGTATATTTTTATACTTATGGTGTTGTTGTGTTGGTGTGGCCCGGGAATAAATCAGACTTCTTCCTTGAAATGTAGGGGCTTTTTGACTCGCCAAAAGATGTACAAAAAACATAATAAATCAGACTTGAAGACACAAGGGATGGAAGCATGCTCTGACCTATAGTGGGTCTTTACCCTGAGATTGGAGCTGCTTTTGGAACAGACTTGGCCAAACTTTAGGTCAGCAGGGATTAATTAGTTTTTTGAAACCCACCCAGCAGATGTCAAGGTAATCTTGGGATGCAGGCTGCAGAGGTCAACGTAATATCTCAGCGCAAAAGAGTGAAAACTGATCCCAACAGTGTCCAGTGCTTCGCCTCTAGAGGTATCAGTCACAAACAAGCTACCATCACTCAATGCAAACTTCCAACCTCTCCACCATTTCACTCTGGCCTCATTACCGCTCCACATAATTAGGTCACACTATGCAGAGGCGCTCAAAGTTAGCATCCCATCAAGATAGTTGTATTCGTAACACCACTAAGGGTGATACTCTGATCAGAATTTTGAGTGATCTTTTGTAAATGTGCTGACAATAATACTTTCCAATTAATCAGATTGCTTTCCTGATGCACAGCCGTACGACAGACGTATCTTGTGCCTGTAGCCTATGCCTAAATAGATTAAATACTTTCCCCGGAAAAGTGGGTGAAACCCTTTAACTATACTTCATAATTCACTGGCCAGCACCAGATACTTTACCAGATACAACGTGTGCAATTTATTCACAACAAAGTTATTGGTGCACTGCATCGTTAGATTCATATTGAACTTGAGAGGAAGTTTTTGAAGCTAATATTCACATATTGGCTGAGAATAGCTTTGTTCTCTCCATTCCCGGTTGACCCTGCTGTTCTGAAATGACGACCCACTCTGCAGTGGCACAGTGCTAATGACTTAGAAAATGCAGCCAGATGCAACTGCTCCACAGGAGGCATCAAAATGGCGATCATTAACATTCTTTGCACTGTTTAATAAGCAGTTCCAACGTTAAGAATTCAGGTTTCATCGGTTCTGCTGCTCAGTTTTTTTTTAGTGTAACCTTTCTTGGAAAAGTCTTTTTCAATAAAAGCGATAGAGGTTTTTATTTCCATGAATATTACTATCTCTGACATTTTTTATTACATGGATTTCTAACCATAGAAATTTCCATTAATACCTGGTTTGCTAGCAACGGTAAAGTTGTTATCCATTCAAAGTTTGATATATTGTTTTGTATAAGTTCAATTTGAACACCTGCTATATCTTGACTTGAAAATGCCCCTTCCATGTCCTCAGGGGAAGTAGAGTGTCTGTCTTTGTATGCCAACAGTTCTTGAAAAGGGGCTTAGCCTAATAGCACCCGCTCCCACTCCCACACATTGTTATAACAAATACACAAGGATACAATTTGACCTTCATAACTGACAGAGTTGATCAAAAGAACAAAAGTGGCATTTGTAAATTATTATTTGTAATATTGTAGGATTGTAGTTTAATATCAGTTTGTAGTATTTAAGTAGTCACTAATTCTGAAACTGAGCCATAATTTTATTTTTCTGAAAGGGACATTGTAGTTATGAGTAACAAATTAATGGTTTTAAAATGTTATTACCGGAGGTTGCTGCATGCTTTATAATTAAAACAGATTTTTGCAGAATGCTGGTATGTGTTGGTAATGTAGTCATTCTGTGCATATTTGGTCCCCCAGCATCGTTTTTTATGCTGATTAACCTTTTTGTTTAGGCATGATCTACATTATATTCCTGGTCTACTGGCCAGGATCCTTATAAAACCACTGAATAAAAGCCACAGATGTGTTTTATTTGCATGCCAACCCCTCTGGCTGTTGTCACCTACTGCAAAACAATATACCCATCTGCTTTCTGTGCTGTAAGAATCCGCCAAAGCACCATCCAACATGGCCAGAATTAATAACAGGATCATAGAGTTGTAATGTTCTTAATATCCTAGAGCTCAAATTCTTATGTCACACATCAAAAATTATAAATGTCCGCTCAAGCGTTTTTCCATCACCTGTTTTTTAAATAGTCAAACCACTAGAAATTGCAATTCTCTGCTATAATACTACACCTTTCTTTATACAATAATCATAAAAAAGTGTAAATGCCTGCTATCACCAAAAAGGTTTAAAGAAAGCCCCTCTAAGTTACACCAGTTTAATTTAACTATTTCGCGATATTGATGGTTCTTATTGAGTAGTGAAAGAAAAGTCTTAACATATGTAGTATTAGAAAATGATCGATAGCATTTGCATTGGTCCTAACTGAAATCCTTACTGGCATCACAGCCAACGGTACTTAATCCTTCTTTGTGATATGGGTGCAAGTATGGATGGAAATACCCATGCAATCTGTCATGCTTGGCTTTAGCACATAAGAGACCAATTAACTTTAATCAGTCTTCAGCTGGGTCACTGACTCTTAGAGCGATCACAATGTATGAGCCAATTTGACATCAAATATAGATTTTACATTTAGCTGATTTTATTATTTGACAACCTCATTTGTATTGAGTCCACTGTAGCACTTAAGTAGATGCGGAATAACATTTCTATAGGCCTTGTACAGACATGTGTTATTTATTTTAGGTTAATACTAGTCTTTTGTAACATGCTATTTCGTGTTTTGGTACTTGCATTAGAAAGACAGCAATGAACAGAACAGTGTCCCTATTGGGACCATGTGTGTCTTATCTGACCTGACTGGATTTATTTATGAATCTAACTGTTCAAGTTCAAAGGTGATGCATTTATAATAACTCCAAATTAGGTTGTCCTTCAATATGACAATCATATCAATCCTTTACCTAAATGACGTTTGACGCAGTCCCTGTGGTTTTTCAGCCAAGGGACATGCCAGTGATGTCACCTTGAAAAAACATATTTTAAGAACTTCTAATTGATTTCAACAAAACAAATATTTAACATGAAACATTATATTTCATTTTCACATATATTCATTGTGCAGTGCCAGATGTAACTTGCATTGAAACGAGAAACAAAATTGACCTATAAATTTATTTCATAGGCATGGGTTCCTTTTTAGTTTTGCTCTTTTGCATTTTCTGTTATCCACCAGTACCCATCTGTACTCTTTGTGAAACTTATCACAAAAAACTTGGATGGATAGCTGTTCTTATTGCCTTCCCTGAAGACTAACGCTGATGACTACAGAGATGTTAATGTTAGACTGATATTCAGTGACACATGGTACAGGATAGCAGCCATTTCTGGGAGCTAAGAGCTGTCATCTATCCTTGCATTGTTGAGGACAGTGATATCCTTATTAATATTCAGGATGCATACAAAGCTGCCATAAACAGATGGCTTTACAGCTTTCTTTATATAAACTCACAAGCAATTGCTGCGCTCCTTGAATGAAATAAAAAAAATATATATCACCAGATCAAATAAAGCCTGTAAGTTTCTAAAGTCATTGGTTTCACTTGAAGGATAAGGCTTCCTAAGGACCAAATAATTTTATGCTGTCTGGATTCAGTGGAGGTGAATGCGATGATGGTAACAGTTTTATTCAGATTCCTGAGTTGGCCAACACCACGCATCTATCTTTAGCAGAAAGGTATGTTTCTGATATGTGTGCATTTTTGTTAAGCATCAAAAGGACTTGATGTGGAAGAATCTCAAAAACAGACAAGGCTCTGCATGCTGACAAGGCTCTTCATGCACTTTAAAGCCATCAAAGATGCTGCCTATACTGCTGCAACTGACTCATGCTGCCTATAGCCTACTGCTGCAACTGACTCATTACCACAGTCAATGTTCAAATGACTGGAGGTAAGCTAAGGTAAGCTATGTGCTCTCTATTGTGGACACTGTTAAGAACAAAATAATCTAGATTTTTGGAAAAAAAAAATAATTCTTGTCAAACAAAATAATTGCATGTAAGCATATACATATATACAGGTATAAACGCTCTTTCGATATACGTTTTGACCTTGTCCACGCAAATTATGCAAATTGAGCTTCTCTTATAAGCGTCCTCTTTGCTACAATTGGTTCAAACCTTTTACTTTGATTTGACAGACTGGACATCTAATTTCAGATGTGAAAATAGACCTATTATTTCCTGATAAGGGCATACCTATTGAGATGTCACAATGCCGCCTTGGCTGAGCAATCACCCTATCCATTCAATTTGAATTCAAAATATCAATTCCAGAAGGCATGGCAACCCGGGGTCCCTCTCTATCTCTCACCCTGACTCACTCAAGTAAAACACACCAGCACAACAACAGATACACACATACATCAGGTCTGTCTCTCAAATCAAACCTGTATGATGAACGATTTTGTGTTGTATTCATAGACAAATAGGAACATTGAGTTTCCCCTCCAGCCCAATTTCCTGTCCATGGCCAGGCTAAGTGCTTGACAAGGCAGGGAGGCACAGCGAGGACGCTGAATGGAGCATGACTCTGTATGAATTGGGAGCTTGCTTTAATATTTCTAATCAAGATAGTGGAATGAATGGGGTTAGGCAAGTGGTCAGCAGCACATATAATCAGGTGTAGTGAAACACTGATAAGGGGATATTGTTTTGGCAGTTTGCTCTTTGGAAGATAATTGATATGAGACTTAGAAGCTTCAGTCTGCGGCACGGTCAATGCTTTCCATGTGTGTTCCCTGAAAGGTTGAAAAATGAATAGTGCAAAGCGGGCCCAGAAACTAAACAGAACAGCTGCACTGTGAAATTGATATTAATTGAAATTGATTATACAATTTGGGACACAAGGGTCATTAATTTTTAATCTAATCTCAATCAATAATATATCATATTCTCTAATGTAGCTTTTGGTAACTCTTGTTTATGAATAAAAATGATTAAAATGTTAATTACAGTCAGAGTTTTCTACCTTATTTTTTTGCTGAATTTCATGCTCCCACAGCAAGATATCATTTATTAACCTCAGAGCATATAGATTTGTTACACTTTTTAATTTAATAAATTTTTTTCAGATCTACTTGTTATTTCTACAAAGTATTTTGGTAAAATATATTTCAATAACCAAAGAGCTCAACTAATGTGGGGTTGGATAACATCAAAAGGTCATTCCCCAGAGAGCAGTATATCCTTTTCAGAGACTTAAGCTCACTAAAATGTAAAACAATGTCTACACAACCTCATCAGTTGTTCACAGTACAGAATTTGACTGGCAGTTGATTATGCTTGAGAATTTAAGCGTAATTGTTCTTGTTGTTTGGAATGCAAATGTTCCCTGATTGCTGTAACGATGGTAATGCACAAACGCGTGAATCAGTTTGTTCAAGCATCAGCAGCACAGTCTCTGGTGTTGCGAGGTTGCTGATGATCACTTAAGACCACTCTAGACTGCTTAAGATGGCAATTCAATCCAAGTTCCTGTCTGGGTCTTTTCTCTGGCTGCATCAACGGCTTTTTCTTATGTTACATTTAAAAAAAGTAATAACTTGTGGCAATTGCAAAATGGTGCCTATTAATTAAACAAAGCTCAAAAAAGGCATTGTTGTGCTGAAGGAAGCAGGAACGCAATATAGACAAAGACTTGCCAATGTATTTCAAATGAGAGATACCTCTCTTACAAGTAATTTAATTATAAAACACATCTATACATTTATAGCACAAACCATTTGTCCATCTATTTTATTATGATAACTCACATAAACAAAATTAGCCAGATGAAATTACTTGAAATAACATTAATTAATTTGTGCGTGAAAGATGGTATTGATCTGTATTCTTTTTCTTTTTCCATTAGATGGGTTTGAAATGAGATGCAACACAGAGAGTAAGAGATCATTCTTATCCTGTGACACAGAGAGGGGACATTAAACATTGGACGCTAACCTTGGTTTGGTCTTGGATGGAACAGTGTTCTCATCCAATAATTTGCTGTTGCCAGTTTCCAGGGGGGATCCTTTTGATATTCAACTCTTTATCATTTCAGGTTGTCTGTCATTGCGTGGTAATTTGCTTAGTGAATTGAATAAATTATTTGTATAGCACATTTCATACACAACGACAATTCAATGTGCTTTACACAAGGCAAAAAGAAAAAAATAATTAAGTGACATAATTTCATCTCATAATTTAATGAAATGATCAAAGACGGATGATCATTACACGTATAGTTGGTTGGTTCATATCTATATCAAATCCAACGCAAATGACATCCGACTGCAGATGCGAGGAAGGAAAATGGCCTGCTGCAACAAGGTCCCCATCAAGGCAGTGTTTTGTTAAATGTGCTGTGAATCCAAATAGTTCATAAATGACTTTGTCCTGGGCTTGTCCGGCTGCTGCCTCAATCCTCTGATGAGTACATGCCACAGCAAAGACTTGTCTAATAGGAGACACCTTGGAAGCCTGGCCTAAGGATCCCCAAAGCAATTCTTTTGTAATTGATGTTGCAGCATAAAATGGGTCTCGGTAGACCTTGCTGATTAGTTCGGCTTTGTTGCCTGTTGTCTGGTTACTTTGGTCTCACAAACATTCACTCGCCAGGTAGGATGACAGTTTCAGATCCAATTATCCTATTAGGCTTGACGTCATTTTTCTAGTCACATCGTGTGCTCCCTGTCCAATTAGGCGTCTCAAAGCCGCATCAGATAAGATAGCAGAGTCTGTTGCAAATAATAGAGAACCAAACTATTGATTATTGACAACATCATGCATTTCAAAAGGGATGTGAAGGCAAACTCTGAATCGTTCATGAGAGTTGAGTGGAGAAGAATTTATTCGCAGACTGGATACTATTGTCTCTCTCTCTAAGATCTCATTCTTTCTATCACCATTTCTCACTCACTCTCTTTCTCTCCCTCCTATTCTACACTTAGTTAAAATGTGTTCAAAGTGTGTAAATGGTTCAACACTGTGTACTCTCAAGATGGGATGCAAATCATGGCATTTTTTGGCATGTCACCTGTATGCTAGGTCTGAAGGGATATTTCAGGAGCTGTGGATCCTGTGAAAGATGTTTTTTTTTATTTACAGCACTGTCCTCCCACACAGTGTGGATTTGATTTAGAAACAAGGGCACCTTTCTGTAGGTCCCAAGACACAAATGCAATAACTTATTTCAAAGAAAAACAAATGAAATCACTCTGTGCTGGAATAGCATAATCATTAATCAGCTATGTACTTAGCCCTGCCAAAATCAAATTTCAACACATCTCACATTCTAATTTACAGTGTTTATGTGTATTATTAAGCAATGTCACCAATACATAGTGTGAATAACTTCTGTAAATATGTCAGCCTTTCTAATGAATGGCAGTCGCCTGACTGCAAGCATTGTCACTTTACAATGCACCTCTAGTGGGAATAAAAGTCAGGATTGATTTGTGCTAACACAAAACTACATCAGGCGGCAACCATCACATCACTAATAAATTGATGCTGATCTAGTCTAGGGAAGGGTGGAACAAAATGCCAGCGCATTTTGCTTCAGAGGATCTTCGGTCGTACTATTGATTTCGCTACAGAACCTTTTGTTCACTCAGGTAATAAAGCAGCATATTGATTTATTAGCGGGTGATGCTTACCTTCACTTAAGCCTCGTCCTGTGTTCTTTTCTTGCAGTCCACTTCTAGGTTTTCCTTTCATTAGGTAGAAAAAGGTTTTGCCAGTTTGGAACCAGAGGCCTTATTCTGTGTCACAGTGCAATGCACATTGATGCCGACTGGATTCGACTTCATTAAGCGACAACACAAATGGTATGAAAGTTATAAGATGGATGTAACAGTAATTTGGTTTGTAGCCTTCAGTACACTTTGTATTTAGTGGGAATGATCCATAATATTACAATGTCATTGTTAATCAGTGACAAAAAAAACATCACAACAGCAAACAAAAAATGTGAGTCGAGTTGTGACTCCTCTTGTCATGGCATCTGTCAGAACAATATAAATGAGGAGTCAGACACCGTCGCTCAAATTGTAGAAAAGATAGATCTGATTCTTCAGCACAATCTTCTAAAACAAACAAAAATGTAATGCATGAACAAACAAACCGCAAAGAAATCAAAACACTTGAGTTTTGGCACAATGAGCAGAAAATATATGAGAATAAAACCATCAAATGACAAACTTGAATGATAGCTTACAAGAAGTCTTGCCTTTTATAATTAAACCTGCCTTTCTCCACCCACTCAGTGTCTCACTGGGACAAAGTCTGCAGCAGAATGAGAAAATAGCTATTTACAAGCCTACAATAATGAGTTATGGCCAGCTACCGCTCCAGGATGGTTTTTAGCTGTGAGGCCCATAATTGCAGAATGAGCAGAGGGCTGTTAAACATCATAATTGTACAAATCTACCTGGGGATCCTTTCATTTTCCCCCTTGAAAAAAAAAGGAGAATATGCCTTGTCTTAATTTATGTTATCTTCAGACAAAATGCCATCGGTTAGGTTTAAGGTGACATTAATTATAATTTTACACTGCTTTCAAACAGTACCTTGTCTGTCTGGGTCTGAGACACTCTTAATAACTACTACCCCCCCCCCCCCCCCAGCCCCCTATACCCCACTATTACTTGAAGAAATTACATAGACTTCTTGATAAGTTTGCTTTAGCCCATTCAAATATTTTTGAGATATCAAAGGTTTAGGGGACAAAGGGTGTTTCACAGGGCCAACCATGATCAGTGGAACATGAATAAAGCGTCATCTCTCATCCCTTTGTACATGTCTCTTTATTGCTGCTCCGAAGCGGTTGTTATTCCCAGATAATTGACATCGCTGTGTCAAAAGGACAAAATGTCGTTCAGCAATACATTCACCACACACCTCGCATCAACCTCAATTCATCCATGTTACCCTCCCCGGAATTTAACTTTTGACATGAGTTAGATTTGATAAGCCAACCCGACAGATTGAGGTGGTAACCACTGACCTTCACAATTGCTTGAACCCATGCCGTTGTGCTCTCCTGGGCTGCAATGCCACGTGAGACATGAGCATGTTAGCAAATGAGATCTGACACCATCCACCTGACATAAAAATTGTATACATGAATCTTTGACCGTCTGATGCAGAGGAGCTGTTTATTGACCCCATGTGTGCTCCAGAAGAGACTGTGGGATTTCATCC
This sequence comes from Galaxias olidus, assembly GCA_026901105.3. NCBI lineage: Eukaryota > Metazoa > Chordata > Actinopteri > Galaxiiformes > Galaxiidae > Galaxias > Galaxias olidus. The sequence goes on along the minus strand of JAPMUY010008245.1, from coordinate 260,649 downwards.
ATGCCATGTTTACCATTATTGCCATGTCTGTAAAACCCTTCAGTAATCCCAACGTGTGTAACCCCAAGCATCTCCACAAGATGCTTATATTTTACTTAACCTTTATATCCATCCTTTACAAACTGTAACACTTTAAGTTAAGCAATTTGGGGAGATTTGAATTATGTAACATTTCACTCTTTTGGAAAGTCAGAATGACATTGAATACTGTAGTGCAAACAGTAGGGTATGTCATGGACATCTGCTATGTTGGTCTAAGGAGAAAAAGTATCGTATGTACTCGAATTGCCTCCCTTTAAAGAAATACACTTAGAATATGCCCATTCCATCAAAACGAGCAACGAGTTATAGATATTTTAAGGTACTCCTGTTTAGCTGCATACATTTAGACTGAGCTGAATGAAAAGTGGCATTTAAAGTTTGAACGTAATATCACTTTGATTGCCGTGTCTTTATTCTCTGTTGTTAGAAGGCTCAATGATGACATTTGTAAGTTCATATTTAAACCAGTCTTTTCCATCATAAATATTTTGTAAATACTATAAATAACGATAAATAATCATTCTTTACTTAGGTCACTACTCACCCATGGATCACTACAGCCCTCGTCAAAAGTAATCCATAATTTAATGACAGAAAACAAATCAAACATACTCTAAGGTCATATGTCTTTTATCAATCCATTCCTTAATTAGCTTGAATTGCAGCTGTTAGTGAATTTTTTTTCAACAAGCAGCTCAGCAATGAGAATCTAAAAATACCTCCAGAGTTCATCTGTTATAGCATGATCTTTTAATAACAATGTATGTACAAAAACGGACTAACACCACTGTAATCTTGTCCTCAAGGAAAGTGCACGGTCACTGAATCGAGATAACATATAAAAAAAGTTACAAACAAACATACTGCCCCATTTATATTAAAAGTTAGCTTCTTTTGGTTTCAGGAAATATTGTATAAATGAGGTGGGTCGACTTACAAGATGGCAAAATTGATTTACAGAGAATTTTACATTAGTATTGTAGTTTTGCTAGTTGTCAACTAGTTGTAGTTTTGCTAGTTGTTTGTGTTGGTCTATTTAATCTGGTCAAACCTGTACAGTCCATTACAGACAATAATACATTAAGCCATAGAGCCAGACCAATACATTCACCAACTGTCCAAATATGTCTCCATGAAGTCAACCGCATGGTTGATATGGTTATCCAGAGAGCCATAGCAAAAAAAAAAAAAAAAAAAACATTGTTGCAGGGTAAAATTAATGGTCTCTCCTCAGCCATTAAGAGCCCAGAGTCGCCCTTACCACCTGTTAACTACACAGCTTGGTGGTCTCGTAATCCAAAGAATTAGGCAGACGTGAGCTGAAGGCCTGTAGGGAGCCATGGATACGGACCACCTCGCTGGCGGTGAGTTTGAGTCGGTGTCGGAGGAGACAGGCGAACAGGTCCAGTCTCGGCTGACCAGTGGGAGAGAGGCGGTTGACCCGGTCTCTGATCTCCAGCAGCTGCAGCATGGCAGTGTCCTGGGAGCCCTGGGTGTACGGGTAGTCCAACTGGAGAATCAGGTCACGGATCGCTTCTGGATCAAAGTGCATGCTATAACCAAACACCTGGATGCTATTTATCTTCATATAGCCCAGATTTCGAGCAGGATCCAACATTTCTAAAGGTTCATAGTAAACACTGTCATTCCCCGGCGCTCCGCTTTGCGTCTTTATCCGGCTCCTCAGGTAAATATGGATGGTCTCGAAGAAAGTCTTCCACTTGTTACCCAGAGTCAGGGTCCAGTTGTAGCACTCCAGGGGCAGGTCTAGCTTGGTGGCATGCCAGTCCGGGAAACTGTTCTCACTCACAGGGATGTACCAGCTCTCAGAGTGACTCCCTCCAAATGGGTTGATGTAGAGAGTGAGGGCGGGCTCCAAGGTGCTGTTCTTGGTAAGGCAGACTTGAAGAGACACACCAAGTAGCATGTGGACCAGGTTGGACTTGTATTTGTTACTCTTCAGGGTTAGCAGCATTCTTTTTCTCCAAGACGGGTCAAACCAACTGTTCAGACGCATGTCATTGCTGATAAAGATGGCATGGACCTAAACGTACATCATTTTACAGAATGCAATTCAATTTGATGTTAATGAAGCCATAAATAGCATTATAGAAGCATTGCTATGTAAGGAAATAAAAACTACCTCCAGCCTTCGGTCAGCTCTCTGCAGCAAGTAGCGCAACTCCAAGTCCTGGAGATCCGTCTCAAAGCCCAGGTAGTTCTCTGTAGAGTCCGCCACCATTGGTCTGCAGCCCCCTTGGGTCAGGGCATACCCTGGGTTGCAGCTCCCACAGCGGGTGTGGTTGTCCGGCGCGCAGGCAGAACAGGCAGGTCCCTCACCAATAGAGCACGGGGGAGGAAGCTGACAGGGGCTGTGCTCATAGCTGCATGTACAGCTGTGCAGCTCCTCAGAGAAAGAGCCCAGTTGGTTGTTCTCCGAGCAGTAGAGGAGGGATTGGAGATGACTCAACCAGTATGACTGTGGCCTGAGATGAAAGAGACATGCATCCATTGAAAAAAACGATTACTTTTTACACAAACTAATGTGGAAAATATACAGTATACATATATATATATATTTACACACACACAAATCCATGTTACAAATCCACAACAAAAAATGTACACACAACTCAGACCTGCAGTCAGGCGTTTCAACAGCAGATTACAAGGCCAAATTGGATAATCAAACCACTGTGTATGAAAGTATTTATGGTACAAGACATAGAAAAAGTTACATCGCACATCATTACGCCTAATGGTAAAAGTTTGGGCCTAAAATAGTTTCATGCAACTCGTAGGCCTTATCATATTGTGCGCCTCAAAAATCAAACTTCTTTCTCCCTTGTGGATTATTCGTTCATAATTGTCTGCACAGTGAGACTGGCCCCAGGAAGCAAAATCAATCACGTATCTTTCATCCGTCTGGAGTGCAGTGAATGGAATTTATAGGGGTGCCTTTCAAACACTCTGCTTCACTCCCAGGCAAACTGACAAACATTATATTCCCAATCTCCACAATCCAAGGAGATTTCAAGCCATCCCAAAAACGTTTCATGCTCTTTACAACAGCAATAACATAGATAAACACAGGTTTGATGGGATGACTCTCATACTCACAAAGGGAGTGAAGGGCATAATCAACTTCCTGGATCAGTGGTTAAAGTGCAATTTGTTACTGCTGCGAAGGGAGTGTATTTTTAAGGGCAAGGCTCACCGTTCCCTGGGCAGGCGGATATGGGGCTGTCTCTGACACCTCTTACTGAGGCTGAAGAGCTTGAACACGACCCGTTGAGCTCGTCTGAAGAGCCCTCGCATGCTGTTCTCCAGCTGCTCGTAGCGCCACTGGAACACGCCATCCAATGACCAAAGGTGCTGAATGGTAGTAACGTTCAGGAAAAAGTTCTGCGGGAGCCTTGTCATGAACGTTTTGAATTCGTCTGTAATCAACAGAAATGTGTGTTTCTGTCAAACTGTGCCGTTAACAGCTTTTCACAATTAGCTAGGCCCACAAAATGTGAAAAAGTTAAAGAAATGTCAGGAGTAAGAGACGATTCAAGACCACATGAAAGGGTTATTCCACCTCCTCCTCCTGGCATATAATTTTGCTGATTTTGCAGAATGTTGAGTGTCATTGAAGGACACATTTATAACACTTGAGAAAACTTTGTATTCCTGGCACGTCCCTGCCCTTTCCTCTGACTTGTTCTTTAAATACAAAGTTTGAAAGTAATTGCACTTACAGATATTTCCCATATTGATATCAGCCTGGCAATAATGACTCCAACAGGGTGACCTAGCACAGCAATAATCCCTAAACATTATGCTAAGTGCTCTCATTCATGCTCTGTTTTACAATGATGTGAAATGCTGGAACTGCGGTAAATGTGTTTTATAGCTTATTCATCTGCTCTCGTCATATTGTAAACTACCTGTGCAGGGACATTATTTGTTTAATTCCAATCTTGTCAGCCCGTTGATTTGCGGGACACAGATTGTGTGCCAAGTTACAGAATTCACAGCCAGCCATTACGATTTACACAGCTTAGCCTATAAATCATAGCATCTCGAGCACAGAGAGAAAATACTCTTTGCACTTTTAATTGTATGTCATCCAATAAAACACTTCTAGTTCTAAATCATATAACATCACTTGATTAATGAACGCTCTCGTAGTTAAAGTAACACCTGGAATCTGACATACTATAACAACAAACTTGCCTGTGTGGTGTCATGCTGTATTTCATAATGTACCTGAATCTTCAAACTCCTTGTAGAGTATGCTCCAAGTCTCTATTATCCGTTGCAAGCTGTCCTCCATAGCTTGAATGTCCATATAGGGGCAGTTGCACTCTGGAAACCTGGGGTCACACTTGCACCAGCAGTCATTGTCTTTGCAAACAAAATCCCCCTCTCCATTGCAAGCAATGTAACTGAGTGCAGCTTGGACAAAACTATCCCTCATGTAGTTAGGTAGAATAACCTGCAGACCTGTAACCCAACAAGGGGGTAGTAAATAATCAAGGAGAAGTTACAATCTGCCTGAGTAGCTCACTGCAGAAACCCAATTAGTGTTCATTGTAAAGCATCACAAAAAGTATTGCATGCTCCATTAAAATTTTTTTTTTTTTTATTAAATAATACAAAAAAAATATATATATATATATATATATATATATATATATATATATATATATATATATATATATATACACAAAAACAAACCTTGTAGGTGAACTTTGTTTTCGGGACTCTGCACTAACACAGAGCTTACAGAATCAAGGTTGTCATAGTTACTGCAGCCAAGAGGACCTGTTCGAGTCTCTGTTACCTGGACAACAACAGATATTGATGACTTTAATACACAGACCTCTCAGGCATGCACAGTAGAGCTAATTGTTGGACAGTATATTGCTAATTTTAGTCCAGAGAGAATAAAACTTCCAGCAGAAATAACTCAAATACAGTAATTTCTCTTGTGAACATATATGATGGTAAATAATAAAGAATGTAAAAGTAACAAAAACATACTTGAAAAGGGTTTCCACACTGTTCAAGAAAGATATTTCTAATAGGATGGTAACTGTTTAAGCCCTTCTTCTTTAGAGTGTTAGCATCAATTCAGATGCGAACAAATTCAGATGTACTGTATATTACATATAATGGAAAGACTCTAGTGCATACCATTCCCACTTTCTTATGCTAAAAGCTGCCAAATGGTTACTTGCTCTGCCTTTCTAATTGATAAGACAAAAAGATAATTGGAGGAGGACTCTTCACCCACAGGATGAGACAGGCCATTGACTAAACATCTGCATCCGCCAGCACATTTGTTTCACCTTTGTTTCCAACAACAGCTCTCAATCCAAATCCCCTTCCTCTGTGGCTGTGACATGGTGCGGAGCACGTAATTGATTCTCGTTTTTCTTTCTTTGCAGGAGTGAGACACTCTAGTTAGACCGGCGATCTGTCCAGGTCTCGCTTGTCAGAAGGTTGTCGGAGCGAGGGGACAGATGAATGTGGCGAGACAACGAGGGTCAGTCCATCAGTAACCCAATCAAACAGCGCTGTAGGGCCTGGAACCTCAGGCCAATGCCGCAAAGTAAATCCTCAAGTGACTCTTCTATTCAAAAATGAGTGCCCCCCCAATATTTAGTTCCTACAAAAGATGAATATGCCCAACAAACCGGAGTGCGGAGGCCATCTGTGTGCCATTCCTCCCTGGCTTTATATTGACAGCATATTATAAATCACACGTTCCCCTCATATGAGATGGTACAACTGACACTGATATGAGGAAATTAGGTACAAACCCGAGTTTCAGGGACACTTGAATATTGAATCTATATGAAGCAATATTTGATATGCCATATGATATCCCATACGGCAGAACTTTGACTGATGAGCAGGGTATTCAATTTCCTCTTCGGATAGCAGCTGCTTTTCATTGCGAATACATTATGTTATATTACAAAATGCCTAATGCCACATTATTGGCCGCCTGTATCGTCGTTTGCTGTCATTTTAGGGGCTTGTGACAAAGGCTGAAGCTTTTTACCATCAATGAGCTTTATTTTCACAACAGAGCCCCTCCTTGATTACCCCTCCATTGCCACTTCAAAGAGAAAGGTGTAGATCAATTTAGATTAAGTTGTTTGTAAACACAGCCAACAGAAGAATCGCATGGTATCACAAAATAAAAACTACGAAAAACATGGTTGACAATAACAATCTGTCAGGGAAAATAAATATCACTCGCCGTAGTGCTACGAGATCCCTGCTGCTTTTAAGTTTTGTCTCACCGTTCATCGGTTTTTGCAGACACTCTCACAACAATCACGCGGGTCAGCTGGGGATATCAGTATCGATTCAGTCTGGAAAATTGTCAAATCATAACAAAAATGATCCCTGCCGCTTTGCAACAGCTTGAGTCGTCACTCATTATACAAACAACCTGTTCTCCACAGTGCAACTGTGGCACGCCGTGACTTCTTTAGGAGGGCTCGCATTTGCGGAGTCAAAGCCCCGCACACCGGAACACTAACAGGCTTTTCCTCCAAAATGAGCTGCTAAATTTCCCCTCCACACAGTGGCAGCAGGGGGCCACTGCTCTTGCCGCCTCCCCTGAACCTGTTCAATTTCAGATTCGTACAGCTGAGCGCTTAGCGGTGGCTGTCTCACGAGCGTGGGGGTCGACGCCCCGTGGAAATGATGCGCGCGTAGAGGAATCAGGCTGCGCCACCGTGCTTCAGCCTCCACCTGTGGCAGAGCTGAACTTCTACGCCTCTCTGCTCTCACCTGTCAGTCACGCCAGATATCTGTCTGTGAAACATAAAAGCCGTCTCTCTTTTGACAAAACAGCAACTCCCAAGCCACAGAATAGACAAACCACTTTGGCGAGACGTACGAACCTTAGCTATGATGGAAATGTTCGACCTCCCAAAATGTTTTTGTATTCGGGGACAGAGCTTAAACATGAGCAATGCAACTGAAATGCATTTTCTCCCTCTACAATAAGCTACTTTCTATACAGAATTGCCCGAGAAATTGCCCTCATTTGACTTCTCACCTTCTTCCTTCTTGCTATCAATCCCTCTAATCGGAAGACGACATTGGGTTACCTATTCTACGGGTTACCTATTCTACGACAAACATATCTTTTTTCAACAAGTTCATGTTGCACAAATGTATGCAAATAAATAGGAACATATAAAATGTGTGGGTTTTGCACTACAAATGGAGGGCATGAAAACGTCTGGTGTTTACCTTGATGGCAGTGGAGGCTATCTGAATGTGGTGCAGCTTGCGCAGGGTGCTCTCTCTGTCAATGAAGTAGGAGGCAGCCAGCTGGTGCAGAGCTTCCAAAGTCACAGTGGAGGAGTTACCAGAATAATCGCTCCCCTCGGCTTTCTTACTTAGTTTCCTTTTGTCCACAAATATTGTTAAGGCCTCTTCACCTGCAGGTGAAGCCGAGCAAGGAGATTGAAAGCATTTGAATGACGGGAATACTTTTTTTTTTTTCATATTCAGTCAAGGAAATTATTGACGGAATTGATAGATTCCTAGTGCACCCGTTAATGAATCACGTTTATAATAATAACATCACAGCACGGCAAGAAGTCAGCAGTTACATTTTACACTTTTCTCCTCTGAAGCCCTGCTAACGTTTCTTTACAGATTTATATGTAGGCTGGGGAATATAGCTGTAACAGAACAGAGTTTAACAGGGTTGTGTTTCTCTGGTGCAGCTCTAAGGGGTGTGCTTTTAACGCTATTTATTCATTTCATGAAGTCCATATGTTCCTGAGCATGGACAGGCAATCCATTTATAAACCCTCCGGTACATGGCTGGCACAAACCCAAGTCTCGTTCCTCATTTTAATTTCTTCATACACTAACACTCTAAATTGGTTGTGTGCTAGAGTGTGGAGGCTGCTTCTCCTTGTACAGCTGGGGAGGAGGTCTTCAGCTTCATATGAAGCCACTCATAATTGTGACCTTTCAGGCACCAGCGATGGCAGCTAAAGTGATCGACAAACACTGCTCTCTAAAAGGAAACCCACTTTAAAGGTTTTTTCCGATATGCTTGGATCATTGGCACTGAAATGGACCCTGCCTCAGTAAAATGCAACCATCCTCTGTCCATCAATAGCTGTGCAAGTCTATATAATGGAGTATTGGAAACGGAAATGTGGCTTTTCGTTTTTCTCGCCTCTTTGTTTGATTTCTAGATGCACTGCACACCACATGGCACACCTATTCTTGTTGTGTTTACTTGCTGATCCATGTAGTGTATGCAAAATGCATTTAAAATCACATTATAACCACTTTATCAATACATTTCTTATGGTTTGAGCTCAGGGAAAACAGGTACAGGTAACACATAATGTCATGTTTACCTCCAAGGGTAGCTGACAGCAGAAAGTGAGTCCCATACTTTCTGATCAGGTTGTCAGTGATCATTTGTATGGTTGGCCGTCGACCCAGGAGTCTAATGTTTCGAATAAACTCAGTGGTCAGAGGCAACGGGGACTCCAGGAAATCTCTCCTCTCCACAGCCAAGTTGTTCACTTTCCACCTTCCAAACTCCCTGGAAAGCATGAAACAAAGAAGATGCCACTGAAAAACTTGTTTTGACAAAACAAGACAGTAACTAATGATGTTCTTTTATTAACCTCCGTCTGGCAAGGTGAGGCAGAGGCTTTGTGAGTAGAAGTCTCAGAGCACCACTTCATCATTAGCTTAAAGTTCTGACAAAAAGGGAAATCAGAAAAAGGAAAGGAAGGAAAAAAGATGGAAGAAAGTCTGCAAGAGAGAGAGAGAGAGAGAGAGAGAGAGAGAGAGATAGAGAGGATATTTTTTTTTTACTGTGACCAGGTACCATTTGGAAGATTAATGCGTCCTGGACTGTGTGCTCAAAATAAGCAGCTGACAGGTGCTCTCCTTAATAAACACATCATGATAGAATATGAAATGACAGGGAAACAAGATACATAAATATCCCAATAATTGACGTCTTGCTCAGGATTTACAATGATGAAGCAATACCTTAAAAGGGACAACAAACATATGAAAGGATATAGTCTAGTCAAGTTAGTTACTGTAACTAGTTATGTTATTAAAAAAATAAATATCCATTGGATGTTCTGCCCACACAAAATATAAAACCTAAAAAACATTGTTCCGCAGCCTTAAATACAATACTTTGGACATTGTGTGGCTTTAGCGTACATTCACTTGTTTTAGCCCTTCCCTGCATGCAGATCTAAAAGCAGTCTAAATGTCAGAATGTTGAAATGGTGCATAGCACTTTGAAGTGAAGGCTTGACTGCTGTAACAAGAAAAGGTTGGGCAACCTTGGCTGTTGATGATGGATGGATAGAGGGTGGCCTTTTGAAAGGGTATCTATCACATTAAAGAGGAGTAATGAGGAAAGCCCTAACAGCCAGCTGTTTTGATTGATTGATTCAAGGTAAACCCCTACTTTCAACCTGAGCCTCATGGAGGGCACAAGGTTACGTGTAAACATTTCAAATGTGTGGCCTTTCAAAAGGCTATTACATAGTAATTTAAACAGCGCTAAAATCTTACACAAAGTGCTAGAATACGGTGCAAGTATACAGTATTCATATCCAGTATCCTCTCTGAGAAACAGTGGATGCAAAACAAAATTAACATTTGCCCTTTTTCTTTTGTTTTTGGTTGGGTATGCTAATAGGTGTGACCATTAATCTTAACTGCGTTTCACAAAACACATGACCACTTCAATGGGGACACTAGCTTCCCCGAGTTCTACTCCTTTACCGTAGGAAATCAAAGTTGTTCAAAGCCACAGCACGTAAGGACAGAGAGTGAGAGGGACACAGAGAACAGGGAGGAGGAACAGGTACAGAAAGTGTATCCGCAAATCCCCTCTGTTGCCCGTTCCCTCAGTTATCGTTGACTGTGATAAGCTAGCCCCGTCTTATCTTAAACCCCTGATAGGCCAAATGCCTCGTCCAAAAGGGAGAGGAGGAAATGAAATGGGTTTGACTGTGGAGTTGGTTTTGGGGGCTGCAGTCTTCTCTGGGAAATGGCTAGTCATTATTGTTATCATTTCTATGGTAGTGCCATTAGCTGTTTAGTTTAACTGTTGCTTTAATTATATCATCACTTAACTTGCCATTTGTAGGCCTACTGTATTTCACAGTATGACTTGTAGAATGTGACTTTGTACACCAAACCAAATCAACAGAATCCCTGTCATCCAACAGTAATACATTCATAGCATAGCAAAATCACTGCATGATCCACAACAAACAGTAACCCTTCCGTTGGCAATGTGTTGGATTGGGCAGGTGGTACAAGCAGGAGCCCCATGGATTTGTATTGACAGTGGAAGCCATGGCATTCACACGCCAAAATAATCTCCTCAGAGACTCCCGAAACGCAAAGAAGAGGCCCCATTTCTCATAGAGGAGTCATTAAAATTCTTTCAAATTCAATCAGCAAAAGAGGGGAGAAATTGAAAGAGGGATGAGATGGTGAGGTTTCATTACCCCAACATGGTGCCACTGACACACACACACACACACACACACACACACACCAATGTAACCAGAAGCACCACTTCTGGTAATTCATCTTCTGTCTGTCGTAGAGCATTATGAGAATTTAGCGGAGATCCAAACTCCTCAGGAGAAGAACCTAGGCTACGAAAATAATATTGTCACTTTCCATCCTTCAGTCGGTTTGGTGAAGAAATTATGTTTTTTTGTGAAAGCCATAGACGTAAAATAAAAAAAAAAAGACAAGCAAATAAACAAACTCAGAGCTTAGAGGAGGACCCTTTTTATAAGCTACAATCACTAGGGGAAAAAAAAATCTAATAAAAACGGAAACTGAAGCTCAATTAAAAGTTCAGACTATAGACTGCAGAGAACACCATTTCCCACTTCAAAAAGCCATTTGCTACACAAAATGTAATGTTAAATGTGTTACCATGTGAACACACTCCTGTCTAGTTAAAGGTTCCAACCTCAATGTCTCCAAATCTCTGAGGGGACTTTAAGGGGAGGAAACAGACAGGAAGCATCAGTAACGATCTTCCACCGTGTGGTATTGAAACAGCGTTCAGCGTTTGTGCGCTCCACTCACTCTGTATCATGAACACCTGCAGTGGGTCTCTCCCCTGTGATTTGGTACCGGTGTAGTTGTACACTATTGCGAGCTCTTGAATCATAGTTTAACCGAGTTACTTTGATCATGCAAAGCAGACATACCGTACCTGTAGGCTACTTTACATTGCAGCTCTGTTGCGTTTCATGTTGTGATGAAAGACCATGTGAACCAACACTGGTATCAATGGCTTAAAACATACTGACATCTACCAAATTGACAAAGAATGTTATTCATTATTGGAAACTGCCTCAATTGAATTATGCAGTAAACGTTACAGTATATAAGTATTTGCACACTGCGTTTGCAAGTAGGGCCTTTTTTTGCTCATGGCCTCATGCTGTAAGAGTAAATAGGGTTCCATTTATTTGAGTGGAAAATAATGGATCCAAAAATGGTAACAAAAACTTCTTTTAGTGCTGACCGCTCAACATTTCCTCCCCAAATTGAAACACTTTAATAATATCCCTGTTAATCAAGTGAAGTTGTATTCTAGCAGGCCTCAAACACAGCCTTGCAGCTGACAGTAGCCTCTCAGGGGAGTCTGTGATAATGCAGAGTAATAAGTATTAAGAGCCCACTAATCACTTGGCCACATGATAAGACTATTAATCTTACCGCCCATGCAGCTCAGCTCTGATGGGCCAGCTTTAGCCAGAGGAGAAAATATTAAAAAGCCTTAACGGGCCAGCCGTTCACCGGCGCAATAAAACATCTCGCACCAATCCATAGATGTCAACACCCCCGTCTGCCATTTCCACATGCCTGTTCATTTTTTTTTCTCCAAATGATGGATACAATTTATGACACAATTGCCACTAATTTCAGGCACACGACAAAACTTACTGAATCATTTGCCCTGCACTAATAAAGATAATTTACCTGGAGGCATGAGTCTGCATTTTGCTTGGAGGTTTGAGGAAACAGATAGGGAAGGCAGTAAAATGTAATAGATGGCAGGCCAGCAGCGGTTTTACTGAATGTGATATGTAGCAGTCATAAATCAGACCTGTACAGTTATTTGTCAGTTGTAATGGGATTATTGGCACCAAACAATGTTTTTTGCATGAATGCAGGCAAAATAATGAACAGCCCTTCAGCAAATCCAATACCAGAATTCAACATTGCAATGTGTCTGGTGCTTTTATTTTTATATTTTTTTGGTCCTTTGCAGGTGTTATGCTAAAACCCACAACTTGCTACATCAGAAAGATGTTTTTTGGGGGGAAATCATTGAAGAAACACAATACAGACTTCATGGCTTTAAATCCGGCTCTCTCAATGACATAGATTTATAATGGTCAACCTTGATATACTAGTAATGACTACTAATGCATAAGCCAATTCACCAGTTAAGTAGCTGAATAGATGAAAGCCAATCACTCCACACCCAATCCACCCCCTCGCCAATCCCTCCTCCTTTTCTCTCAAATCCACACTAATTTATTCTCTTCACCTTATTTGACTGCAGCCAATTTATTCAGTCAAATATTATTTCCACCTGAACTTTGTAATAGAGGTCGGGTAAGAACTTGCAGAGATTCTTTATATTAATCTTGCATATTTAATTCTTCAAACATTGACAATGCACCCCCTCCCCCGCACACACACACACACACACACTAAATAAATCACCCCTAACAAAAACATTTTTGAAAGCAGGTTGAGACCAACAGTTAAAGTAATAGTCAAACTATAATTTTATCTGATAACCATTATAACCTTTTAAAACCAAAGTGAGCTCTGAGTCGCTCGCCTTTGCGTTCAAGCGAGTCCATCGTCACACCAACCTGTAGATCTTGTATCTGGTGGAAAAGCCTTGACGGTTCCTCTCCACAAAGTCTGCGTACTCCGGGGAGTGGTGGAAGGGGCCCTTGTCTGACAGGAGCCAGTCCAGGGGCCCCCCGGGCCGGTCGTTGGTGAGGCTGCCCTCGGCCGCTGCCCACACGCAGACCCAGCAGTGGAGGCTAAGGCTGAGGAAGCCCCATGGAGCCATCAGAGAGGGAGGGAGCAGAGAGAGGGGTGGAGGGGTTCAGCAGCCGTGGCCACGTGTCAGCGCGCTCCTCCTTAGGGACCTCCGGGGGATCTGCATGCCTTCACCTTCCCCTGAACACCTGAGAGAAGCAGTTAGACCGACGAGTTAGGTTGTAGTTGGTAAGAGGAAACACACGAGAGATATACAGGTATACACAATCACACATCGTATTCAAAAAATGGAGTAGGGAGCATTTGCATTTCTCACCCCAGTGACAGGAATAAGTGTCCTACATGTATCATAACTACAATTGTACTGTCCCAGACACCACAGGTTCAAGAGGTATTTTTGGGGACAACATTTACAATACCCCCTTCAAAAGTATCTATCTTCTTAGGTGTTTTACTCTTTTAGATGAAGATAGCTTGGGTCTGCCATGATACAACACATCGTCAGTCATCTGTTTTCAGTGTACGTGCTGTTCCAGACCTTGTCCAGGACTCAAATTACTCTCCGTCTTTCCCCTAAGAACTGTCAATCATTCCATGCAGCCATGACCAAACCAGATGCTTTGTGGGGGGAAAAAAAGTCCCATTACTGTATTTTGGTGACAATCTGTCAAGTGAAGTCAGCCATGTGACCAGGTATGTGGGTGGATTTCAAAAACCATTCCCCTCATACAAGACAAGATGGCGTTATGGGGGGGGGGGGGGGGGGGGGGGGGGGGGGAGAGAGAGAGAGAGAGAGAGAGAGAAAGAGAGGTTAAGACTCAGAACGAGATAGAGATGTGGTTAATCCTACAAAGTTGACTGACCCTATGAGCATTATACAAGATGGAACTCACCTTTATGACATGATGAGTCACTTGAATATGTTTTGGAGTGTTTTAAGATTGATGCTTCTGCTAGCCATCATTCAGCAGCCTGCCCCTGTCTGCCCCTGCTCTGCAAAAGTGTGTACATCTACGTTTTCTACTGTGCTGCGTGTAGGCGGCCATAATGAACTCTACACTGGGTGTAATTCACAGATAAGTGGATTCACACACTGGTGGGAACACACAGCCATTCTGGTGTACAATGCGTTTTGCTGTGATTATTCCAGTTTTAAATGCCTGGGTTTTGCTGCATGACATCTAATTCCTCAGTGAAGACATCCATGCGTGGCCACGCATATTGATTAGGGCAGGATGTGAGAGTGTGTGTGTGTGTGTGTGTGTGTGTGTGTGTGTGTGTGTGTGTGTGTGTGTGTGCGTGCGTGCGTGCGTGCGTGCGTGCGTGCGTGCGTGCGTGTGTGTGAGGAGCACAGTGGGGAGCCAACAATAGAGCACAGTTCAGCACAGCGGTGCTCTAAATACATGGAGGGGAGGTGATACTGGGGGTAAGTTACCAAACACTGCAACTGTGCTGTGCTCCACAATTCTCTTTAAACTTCTGTGGGGTTGATGTTGCTAAACAGTGGTGCAGTTCCTGGTCCTGATCCGAGTGCTTTCAGGTTATCTCCATATTCATAAGACCAAAGAACATGAATGTATTTGCATTGGAACAGCCGTGTCAGCCGACGTGCTTTACATTGTGTAGAATGACCTTGTGCACGGAGCCGACTGTCTGTCTGCCGTGTTAATATCAGAGAGGAGCACGAGGGTCACGTTTAAAGGCTCTTTAATGTCATCATCCAACAGGCAGCCGTCCAAAAGCTGATGCAGGAGGGAAGAAAAACCTCTTTGTCTTTCCTTCCCTCTGTCCCTTTCTCGCCTTACCTCCTCCCTCTGTTACATGTGTTTGTGTACGGGAATATGTTAGCCCTGTGCGGGAACATCTATTCTGGTTTGAGCTAGCCGCGCCAGCGACATAATCACATTATCAGCCAAAAGCACAGACACCAATAACCAATATCCAAATAGGTGCTATCATCTGTCCAAGTGAAAACAGATGCATGCCGTTATTACTTTGCGAGGGTATCACCAAGCATAGTTTCTGCTCGTATAGAAACGTCACATTTCATCAGCCCCTTGTTTAGATGCTTATCCTCAAGGCGCAGGCCTCGTGCATAATCATGAAGCCACAAATGAATGGTCTGTCCTTCAAGTAAAAGCATGTTTCATCGTCTACAGTAGGAGGGCATTGGTTCTCTGGTGGATCTATTCTATGCACTCTACGGTACACAACATAACCCTGCAATAACCTCAGGCTATTTGAAACTCTGAGAGCAAAGCAAAGCCAGCAGGGAGTGTCTACCTCAGTGGTCCACAGGACGGCCTTGTGAGAAGATTGCAAACGATAGATTTATTCAAGGGATGTGCGGAGCACTTGCATTCAACACTTAGCAGGTCATATGGGTTTCCATCAAGGGACAGATGGTGAATAACTCAATACTGCAATGGTCCACAAAAGGTTTTTCTTAGGTAATATGGAAGGTCTGGAAGGGCAACGTTTTTATTAACTCATGTTTTGAGCACATCTTTGAATGCCATAACCTGAAGCTAACCGTGCCATGCATGTTAAAAAAAAAAAACTGCATTTTTTTTTGTGGTAGTAAAAGATTCTTTCGTCCCACTTGAAGACGTTGAGGAATCAAAGCAGAGTGTAGACGCCATTCTCTGGGGTAACCTACAGTTTGCCTATGCCCCAGTGCACAATTTGCCTTAGCCTTGTCACACGACATACCATGTCTCATTCAAACTTTCCAAAAACAGTTTTGCAGGCACCCACAAGGTTTTTCAACAGCGAATGAAGTGCAAGAAACTGATTTGTCATTTATATGGTGTCCATGACCAGCTCCTGTTGATTTCTCCTGGGAAAGTGTTTTTTTTTAGAACTACTGCTATTCTGCAAATGCTCATTAAAAAAAATGAAAAAACTTCAAGCCCCACTACGTTACATTTTAAAGTGTTTTGGACAAAAAGTACACTGTAATTTTGACTCACAGCATGCTTTCCTTCCATGGTTCTTTAACAGCACTAATTAACCTTTAGACTACATTATATGATTGTTGATAATGATATTGTGATTTGTGTGTCTCTATAAAGCAGCTATACATATGACGAGGCCTGTTTTATTTTATGCAATACAATCATTGCAATGTTATGCCAAACCACAGGTTGTGGACTGACACCTAACTTCCAGGTTGAATTGATTGTTTCCTCTTGTGTGTGGCGTACCACAGCCTTTGAGCGTCACTCCTGCCTTTGCTCATATGGGAAACTGTATGGTTAATGAGATTTGGGAACTCCCCAACCTAATCTTTCCAAAGCATTTTGCCATCTGTGGGTTGAGGTTTCAGGGGCAACAGGGAACCTTCTGCCTCTGAACATCTGTCTATTTACTCACTGTTTGGACATCAGCATACCTTGCCAAACGCAGGTTTGTGTGTGTGTGTGTGTGTGTGTGTGTGTGTGTGTGTGGGGGGGGGGGGGGCAAGGGTGAGTCTCTGCCGCGTGTGTTTACCCGTGAAAAGCATATTTTGCACAACACCAACACACGTTCACAGCCCCAGCTTTTAACTCTACAAGAACACATGGCAGGCGAATGAAAGAAACAGGACAGGGGCGGGCGGGGATGTATGGCTGGCAGGAATTCCATTAAAAGGTTTAATTTGAGTACCTTCAACTGGATTCAATTTGTAACTCTTGCACTTCCAAACGAGTCTGCCAGCCATCCCCTAAAACCATCTTCAAAGTGTGGAAACAGGAACTGACAAACTTTACATCCTCCCCTCAGTGCTGACTAATGAGATTCGTGGCCCTAATTAACCTAGTTATCTTCCTCCCACGACTGTCAACACCGCCTCTCATACTGACGCCAGGGGTGACTCAACCCTTTGTGAAGTTCTATTATGTCTCTGGGTCCCAGTTCTCTAACATTACAAATATATGGTTGAGATGTGCACCAACTCCGTCTTGAGGAGAAGGCATCAAAGAGATGTTGCCCATAGTAAGTGCTGACATGCTGCACTGTCAAAACGTCGCTCAGCAGCAGGTGGAGAGAACAGAACACGTCTCTCTCTGAAGTAGTCAATGATCATTTATCTATAAAAGGCACTTTGGTTTGTGCGTGTGCCACTAATGCAAGCCTTGACTTGGAAGTCCGCTGCTCTCCCGAGCCTTAGCTTCAGGTTCCGGCCTCTCCCGAGCCCCGGGTTCCGTCACAGCCACGTCTCCAGTCCAGCGTTCCTCTTCCCTTGATCGCTAATTGTTCCCACCTGGTCCCTATGGTCTCCCTTTATATGTTTCTCTCTGCGCTCACTTCTCGAGGCGGTACCGTTTGGTCCACTACCTTGTTAACCGGCCGCGCCATGGTTCCGACCGAACCCTCCATTGTAAGTCTTTGTTAATTGACTGGTTTTCAACTCCCGCCTGTTGTTGACCCTGAGTTTGATTGCTGATTTTACACCGCAGCACATAAAACTCTGCACTTCTGACTACATGGAATCGTTACAGACTCACATGTACTTAGCCCACGGCTATGGCAGCCCATCTACATTTTACTCGCTTGCTAGTTGATTGCTTCTGATCAACCTTTGAGGGGAAAAATACTGCTACAGTGCTGTGCAATGGCTGCAGTTTCCGATCAATTTAAGTAAAGCATTGAACAGTGTGTGTGAGTGTGTGCTTTTTTAGTGTGTTTGTGTGTGTGTTTGTGTGTGTCTTGGCAGTATTGTGATATATAAATCAATAAGATTGCATTTTTTTGTTTGTGTTTTCTGTCTGGGAGATGAGAGAGAGAGAGAGAGAGTGGGAGATGAGAGAGAGAGAGAACATAAAGCAAGAGTGGGAGAGAAGAGGAAAAGAAAGAAAGAAAGAAAAAGAGAGAGAGCATGGGTGTGCACATCTGAATGTATAGAACGGTATGAGGAGTGTGTAGAGCTATTTCTCATTTGCAAGATGGTTAAAAACAACCATCAAATCGATTCAAATTACATAAAACAGCCCACTTGAACAGTCAATGCTGGGAAAGCAATGGGGAAAAGGCTGCATTAATTATGGCTATCCCGCTCGTAAAGTTCTCACTTGTACGTTTTTATTTGGCTGCATATCACTGATTGGCTAGGAACAGAGGGGATGGGGGGGAGACTTCTATAAATCTCAGTAAAGCACACGTACCTCTTCTAAAGACAAGCAGGCGTTAGTCCTCGACAAGCAGGCCCAAAGGCTCTGCTAAACAGGGGGGATTGTTCAATCTATCTCTCTCACTTTTTCTCTTTCACATACCTATATGTGGTTATGGCTATAAATAGTTATAAATACTTAGACCTTAATTTTTCCAGGTATATATGTTTGTTTGTGGCAACAGTTGGTGCATGAAGATTGAGCTTTATTGGGTTTTTATTTTGACCATAAAGATCTCCTCAAAGTGAATGTGCGTTAATAGCTCAATTAGTCTCACGGAGACATTTTCTTCTTCACTCTCATTTGCTCCGGCTGCCCTTCCTCTCTTCTTCTCAGCTCTCCAACTTTCCATTTCGTTTTCATCCCGCTTTCCCCTCCATCACCTCAGATCTGAGTCACGGCCACAGCACCACCCGTTTGCTCATTATCATAAAATAATGGGCCATGGCTAGTCAGCGCAGAACAGAGCCTGCAAGGCCTTTCCTACTCCTTTTCCCCCTCACCTTTGCTAACTTCGTGCCTGCCTTTAAAACAGTGCTCTTATCTTGTCTTCCTCAGCTGCGGATGTTCTTTGTCTGTTTTTCCATCTCTTTAATCACTGTGAACTTGTGTGCGTTGGCCAGCATAGTCTTCCTGTCCTTTGCTGAAATATGAAGATATTTTATAAATTGGGTCCAACTGAAGATACATGAGCACGAGGACATCTTGCATATGCATAGTCAAATCAACACTAATATGGAGGTGCTGCACCAGTTATTGATGACTGATGTGTGGGTGTCGCTGTGTGTGAGGGTGGGGGGATACGTGTATGATTTAATCAGAATGATTCATAATTTTCCAATTCAGTGTCAGTAAGATTTACACCATGCCTTCGAGTTAAGCCTGAATCATTTATTATATTCCCAACACCACGCAAACACACTGAAGATACCTTCATCTCACCTGAACATAGTCTAAAAGATAATCTATCCCAGTGTGTACTTGCGGAGTCATTGTCTCAGAGGGAAGAAAACATAACATAGGCCAAGCTCTCAACTCTCAGGTATCATTTGGACTCTGGATCAACCTAAAGTAACTTATGCCAAATATTTACACACACACACACACACACACACACACACACACACACACACACACACACACACACACACACACACACACACACACACACACACACACACACACACACACACACACACACACCTACTTCGATGTTAAGTTACAAAATAAGTATATTATCAGTATTTCTATGAAATTTAAATGCAGATAGCAGGTAGTGTTCCTTCCAGGAGTGAACATGCATTGTTTAGCAGTCCAGGCTATGTGGATGGAGTTTGTGGATGCTGGGCCTGTTGTTACCCAAAATCAAAAACATTGTCACTGCTTTCTAGAAGCCTTTCAGGTCCTTGACTGTCACGGGGGACTGCAAGAATGGCAACACTCACTCTCTCTTTCTCTTACTTCAATAAACAAGCTAAATGAATGTAGAATGCCACATCCATTCTAATCTTATCGGAGAAATAGGCCATAAACTAGATTGTTGAAGTCATTCTCTATGCATCATGTAAAATTTATTGGAGTAATTTGAATGACTACAAACATTAACTTTATATATAAATTAGTTTTTTTTGCCAAATAAAGTAGATTTTTTTAAATCTCTTCTCACAATGCTTCTTAGTTTCATGTCTTACAGAAGCTTGAGGGGGAAACTTATAATTATCTAATCACTGGGAAAATTGTTTCTGGCTGGCTTGAAGCTGGTCTTTGTGCCTCGCTGGTACTTGGCAAACCTTTTCTGTGCACATCACTGTTCAATTTCTGATTCTCTGTACCCTAAGGAATTTAGACTACACGTATGCCCCCAACACATTGTGAGGCATGGGAGGGAGAGGGAAAGACAGAGGGGGAGGGATGAGCAAGGATATGTATGACTCTGCTAATGTAAATCTTGAGCTGTGCCATGCATTGCAAAAGACAAGGGTGTGCGTGTGACTGTGTGTGTGTATGTGTGTGTGTGTGTGTGTGTGTGTGTGTGTGTGTGTGTGTGTGTGTGTGAGTGGGTGTGGGTGTGGGTGTCAGTGTGTGTGTTTAATTATGTACAGTGTTGTGTGTATGTTTGTGTTTTTTCTTTGCATGGAGTAAGGGAGAGATACAGAATGCAGAAGACATTACATTACCGGACTATTTGATAAATAAAACATACTTTTTCGTCAAACTGCTTTGCTACATTATGTTGAAAGCTGTCAAGGTACAACAGTAATAGGCGAATGCATGTTCACTAATATGTTAAGTCCTTCAATGATGTGGTGTCAAAACCAAAACATGGGCCTTTCATTCTGACAGTGACTAGCATAGTACATTATGATAAACATTTTTAACTCACCGCAAATTAGAACAGCAGACAAAGTTTAACTCAGCATATCCCATTCTCTTCACGATTATTTAGCAGTGTTTGTTCCTAAAGCCGCCAACATTGTAGAACATCTCATTTTAAATATTGCTACCCGACTTAGGTGTTCAGGCGTTTACTTTAACTGCCCGGAAAACTCCATAAATAAGAAAACAATCCAAAAGGTGATAGTATTGGTGAAATGCTGCGCCCGACCAATCCGTCCTATTGCTCCAACCCCCTGAAGAACTTCAGTAGCAGAGTGGGTTTCTATGTGGCACGAAATGCTAAAGCATAATATCCGAACATATTTAACGTTCCTTGTTGCAGAGACTTTGACCTTTCAGTGGATACTGTTTTACAAAATCACCCATCCTTCGAAGGACATAGATAGAGCAAGAGGGAGAGAGTCAAGGAGCGCAACCGTTCTCAACTAGGAATGCGTGCGCGCTTTTCCATAGCTCACTAAATACAGTGGTGTAGGGGCGGGGGGCGAGGGGCGAGGGGGACTCCTTACGGATGGCAGATGCGTCGGAATGCGGTTCGGGGAAGCTTAACGGGATATGAAAGTACCTCCGGACGGTGGTTAAAAATTCCTTTATTAAGTCTGCGCTAGTACCGTGGTCTGCTTGACCCGCCTACTTCGCATCAATGTCTGGAGGAGTAAAGGAGCCACATTTCAATAGGTGGGCGCTGGCAGCAGACACAGGGGCTTCGGCTCTCTCATTTCTCCTCTCTCTCTCTCTCTCTCTTGGTCACATGTTTAAAACACAAGTAGCCCTCTGTGATAGCCGCTAAAGCAGGATACACCAAGGTAGGTACCGTGACAGGAATATCAAGCGTTTTGTAAACAGATAGGATTTTGTGATCGCACTTCTGAAAAGATCTGTCCCAATAAAGCATAATAAAGAATATCTACCCATTACAAAAAGTGCGACTTTTTCTATGCACTTAGATTGGAGTTCAGATATATATTTATTACTGTGCAATGGTGTTGACAGCAGTTACTTATCAAGTATTGTGTTTATGTGTTTAAATGTGGTTATCACTGCAAACTGGTCTGTTGTGGGAGTAAAGAGCAAAGGGTTGAGAACAATGCAAGATCCACTGCTGTCTTGTGAAAGTCCCATATGTCTATGCATAAGCCATGAGTCATAGCCCAACAGGAGCAGTTCTAATGGCATTGCAAATAGAAACTTGAATTGATGCTTGCATTTCCCAATAAGCTTGACAGCATATATTACAAGAACTGGAAAAGGATAAGTACCAGCCGAAGGGTAGTCTTTTCATTAGAGCATTTTCACTTTCATTGTGAATAGCAAGACAATTTGCAGGTGCTTAAGTGTGGCTTCTGCTCTACAAAATACAGAAAAAAATATGTATAGCTCACCTGAATGAATGCATGTATTTCATGTTTGAATATGAAAAGCTGAAGTGTAAAAAAATGCAACATGATTCTGATACTTCAGCGTTAGTTTAAGTGTGACATGATTGTAGTTGTATATTCTAAGTTAAACACCACGTTTTGTGTTAATCAAGCCTTAACTGAATTTTTATTAAGTAAAAGGTATGTGACTTGCATTACCTGATCGAACAAAAACTGCTTAATTAATCTTGTGACGGAGAAAACTTTTGGAAAAAAGAAATAGAGGTTTCCCAACTGAGCTGGCCATGGTCCTGAAAAAGCTAGTTTAGTTGCTGAGCTGGTCATGGCAATAACAAACGTATTAGCCTGCAACAAAAATTAAGTTTTTGAAAATTACCACTGCATCTGTCTAAAACGACCCTCCTTTTGTTCATCCTGACCCACTAAGTGCTCTAATTCCATTATTTCAGCATTTGGCAGAAATTAGCACCATTAGCATATAAATGAGTGATGTTCTGGAAATGGATATCTCTGTTTTGGTGGCATTAGAGTGGCCCAGTGGATTTCCAGCTCCAGCATATTTGATGAACAGTACTGTGAGACTAGGTTACACGTTAATAAAAGCCCAATTTGTAACTTGAAAAAGTCTGGAGAGAGTCAGTGCTTTTATATAATTCTATCAATAGATCGGTAAAAAAAAATACTTTCTCTTGACGTGTAATTTGGATTCCAGCAGAATTGGAATAAGGATCTGAATAGTTTGAAGACAGTGATGTTTTTAAGGGTTCCATACAATATGTTAAGAATCCATGAGGTTTATTGTGTGTTTGCTTGCTTTTTCTTAATTTTTGCAACTGTGACACACCACAGTTTTTGATATCTCCTTGTACTTTGAATCTTCTCTCTAGATTTCAAAAGCTGAGTGTCAGCCTCTTTAGAGCTCTAAAGCACCAGACATCATCACTCTTTCAGTTGGGAAATTCCTGATTCCACTGCATTCCAATAGCACCTGAATCCCCATGTAATTTGACCTCAGCCTTCTTCAATATCCCTCAGCCAGCCTTAGAGGACACGAGATTCAGATAACTCCATTCCACTGGGCTAGGGAGAAATGAATTCAAGACTGTTCAACAAAAAGACTATTTGTTTTGACTCCATTTCTCTGGTTATCACTTCCCAGAATAATATCATGTCTACTGTTATCCGTTCTACGTTTAAAAGAGCTGGGATTATTCATTTCCCTGGTCGCAGAGCAGAAATGTTACATTTTGAAAATAACAAAAGAAAACGGCAGTGTCCACTTTTTTTAAAGCAAGGAATACCAATCAATATACTGTTCACTGTAACCTAGTAAAGGCAAAATGAACTAGAAAGCTTTGTAACTAAAACTTGTATACAGAAATAAACCAATTTCAGTCTAAACCCTAACCCTAACCCTAACCCTGTATTTATTTTTGCCTTATTTAATTTTTTTAATCATTGTTATCTAACATGCATCTGACTGAATAAATCCCAGGACATTAAATTAAATCGACATCACCAACAATGCAGGTGTGCATAGATAATCCAATGAGAAACAACACAAATACTGTGATAGTTATCAAGCTTTATACTTGAGGACATTATCATAGAACAGGAGTCTCAGTTCTTAGCAGCATAGCTACTAATTCACTGGGATTTTAAGATTGATAACATAGTACAGAGGAGATGAGAAAGGTAATCTTCTTTGTCTACACCCCTGTAAGCAGTGATCAAATTCTCAATCCCACAGATAGAATGTCCTTCTCTGTCCTTTTCATTAAAGTTTATGGTAATGTTCCAGAGAGACTTAGACAAACGTAACGGAAAATTAATTGTTGGAAAAATAATGTATACTTCAACAAAACTCGTCTTAAGATAATCACAATCTTTAATCTTGTGTCATCTCATCTCATGACATTTTTGAATACCGATACAGTAAAATTGGCTACTTTATTCTTATTTTTCATAATCCCTAAATACTAAATTTCAAGTTAGTATCACATATCAGACACTTCTAAAAAAAACAAGCACAGAAAAAGGAAGAGCTGGATAGACGTGCTGTTATTCTTCTTCTAGGCTACATGCTTCTCGGGAGGTGGGCTATCATCCATAGAACACCAAAAGGACAGATAGGTTGGAGATTTGTCAGAGGTGATGTAGTGTTGTGAGCGAAAGGGGTCTGGCTCTTCCATTACCCATCCATCATCAGTGATGAACGGGAGATAAACCACTGGGCAGCAACAAAATGCTACACCTCTGAGAGCATGGTCCCATGATGAAAGAGAGCAGTCCCGATTGACCAGCCAGAAAAACACAGCCCACTCAGAGCAGTACAGCAACTGCAGATTGTCTCTTTGGAGGAGCCGACTACCATGGTTCTGTGCTGTGTGGGAGTCTCGACAGGACAGAACTAAAAGAAGATATGTCTTGAGAGCTGAAAGGAAACATTTCCTCCCACTACCAGGAATAGGTGGAAGCCATACTTATACTTTATGTCATGGGCAAACATTCTCCACCATCAGTTAGCACAGACTTGAAGAATGTGGAGGAAGGGGACAAGGAGAGCCATGTCAAGTGACCCTGTCTGCCTTAGCCTGTCATTATCTGTATTTCATGGCTTGGTGTGGCAGATCCACGAGCCCCCAGCTGACAGAGATAACTCAAAGGGGGGAGAAAGACTGCTTTGTGACAGGATTGGCTTTGTGACAGCAGTGAAAGGTTGAAAAGGTGCATGAGTCAGCAGAAGGTATTGTCCCATTAAAATTAAAATTTACTGTTGGTTTCAGACACATCTTTAAGTATGCAGCAGTGGCTGTGAGAAGCAGTAGTTAGGCTCGTGTCGGACAGTACAAATGGACACAGCTTGTCTGCACAGTGGACTCATTTGTTAAAGGTACCACTACTTAAGATGTCTTTCCCATGATTGGTTTGGCTCGGTATCTTGTTCAGTTATTTTTTCAACAGTGTTCTGTGTATGTCACAGTGGTCACCTTCACTAAATTAAATGATTAGTTAGCCCACAATGCTATTTTCATGATAATTATAGATTATTGGAAAACAAATACTTATGTGTAAGTACTAACAAATGTAGAATGTATTATATATAATATTATAATACATAACTGTAAGTATTTTATTATCTAAAGTCTGACTGGTTGTCCTTGTCTTTGTAGAACTAAGTCCATTGATTTTAGATTGATACCTAAGTGATGTTAGATTGATATCTGAATATAAAAAACATAGTGCAACAACTTCTCTCTTTTCCTGAATTTTCACAGGTTGATCCTCCACATGAATCCCCTAAAAAAAAAAAAAATATGAAACATAGGTCACATGTATTATATCAATTCAGCTATTTCAATTTTGCAATCAGCTTGTAAAAATAATATTTTACTATCCATAAGAACAATATTTCTTAACATGCCTTACCCTTGGTTTAATTATGTAAATTTCTGTTAGGTTTAGAAGTTGGACACCTGTGCGTAGAGCTTTCTCAGCTATGGAATAGTTGCCAATCGCTGGCATTGTTGTTATTTCCTCTTATTCTGACAAGGGGTTTGGAGCAACATTTGAAACAGTGATTGACAGCCATGTTAAATTACACTGTGGTTCTAGGAAAGGCTCAATCCCTTGTGGTTAGACTGGCTGTAATTCTTTCTGAATCCAGTGCAAGCATTCCCATGTTTCCAAACCCTAATTTAACAGTTCTAAAACACCCCTGTGCACTTGCTGCCGGAAAAAAATCAAATGCTGCTAATGCCAAGTTAATTAACACAGTCCCAGATGCTCAGCTCTCAGAAAGTCATGCAACGCCAACGTAGGAATATTTTGCTGTAGATCCGTTTGTTTGGAGGCTAATACTTTAGTGTCATTGGGATGAACCCGTATAGGCCCTCTCATCTGCTTTGTTAATTTTGTTTACCGAGCTAGCTCTTTTCCAACATTTTGTGATTAATCTCAGCATCATGGCACGCGACAGCTCCATTTGCTGTTGGCTCTCTCAGTGGATGTCACTGTTTGCTCACAGGTGTGAGGTTTTCCTCAATCTATTGAGCAATTGGAGCCTTTGTCTACTAAAATCCAATTAGTTATCTTACAAAGTAGGAACTGTCAATCTGCCAATAAAGTCAAATAATGTCCACCTACATTGATTTATACTGAGGCGACTTACTGTAGATTTTGTCCTAGTGGTGTATAATACACATTCAAATTATTTTGTAATTATCTCCAAAACTGAGATCTAAATGTTCCAACATTTTGCGGTGGTCATATGTCAGAACTTGAAAAACCTAATTGCTGCTTTTGTGTCAAAAAAAAGAAAAGCATTTTAAACAAATACCCAGAATTGTATATTTTTGTGCATGATCCTTGAACTCTGACATGTATCCTTGAACAACAAAAACTCTGTAACCTTTTTTTTTTCTAAAGTAAATCTATTCAATTCTTCCATCAAATGATTGTGATAATTGAAAGCACTGATAACCGCATGTACTCATTGGTTTGGGGGCTTTATCTGCAACTTTCCTCTCTTTTTTATTTAAAGAAGATAATTGAAGGTCAAATAAGTGACCACGGTAGCCAGCTGTGTGTGAAAGGTCTGATAACCGACGGTGTCACCCAATCATTTAATTGGCTTTGCCTTGCATGCTGTATCTCACAAATTACAATGGCACAAGTGATCCCACACTGCAGGACAGCAAGGTCATCAATCATCTACTTGGCTCAATCAGTTAAGGGTTCAAAGGATAAAGGAGATCTTAAAGCCACAGTTAACAACTCTCATTGAACCTATTCTATTGAAACAGAAGGATAGACTGTAGCTTATTTCTCCTCTATTATTCCAATAGATCCTGCTCATCAGAGTAGTGTACCTGAATCTCTCCATTCTACATGTCAATCTAAAGCTACTTCATCCAAATATACAGAGGCAGGGCAGATTAAGAAACATGGCCCTGATCCTGTCTCCATGGTTGCCTGTAAGATGTGTGTAGGTAATGGCAGTGAAATATGAAGGCATTCTCTTTATCCCTGGTATGCATGCTATTGATTCCTCTGGGGCAGTATCAATCACAGCGGTAACTCTGTGGCATCACATGCGTTATTTAGTGCCACCGGTTCACCTAGAGGCAGGGGAAGGAGAGGAGTGGAAAACACAGGACGCTGGCCTCTTCGTTCTCTGATTAACTTGACAGCCGGCAGGTTGTTTCTAGCGGGCAGTCTTTAATGCAGTGAAGAGGGTGGCCTGATCTGACATTAGCCACATTAAGTAAGTCCCTCTAATTGTAAAGACTGAGGGGAATTGTCTCCCGGCACTCTAGCCATTTGGAATTGTTAGTCATCCGATAAGGTAAAAACGCAAATCATGAATGTATTATACATAAGCAATGTGTCTGTCATCCAAATATATTGAGGTGCATTGGAGTGATTACAAAGAAATTTGATATATGAAATGTGTGTTCATGATTAATTCCCCCATAGCGTAGTATGCACAATGTTTGTACTTGGTGTTTGTGTCATGTGTTACACCATATTGAAACAGACCGATTGTAGTGGCAGTATTATACACCCATCACTTAAAGAATCGTGATGTTTTTTAGGAGTAAAGGCAACAGTGAACATAAATATCTGGTATGAGTTTGATTATAATGTGAAAGGGCTTGTATTTCCCGTCTCATGGCCAACACGTTACTAAACAAGCATACATTATTTGAGTGCATTGCTGCCTGCTTTCACGTCACAGCAATTCTCCCCCATGGAATACTATGAAATATTCATTGGGTACGTTTTGCACCAGATCGCAAGTCAAACAATTGTAAGTGAGTTGAAGAGGGCTGGTTTGTCGGTGCTTCCTGCGTGGGTGTCAGTGCTTTACTGGAAGTCGTAATTTCGTTTAATAAATAATAACAACAGTGGGGTCACAACCCCACTCTCGTTTATGCTGCAACTAAGATAAAAGGCTTAGCTCAAATGCCTGCCATTGTAAACACTGCCATTGGTATTACCTACTGAAACACTTATATAGTTAAAGTGCCACCCTCTTGAATCTTTACAGACTCATAAAAAAGTTGATAGTTGAATCTTATCACTGACCTTTTGTTTTATGACACACTTTGGACCATCCTCCTGATGGACAATGATAATTAGGCTTTTTATTGTACGTCAGACTTTTGGCTTATTTCACATATTTGTATTCCATTCATGTATTGGTTCTTTGGGCAGTCTAGCACTGACAGCCTCACTCTCTACTCTGATAATGAAAAGACCTGCAAGGACAGAGGTGTATGGATCTAGAGGGATTTGTCTCTGCGGGGATTGTCATTATTGTGGTCTCCTGCCCAGAGCCTAAAGCCTATACTGTCCTTAGGCTGCTTATTCACAATGAGAAAATTAGCAAACATCAATCAAGGGCTGCGTTCGCTCACAACAGGAGGTAGAGGGAAGAGGAGAGGGGTGTTTTTCCCGGGCCTAATGTTAACTCCTGAGTTTCTATTTGTCCTTTCACTTTCATCCTTAGCACAGGGTTGAATCCTCGCCCCAGGCTCCTCTCCTCAGGGTGCTACCTCCCCAACTGCCTCCTCAAAGACCTGACAGCTAGTGCACTGGAGTAAAATAGTGTGGTATATATGTCTGCACTTTTTCAATATCAATGTTCCTATCTGTTCTCTGCTCCTCTTCTCCTGAATCTTCTAGAACAACCTAAATGTAAGTAACACAAAATCATTGTACACAGTTAATCTTACAGTTTAAAAAGGGTTTATAGAAGGAGATGACTGCTGGCCAAAGGCAGTTGGTGAGAGGTGGCAATGGAGGACTAAGCTTAAATGATGACAGTCAGTCCTTGATAAAGCTCTTGTGCAGAGATACTCTAATTTGATAGAATGGGAGTGTGGGTTCATTTACATTGATTATGTCACACTCTTGTTTTAGAGACCCAATCTCAGGGAATTAACTTCAGTTCCGGAACCCTAATCATTTTCAACCATCCTCCTGAAATGAAGGCAAGGAGTGATCGATATGACTTGGGCTGATTTAACGTGAGGCCTTATCTTTCCGACCAAAGGCATTGACAGCTGAATTTAACAAGGAGCCACTATCTGCTGGGCCAAGAATAGAATATTTGCTCCTGCCTTGCTTGTCTTCAAGAGTATTGATATTACTGTGTTCAATCAAAAAGAACCAATCCCCCAACTTTAACTTTAACACTGTTTCAATCATGCTTTCATCAAAACACTCTTTGTACTCCAGGCAGTAATGAGTGTAGGAATATAGCTGCTTCCTAGACCGATCTAGCTGCGTATTAATCACACGAATGTGTCCTCATTAAAACCGTGAAACGCTCACTGCACTGGATAGTGAAGACTCTCTGATCTTCAACTCCAAAACTAAAATGGCAACTTAGTTATCTTTTTATATGGAATCAGAAAGTGTTTTAGCCAGTATAAATTATGCACATCCATTGTGTGTTTCCAATAGACTCAACTGGTGTATGCAAGGCAGTGTTTTCTCAAGCGGAGAACATTTCTAGACACTATTGTTAACAGACACATTCATTTCTTACATTATGCCTCGGCATATAATGCAATGACTACTTATGAAACACTTTTTGCATATATAGAACAAATTCACTTAACTTTAATCATTGCAAATGTCAAGAAATGCAATATTTTTTTTACTGTGAAAGAAAAGGAGTAGAGAAAAAGTTATAAAAAAGACACAAAGTTGGTGGGTAGGTACAACTAGTGATTGCTGACTTTGCTTGCTTTTGTGGTTGATAGGAAACATACACCAAGTCAAAAGAGATCTTGTTAGAAGCCTCAGCCTGTCTACCAAGTAATATATTCATGGCTTTCATGACGATAAACAGGGTTTTCTTTGAGTCCATTACCCTAAAGCTCGTCTACAAACAGCTGAGCCAGACACAGCCTTCTTTTAAACGAGTTGCTGGCACACTCCTATGTGTTGCTTTCTGACGGCTAAACCATTCCTAAATCCTTTCATAGAAATGCAATACTGGCGCATACTGGACAAATCTGCACATGCATTCTGGTGAACTGCATGCTAACATACAAGTTTTGTTTACAGATTTAAACTATTTGTGTTTATTCGTGTGGGCTAGGTGATGGCACACACCTGGGGGGGGTGACACTTTTCACTGACAACATTTGATATGCTCAAGCACTGATTAAGTGGGGTGCAAAGGTTAACAAGATCCCGCTGTGGGAAATAATGAAGGACATTTATTAATATCGCAGCATGTGCAGGCCTAGGGAAGAAGGGTGCTCTTTGTTTTTCCGAGTGGGCTGCCTTCCAATGAGTCAACTCGAGGAGGGGGAGCGCTTTGAAGCTGCATTCGCCACTTCTTCTCCTGCTGGTTCTGCTGGCATTTCATTATTAATTTAACCCTCCCTCCTCTCTCTCTCTCTCTCTCTCTCTCTCAAGGCTTAGATAGCGGCTTTCTGATAGCCAAGCTCTTGACAGGAAAAACTGTTTCTGGTTGAGTTGTGTGGTTTTCGGCCAGTGAGGTGACATTAACATAGTGAGCGGTAGTGTTGTTTAGTCTCTTTCCCACATGGATTGAAACCAAGATTAATTTCACCTACTGAAATGTGTTGCTCCAAAAACGCAGTTAAAACAATTACATTTTAAACTCTGTCAGACAATGTCTCACAGTAGCGTAGGTTTCAGTTTTGTTAATTGCCCATCCAAATCACATTTCATTTCATTTTGAGATGTAATTAGAATAATGAGGAGCTGGGTGGTTGGACAATAACCAGCGGACAACCAGGAATGGCCTAGACCACAATCGCCACTCTGAAGAGTGTTGATGGCTGAATTCTAAATGTTGGACTGGCAAGCAAGTAAGAGAATTACAGAAGACAGAGAGAAAAAGGAATCAAATGAGAGAAATAATCATTGGGTGAGGAATGTGTTATCCGCAGGGGCTCCTGCTAATTGCCTTGCTCATGAGTTGGTGGGACATGCTCGCCTGCTACTGGATCGGGCTCCAGCACTGCAGCCTCAGGGGTGTTGGCATCTCAGCTCACCAGACGACAGCTCCGTTCGACAAGGACTTTTTTTCCAGCCACTGCAGCCAGCCTCCCCCAGAGGTCCCCCCGCCCCCACCCACCCCCCAGCCACCCCACCCCCATCAAGTGGCCAAGCTGTGATGGATTGGCATCCTGTGTGTGTCAAGCTGCTTTATGGCTCTTTAATGAGGCAACGAGGCAGAGAGAGGCGCACCGCCACAAGGCATGCATTGTTTGCTAACACCACTTGCTTCAACAGGAAATCTTCTCTCGTCCATTTTTAATTATTTGATAAAACCGTCCTAATGCCAAAAATGTCTGTCTTCATTTTTACTCTGACTTAATAGCCAACTTACTCAGTGTAGGAAAACAAACATGTATTTTTTTCTGAATTCTCTATCCTTTTAAATGAAGACACATCATTAGTGTTCTGTCACTTAAGATTTATCATTGCAGTGGTGGTGTTAACTTCTAATTGGACCAATTAATTTAATAAAAAATATTCATAATCCATGATGCTAAGGTATGGCAAAACAATTAGAAAAGTATTAAAACATGAGGTAGTTGTATCAATTTGTGATGGCTGTGTACCATATCTGTAACATGCAGATGCCTACAGTGTGTGATGAAGGAAGACAGAATATGAATATGCTGGGACATGTATTCAGTCAGACACAAAATACCAAACTAATATGTTTGAGATATTAGTGAGTAAAATCCCCCTCCTTGTATAGCATTTGCATAGTAATATATGCAAACGCTTTTTAACGTTTTAAATGAGTATGCATGAATGTGTTTAGTGTTGAAAGTGATGGGACATGTTTCAATGTATGCATGTTTTCTTGCAGCAACATCATTTGCATTATTATACATTGTGTAAAGTTCAGTTGTCACAAAAGATATTGTACACAAACAAACTTTATTAGTAATTTTACGATATGGGTAATACTTTTTTTTATTATATTAGTTATTAGTATTATAGTATGATAGTTGACATTGATCTTCATCAAGGGGTTTCATTGTGTATACAAGTTTCTTAGTGTATGTTTTGTATGTTCTTCATGTTGGAGGGCTGCAAGTGTTAGTCTTGTGGTGGGCAAATAAAAAATCATACATTGTACAATTACTTGCTATTTTGTTATGTCTCCACGGTTCACTCTCTACCAACTTGTAGGATTTTCTAATTGAAAGACTCCATGCTCTCCTATTCTGTTGAATAATTTGGCAACGTCAAGGGACTTGACGGGAAAACAGTGTGTCCCAGGAATCGTTTCCAAACAGATGCAATTTCATGCTGCTTTAACTCCCAGGAAGTAATTTTAATGCATAAGCACAAAGACAGTTCCAAGCAGCCTCCGTTAAATTCCATCAAAACACAAACTTGAGTCTCAAAGATGTCACCATGTTGACCACAAATTGTTCATTTAGGTAAACAAAGTTATGTTACACAAAGGTACGCATTAATAATTGACCGCGAGGGGAAATCAGTCATTGGATAATGTGAATTTAGTCTCACTGTTAAATCCAACATGAAGGCTTAGGACTTGAAGGTTTAGCTTTTTTTTTGTTTTTTCGGGTTGAAGTTAAGTTGACCTTTTATATTTATTGCATTCTGCCGCTTTTATTGTCCTGTAATCTTTTATTTATGTTATGATGACAGAAATATACGAAGAGCAAATATTTCATGTGGAGTGTGGAAAAGAAAGATTTGGAATATATATTTGTATCGATGTATTTTACTATTATATACAATGTGCTGTGTGCACACAAGCATATTTTGTAGTGAAACACTGAAATACACAAAATGACCAAAAAAATACCTCTACCTAATGTCTCAAAAAAAGGGTCTATTTGAGCTAATGAAATATCATAGCATAGAAACATTTGGATAAATAATCGTAGTCAATATTTTTTTTAACATTAAGGCTACAGAATGGCATTACAATAACGCTTTCTATAAGTTATATGTAACGCAATGAAATTCCAGACCTGTTGTTTCTGCAGTGAACATTTCTGATTCTCATTTTAAACCACAGTCAGCTTTGATGAATCACCTCAGTGAAAGTCCAACGTCCCATGGCTCTGCCCAGGTCCGGCACATCTCACATACACCTAGTATCTACATACGCACTGCCAAATACAGTGTACAATAAAAATTACTGTAGGGTCACACTGAAATGCAATTATTGAGTTTGAGTATATCCATATCACCAAGTCTAAATTGAATTAGCAGAAGTCATCATCTTTTCTCAGCATGATTGGCATTTTTGTCATTTGATAATACACAATGCCATGTACTAATAAATGTTTATCAGTTTTAAATCAAAATACAAATTGAAAATAAAAGTTATCTTTGGCTATTTTCAGACAGCAGATTATAACGCGTTGATTGATGACGTCTTGACATTTAAATGCAGAAACAGTTCTAATACCGTCATTCCAAGGATTTAATTTTCTTGGGAGATTGTATCCAACAATTTAATAAGCAACATTTAAATAATATGCAATATCCTAAATAACAGGGCAGGTAAATTATAGAGATACAATCTAATTTTACAAATAATTTGTTTTGAATTCATTTGCCATTTCATAAGGATCTTAATCTTATTTTTAAAGGGAAACTATTAATGATTTAATTTATTGATATCATTCGTCACATTCATTCTAAAGTAACTGTGAACCAACATGATGTGTCAAACTGCATACTGTAAATATTGACAGATGTGGGGTTTTGCTTATACTCAGTTGACTTGAGGTAAAGAAGTAAAATGTTGACTTCATTTGGAGAACTTTCAGAATAAGCGTTAAAGGTCACATATGTCATACGGCAATCTTGAAGTAATGTTTTTATATATTGCACAGTTCCAAAGCCTGATGGGTCATTCCTCCATATATTACAGTAATTGGGCAAACAAATTAAAAATAAAAAAATTAAAATAAATGAATAAATACAAATGAGGGGTAGGCTGTAACAACTTTATAGTCAACTGCTAAAACGCTTGTCTGTTAAGTATAAATTAGAAATGGGGTTTATATCCATTGTTTAAACCTATAGGAACTGCAGATCTGCAGTGTTGAAAACAACCAAAGCATGGTTAGTAAGAAGTTACAGACTTTCAGACTAATGCATTCTATAGTACTATAATAATATAGTGGTGTTGACTTGTGTGTGTGTGTGTGTGTGTGTGTGTGTGTGTGTGTGTGTGTGTGTGTGTGTGTGTGTGTGTGTGTGTGTGTGTGTGTGTGTGTGTGTGTGTGTGTGTGTGTGTGTGTGGGTATAAGTATATTGTTTTGAGTAAGGGAAGGTCATTTGAGTCATAAAATGTATTTACATTTGTAAATATGCTAAATGTTTCAGCCCTAAATGAGTATACAGTTATTACAGGACATTCTTGTAGTACTGTACTGAACACAGTGTTCCCACTAACAGAATAATTCATGGAATGGTCAAGGGCTTTAGTAAAGTAATAGTACACTACACAATAATAAGTACAAATTTGGCTTCATTGCTGAATGAACACTGTTCACTCAAAGTTCATTCTCTTTTTTTCAGTCAGGCTGCAAAGTAGATGAAGCACTGTTTAAATGAATCTGGCCAATTTCGCTATAAAATTGAATCAATTTAACAAAGGTAGTGAAGTTCAGCTACATACTAGACTATTTGAAGCACAATTGAGTGGGCTGTCCCCAGAGAACTAACTGACAGTTTTGCCAAAAGAACACAACTCAGCACAGAACCTTTGTTATTTCTTCTTGATTGCCTAAACCTTTTTACAGTTCTCATGAAAAAATAAAAATCTTAGTAGCTCAGATCAATCAAGGCTTCAAAGGTACCTCAATTTTGTTATCGCTGTCCAACCCTGCTTCATGAGTTTGTTTATCTTTTACAAGAAAAAAAGCCTTTAAACCTTTCATCCTAAGTAAATGTGCCACTTCCCGACTTTGTGTTCTGGGCATGTCGCTCAACTTCTCAATTAGGCACTAATTAAGTCCTCTCTGAAGAGTCTTCAGTCAAATTGGAGCATGGCTGAGAAGTAGGTCAATCAAAAGGCATCATAGTTTGGCCATGATCCACACAGCCTTTACCACTCAATTATTCCCAATACGTTCACTCCTAACAAGAATTTAATGGCGAAGCCTCTTTAGACTTTTTAAAGTGTTAACTGCTACATTTACAGTTGAGGCAATGGAGTAAAAACATTATACCTATTACCAGCAAACATATTATTATGTTCTATTATGTCCTAATTTGGTTCTGAAAAGTTGGATTAGTTGTCTTGGATCATCTTTCCACAGCAGTGTCAAGATGTTGAAAAATCCCTGTAATGACCAAGCACTGACCTCTATTATTTCTAATGTAATGTTTTCATCATACTGTGATATGTGTTTTGCAATCATTCTTGTCTGCCTGTGGGCAAGTCTATGCTGATTACGCACCTAACCATAAAACAGATACAAACACAAAGACAAACACGCACGCACGCACGCACGCACGCACGCACGCACGCACGCACGCACGCACGCACACACACACACACACACACACACACACACACACACACACACACACACACACACACACAGACACACAGAGGTTTGATGGCTGAAGCAGTTTCATAGTTAAAGGGAACCTTGACTAGTACTGATTTCCTTTATAAAATAGAGGACAGGTGGATTTCAGACCGGAATCAATTTATGCTACTGATGAGACCTTGATGGTAAAGCATTACATGTAAACCGTTTTTAAGTTAGCTTACTAATGTATATCTTAAACAATTTTAATTTAAAAGTTGTACGTTGGGCAAAGCTATAGCGAGCAACAAAGCACCTTTTTATTTTTTGCTCACACTTAAAGACATATTTCCAGTAAACTCTGAAAGTAGAATCTGTGAATGTGTTTCACATTTCACTCCGGATAGTTGGGCAGAGAAGAATATCCCATTACACATGTCTGATACAGACGAATTGTCCCAGCTGGGGAGAAAACAATGGCTCTAGCAGTGAGCCCTGTTTAGGCTCCCCATGAGGTGTCGTGCCCTGGGCTCTTGTCCCAGGAGGACTTGATGTGAGAGTACAGGGCTAGAGAGCAGCAGATCTTCACCCACAGGCAAAACATATTTGGTGTACAATACTCCAGGTAGACAATAATAACTATTACAGGCTTTTATTTTCATTTAACATATTGCCAAATCGAATAGCTGTATGAAAACATACAGGAACCTGTATCAGTAGTTAAGGGAGCGTGCATCTGAATACACCAATGAGTGGGGAAACTGACTGTGGAAAAAGTTGTTATAAAGATTTTCATATGAAATTTGAAAGTAATAATCTAAATGTATTATGTTCCAGCCTCAAAGACTATTCAATGTGGTGCCTTTAGGCCTAAAACAGAGTTCCACTTCTATATATTTAAATATTTAATATGATACCTTTTATCAACTTACACACACATTTATGCATTAATGTGTAAAATAGTGAGCAGTTTTGTGTGATAGCTCAGAGGCAAGGAAGACGATCTATAATATTATGACCTGCTTAAAGAAGATGTCCCATGAAACAAATTCATGTTTGTGCACTGGGAGGTTATCCTGCTACCTGTGCAAGAAAGGCAACGCACCCAGAGAAAGATATTGGATCTAAATTGCGTTAGATAGCTAGAGTTGTACCCCCACCTTGAACTGCGGAGTGGCTCGATGCATCATGCAATCAACGGGCCCGTAATCAGAGGGCCATGAGGTTCTTACTTCACAGTTTAGTCTTTTAAACTGGATTTGCGCAGAAGAGCCCCCCTCCTCCGTGCACACTGGCACTCCAGTGCCGCCCAATCACTGCAGCATGTTGTTAAGGTTAATCTGTATTATTTGTTGAAAGTGAGAGGCGGGGGGCTGGGCCTGGCTCCCTTTGCACTGATAGCTGCCCCGAACAGGCTGGAAACAGCCCGTGCCACACATGTTTACGTAGCCCCATGGTGGAACATTGTTTGCCATGTTCGTGTCAGAGACTCAGAGATAACCTTGCTACAACAAAGGTTTTAATTGCTTGCCCCCCTGTGCTGGAGGCTCCAAAGGGGAGCAAAGGGTTAAAGCAGCTAGTGCTCGGCCAAACACTATCGCAAAGCACACAGGGTTATCAGAATGCTTCAGCAGCTAAAAAGGAAGAATTATAGGAATCCCCGACTCTGAGAATGTGTAGTGCCCAGGAATTGTAATTAACAATGCACTGCATTATGTCAGTTTAATAATTAAAGTAATCCCTCACATTACAGATTTGACTTTGAATATCCTTTACAGTATATTAGGCTGTACAGTAAAGAATGTACTGTATAAAGTATTTTATTAATGATAACCTTAAATGGGTCAGAATGAAAATAAAACCAAGCAAATACAGAAGTATGTAAGGGAAAATTGTGTGACAAAATATTCTTCATAGATGAGGATACAATTATGTCTGTGATCGAAAAGCCTGTTAAGTCTTGGTATAATGCTACCCTTACAGATTTAGAGCAGGTCGAGGAATTAAGGATAGAATTGAACAGAGGCCTGGAGAGCATTTAGAAGTCAGAGTTGCCAGGAAAGCTAAAGCTATGGTGCCTGTAGTTTGGAGTTCTTCCCAGACTTATGTGGCCATTGACAGTGTATGAAAAGCTAGAAAGAATAGTAAGCTTTTCTGCTAGGAAATGGTTAGGGGTGCCACAATGTCTTAGTAGCATGGCTCTTTATGGAAAAGGTTTTCTGGAGCTGCCGTTTACCGGGCTTATAGCGGAATTTAAAGATTCTAGATTCAATATGACACTTAGAGAATCCCGAGATAGCGTAGCACAAAAAACAGCACCCACACAGCAACAGTATGAAAATGGAATCTAAAATAAACTCCTTAAGAAAAACGCAAATTAGTGATAGATCAGATATGTAAGCAGGAGGAAGCAGTAAGGAGTGCCAAAACTGTCTCACAAGCCAAACAATTAGGAGCGATGGGTGAACTGGGAAAGTTTAGAGCATAGCAAAATTACCTGGAAGGTTTTGTGGGGAATGGAATCCACAATAATACGCTTTATTGTTTGGGCAAACTATGAAATACTGCCAACACCTCCTAATCTTAGTCAATGGGTAAGTAAGGATCTAGTATGCTCCTTCTGTGGAGGACAGCTAATGTTCAATACCATAATGTCCAAGACTAACCTTACTCAAGGAAGACATACCTGATGCCACAATCAGGTACTTAAGTGCTTGGCAGCAGCAATAGAGCATTGCTGGTCAATTGTTAATGCCCTGCCCATTGGAGCAGAGTGCGACACACACCTTTGTCTAGGAGGGAGATCCGGGAAGGAAGATACATAGACCAACTAAAAGCTCAGGGCAGCAGGGGAGGCACGTGTTTAGAAAATGTTAGCAGATGTTGGCAGAGTCCCATCAGAGATTGTAACAGCTAACTTAAGACCAGACTTATTACTCTGGTCAAACACACAGCGAACTGTTTACTTTGTAGAGCTAACAGTCCTGTGGGAAGAAGCGATAGACGAGGCATACGAAAGAAAGAAGCTACGCTAAAGCAAATTAGCAGCTGAGGCAGAACAGTGAGGCTGGAGAACAAAGGTGTGTCCTGGGAAGTTGGATGTCAGGGATTTGTGGCAATATCATAAAGAAATGTATTTATATCAAAGAAAGAAAATAGGGATCTTCAACAAAGAATTGCACCAGACAATGAAAGCTGTGTCGGATACAGCAGAAAGAAGTAGCCAGTGGCTGTGACTAAAAAAAGAAGGATCCGATAAAGGCGCATTAAATACAAAATATGTTGAAAAACCAAAGAAAGTGGTTTCATCTCAGGACAAAAGTATAAAGGTAAGCTTTCCTGCTGTGAGTGTGTTTTCCTATGCCGGGAGGAATAGAGTAGGGAAAGATTATTTTATTTTCAGGTGGCTCCAAGTATCTCTGCAGAGTTGTCGAAAAGATCCTACAGGAATGTAGGATCATCTCACAGCTAAATAAATATATTTCTTTTCATTTGAATGGTCTGGCTATGACGAGAGCGGATATAGAGTGGGGTGGCTGTGAGACATCATTGCTCCTCATAGCCTTCTGGAGGTGTCATGGGCTCAAATAAAAAAAAACATCCAGGATGGAAGGCGTCCACTTGAAAAATGCAATGACATATCTGCTCTCCACCCAAGTCCATTCTAAAATATTGGTTTTTGAAGTGCTCATCTTGGATTAAGGCAATATCTATATCGTTTCCTGAGTGTTTTTAAGTTTCATATTTCTATGAAATAGTGGGTTCACAATGAATATATTGATGAATGCTCTCTTAATTTAGTTTTTATTTATGTGTTATGTATTTCTACAAAGCACCAATGGGGAAAGTGAGATCATCACACCATTTACAGTATGATTTGAAGAATAAAGTTACCATACATGTTATATCATTTGTTATTTATTATAGATTTAAAGGAGTCTGCAATGTACTTCCTTTATGCTTTTGGCAAAATGACAATATATGTGATTTGAAAGCTCAATTTAAGTGAAAAGGGTACATGTATCAAACATATTTGATAAACATTACAGTGTAGTAAAAAATCAATTTACAACACCGACAATAAGGTTAACTTGAAACCAATCTGATTGCAGCAATGCTACAATTTATTTCAGTTACCGTATTTGTTTATATGTCACTAGCTTACTCCGTGTATATTACAGCAAATACAACAACGGCATAATTCACTGGGTGTAAAGAGAACCACCAAGTGCACCGTACTATAAAGATAAGGGGGTCTTGGCTATATGTATGTCGATCCTCTATTAAACTAATGAGGAAGTCCTCTCCATTTCTGAAAGTCAAATAATGTAGCAACATCATTGTGGCATTTGAGCGTCGAAGTTGACATACTGTAATTAGACATTCCTGAGGATTGAAGAGACAAAGGTATTCTGTTACACAATATTACATTTCATCTTCATATAATAATTTAGTATCACGTATAGACAATAGCTTCCACTTCTCTGGTAATTGATATGCTCAGCGTAAGTCATATTGTGAAAGATAATAAAGAAAGCAATTACTTTACAGTCATCCCCACAATGATAAAAGAACTGATTAAACCCTTACTTTTCACATATGGGGCTCTCCATGGAGAGTATAAGAATAAGAAAAACTTCCCATCTCTAAGGATTTTTAAATTAGACACAATTAACACATTGCTTTGGGTTTCATCACTTCAGTGTGTTTCTGCTATATTCAATTGCATCCATGTGGGTCCTATTTCAGCACAAAAAGCATACACTTTGCTAGACATTTTAGTATAATGAAACATAAATCATATGCTCAACATAAATTATCACAAACATGTTGTTTCTTTCAAAAATTATGTTGGATATGATAAAATAAAGACCTTATATATAGAGGAATATACTATATATACATACTATACATACTATTCACAGTATCCTATGAAACAAATTAGCATGAATAAACAATTACATTAAATTGCATTACAATCATTTAGCAGACGCTTTTATCCAAAGTGACTTTATTGAAATTGAAATAACTGGTACATGTTTATAGTCTAGAGACCTACTATAAGTTGTACCAATTATTATTAGCATGATAGATAGTTAGTTATGAAATCTAACAAAAGTTGTGTTATAAGGGTTGTAAGTGTAATCCTAATATACTATGAGCTGTAACAGTAGACAATTGACATGCAATTGACTTGTAGAACCCATCATGGGGGCTTCAAATGAAGTGACAGCAAAAGTTGCTTGAGTTAGAATGAATAATATGTCACCCCTTACTTCGAAGTACCGATTATGGTTTTGGTCATCAGAATAAGGATTTTGACATTATAACAAGTGCTGGAGCTTAAAGTACACCACACACGTAGGAGTGACAGAAGTCTAAGCATATTAAGATATATTTTTATAATTAGCTAAAGCCAGAAATGAACATTAGCAAGTTTGTATGCATCTATAAATCAAAAGTATTGGCACTTACACTACACTCATAATTTTTGATAAACGTGCTGAAATAAAGGGTTGCCTAATAAGAGCACAGGTTTGAATCCTTCAAAACCAGTATACAAAATGACTTGAAAACTTTAACGTTTCCTGATTTGTGTCATCTGATGTTTTATGGAGAACACATCTTGTATTGCATCTTACTTGGCGTAGATACAGAGGTGAATTGCTTATTCTGTGCCGATAACTGGAAAATCACACCTGATGATACTAGAAAACTTTCGACAGATTAAAACTCTTTTGTTTTATTCAGTTGGCACCCAATACAATTTAGTTCCTATCAGCGTGGGCTTTCCAAAGTGGTTTTACTGAGTGCACCACCACCTGAGAAGTCCAAAATACCTTTAAATTGGATAATCTCAACTTGCACGCTCTAGAGAAACTCAATACATCTTGAAACCTGTTGATCAGATTTGCTATCCTGGAGCTTTGGTGTGTAGCATGTCAGCAGCTCAATTGAAACAGCCACCTTGAGATCCCTTGGAAAATACTGTTTGGTTCTGTTAGTGAGGCTGATATTCTTTGTCTATTTATCCAATGACTGTATCCAATACACATTAGTGAGTGTAATCTAAATCACTAGTTTATCTTAAGAATAATGAATCACAGGTCACATGTTTGGTGCATTATCTAAGTGCATCGTTTTGAAATGGATCCTGTAGGTCTAATATCTTTCACCTCAGAAGCCAGTTATCCACCGTGTTGTCTTTTTATGTTACTGCCTGTAGGTGTGTGGACATAACAGTTGGAATGGGACTTAGGGATACATTGCTGTCAGTTGCAAGATCTGGTTTCAAATTAGAGAAGAAAACAATAGTCTGGTCAGACTGTGTGTAACATTGATGTTTCTACTATAAAAAGGTGCCTCTTTATAAAGAAGTGAGAGCGAGAGAGAGAGAGAGAGAGAGAGAGAGTGTGTGTGTGTTTTCAGTGTGTTTGTACTTGATGATACTACAACAATTTGACACCTTAGATCTTATTTGTTATATATTCAATTCATATTTCATGCATATTGATGCATTTTGAGTACTAAGGTCTAAGAGCTTGTAACTTCAGTGACGTGGCATGACTACACCCCCTCTCCGTAAGTGCACTTGTTCTTTCTGTTTCAGTTAGCTGACTCATCTTTTAGGATGCAGTGTATCGATCTGTTGTCTGATCTTTCATGGAGTCCACTCTATTCCAGATTGATAGACTCATGTTGCATCCTCAGTGTTGAAACAAGCACAGCAAATCGGTGGTTTATTTGGGATAAAGGTCTTGGACTGCCAGGGGCTGGTGACTCCAGACAAATTAATTCTCCCCCTTCCTGACACTCCACTTCGGAACAAATTTTTACTTTTATTCTTAACTCTCTTGCTTTGTTAAAAAACAAAAGGTTATACATTTCTTAAAATTACATACAATTCATCCATGTCTTGACAATGTTCTATCATAACTGTCTGAATACCTGACTAGAGTAAATATAGGAGCTTGAAATTGATTAGATTTAGTATGCGCAAAAAAAGAGAGATTGTAATAGTGTAACAATAAATTAAACATCTGACAAAAACACTTGAGTTTGAGTAACCTTCTCTAGCCTACCTACAAGGCCAAGTTAATGTTTTGTTATAGAATAAAATATATGTTTCACTAATAATACTACTCTTCCTGTCTGGCTCACCAATTCAAGGAGTTTCATGGCTTATTGCCACTGTTATTGATGTTAGCAATTTCCCCAGTCTGAGAGGAACTAGATGAACCGATTGACCATGGTCCATCATTCCTTGCACTGCTTCAGTTTTAAAAAGCTCAACTCATCGCTCACAATAGCATTATGAATTGAAATAGCTTAGTCTATACTAACTATCTTTGACTGCATTAATACTATTGAAGCATCTGATAATACACAGTTTAACACATACAAGCATAGACATGACACAATCATATATAATGTCAAGCAGTTGATTTAAAATATTACTTAAGTGATATGTGCAAGGTAACTAATGCCATTAGTACCATATTGCAAATATATGATTCAGGTCCATATTTTGGTCATTGAGCAAATATGGTAAACTAAGCATGCCTTAGTCACATAACATACAGTAACTCTATAGAATTTCAGCTCGACAAAATCGGATATTTTTGTATCGCACACTGCTAAGAAACATATTTTGGATAATTGTCTATCGATTGATTATCTAAGTCATTAACGAATGTTCATATGCATTACACAGAGTAACTTTTGTGGGGCACTACCCACAATCAAGGTTGGTTTAGAAGTAAGTTTCATCTGTTAGTGCCTGGGACATGACAGATACAGGCACGTCAGGTAATTGCTTCTTTTGAAAAAAGAAAAAGGACTCGTCCGCAAGGCTGCATATTCTAAATTGCACTGCAGAACAAATTAACTGAGTTGATCTATCATATCTTCAAATGTGAGAGTTGCAACTCTAATCTTGATGCTATGCCATGTTAGGAATGTGTTTGTGTCTCAGGATTTTCACAAAATACAGTAAAGGCCTGTATTATGCTTGGGTCATGATCAGGCAGGTTACTTCTAGAGTAAGTTATAGAAGTCAATCAACACTTGCTGAGGAGGTCATAATGGTATGTGACAAAGTAAGTTTATATGATGTATAAGGTGTAACATCCTCTTAAGAAGTCCCATTTAAATCTCATCCTTCCATGTTTACAATATGGGCATGCCACTGCCACATGCGTAGAAACCTAATTTAAGCAATTTTGGATAAATCACGTCTGGCTCTGACTAAGAGTCAACCATAAATAGAAGTATGCAATAAGATGTGAAAACTTCATTTAAGCACAATGACAAGGTGAAGCAACAAACTGTTTATAG
The DNA here is from genome assembly GCA_026901105.3 of Galaxias olidus. Taxonomy (NCBI): domain Eukaryota; kingdom Metazoa; phylum Chordata; class Actinopteri; order Galaxiiformes; family Galaxiidae; genus Galaxias; species Galaxias olidus. Next base: position 216,720 of record JAPMUY010008245.1, on the reverse strand, counting down.
TTCTAGGATCAAAGGTGAGAACGTTTCTAAGATAAAAAATAATGGAAAAAGAATGTGATCCACATCACTATTTAAGAAGTCATTGTTCAACAGTGATACGATGAACTTATAATGCCAATTTATTTTACGAACAGCATGACTGACCATAATTTAATGTTTCTCTATTTTGGAATAACATTCCATTTTCAACAGACCGCTCTTGAGAATGTACTTGCATATAACATATAAAACACTTATAGATTTTAATTTGTTAAACCTTCTTTCCTAAACAAAACCAGCATAACTTCCAAAGCAATTTTTATAGTTTAGAATTCAGTAATACATTTCCATTATATGGGCACAGCCCACTTGACTCAAGTGAACAACGTTTGTGACTCTTGGTTGATGTGAGAAGCCAATAGCACAACTTTAACCTTGACAGGAGAAGTGTGACTAACACAAAGAATTTGAGGAACAGAAAAAGAAAATGAAAAGTAAACAAGTCTGTCACTGCTGTCTCACCTGTCGCTGAGACATTCTGCCTTGCTTTCAACATGTGGCAAATTGCTTTGCGATGGCAGGAAAATTCGCTCACAGGCCAGCAGGACCCTTTTATTGTTCCAGGATCAGCATGAAGTTTTGGGTGAGTTTTCTTCAAGCTGATGCAAATATGTCTGCGTATTCCTCAGACACAAGAACCCATGAGTTGACACGGAATTGACCATTTGTCTGCTCTAAACGAATAGTGATGTTTATTGAAGATCCTTGTGGCTCCGACAAAGAAGTCATTAAAAAACTTCCAGCATAACTCAGGAATATATTGGGGTCTGGTAAGCATGGCCCGGATCAATAGAGGGAATCAATGCTGTCACCATCTGCATTAGCCAACGGTAAATGTAAGGGATCTTTTTAAACTGTGAGTATAAATGGCTTCAGGGAGAAGGGCGTAGATGAACTTTACCTCCATTTTGTCTTGTTTAAAGGTAGCTCATCACACTTTCAGTTGTTGCACCTGCCAAGGAGAAGAGTCGGGAGGAACGATGGCCTTGAGAAAAAATCAACTGTATAGTGCAGATTTCCCACAAATGCATTGCTTCCACAAAGACGTTTAGACTATAAACAAAAAGGGGATGACATTGAAACAGTGGAAGATATTTCTTACGAATATAAATGGGTAGATTAGCAGGTGCCCAAACATCGGAGGAGAGATATATAAGAAAACAAGAAATAAAGCTATCTGGCACGACACGAGCACACCATCTTTTCACCAAGTAAGACAGATTCAAGAAACACTTTGATTAATTGGTCTCTCTGACGCTTCTTTTAATGAACATCGAGGTCGGACCATCGGGGCAAATTAGCTTGATTCTCTTTCTGCAGATCAGAATTAATGAAACCCAGATGGATTCGCTTAAGTGTGGCGTCTATATTCATACCCTAGTGTGCACAGTAAGGAACTTTATAACAATATTTGCCCAAACTTCAGAGACCATACACAGCTATGTAGTTAATTGTGTAGATATGTATTAATCTTGTGGTATAAACAATTGCTAGCTTGTTTTTTTTTGTATGTCAATAGTCCACCTAAAATCTTTTGACTTTGACTTTTTCTGCAACTAATGACTGTGCTCTGTCCCTCCCAGTGAAACATTGAGTTTCACTCTGTCCGTTGGTTGAACTTCTATAGGTTTGTATCTAGCTCAGTGTCAGTGTGACAATCTGTATCTAAAACCTGAATTTAGTTGTTGGGCCCCTGGTAGAGGCCTCTCATACTGCAATGTATACAAGTACTGTGACACGTCACACATGGGATTGTGTCTACCTCTCTAAAAAGTTTGATAGCCAGGTGAAATTCAGAAGGGGTGGGGTCAATGCACTTTCAAAACGATGCATTTAATGGCTACTGGAGCTATGAGGAAATGTACTTAAGAATCATATAGATGTGCACCTGTGCTCATCAACCCACAAGGTGGATAAATAAAACACTGTTTTGTTCTAGGAAAGGGAGAAATCTCCCATTAACTTTGCTTTGATTGCACATAAACCTAGGCACGCGGGCTGTTGGGTGAGGCGTCCAGAAATCCCTGGCTGAGTTCTGCCAAGTCTAATGCCAAGTGAGGGATGTTCCATGGCCCTGAGCAGCACGATCACAGCCCTGGATGGTAGCCTGTTAGTACCCCTCTAGTTTACCAGGGTTATTAAGATCTAAAGGGAGGGAAAATGTCAGAACTATAACGCTATTCCCTTGTTCTCCCTCTACCAACCTTATCTCCCTCTTTCTTTCTCTCTCCCTCTCTCTCTATTTCTCTCTGTCTGTTACAGGTTTTTTTTTATTTTAACAATATATAATCCCTTACAGCCTCTCTCTTTGACAACACAAACACACACTTGCGCACACACACACACAAACAAAAACACAGCCCCAAATCCAGCCCATGCTGTCCAGACAAATCAGTGATGGCAGCCAGGGACCGGGTGCCCATCTGGACCGGCCCATTACACCAGGGCCCAGCATGGAGAACATAATCCCTAGCCTTCATGAATACCGCATGGCTCTGATAGTTCCCTGGTCAAAGTCAAGGATGCCTTTTAAACCTCTGCCACGTAGCCACCAAGGTCAACACCTACAGGGCCTCTCTCTCTTCAGCCAAAACAACCTGGAACTGCTTGATTGTACTGTGTGCTGAAGGGCACAACCTTTTTTTGCGTGATTCTTCAGATGCCAGCACCCTGCAACAGCAAAGTCCTTTTAAAAGAGGCATGCGATTGTGTAGAGATTGAATAGGTAGGGTTTCGGTAGACTGAGATATATCAGCCTCTGTGAATGCTAAACCAGATGGACATTTCGGGGCAAGAAAGAAGGGCCATGACACCATTCGTTTTTTATTTTATTTCCCTTAATATATACAAAATGTTATATTACATATGTTTGTTACATATACAAATGCATATTACAAAATGTTAAAAGCAAATAATTTTATAGCGGAGGTTGGAACTACAAACTTAATCATTTAAGACCTACTGTAGGCCTTTAATGAGAACAGAATAACTGCCACCAAAGCCTCTCTCTCTAAATATAAATGGGGGGCTGGGGAGGTAGGAGTGTGGGGGGTGGGGGGGGCATGGTTTGTCGAAAGTGACTGCACATATTTTGCTGGATAGCATAAACACACATAGCATGGACCAGTAGTGAATTACCTTTTTATCGGGAAAAACAGGAATAACTTTTTATCCAACCAAAATAAGGCAGAGGTCACTTTTAAAAAAACAAAACTAGGCTGTCTGCACCAAATCTGGACTCCTAAAATGAGGTCAATTCTTTTTTTCTTTGAACTTTTTAGAGAAAGCAGTCCACATATCCCCAGGTCACTAAAATCCTATGTTTAATAAATCCGATAAATCTACGTTCCGGCCATGTTTACAAATCTAAACTCAAATATACATAGTCAGTTCACAGAGCAAAAGTGCACCCTGAATTTGCTACTACCAAAAAGTATGACATTAAAACCTTTAGGCATTCCAACAGTCTGAACATTAAACGCCAATGCAAACTTATCAAACAGTTGAACGCTTAATCTTTACTGCTAGGTTAATTTGCCACGTATTGAGGCACAGGATGTGTTACTGACGCAAGCACAGCATTGTGGATAGTATCTAATGGACTAGACCTTTGTTTTATTTAAACATGTATTCAATTTTTATTTTTCAAATGCTTTACCTTCACCAAAGGCCCTGACAGTCTTCCACTGTTAAAACATGTTCACAATTGTTAACAACAGACTTGCTTGAACACCCCTTGGCTCAAAATAACTGTCAGTAAACTCAAGAGGCAATTTTACCGATGACATTTCAGAAGGCAAGGTCCAGTGTGCAAGAATGAGTCCTCTGTGCAAGAATGACCATGAAATGAACAAAGGGAGAAGCCGTCCTGTAGCTACAGAGAGAAACTCAATTTCAAACACTTGACTGAAGTGTGGGACTTCAGGTAAGTAAGCATGAAAGGCATAGGAAAATACAAAAGTCGACTACTGGTTGCCTTTTAAATTATACTTTAAGGTTGCTGACCAAACATGCCTGCCGTTGCATCTGAATGGCAGCTGTAGAGGCTTTCTTTTTGAACTGTGCCCTATCTGAGGATTTTTCAGGTGGCCCAGGTCCCTAGATAACCAAACCTACGAACACACTGTGAATCTACAGTAACTCAACTTGCTGTGGTGTGAAATTACATACACAACCTTGAAATGAATCCCAACAATATCAGATGGTGAGAATAGAATCTGACCCTCAATGGTGGCAATAAAGGAAACTTCGATTAGAAAATAACACTTGGGGGATTGTGACGGGTGACAGATATCGTGGAATTCACAAGCAAGTACATTCATTTTGCCATCAGCAGATACAGAAACACAAATCTGTCCATCTATAGCAACGAATACAATAAATAACCTCAGCCATAACAAAGATTAAGAGCTTCTTGCAATGAAGAGATGAATCAACAACACGGAGCACTCTGTCCTTGTTAACATCAGAGCCGGCAAGCGCAAAGATGCAAAACACTATCTGCTATATCTGCTGTAAAGACCCTTTGGTGAGCTACGAGCGTGGCAGTGATATATGGGACAGATTCAGATGGAACATTGTTCTCATTAAAGGGGGAACATCGGTCCAGCCTCCCCTTTTATCTCACCGTGAACTACTGCTCAGTGATTAATACGAGTGATGATGTGTCTGCATGCCTCTCAATTTGAATGGCAGACGACATCAATGTGTATGTGCTGGTGATCGTCATATTATATGATGTGTTCAAATGCAAAAAAAAGTTAATTAGCATTACAAGGTAGCTTTGCCAGTGTCGAACTTGATAATTCAGCAGCAGTTTGTCAGCTGTACAAGTAAGCCAGTCCCTCCATCCCTTTTGCCTTACCTTGTCACCCTCCCCCTCGCATTTATCATTCTCTTGATTTTTCTTTCTCATCTTTTTCTGCTCTTCTACATGCATAAAAACTGGCTGAATACGTTGGCAATAGTGAGCTTGCAGTGTGTGGACAGGCCGGGCCTAATGATCATTAGTGGTGGAGAAAGGTAACGGCAGGCAGCTCCCACAAAGGGCCTATTTATAGTGCCCTGGTCTGGAGGCACTCCTACCAGAGCCTCCAGGGAGGAAAAACAAAGTCATAGATCAGCTGGGGGTGGGGGGGCTGGGAGCAATTAGGACAGATGTTCCATTTAAATAATGCAGGCCTCCTGAAGTATTGAAGGCACCTAAGGTGTATTAATTAAGGGATAATCTGGTGAATAGGTTGTTTCATGTCTCTCTTACTCTCCTGTTAAATATTTCACACATACAAAGACATGAAGGACAGGCGAGATAAGATTCCCTCTTACATGTCATCGGTGCTCTCGTTCGGAGACGATTTAAGGGGTGCACCCTCGCCACACCAGTGTGTCAGCGGTCCACACTTAAAGAAGCTTTTATACAGTGAGTAATACATTTATACAGCAAAGGTTGCGCTCATGTTTCAATATGAGGTTGCATTGATCTTGAATGAAAATCTAGTAGTAAGTTGTATGGACAACTTCCAACCCCTTCTCGCTCCCACACACAGACACAAACTCTAAGAGAAGTGTACACCAACACAAACTCTCAGTCGCACACACACACACACACACACACACACAAACAGAATCATATCTCCTCTTCTGCTTAGGACTGATATGTAAATGCTAAATGAATGCCAAACATATTTTGAGCGTAGAGGCAGGTCACGGTCATCGGGTTACATCACATGGTTACCCTGTGCTCTATCATCACCTTGTCTCACTCTTTCTCTCACCACTCTGGTCCTTTGTTTATGACTATGTTTTCAAGCCAAAAAGAGGCAATGCAAAATCATGTACTTACCATGCAGGGTGCCATAAATTACACAAAGGCTATGTACACACCAAAACAACATTCTAAATTTTTTATTTTAATGCCAATGCATTGTTCATTCAATGCAGGGGGATTTGAGAAAACTGTAAAATAAAAACACCTCACTGTGCATTAGGTGCATACATAATAAATAGGGTATTATAATCTTGAAGAATAATAGGGAAAGGATCTTTGAAAACACAGCATAAGAATATATGTGTTACTCATACAAATACACACGCACGCACACTCACACTCACATGAAAATACACATACTGTAAAAGCATAAACAATACACAAAATAAACATCCCTCACATGGGACTCAGTGAAATCTTGTCAGCACTTTCCTCCAGAGGAAGTATTCGTAGACAGCAGGTTTTGGTAAAATGTCTCATTTGAATACTGCCCAGTCAGTAATAGCTGTGTCTTCATCGTCAAGACTGTATGTTGCGGGATGGGCTTGCTCTTGACGACTGTACAACGCTTAACAATATTCCCCAGGCACAGGGTTAATCAATAGAGACAGATCTGAACTTTAAGGAAATGCAGATGTGCGCTCTGAATCAATACTACTGTGTCATCACCTCTCATTTCAATCAGGCGGCTGAGATATGACACTTAAGCAGGCCCTCAGAAGGTGGTTAGGTCTGCAGTGCATGGCGATGGCTTCAAACTAATTCTGCTCAATGCCATCTTGAATGTATCTGCATTACCAAGAAATAGCAAGATAGGTAACAGCAGACAGCTGTTACTCTCGCTAGCATTCACTACCATACTTTTAATTGTTAATGTTACTGAATGATTTCAGGTCATTGCAAATAAAATCAAAGACATTGGAAAGCTAGCCTCAGACTGCAAATATGTATTTTGATTATGGAGACTGCCTGTATAGTTTTTCATTGTGCACTGCATTTTTTATGTGTAATCCCAAGTTTATTACGCATCATTGTGATTTATACAAAATGGCAGGTTTTACTTCTTTGTGATTCTGTAGATGGGTCCACTGGTACTTATTTAGCTATAAAGCCATCTTAGGGAAACTCCCATAATGATCTTTGCAGCTATTAAAAAATTTAAACTAGTAATTATAACTATCTTTCAGATTAATTGCTTCTTGTCACTGTACCTTGACCTCTGTTTTTGGAAGAAATGCTTTTAGCTATCATACCTCATGGTTCTGGAATTTGCTGCAAAAACATCTGTTGTGTCTCTGCCTGAGTTGAAAAATCCTTTTCATTTTTGTCATCTTGTTTAAATATATATGTTTTATTTTTGTTTTGCTTTACTGTTTTAATGTCTTTGTTGCTTGTTTTATGCTGGTGTTTTCCTCTTGTAAAAAATAGATATCTATCTCAATGGGTCTCGCCTAGTTAAATAAAAGATAAATACAATAAAATAAAAATCATAGACGAATAGGGCCCACGTCTAGACTACTTTATGAGAACTTCAACTCTTCCCCTTTGGGTCCCACCAACAGTGATTTATTTTTGTCTGAGCTGACCAAGCGATGACAGGGGTCAGTACCCTTTTTGATCTCAATCATAGTTCATAGTTTCACCACGATGACAGCCTAGTACATAGTCCTCAAGAAGAAAAATATACCATTTTCAACCAGCAATAAGTGTGTGTGTGTGGGGGGGGGATTGAATGTCTGCTTGCATACGACTCTATTATGTTGGAATAACCTTTTTATGTTATCTCTATATACTGTATATTTATTTTAAAAAGCCTTAAAATCAAAAGACTTGTTTTGATTGGGTTTGGTGTTGATAAGTGTTTAATTGTATCCAGATAGATGAAGATGCTTTGGCACTTATACCTTAAGTTTCTTTGGTGAATACAAAGTGTTGTGAGTTATATATTTGACACTCCAGTTACCTTTAAGTTGTATGTCTGCAATGCAATTCATTCCGAGCAAAACAGGATACATCATGACACTGCCTGCCTTAGTTGGAATAATTGTAATGTAATGTCGGTCCAATAAGATATTTCTAAAAACATTTTTGAAATTCTTGATCAAGTACTATGGCAAGAAGTAGCATAAGGCTATCCACTATTTTATGTCGGACAACACAAACTTAATTGCCTGAATAAAACAAATCCAAAGCAGGACCTAGATTCGATTTTAAACAAATGCAAATTGAAAGATTGGGTATAGGTCCCGCTACAAAGTAAGCCCAGGGAAAATTGCACTAATAGTCTGTTTAAAGCAGTGCAAAGGAAAAACAGTGGTAAACAGAGACCCTAATTAGCTTGATTGCTCTTGTCGTATATAATGCCACGCTGTGTTGGTAACCCTGAGCTGCTCTTTGAGACATACACTTACCATCAAACTACATACGATTCAGCAGTTGTTTTCTTTCTAACTGTCCAATACATGATATATTGGTAAGTATTTCCAGTTAAATGTATCCCAGTTTACAGGCATATATATTTCTATTTGAGTCAACCATACAACTGAAATTTAATTTGTGTTGACTGCAAACAGTCTCGAGTGGTCTCAAGGCTCCCAGTTTCAATACTATTCCATAATCCTATTCAGTGTGCTGAGAGAACTGAGAGTGTTGCTTGTGGGTTAAACCCCAGCTAGAGCTGCTCACTGCTATCAATGGTGACCCCTATTCAGCATGCTTAGTCGAAATAACATACTCCATACATGCATAATTTAGAAACAGCAAGCACACCAAGAGAGTATTGCAGAGGGACAGGGTTGGCCTCATTGGGGCCTTTTTTTCCTTGATGTGCTTTATTGACACAGATGGAACACATCAGAAAAAGGACAAACATCAGATTATGGAGTTTCAGTTGCTATTATTGAACTCCAAATACCGTTTGTGTGTTTCAAATCAACTAAACCAAAGACACGGGGTTCTAAGATGTTGATGCTCAAACAGCAGCATGGACCTGTCAGAGATCTGTATTGGTCATTGTTATTTGGTATTTCACAATCTCGAAGACACCCCTCTTGGGGTTGGGTCAGGTATTGATTTTTTGTTTTTCATGTGACATCAGGTGCTGGAGCTAGTGAAATTTCTTTCTTCTACCTGTATGTTGACACTTCCTCTCAATTTTGAAGGTCCTACGGCTGTTGTGCTATTTTCTTCATTGATCCGTTTGATTAGAGTCAGTGCAGTGAGAAAAACGCAAAAGCAATTTGTCAACCTTTCTTTGGGGGATGTTGTGTATCATGACGCATGCTCACACTATATGTTAATCGGTATTGGAGAATGTAATCGGAGTATTGCTTGATTGACATTACGGAAGTCATCACTCAGCCATCTGAAATGTAAAAATAACAGTAAATTTAACTTAGCAAAGCATTTTTCTGGAGAGTTTCTCTTCAAACATGGAAACCCCTCATGTTGACCATACCATGTGTTGTCTACATTTTGCTATATACTGTAGGATTAACAATAACTGTCTGCTTAGTCACATGCTATTTTGTGTGGCTACACTTCGTTGAAATATTTCTTGTGTTTTAGTTTTAAATCACTTTTCTCCTCATCCACACTCAAAACATACTTTGTCAAAGTAGTAATTAAACAAGTCGATCCTTGTTTGCAAGACCAGGATACCTAATTTTATGCTTTGGGGAACTGAAATAGTTTTGTGTTAAAATAAAGAAGAAAAGTGATTTATACTCACTCCTTTTGCCAGGCGTATTCTCTATTTAATTTGTGGCAGTTTTACAGGGATCTAACTCTTTTCATGTTCCTTTGGCATTCAAAACGAGATTCTGCAGTGAGCTATGCCAGGTTTAGCTTGTCATTGGCTGGTCCTCAGAAGTTCCAGCAAAATAAACTAATATATTTACAGTTTGGCATGTGCAATATGATGTCAGAATGTTACCGGAAATTGTTACATCTTTTTCATGTTTACCTCTTAAACCGTTCTAATCTCAATTTGTTTTTACATATATCATAGATATTACTAGTACCCAGTAGAGATGTGGCTTTGTAATACACAAACAAATCTAAATATTCAAACAAAGAAACAGTATGTCTTCAATATTTAACACCAGCATGTGAAATTTGCCAATAAGATCCAATGATTATAATGAAGTTAAATAGTAACAAAGAGATTCCAGTTGTAAATAAATAATTGCATTAGTTTCTTGTAGGTAAGATCTAGTCTTTTTTTTTATTTTATCATGTAAAGCCATAAATGCCCTCAAAAAACACTTAAGAATCTGCATTTAAGTTAATGCACTGATCTGATTTACAATTGTAACCCCTTTCTACTCAAGTGGCTGAGTTGGGAGACTGGAGATGGGCGAAATTACGTTTCTTACACAGCCAGCACATCAGTTAGTGCTATGAACAGGTTTCTTTACATATTAATTGCATCTACCAGCTGCTGGATGGAAGAAGGTTCTAGATATGTAACCCTAATGGCATCATTAGTTTTACCCACAGATCTTAGTGTTTTCAGTAGACCTAGATTGTGATAGAATAGGAAATACGTCAAAAAGAATGACATTTCAATTTGCTGAGGGCGTGCAATACTACTTGTTCCTGATCTAAACATTGCAATCAAATCTCCATTTCAGTTTTTTTTTACAGTTGTATGTGAACATAATTGATAAAGTGAAGTGGCATATCTTCTACAGTACCTGCACATTAGCTTTATTTAGAAGATTAAGAAAGCTGTAAATAGAAACAGTTCATAATACAGAGGCTACACCTAATAACCAGAACGTTAAGCTTTTCTGAGTAAAGCACCATTTCAAAATGTTTGGAAAAAAAACAAAATAAATACAAAAGGAGGATGGAATGCATTGAAATGTTCACAGATTTGCTGAGAGATTTATGACTGACAAGTTGGCGGATGGGCTCACTCAGATACGAGTTTATGTTCCAAAGGATGACGCGGTAATTCAGATCCATGTCGCGTGGAAGGCGGCAGGCATATGCCCGGTACAGCTGTCGATACTCTGGGGGTTTGTTAGTGCCTTCTGCACAGTGTTCTCCGCCTAATATAAATGAGACAGCTGCAAAACATGGCCAATTCACAGTTTCACACCCTTGAACAAAACAATGGCCGGGTTAGGACAGTGAGTGTTTTGTTCATTTTGTACGAACATGCTCACTGGCTTTAAAAACAAGTAGCATATGTATTTTCTCTATGAAAAACTGAACAGCTACAAATTAATGAATGTGATAAAACAGCAGAAGTAAATATGCTAACACTAAAAACGATTTATTTTTTCCAAGTAGAGAATTTTTGTGGCCTCTTGCACGCATCTTGTTATGGTTGATTTGTAGCATAACTACAAAGAAATGTCAACACCTAGTTTTCTTTATGTATTATAAACCTACTTGACTAATCACTTGTTAAAACCCACTAAGAGTTTGGTGATTTTTGGCGCACTCCTTAAAGACAAAATTCCCTTTGTGAACCGTGGCATTTTGTCCATGTGTAACAGCCACAGGATACATCACTGTTTTGAATGTCCTTTTAAAATCTCAGCCATGTTTTATTTTAAACATGCATGTTTTAGATGTATTCATGTCTTTGATTTGCATGTGTTTGGTTTTACTTTGACTGAGGTTTTGCAGTGTTTTGATTTGGTGGTTATTGGCTCATTGTGAATGTGTCTTGTGTTAATTAGATTAGATTATCTGTTGCAGGTGTGCAGTTTTTACCCCATATAACCCTCTCTCTCTCTCTCTCTCTCTCTCTCTCTCTCTCTCTCTCTCTCTCTCTCTCTCTCTCTCTCTCTCTCTCTCTCTCTCTCTCTCTCTCTCTCTCTCTCTCTCTCTCTGGAAGGCAAGCAGTTGGGATTTGGCTCAGCATGGGAGAAGGTGTCTACTGAACCTGGATCTTCTGTTTTTTATCTTACAGTTTGGTCTGTTAAGCGTTAAGCACTTTTTATTGATATATTCGTGACGGTAACGCACACGACTCGAGTTGTGATTTTTTATACTAAAACACTTTGAAAGTAGTTGCCCACCTGACCCGTGCTGTCCCAAGTTATTGCCTTGCTGTCATATCTGCTATTCATTCTCTGTTACCATAGACTGATATGTGAAGTTTGTCCTTCCTGTTAACCTCCTATCCAGCTATCCTATACTACTAGTTACATTGTACATTGTAACCCAATACACACAATGAATTGCTTAATTTGGTAAAGCACTGCCAAGAATATGCTATATACATTTTGGAGGCACTGGTACGGTCCAACCACAAATGTCAGGTCTTCTCCTGTACCCAGTTGACCCTACAGCTGTTTAAACTAACAGTGTGTGTGTGTGGGTGGGTGGCAAGTATATACTCAGTAAATCACCATCACCATATGGATCTTTCACGATCTTCTAATGAAATTAAAGAGAGGAAGTTGGTTTTACCTTCTGCTTTTTTAATGTAGCTGCCTACAATAGAGCGACATTGTCACAATTACAATGTTTAATCTGACAGGTTTATATATTTTGAGGAATTCCAAGTACAATTTCTTGACAAAAGGACTACATTAAGTGGCTTTTGTGTATTGACAATGCACAAAGACAAATGAGCTAACACAGGTAGACCAAAATTATCAAATGGATGCTGAATGTATGCTAAATAGTAATTTACCACTTATTCAATGCACTCACTGTTCCCAAGAATTCTTCCCAGGTTAAATATCAGCTGGGCTATCTCAAAGAATAGGTCTTGCCACAGGAATGTATACCATACTGAGTGCAACTCTTTTGTTCCTTGAAGGTTATCGCTATACTGCACATACTGTTCCCCTTTTGTGGGAAATTATTTAAACGTGGGGTCAACAACAGCCATGAATCCATTAACGGATTATCTTTAAAGGCATACAGTGGAGTGGACTAATTTAATTCTGCTTTTACTTCCTTCCTCTACTCATTGTTCCATGGGCTAAGCTTTCTAAAAGTTAGTCACACTTGTCTTTGTTTTATTTGTTTCAGCTTATCACATTGACTGTTTACTTTGGAATTAGTCCTCAATGTCCAATAAACAATAAGTTACTTAAAATAATTGGGCTGTCCGGGGTGAGAAGTCCCTATTAAATGTGATAATTGGCAAAGGGTTGAACTTTGGGGAAACTATGTGTATGTTCCCTCTGGATCAATAATGCAGACCCCAAATTGAAACTCACTCAACCTGAACTGTGGAATGAGTTTGCAATCTGATGTCAGTTGGGTACAAGCTTGCATTCCAGTATGCTGAAAGCTATATGAAAGTGAAATTGAACAAGGCTCTTCTGTCACTTGCCAGATAATCCTACTCTTTGTATGCGCGAGGGGATGTGATGATGATTACATAGTAGAATAACCACAGGAAATCGAAAGGCCACTTCCTGTGGGTGATGTTGAATGTTGTCTCCTGTCCACTGACTGGCCACTCTAAGGACTCACAGGGCTGCTGCAATTTTATCAATTACATTTGTTTAGTTTTTTTTCTCTTTTACATGCAATTGCATTGTATCAGGAATGCCGACTGGATGACTAATCAAATAAACTGTATGCATTCAAATGGAGGTACAATGCAAAGTTAACATTAGCTGCTGTGCATGTTCAGTCACCTGAGATCGAATCGATGCACTTTGGCTGAGCCCTGCTTGGCTGAAACTGCTTCCTTCTGAGGGGCTTTGTTGTATGGATGCTGTGCGGTCTTCATGAGAGCCTCGGCTCAGGCTCAGCCTCCGTACCGGTGCACTGTGGTCTGCTCGAAAACCCTGACAGTCCTATTAGGGGATGACTGAGGAGGAGTTTGCCTTACCTTGGCAAATTATCTCTCATAGCGCCTGACAGCGATGGCAGGTCCTCATGGCAACCCGCCGGTGGAGGCCTCTAAACCCCACTCCCCCAGCCTTCATTTGTTTGGAACGGCAGAATCTTAAAAAAAAAAAAAAAAAAAAGCCATAGCAAAATTGAATTGGAAAATGCAGGGGCTATTCATTGCTATGGGAGTACAGGATAAGGCATGTTGGGAGGCAAAACATTGGCAGAGTGGTGACTGACAGTGCGGAGTTGTAAAGCCCACAAGCAATTTGGAGAATGTTTTATCCAAGCTCCCTCGTGGTTGAAAACCAACACTACCCTGCTCGCTTTTCTATTCTGTCCTCTGGCACACCATGTAAAACTGATCAATATGAACTTGTCACAAAAAGCTGACACGAGAGGAGAGATTGAATGTCAGGTAACCCCTCTCCCCGCACACCAATCATTGAACTATGTGGACAAGGTTATTTCTTATCTGGTTTTCATTTTTAAAGTATAATACACATGGAAACTGCCATAGTTAGATAAATCATAATTTCTAGTTTAATTTGATTCAGTTGGTTGTTTGTTCCACAGAGAAAAATACAAAACAATCAGTTTACTGATGGTTGCTTTGAGTCTCAGTTTTATGTTCTAGGGAAAGTTATTAGTTAGTCCTATCAAATCCAGAGCCTTTAAAAAGTTATCAATATGCTATAGCATTGGTATTTGCATAATGTCCTACTGCTGTGTGGCACAGCCCATAATAATGGGCCTGCATTTGATGATAACAGTATAGAAGTAATTAACAATGAAACCACATGATTTTCAACACATTTCCCCTCTATAGCAAGCAAATCCCCAGACAATCAATGAACCTTCACCTCTAAAGAAGGGACACTAAAGGCTCAGCCAGGAAGCATCCATAGGCTGTGGTCATTCAGTTGTGATGTGCCAGGTCTGGCTCCCGCCTCCCTCCACCACCCCCAGCCTCTGGAGTGGGAGCAGCGTAGACAGAAATCACTCAGATGTAACTGATGCGGACATCAGGTGGAGGATCCACTTACAGCTCGTCTCAGCTGAGTTCCTCTTGACTGCTGGTGCACTCCGATACGCTGTCATGCCTCTGCAAGACAGTTCTATTTCTCCTGCCTCCAGAAGGTGTTCAACAGTGACTAAACACTCCCAAATGACCTTATCAATTGTTTTATTATTTTGGCGTTGGTGGACAAGGCAGCTGGAGCTCTATTTTCGGAGGTCTCGAATGAATGTGGCACTGAGCACTGCAGCTTAGGTCAGTCATATCCCTGACCCTGATTGATGAAGTCTTGTTATTTCAGGTTTGATTTTCGTAATTAATTAAGAAACAAAGTGAAAAAGGCTTTAAACACAACAAACTATACCCTTTGCTCTAATTTGAAGCAAAGCTTATGATGTGCAGTTGCATCTCCCTTTCCATTCTCTTACATCCCTCCTCAAACTTTCTTTAAACTGGTGGTAAAGATAAGGAACAAAATAGTCATGTATTATACCTGTGACAAGGCTTTGTGTGAAGTGATCACAATGTGCAAAGTCAATGACTCGAGAAATGCATAAAACAAATTTTGTTATACATTCTTACGTACATCCAACCAAAATTACATAGCTATGTGCTGTGCATAGCTATGTGCTATGCAGACACTCCAGGTAGAAAGATGATGATATGTCAGTGGCCCTTCCAATCATCCACCATAATTGAAAGAAAAACGTACCCCAAAAAGGCAAAAGGTTATAAAATTATTCCAGCTGTTCAAAAACTTCTTCAAATATTTATGGTAAAGGGTTGAAGATTTAGGTGGTTTTATTATTAATGATGACGTAGGTGAGGGGAAAGGATTGCGGGACCGTCTAGTTCAACACACAGACCCACCATTAACCTCATCATTGTGTGACCATTATTACTCAGTTCATGTCTCCCACATTACTCCCCCAGTGCTGCTCCCTGTCACCCATTAGGAATCCCACCATTAGAAAAGATGAAGTGAAAAGCCTCAGTTTTGAATGTGACCATGCAGTGGGCGTTCACTGATGTTTGGGCTGAACACTTGGAGGTACTGTGAAAGACAAGTAGTCCCAACTCCATCTTTATATGCCTAATCAAATTTCAAACCTAGATAGAAATATAGAATAATGTATTCTCAGTTAGTACTGTGAAAGCTAGTCTAACTCGTTCAAGGCAATTCTTTTGATTGTTTCAATAGCCTAGTTTCTTTAATAAAACCGAGGTGATTTGTATATGGTGGCTAATTCAATTAGCAAAGTATGTTCACCTTTTGTGTTGCTTTTTCTGTGCTTGTGTGATGAGTGTGGGTGTGATTAAGGGTGTCTTTGTGTGTATGTGTGTTTGTTTAAGTGTGCTTATGTGTGTGAGAAACAGAACACATACTAATCACAATCTGTATTGTGGGCTAGTACTGTGAATCATGACAATTTTGTATTGTACGTAACCAGTAGCTACATTAATGTCTGTCTATCTGTCTGTCTGTCTGTCTGTCTGTCTGTCTCGGTCTTTCTTTCTTTCTTTCTTTCCACAAAGGCTTTGAGAAAAAGACGCCCTCCTATGTTTACTTATTGGATCAGGCATGCCCCGCGTCTTCTAAATCTAATGGTATTTGCAATCCTATTCATTCTGGCGGTCTGCCACAATCCAGTTGTTTTTCATTCATCAGAGGGCACTGCACTGACTGAACTAACTGAGCAATCAGTCCATATAGTAGCCTAAATCTCTTTATCACAAGACTTCGTACCTTTCCAACAGTATATTACATAGGAAGGAACTAGCAAAGCACAAACATGATATTCTATGATGAAGATTTCTTTCGTGCCTACCCCTTCAAGAGCGCGGCTTTCTCCTTAGAGCCACAGCAAAAACAAAATGTGTTCAATTCACAAAGATAAACCAATGCAAGAAGTGGAGTCATGCAATTTGTCATCCCCTTTGACCTCTACATCAAAATCAATGTTTTCAATTGAGATATTGAAAGAAAAAGACTTGCATAAAACAAGGATGCAACCCATTTCTATGGGCACATTGAAAATGCAAGACATGCCAGGTCCCCTGACTGGATGTTGTCCAAATATAATATTGTACCCCTGCAGCAATTACAGGGATCGCTGCCGGGGTACAGACACCGTGAAAATGAACTCAGGATCAATCTAAGCACTTAACAAGATGTAAGTGACTCTTGGCACAGCCTAGGTTCAAGGAGACGTCTAAAAATGTGTTACATACCTGGCGCATTGCAGATGCTGGATGAGGACTGTGGTTTGCCCTTATCTTTTGACGGCAAAGGAATTGATTCCATTTCATTTAGTTAAGAGTTTAAATGGTGCATTTTAAATGCCCCGCCATACGAAGTTCACAGGATTCTGGGCCTTGTAATTACATTTCTGCACTTTATGATGGGAGTTTTATCATGTTACTTGGATCTGCATCTTAAACAGTTCTAGGAGCAAGTGCTGGAGTGCCCGCCTTGTTGCTCACGCGGTCATTCTATGACAAACATCTCTGTTGAATGAACATGCCACTCTGTGAGTCACGTTTGGACGATTTGCCTGGCTTGAGAAATCCCAGGCCTCTGTTCTGACCTGTAGAGCCCGTGAGCAATGGTTTGTGATGGAATTGCAGAAGAGATGCAAATGCTGGAAAATCTTTGCCTAATGTGATTGACAAGACTTTCCAGTGACGTAGAGATGGAACTTTAGGACTATGGTAATATAGAGCGCAATATCCTCTGCCTGTCTGTCTGAGACATGAGGGCACCCACGTCGGCTGAGCGCCACTTCACTTACACACTGACGTGAATCACCCTGGGGGACTTAAGTTTTCGGCCGAATGACTAAGAGTTCAGACAGTTTGAGTTATGTGGTAAGTAGGCCTTTCTAATGGTAGCTCATAATTTCACAGATCAATGAGCATTACCTACAGCGGTAAAAAGGGTGGAATTTGTAATGGGGCCAAACTCAATATTCCACTCCCTTTATTCAGCAAGGACACAGCCTTTTAAATGTATATAAAAGAGCATATATATGAAATATGAATCATATTCAAATTCATATCATTCTAAAGGAAAGAGTAATCGTCTTT
Organism: Galaxias olidus; assembly: GCA_026901105.3. Classification (NCBI taxonomy): domain Eukaryota; kingdom Metazoa; phylum Chordata; class Actinopteri; order Galaxiiformes; family Galaxiidae; genus Galaxias; species Galaxias olidus. Next base: position 198,991 of record JAPMUY010008245.1, on the reverse strand, counting down.
CAAGGTTTGCATTGTTTCTATGTTGTACGTTAGCATCACTGAAGTGGTTAATTTAAGAGGAAATATTTTCTCTGCCATTACAATCATTGGTCTTGATAACATGGAAGGAGCAGACAGATAATTTGATAGATTGATTATGCTGCAAAGCTGATGCATGTAATAACCTGAAAATGGCATGGTGATATGTGTGAGGGGCTCTGCATGATTTGTAAACTCAGCAGAACATTTTAACTAGCTGCAGTAGTGGCAATAGCTATTGCAGAATGATAAATGGTTTTCCAAGACACTCAAAGCAGCCTTTCCCTATATACAGTTAAAGAGCATGAAATTCAAACGCAGGTAATGGAACCAAAGCCACGTAATTATGCCTTGACTTCTGCTGGGAAGCCATCATTCTAGTCTTTGCTTTAGGCCATTCCTGACCCTACGTGAGCAGTCTGAGGAAAAAAGTAAAGGGCTTTGCTACATAAATGCGATATACAGTGGGCAATTGCATCTTCAAAAATGCACCGAATTGATATCATGGGGTTGGCTATTATGAACTGTATTTGGAAGATAAACAGAACACTGCTACAGGGTGTGAGGGGAGGAAAACTGCCTTTCCCGGCGTCGACACGTTTACTCGTCCTGCAGGGCAAGCATGTGAAATCAGTGGAAAATTCAATTAGCACATAGCCTGAAAATATCCTCAACAAATACCAGCCATTTAATTGTACAAAGGGATGTTGCATATTAATTAACACAGCTCATTGGCTTAAAAGACATTACTAAATTCACGCAGCAAAGAGGTGAGCTGCTTATTGAAAGTATTCAAGGACACGTTTTAGGAGCGTGGAAAGAAGAGGAACAAAACACATATTGATTAAAAAAAGCACCATAAAACCACAGATTGTATTTATACTTTACCTGTTGTTGAGTTGAGATGGTGTGAGTTGAGGAGGGGGCATCCATCACCTTTGGCAGGGAGCATTGACGACCAGAGAGAGAAAGGCAGCTTTATGGATGCTTTATAAGCAGAGTGTCTATGCCCTTTTAAAGCCACATCATTCAAGGAGCTGCAGGGAACATTTTTACATGCGTACGCTCTGAAAAGAGAATTTCAACCAACTGCTAGACCTCTACCAGAAAAACACACCTTGTCACCCATGGCCATCTATTGCATGAGGGTAAATATACTCCCACACAAACACACATGCCCAAACACACAAGCACATACACGCCAATGCAAACATGCAAGATGTGCATGATATGAATAGATTGGCAAACCACTGTAGGAATATGCAATTCGTTTGTCTGTCTTTAAGTTAACCTTATCGTGCGTCCGTTGTTTGACTGTAAAACTAAGATATCTAGATGTGTTTTCATACTGTATGTGTGTTTTTAAGCATCTGAGAGATTGGGCTCCCTGGAGGTAGCTCTCTCATATCCATAATTGGTAGGGTTTTCTCCTGCCAGGTATTTGCAGGGCTTAGTCTCTCCTGTATTGCCCTGCAATTTATTCCAAAGGCCCTGTCAAGCAAGACAGATTGATCTTGTCATGTTGTGAAAGGCAAAAGATTTTAATGGCCTAAAATCAGGTGTTATCTTTTTTTTGTAACACAAAAACATTTTTGCTTTGTCTGGCCAAATGGATTTAACCTTTAGTGCTGTTTCTGTGTTACTGATCTGTTTGCACAGCAGATATTATTGCTGTTTGCATGCATTGTTATGACATGCATGAATGAGCATAATGACAGCAAGTGAGAGGGGTTACTTACAGGTGCAGATCAAATTAGTTACAGGGAATGAATTATCTCTCTAGTTCATTATGCTAACATAAACAAAACAAACAATGTTATTTTTTTTAACTCCGTACTTTTGGTTCATTTAGGGGGAACCTTTTTGCAACCTCAAATAAAATGGTCAGTTCACAACATATACATTGTACAAGCCAGTGACTGCAGCAACTCCGATTGATTGGATGAGGCAGAAGTTGATTGATTTCTTCAATTAACCTAGCTGATGCACACTGGTCATTCAGCAGCCTTTCTCCACAATCTTTAAAACGTAAATATGATTTTCATTGTCATTGTAAAACAAAATGGCACCTGTAATTCCTCTTTAAATTCATACCAAACTATTACAATTTTAAAAGCTTTGTACTCCTTAATAGGCAATCTAATCACACTAAACTCCTCAAGCTTTTCAAACTCCACTCTGGTGTAAAGAGTCTATCCATTACCCCAGCACCTCATCGCTTCCAGCACCTGACCTAGAAACCTGGGGAAGCAGAGAGAGAACTACGGCTGGGCCATCCATTCAATATATACAGCAGTCATATGCAGCAACTATTGGCTTTTAGACAATGTGCCAGCACTGCTTTACGTTATTGATGAGATTCGAATTATACCTGAGAACAGTGTTTTTGCATACTGCAAACGGTGCAGTGGTGGGCTTCATCCACTTTGCAAAGGCCACAACGCTTGCCTGAATAAAACTTTTCAACAAAAAATGGATTTTGAATATATTTGTATTGTATAGTCACTCTGTAAATATATCTGTAAATATCGGATGTAAGTATTCAACTTGTTTCATCGCTTGTAACGGTATTTCAATTTGTGCGGTTGTTCGCAGCTCTTTGAAAAGTCAATGTTTACATACATTTGTGAGATTGTGTGTGAGAGTGTTAACAGTAACATACATTGTCATGAGTGCCTATAGTGTGTTTTCCTTTTTGGACTGGTTTTGGGTGAGGACATAAATGGTTACAGCTTGGGCTTCTCTTTCTCTGATTGCAATGGCTCCCTCTATGTAACACCTATACAAACTGCATATCCTGAAGACAGACATAAATACATCCAATATAAATACAACATCGGTAAGGATTGTGTAGCCCTGTAGCTAGCTTGTTGGTTGGATATATGTTTGTAACTTACTGCCACAACACTGTCAAGGTCTACTCTGTTATCAAATAATTCAAATAGAAATGTCTAATAGGAGGGGAGATAGACTTGTTAGTCTACGTTGGGGGAGATTTATAAACGTTGGAATACCATTCACCGAGTGGAGATAATGTTGTCCCACTGAGAATCCAAGTTCTCTGTAAACAATCAAGTGATTTGTTCCAAGACTCATTTGTCTTTAAAGGTTAGTGACTCTAAGAAGGACTGCATTAGGTGTCAGCTTAAGAGGGATGCAATCAGGGTTTGGTATTTAGAAGATAATGCTAAAGCAAAAACCAATTAGCTCTTTGATTTGCGGCTGTCCACCAATCTCAAACGGTGTTAGTGCAATTGTAGTGTTACTGGAGCCAAGTTTATACTATCACATCAGCAAAAGTAATTTTGGAATTGATCATTAGATTGTGCCAGGCACACAAGGGAAATAGGTCCCAAAAATATATCATTATTCCATGCTCTGTTTTTATTGCTTTATGTCTTACAAAACTATACTGACAGAACTAATTTGCTCAGTGTACTGAAAGGCATTGGGACACTAGTTTTATGATTATCACAAAGTTACACAAATGTAGGCTTACTTTTTATGTCATGAATTGTGTGTAAAATCTTGGAAGAAAACTGTGTATGCATTGTATATTTTCTACAAAAGTCTCTAGAAAATGTGCAAAATGTGCACATCTTTAAATTAAATACTTTGAACAGCTGCTAATCATCCATGGGCATGCTGTATCCCAAAAGTGGTGACATTTCACTGGTCACATTTTTCAACACACCACACCTACCAGTGGTACATCCAAAGTATGATATTCAGTCTTGCCCCCTTCCATAGACTAAAGAGATTAATTTACCCTTTTATATTTGTGAGCCCATACTACTATACAGTATGTATTAATTCCCTGAATTGAAGTGCTTAGTTCAGGAAATGTTTTATTATTTATGATGAGGGTTTGTATTAATAAAAGATATATAGGTTAATAATACTAGTACTCTTCCATGGTTTAAAGAGGTTAGCACCACCATGTCTGGTCAGTTGGTAAGGGCTGAAAAACTGCAACTGTTTAGCTCAATTGTTTCACCAATATCACCTGTTCATACTAAGCCATGAAACAGTTTTGTAACATGTTGTTGCCAGGATATAAGTATTCTTTGAACATCCTTTGGCAACTTTCAACTTAGGCATAGCAAAGTAGTTGCTTTGTAGGGTCCACCGACAAACAAGCAGGGTTACTTTTCTCAGTGCTTGTATTCTGTTTGTATACTGAATATATTTTTACAACCTGATTATATCATAGGCGATATAGACCTCACATTTCTCCATTGGAGATATGAAAAAAAAAACTGCATCCTTTTCTCCTGACAGACTGAGTGCCGAAAGCTGCCTATGGTAGGATATTGTGCGGAACGGTCCATCACTAAACGTCAGACAGCTTAATTAGAGGAATTGAAATTATATCTCTGGAATGCAGCGTGACATTTTAACAGCTTTAAAGTCTCCTTTCCTCCACCATGATTACTGTATGTCAAGAACTTAGGTTATTAGCGGGTCATTATCAAGGATAAAAAGGCTCCTATGTTTGGGGGAGGTATTCAGCTCACGTAAAGAGAGAACTTTAATGTATTCCGTTCTAGTGTGCGTATGCAGGGGAGTTAAAGTCTTTGAGATTCTTCAATTTGAATTCATTCATATTTAAAAAATGCAATCAATCTACGTCATGCCATCAAGCCACCATGCCAAAGTACTTTCAGGAGCTTTCCCCTTTGGCATTCCTCTTCTAACTCAAGCCTTGCACCAAGTTTGAGATAACAGCCTACTTGCCACTATACCTGTTCTATATCCTTCGATTTAGCTCCACTCACATCATGAGCAACTGACTTCTACTGCGGTACTATAGTCTGTAATGAGTTGACCTGTCCAGGCTGCTCTGTCTCACGGATGTTGGGCCAGGCAGCCATGGGCACCAGGAGCTACCAGTCAACGCTGACGAATAGCTCAGTCCTGTTCTGTATCAGCAGACCTGGGGCTGTCTGACTTATCACTTCCCAACTGAGACCATTACTTTAACAGCGACCAGGTTTGTCTTCAGACTCTCCCAGGCTTCTCTCCACCAATTTAAATTTCGCATTGACACTGGCCTAGAATTATTAAACATGCATTGCACGAAGAAATGAAGGTGCCTCTGCATTCGTTTTTCAAGGTGAAGCCAGGGGTTTGAAAATAATAAAAGACCCAAAAGATAGGTCTGACAAGCAACCAATTATCCACCAGACGCTGATGGTTCTTCATAAATGAATTGGCACAAATTAAGAATGTGCCAAAGATCTATTGTTCACATTTTATTAAGTCCGCTGTTTTTCTTTTCTTTTTTCTTTTTACACAGATGTCATACAATTATGTTTGCCAACGGGAACCTATATTTAATCTTTATCTTGGCTATTGTGTCACATTTAGTGTCTGTCCATTAGGCTTTTAGTGCCCAGGAAACAATTCTTTCAATGGCAGCAGTGCTCCCCTCACTGTGCATTACCCCTGACCCTCTCTGTGCATTGCTTTGACACATGGATAAACCTGTGAACCTAACAGTCTCTTGGAAGAGCCTTAAAAGGGTCTTGGAGCTGCGTGAAGGGAAGGTCACACAGAAATAAACTCCCCTTCCTGTTTTGTCACTTTGAAATAGAATAATGAATTGGGTTTAGAATGAATACAAGAGTATCTACTCGAGAGATTCGGTAAATAAAAAACGTCAGAACTGTTGCTTAAAGCCACAATATTTTATACCAAACTGTTGATTCTACATAAATGGAATTTGATTATTATCGCATAATATATAATAATATAAATAATTATCGATAATAATCAAATACATTTTTCATTCATGCAAAATAAACAAAGCTTCATATTTAATTTGCCTTCTTAATTGGTATGACATTTCTGGGACCCCATGTTTGCAGTCATGTAAACAAAATGAATATTGTGAAAACATGTTTAAAAGACATGTTGCAATGGGAAAGTATGACTCATATTTATGCAGATAGCTAATCCACTTGGCTCAGAGGTGACAATGATGTTTTTACTGAAATGTAAAACAATGTTTGGTGCAAACACTCAGATCTAATAAATGATTAATTTCCCATTAATTGTTTAAAGTATTCCCTTACTTGTAGTCAAAAGCTTGGCAGATGGGAGAACACTTGATTCTCTTTAATTTGTTGTCACACAGAACAGTGTTTTAAAATTCAACAGTTGTATCTCAAAATGTCAGTCTTTTAAAAGCCACTAAGACACATTTGGCACTTTGCTACATTTCCTCTTTTAGCACTGACATGTGAAACTCTTGTTTGCTTTTCACAAAGACATTTTCACTCTGCATGTTTTACATAAATAGTGTGGAGGCTTTGAAACACAATTTGTGATTAGATTGTTTTAATGGATTGTGAGAGTATTTGGATTAGTTAGGTGTCAATTAAGTCAATGTGAGTTGTACATGTTGTGAGAGAGAATCTGAAAGCTATTTTAAAATTTTGCAGCAGCATATATAATGCAAGAAAGTTTTATTGAACTTAAACGATGTCTGCAAATACAGTGACTATGTTGAAAAGGCTGTAACTGTAATTGTATCAAACAGGAAATGCAAGGGCAAGACAGTTTTCAAAGAGACCGTTCAACTCTGATCGACATCAATTCACAAGGATGTCTGTAAGGTGCTGATCGGGCAGGCAGAGATATGCCACACATCACATCGTATCTGTCAAAGTGATTGCTTATCTACAAGGACAGAATTCTCTCAAGGCCTTCTGAAATAAAATAAAAACTATCAGGTGAGCAAATGAAATATTGAACAAAACCTACATCTTGCTATTGATTAAATTTGGTGACAGTATTGTTAAGGTTGTGATAAGAAAACTTCCCTGCGGATTCTATTGTGCCCCCGAAACGAGGAAACACATTGATTCAAAGGTAAATGGGGTGCAACGTTGTTTTCCATTTCACCCTCAACAAACGCCCTTGACTGGACCTGACATAGAGAAAGAGTGCAGAGTTTACTTGAACCTTTGCACAGCCAAATAAATCCACTGCTCACACCTTTCTTTTGCTGCAAATAAAAACAAATTGTAATATGTAATAAGTGTTCAAATTATATTAGGCCTACAAACTGTATAATAAGGAATCAAATTGATCCCACCAGCACTTCTTCATTAGTTAAGGGATTATGACCTCTGGAAAGGTTGTTCATGGCACAAGGATAAATGCTATGTTGACTAAAAACATTGCTGGTTGTAACATACTAGAAAGAAATATATAAGACAGTGGAGACCAACTGGTTGTAATGTGTTTCTGGTTGGTGGATAATCGTGCCATGCAAAACTTCCATTTACTTTCGTTGTGACTTGCATTGCTATAAGCATGTGAAGATGTTTGTAGTGGCGAGTGCTTTATGGTGGGGGTGACAGAGATTGGTAGTATTGCTATGTCAAAGAACTGTTTTGAAAAAAGCCATGCCTTGAGTTGTTCAGCTGCTTTTAAAATGTTCAGCGGTAGCATGAAAATCGCACTCTTCCACACCCAGAAAAACACTTGCGCCCTAGCTTAGAGGGGCCAAATATGGGACTAGTTGTTTGCCTCTGTAGGGTTTGGTTGGTGCAGTAGATTGCTTTGCCCCAAATCACCAGGGGGTACAGCACCCTTAGTAGCCCTAATTCCTGTGGGTATGTGCCTGACTCAACTTCGCTTTTTCAATACTGAGAAAGAAAGAGACGATCAGAAAAAACAGATTTGCTTCACCCAGGTTGGGGAGACAAATTGATTGTATTATTTCCTGGCTGTCAGCAGTGTAAAATAACACTATAAAACAAAATTCAACCAATGGAGCAGCAAATGCATCCGGGAAGAATAGTTGATGGGTTTAATTTTAAGGGAAACATGTGCATTAAAATTCATTTCAGGCCATACGTCTGGTAACAGAATAACAGCATCAGAGAGAAGCCTGGTCACATCAGTCCTATACTTTAAGTCCAGCCCACCATAATATATAGGCCTGAATTCAGTCGCACAAGAGCCTATTCTGTTAGAATAGCTGTTAGAAAAACACTAGCTTGCTTATGATATTGTCTGGTGAGCGTGAAGTAAGGTCAATGTTTTTTAGAGAAAGATTTTGTTCCTGGTACATTAGCAAGCCAAACAAGTTACAAAAGGTCAGAAAGTAACTATAGTTGGTTCAACAGCATATGAAGCTACTTGCTTTCCACACATCCTGTAAGTATATGATAACTCTTAAATACAGTACCCAGTTTAGAGGGTTGGCACTTGGCAGTGAAGGGTGTGTGGTGTGTGTGTGGCAACGACTGTCGGGTGCGGGATAATCTGTGTTCTTCCTGCTTTCCCTCTGCAGCTGTGCAGTCCTGACCCTGGGGAATGCACTGAGCCTGGGCAAAAATTCAGCAAGTGTCAGGAATGAAATATGATTTGAATGCTCACTCTGAAATGGGCAACATCACTTTAGAAGAAACGGTATGTGTTTTTATGCCCTAAAGGTAGAGGAGTTCATTACGCTTCTAAGCTTTGATGTATTGAGATCATTTCAATGTTTATTGTTGTGTTTTCTCCGCTGACGTGTGCATTAATATCTTGGATGTCCACGTCCTCATTTTGTGCCACCTGGTCTCTTTCAGGCCAACTGAATATAGCTGGTAAATTATGTCCTGATTCTCCGTGATGGATGAGGATTTGGTCCAATTGGGGAAAAAAAGGGAAATCAATAGCTTGATCATTTTTGCTGAGATGAAGCTTCATCAGTAGAGCTGTGGGTAAGTGAACACTGTCATGTGGAGCAGCGTCAAGATGAGGATTATGAGGCTCATTGCATGTATTGTGTAAGACAGATAGGTGCAATTATTAAAGCTTAAGGAAGCTTACACACTCAACAAAAAACGATGGACCTGCATCGACCATACTTTATCAACAATGGTGTGTGATTGCTGTAGTTCAATTGCTAGTTTCAGTGGCTTAAATGTGCTTTCCCATGCATCCCAACGAGCTCATTTGTGAAGACCATCTATAGTTTGAACCATTTGAAAGAAAAAGTGACTAACTGCGGGACGATAAATTGTATTTTTCCCCTCAAAGATTTTTCCTTTAATCATTGAATGGCAGACAAAAAATAAAGTATATATTGCATAGCTTATTCAAGTTATCTCTCTTACTTGTTATATCTTCATACTGTTTAAATGCAGCTAATGTCCTCAGCACCATACCCATTTTTTTTTCTTATTTTCTTTACAATTTCAAAATGATAAGGCCACCTGATGTTCATATCCCACTAAAATAATTCTGATAAAGCTGATAATTCAAACACAATAAAGCAAATGTGTCTATAAGATAACAGGCAAAGCAATGCTTTCCCTCCTGTTTAATTTGCAGGGAACAGGCGTCATAGCTGTCAAATAAATAAGATAATCCCCTCTAACAATTTTTCTCTGCATTGTTTATTATTGATCCAATTTCTTTTAGGGATTTGTCTTCAAGACTTTAGTACATTTGAGATGAATAACTACCCCCCTCCAAAATAAAATGCATCGGTAATGTTCATTATTGGGTCATATGCTTGTTAGTCTAACTAAGTTGAACTTCAGAACTATAAATGGACGTACTTTCTACAAATGTATTCCTGGATATAACTAGGCATTATAGCTGAAGGGCATTCTGTCAGATCGTGATATCACCCCAACAAGATTACATCGAGGGGTTGCCCACGAGGTTTTCTCTCTAATTACATTGCTGATTGGAAAAATAAGTCTCATATGAGGTCTGTCAATCAGACATGGACTGATTCCAGACCATGAGAGAACATTTCTTCTGTTTTTATTATTGTTAATAAACCCAGAAGAAAAGAACGCAAAATGTGATAATGCACTAATTTGACAAATACTAGTAAAGGCAGTATATTGTTTGTACACATGATCACATGTGAAGGAACGTGTGTTTGTTGGTCTGTGTTTGTATATGTTTCTAGATATGTAAAACGTTAAATGAGGCGCATAGATCAGAACATTTCTGCTCCATGATTCCTGAAATCCATTGCCATTAGTTCAGTAATGTGTTAGGTAATGAGCTAAAACCAAAAACCTTACAATACAGACAAACCAAAAGAAGTGCTGCAAGTAACCTAAATGGATCTTTGAATTTGGATTTGAACATATATAATCTCAAAACCTCAGAAACGCGTGCCAATGTGCTTACAAATGTTATTATTTGCACCACCAGATCACAAATTACAGTATCACATAAATAGTTACCTCGTACCTCGACGTACACTAAGAACCAGAGTGCAAGGTATCATGTCTCCTATATCCCCACATCGTAGCTCTTACGTGTTAGACTCTGTCTTGACCTATCTCTTTTTCTTTGTTGCCAATCCTTTTGATACTGAAACATCCACTTTAAAAAAGAAACCAGTTGTACTTGTATACGTAGTTTTTGCAGTTGTTCTCCAATCCTTTGTAGTGTGAATTCTACTATTACCCCTGAACGTTCACACCCCTCCCCTCAGGTTTCCTTAAGCTTAAAATAGCATTGCAGATAGGCGATACCCTTGAAGAAAGGGGGTCTACAACAGTGCAAATAAGAGGAACAACGAAAGAATAGATTTTTTTGTTTCAAATGTTGACAAACATTGAAAGCGACAGGACTATCAGATTCATATTCATATTGTCCTGTCAGGGGCTGTTTTAAACGGCATTAGGCCCTAACATAAACAAATAAAAACGGTAAACCCAGACAAATGCTGCTGATGAAATTGTGCTGCAACGGAATGTAATTCAAATATGGCTATACCGGTGTACCAGCAGGCCAATGACACGGATGAGACAAGATTCAAATAGACATGTGGAAAGGAATACCCCTAGAAGGTTCTTACTCAGATGTTACTTTTACGGTTCTCTCTCTCTCTCTATGTAGGTAAAAATTACTTTCATCCAAGGCATTTGGGCTGACTTATTCATGGACAACCGTCAATCATGGATGAAACCCTTCAGTTTCAAAAATCATAGAATGAACTTCAGCAACATATCGGAGCTCTAAGATGATACTGACACATTTATATCTCTCTGAGCAGAGACAAGCAAAACAGTATGGCTTTACAGTATGTTTACAATGTGTGTTTAGGGTAAGCAATGCTGATTTGCCTTTACCGCCCTTGAAGTTCTTTCTAGTTCTGCTTTCTATAAAGCTTCAGGTAAAGTTTAGGCAAATAACTGTGTGTGCGATGCTATGCAGTAAGCTGTTTATAAACAGTCACATGCACACCTATTCACCAATCAAGCTATGACTGTCAATGAGGAAGGCTATTTAAATTATCCAAAATATTGTTTAGGTACTGGTGGTTGTCGTATGAAGGAGATAGCATTTGCCCAAACCTCCACCACAGCTGCTATCTAGTCTGTGCCAAACGGAGACTGATGAATAGGTGCTTCCTGCCTCTGAGTTTGAATCCAGATAAATTAGTTTGTTCAACTAAAGTATTGTCAAACAAAAAGTGTCAATCAAATGATCAAGACACTTAACAAAGAAAATATGCTGTTGAATTCCTTTCATGAAAATACTTTGCGTGCTTCAAGGGACACATGGAACACACAATAGGTGTGGTTGCTGTTTTACAATTCCAAATTGAAAATGGTGAAATGGTGATATCAGAAAATGTCTTTTGGATATCAAAAAAAGGTGTTTAAATGTTAAAGCAGCTTGTCATTTTTTTGTGCATAGGCCAATTTCGAGTAAGAATGGTAAAACCACGATTAGTCATATGACATAGGTGACTTATAGTAATGATAGAACATCCATCCATCCATCCATTAGCAGGGGGGGGGGGGGGGGGGGTACACCCTGGACAGGTCCATCACAGGACAATGATAGAACACATGTTCCGATCACATGTTCCGATCTAGAAATAAAATAAAAAATATATATTTACAACATAGCTAAAATACTGCATGCCTTTAAACACATTGGCCAATAATATTTTGAATCTAAATTTTGTGAATGTGCGCCGTTACTCGTAGTTACTTAAAGATATAAATATCTGTTGTAGGACCACTTTTACCTTTGATATTGTTGCATATGAATCACTTCCTTGATAATGCCTCTGCTAATGGAATGAGTCTCCTTGATGCAGAGTATCTGCCCAGTCTCTGACTCTCCAGCATACGGTACATCAAACTGGTGGGGACTTCCTTGAACAGGCCTTAGAAAAGTAGAACGAATGGGCTCACTTCCATTAACTATACATGCACCTACACTAATATTTTCACTTGGTACTGAAAGGCCAACACTCTGTTAATTGTGTGATTCCTTAGCTCACAATTACTCACGGCATATATAAACGTGAGGCAATTAGTCGTCATTTGCATCAGTAAAGAGAAAACAATGGGATAATCATCTATGAATACTCAATCAGGGGATAATTAGCTGGTCTTGATCTGCATCTTAAGGCTAGAGAGAAGGAATGCAAGTGGAGGGAGAACTGTTTGTTGTATGACCCACTTACCCTCTCTTTTCACAGCTGAGGCATTCACTCTAATGGAGCTTTTGGATCTGACACTGCTGTTAACGTCCGTTGGCTCTTTGTGAAAAATTGTAAACGTTGAGTCTTTTGTCCTGTCTACGTGAATATGTCTGCTACAATAGCTCACCTCTGTTGATATGTTGTGGGGAAACAAAAAGTAAGGGTAGAAGAGTGAAAGAAAGTAATTTTCCTCTGCGATGTATTTAAGCATTGTTGCGCTGCTAAGCTAGTGGGCCATAATGCTGAAGAGGTAGACTGAACAAAAACATTGCCAAAGGCACCCCAGACAGGAATAAAGCGCACGCATACACGTTTGTATTCACCTAAAAAGTAGTAAACATATATTGCAAAATATTGCAAAAGTTTTTCCCTCTATAATACTCAGACGTTATCATTTACATCTGTATTGAGGTTGACTCCTCTTCTAACCCTGCAGATGTGGTGTCCAGTCTCAAAGCCAAACACCAAGGCTGCGGAGGCGTGGTCCAGGGGACTCTGGCTTCCCAACTGATCTTTGAACCTAAGTAACATCGGCTGTAGGTCACTTCATGCAGCTCTCTGTGAAGAGCGAAGAGAAAGAGACACAGCTCCACCCAGTGGTGATAAAAGCTAAGACAGGCACTCATTCACCAACTCCCATCTGGGCATTGCACGGTACAGTTAGACGTGGTTTTAAGTGTTATTGCATTACCACAACGACGATCCTTGCATTGAAGCCTTGCTTGACCGGACATGTGCTATCGCTGAGATGCCTGTTTTTAGCCTGAATCACGTTACACTATTTGTCATTAGATTGTAGTGGTTTCTTTTTTCAAACAGTGTAATGTGTGCATATGGGGAGAGCTGTTTGTTATCTCTCTCTGCTGGTCAAATGTAATGTAATTAGAGACCAGAGGTGCCACAGTGCGCACACAGGAGCGGACGAGTGGCTAATCAACTCCTCAATCAGTCTCCTCTGTTAATCAGGGGCTGGTGGAGATAGTGGAGGGGAATGCAAATGAGATAGATTTGATATAGAAATCCCAGACCCCTGCCTGTCACAACAAATGTTAATTAGGAAAATAATCACTTTATTCAAAGGATCCAGTCCTCCTGCAACTTTATTCTTTCTTCTGCCCATGCAAAAACATTTTATCGTGTCCCAAAATAGAGGGAAGATTTGCTAAGAATTAGTTCAGTAGAGCAAATATTTCTATACAAATTGCTTGTATGCTGAGATAAAGTAAAGTACAGTAAAAATCATTCACTACCAAAAGGACATTCCATAAAACGGCTGGTGTAAGTTTAATCATGTAGAATCTCCATAGGTAATCTATGGGGATCTGCTTTTGATCAACTAAAAAAAAGGGGTTCACAATATCTTAAGTATCATCATGCAGAATGGTTTGCCTTGTCCTCGTGAATAATTTAAAACTGAAACTTTATCTATGGAGATTTGTTTTTAATCAAGTAAGAAAGTGGGCTTGACAACATTATCATCACGCAGAACGGTTTGCCTTGTCCTTGTGAATAAATGAAAACTGAAACTGCTTGATTCTCTTTGATCGGCTATTATGTAACAATCACAATGAGTAGAAGAGTAGTCAACAGCTCTTTGCAATCATAGCCTTATATCTTCTGTAGTCATTTGTGTTTGTCAAAGTTTAGAAATAGCTGTAAAATGGATTACCTATGCCCTTGCTCTGTTGGCTGACGCTGTTTAGAGGAGTCTGGGAAATCAGGTGTGACTTGTCTTCATAGCAGGACATCGGGTAGGCGGCCGCGGCCCAGAAGCCCACGAGAACGGCTGTTAAAAATGCAACATCTAGCTCACAACTGACAGGCTTTGTTTGGGAATGTAGACTCCCAGAGGCGCTGGCATGGTCATTACAGATGCAAATCCCTGTGGCAGCAATGTTTTACACCACCTGCTCTTGTTTCCCAGGCTGCCCAGGAGGAGCGTCCCGCCGAGGACACAACACAAATCAAGCAGCGAACACGTGAGGGGCGGACAGGTAGACCCACTCAGCTGTCCATGCCCCCGTTCCCGTCCCTGCTTGCTCACAGCGCTGTCATTTCTTCTGTCATCAGTCATTTTCATAGCGCCCTCTCTTTTTGTACGGGGACGTCACCCAGCCTTATCTGACAGAGACAGTGGTGTGTCTCCCTCCCTCTGCTGCTTGTCTCTCCCAGAGAGTGATGGGTGCATGCTACACTGTGAACTGGGTCAAACAGCTTCCTCGTTCCTCAAGCTTCTCTGATTCCTGCACAGGGAATTGCTCCAAACAGCAGAGTAAAAGGAGAAAACTTGGTGTCACCCCAGCCCTGCATGTACAGTACCTGCCGTGCTCAACATGCAGGGGCTTGTTTATTACCTGCAGGCTGGTTCAGCCGTGTAAACAGGGAAGTGTATGCAGTAAAAACACTAAAAACTACGTGGGGTGGATTGTCAAACACAAACAACTCCAGGACCACACTCAATTCTGTGATTAGTGAATGTTACAGGTGTTGAGGATGTCTACAAATACATGATGTAAGTATAGGCCTTGCATTTGCTTTCAAATATATTCTTATTTTTCTTAAATCTGAACTTTAGTCTTTTTTATCTGTGACTTCTTCTGCAGTAATGGAGACTGCCTTTTACTGTAACCTCTCAAGAGTTTCTGGTCCTTAAATAAGGTTTGTTAGTTCAAACAGAACTGGCTTCTTTCTCACAATTTTTGCTTCTTTACATGTTTGTGGTGGCCTGTGACGTTAGCACCCTTCTCTTTCTGTTGCTCTCAACTTTTGCAGCTGTTACTGAATCACTGAACAATTTTGACAATAAGTAAAAAAAATATGCGGTCTTAAAAAGCTATTTTTGTAAGCTGCCATCAAAACTGAAACAACTATGGCATTTATACATTTTTGTTTTGAGAACAAAAAGAGCTTTTAGAAACGTTTGAGAATGTCATTAAATGATATTGGTTGTTTTTCTTACTTTACTCTTAACACAGAATCATATAGGTTCCTATTCACAGACATAGGGGACATGGAAAAAAAGTCAGTATAGTTTTTTTTTCACACCCTATGATTGTAATGTAACATTGTAATGCCCGATAAATGTTCCACTTAGATGACTGGAATTTGGTCTTAATTCCATCTTTAAAAAGGATTTCATTTCACAGGGCCCCCATTGATGAGGTTGTTGCTTGGGGAGAGTCTTTTGACAATCTTTTGGAGAGTAAAAGTAAGCCTGCTGAAAAATCCTCTCCTCCTGTGTAGTCTGCGGTTTTCTCTAACAATCTACCATTTGTAGGATTCATCAATGAAATCAATGCAATGACTAATCAATGGGCTCTGACAATATTTCAGGTTGCTATTTGGTAGTGTTTGAAGGGGCGCAATGAGTTGATCTATTTTTATCTATTTTTCTTTGTTTCTCTTTCTGTCTGTCTGTCTGTCTGTCTGTTTGTTGCTGTCAGTCTGTTTGTCTTTTCTCTTGAATTATATGTTATGAGAAATAGTTTAGCTTTGTGGTTCATGACAATTGTTTTTTGTTTCCACGATAATCTGCATCTAAATGCCCATGATATTCTTTATACTAAAGAATATTTAGAGTGGACAAAATAAATATTAAATGTGTTTGTACTTTGTCAATGGTCTCAGGTCTCTATCAATGATTTGTGTCTATCAGTATAAGCAATGATATAGTGTGTTGCTTATTTGTTGTTTCCTAAATGTTTGGTAATGTATTGCTGAACATTGTGGAATGCCTTACCAAACATTTTGGAAGCAACAAATAAGCAACACACCACAGCATGAATTACACTAATTGCTTTACACAAAATCATAGATAGAGAACCACGTCTTTTATGAATATTTCCATAAATCAGCATTTTCAGCAAATTCTGAACACAATTCAAACAAAAAATGTAATGCTAATCAAATCAAAATTTAATCAGTAAAGTGTTTTAAAATGGAAAATTAGGAAAATTAAATAAAAAACTAAATCTGTATTGTGACTTAGATCTATCTCGTCCACTGTGCAGCAGGTGTGCTGGTCTTCAGAGATTTCCTGAGGTCAGAGTACAGTGAGGAGAATATTCTGTTTTGGCTGGCCTGTGAGGAATACAAGCGGATAAAATCTTTCCAGCACATGGTATCCATGGCTAGCAGTATCTACTCCAAGTTTGTACAAGTCAGTGCTCCAAGAGAGGTAGGAAGATTCCATTTCCTTTCAAGCTAAACAGCGAAAGTTGCAGCTCCAAATATTTCTCTTTTGTTCTCTCTCACTCTTGTTTTCTTTAAATTTTCAGTCAATCCTCACTCTCTCCCTCCTAACATGAAATACAGATTAATTAATTATACTTGTATAGTCCTCTCTGCGTACAGTTAATTGTATGTCTTTGTTTCATAAATGCAGATAAGCATTGACTTTGAGACAAGAGAGGGTATTGCTGAAAACATTTCTCAACCAAACTCCAATATATTCAACCGGGCTCAATCATTCATTTACGGTTTAATGGCAAATGGCTGTTACCCCAGATTTTTGGAATCCGACATATACCTGTCTCTTTTGGAACAATTGGAGGAAGGATAAAGGCACTCTGAATAATAACACCCAACCACCGTGACACTACCCTTCCCTTCACCTTAGGATCTTAATTAATGACTCCTAGCTAACTCAAGCTGCTTGTCCACCATTATAGTTCCACAAAGCAACTGCGATTTCTACCTCATGAAAGCTTATCATCATCATTGCCATCGTCTTTCTCCTCCTCCTCCGCTCCCTCATTATCATCACCATAAACATCTTCCCCATCGTCCACCTTCTCATCATCCTCATCATCGTCAGCAGCAGTAGCTGCAGCAGCCACAGCAGTCTTAGTCATCATCATCACTTCCCGACTGCATGCGTGCTGCAAGTCATTTCATACTCTTACATAGCATGTTTCCGCGTAGCTTCATTGTTCATTTGAAATGCAGTAGTTAACATTAATGTTTATCAGTTCCTTTGTTTTGAATCTTTATTAAAATAACTCTGTATTTGTCCGTGAATGCCTGTGTACATGTTTTTGTTTGTATCAGTGTTTTCTTTGTTTGCATTTCAGACCTGTTGTAGCAAAGATTCAGCAGCTTCACCCATTACACTATTGGGCCAGTGTGGTCAGAAGCTATGGTCTATGACACTCCTCACAACCTTGTCTTCATCTTACCCCATATGGCAAAACACTGTCAGTTCCCAAGGCAACCAGGCGCTTTCATTCCATTATTCTCACTCTTTCTAACACTCAGTGTGTTTTTTTCCCACAGATATTTACCAACACGACAGTATTGTCTATTTTAACCCCTATCTCTCTTCCTCATATAAGATAACTTACCTGACAAGCTTCTGTCTTATTATTATTATTATTATTATGAACTATAGCACTCCTATTATCTTTGGGGTTAATTTGACCCCATTCAATGTTTGACGTCCCTAAAGAAATGATTGGCATAATTTGTTTTGCTTCATATTTAATGACTTTTCCTAATATAATAGAGACAACTGGTGAAACATCAAAGTGACATGATAATATGTTTTCAGTGTCCTGTACACATGTTATACGCATCGGTGTTCTTCGGGGTCAAGTTGACCCAAGGCTGTTTTAGCTGTATAAAACATATATGAAAAATTAAGAATTTAGGCAGATTTGTTCTACTGGTTGTGGCTGATATTTGAGCCACCATCAAAAACTATTTTATAATCTTTAAAATACTTCCCTATGCTTTAGGGCCCCAACCTTACATAACCATGCATTCAGTATGACGAGAACTACTTATAGTTCTAACCACATTTGGGAGGAAAACACATAATTCCTACAACAACTTTAACATTGTATAAGGGGGGCTGTGGGGGAGTGATGCTTAATTTAATGGCAGAATTATGCAGTACACAAATAGTCAAAGTATTTCACAAATAAACTTGGTCAACAATTTAAATTGTAGTAATTTTCTGAAGGCTTTGATTACTGGGGTCAAATTGACCCCAAAGGACAAACAATGTTAGTAAATTTGAAGATAACAGGAGGATAGGAATATATTTCTATTTAGTACTTCTCCTTTGTTCTGCCCTTCTAAAATTGAGTCATTCAACAACAGTTCGACCAATCTAGCTTGACCCCTCAGAGGCAAGTTTTGAACGAAGTCGTTATATTTGTCTCCTTTAAATAAAAGCTTTGGCATGGTGCACTGCCAGCAGGTTTTCTTACATGCACATTAAGGGTGTTTTTTTTTTCTTCAAACTAGCATTATAAAGAAATCCATCAGACCCTGCAGTAGAATGCCACATGCTGAGAAAACAGTGGGAGACAATATGCACTACCCTGCCTATCAGATACTGAACAATAGTACTATTCCTGTTACTTTGTCTGTCTGACAAGTCCCATCATGTTTGAAAAAAAGTTTCTAATTTACTACTTTGTACTAGATATATGTAAGAAAAACATATTCTTGTATTTTGTGCTACCACAGTACAGTTTAAAGAGATTTCCCAAACTTCA
The DNA here is from genome assembly GCA_026901105.3 of Galaxias olidus. Taxonomy (NCBI): domain Eukaryota; kingdom Metazoa; phylum Chordata; class Actinopteri; order Galaxiiformes; family Galaxiidae; genus Galaxias; species Galaxias olidus. The sequence goes on along the minus strand of JAPMUY010008245.1, from coordinate 179,995 downwards.
GTGAGATACTGTGGCTATAACTTTATTTGTTTTAAATTGGAAATAAGTTTTAACATGGACATGTTTTAGGCCACCCAAACAACAGCAACAACTGGCATCCAGTGATATCAAACTTTGATGATAGTGGAATAATAAGAACACGATAATCCCAGAACGAGACCAACAACAATACAATCTGAAATCAGCATAATACCCACGCAAGCCCAGGGATAAAAAAGATTAGTTTGTATGACTCTAAGGAAAATACCTTCGAATTCTGAAAATATTCTCATGCCTCTTAGTGTCAATCGAAGTCTCACAATTAAACTCATAGTAACAAAAGAAATGTAAGTTAAAATGAATACAAACAATACAGCGCCAACAGTACATTAGTTTACATAGGTAGGTCTACATGGAAAGTACCTGAAAACAGGTGAGATTTATGTACTTTTTGTTGGTGTCACACATTCCTATTAACATCAATTCATAAATCAATTGTACGTGTTCATAGTATTTTTATCTGTAGCAACATGACGTCAACTCTGATCATGCAGACTGGGGAATGACAAGGGGAGTGGTGAGAAATAGACCCCAGCCGGTAGGACAATAGCGATTCCAGGTCTGACAAATCAACTGCAGTAGAACTCTCGGTGGGTGTGATATAAGTTGTGCGAATCTCTGCTGAGTTCCACAAATTGCTTGGATGTCTAACTGGGAAGATTTAACCTTGCCTGGAAGAGATTCGATTCTGAAGCAGACTTACAGTACTCTAATATCTGGCTCTATGGGTGGTTCAACATGGGGCTCCTTGCATAATTGAAGTCTGAAAAGTTCCATTTCAGGACACTCCTTTACGGGGGTGATATTCATACTGATGTAAGGACATACAAAGACTCACTCGTGTTCCACCTCAGTATGTCAAAAGTAAGGTATTGTCAACTGTGTAATTGGATTTCCATATTTTTGTCAGGAGTGTGTTTACTCACACTGAAATGAAGCGCTGACAAATTTACATCTGCTTTGTTTTATGGATGCACGTACATATTTAACCACCGGATGGTGACAGAGACACAACCACAAAGAGAAGCATCAGCATTTGTTCTCTCAGGACGCATTATCGGGTAGTCACCATTCTCAAAGCATGTAAACAAAAAGAAAATAGTTCCAATTGCCATTCTAACGGGACACAACTCAGTTCAAGTGGTGTACACATTTGGTAAACGGTTTAAATAAATACAAACTACACTGTAAAACAATCACCATGTATTACTACTTGAAAAGCTTTACTGAGAAACTAAATTACCGGAGCTGAATAGTATTCACCCACAACTTTTTCAGATTCTGCTGACCAGAGTTAATCACATGGGGAGCATTGAAGCATTGTGCCTAAGCAGGGATTTATTTAAGGGGATTCCTAGCGACACAATGGGAAACTGTCAGTCTGTCTTCACGTGAATTTCTCTCTGCCTTCTTGGCTGCTCAAGATGTTTCACTTCTACTTCTTTTCAGAGGAAGTCTGGCATAGCGTCTGACTGGACCTCTCCTGACTAATATTCTCACCATACACAACGATTGTGGACAACAGTGAAACTCAGCAGGCAACTCAATTTCTTCAGGGTTCTGCTCATCCTGTTGACACACACACACACACACACACACTCACACACAGTTAAATGTGAGATTAGCATTGAATGGATGCAATATTTCAGCATTTTACACCATAAAATAAAGTCACTTTAAACAATTTCACAATAACTGTACATGTGTACTAAACATCTGTTGAAAATGGGATTTCCCACTACTGTAGTTAGGTAAGAGCTTATTCTTTGACTTAACTCAACTTACTTAACTTTTCATACATGGAAATTGCAGTGGTGAGACAGTTTTGCTGCGCAAGTTTGTTTTTAGGTCTATATCCATTATAATAGATATGTCAGGTAATTAATAACTGTTGGTGTTCCAAGTCCTCTCTGTTGGCCATTCAGTATCATTTCAATACCAACAAATTAAATTATGAAGGCCACTAAAGTCCTAATACAAGTCACAAACAACCTAAGACCCTTCTGGAGTTGCAATGTAAAGAGTAGCAGTGTAGGGTGGCATGGTGGTGCAGTGGTTAGCGCTATCGCATCACAGCAAGAAGGTTCCGAGTTCCGATCTGCCCGCCGGCTGGGGCCTATTTGTGTGGAGTTTGCATGTTCTCCCCGTGTCTGCGTGGGTTTTCTCCTACAGTCCAAAAACATGCAGGTTAATTGGTGACTCTAAATTGCCCGAATGTGTGTGTGAGTGCTTGTCTGTTCCTATGTGTTAGCCCTGTGATTGGCTGGCGATCTGTCCAGGGTGTGCTCCGCCTCCCGCCCTGTGTCGGCTGTCATAGGCTCCAACGACCCTACAAAAGAATAAGTGGTATAGCTAATGGATGGATGGAGAGGAGCAGTGTCTGTTGAGGAGTGCCACTGCCTTCAGAATTAGGAAACAACACAATACGTCTAGGGAATTATCTATGACCACAAATGGATCCTGAAAAGAGAGACAGTTAAATATATTCAATGGTAATATGAAACATATTGATTATGTGGTTCCGTAATTAAAACCAGGGAATATGGACTTTGGCATTGATGTGTGGCCATATGTTGTTGTATAAGCAAAAGTTCAAATATTTAGTCATCTGTCACACCCACAGCCATAGCTAAAGGTTTCAACACTTCCAATGATGAAATTTCTTGAGTAATAGCTATCTGGTACAAGCACTGCCCGTTAGGAAATATTTGAGAAGGTTGTTCACTGGACACAGCCCCACCATTTTATGATCTTAAAATAGTAACCTGTGCACACACAATAAAGCAGAGACGATTAGACCGTAGAAGATTGTTTTGAAACTTTTATCGGGTTAAAAACTAGACTGTGGATGATGTTATGCATTGTAACTCTGATGCAACTACTAAACTGGCGATCGTCATATCCAGTTTCAGATAATGAATGAAAACTGGATGGGGGGTGGGGTCCATCACAATCTAACACAGTCAACACATTCAAAATGTTTACACAGGTCCCACCTCCAACCATCTAACATTCAGACCAAAAAAGTCACCAGATATCATTGTACTACTTGTACAAACCAGTAATCTGAGAAGTGCATGACGTCTATTGTTTCCTCTCTGCAGGCTGCTGGTTATGGCTGGTTATGGCTGGTTATGGCTGATAATGGAAAGTCTTATTAGATTGGTTTTCAAATCGTCATCAGAAAACAGATGATTGCGTCATTCATAAAAAAACTAAAACATTTCATAAATACCTGAAACGTTTTGTACACTCGCTGGGCAAATAAACAACTGCTGCTAAAAACAGAACGTCTCTGTACAGTAGGGGCTTTTATTGAACGTGACATTAGGAATTCATAAGTACTTCATTTGAAACACACCCCTTTCATCAGGTGATAAAGTGGCACAGTATCAGCGACTATGAATCTTACTTTTTACATTAAGTCACTGACAGAAACTACAGAGAGCCGTGGGGAGGCAATGACTAAGCCATTTATAATTGTCTATATCTGATTCCACCAAACACACCCACTTTGACTTAGAGTGCTTGCCATAGTTATTTGAGTGTCAAATGACTACAGGACATGTGAGGTGAAGATCTTTTATACATTACATATTTAAGAAATATGTAATTTCAATTTGAGTTAGGATTGGAATGTAATCATTTAATATAGCATAATATTATATTTTTCATAATCTGTGATCAAGTGAAATCCACATGTAAGAACATTTGTAAAGCATGCCAAATGAGATACCTATTCATTAATATGCACATTGGGGATGAGAGATGTTAGACTTGAAGTGTACGTGTTCAAATACCTCCATCTACTTTTCATTGGCTGGCCTCTTCTCTACAACAAAGCAAAGACACACATGTCCATAACATTAAATATTCTTGTCTGCCTGCATCATCTTTTCCCTCAATCCATAGAAAGCAGCACTTCTGTTTCTACAGTGTTAACACTTTTCTCCTTGTAAATGTTCCTTTGAGTTTAGTGTAAGGTTTGAGCTCCTACATATTGTACTAACATACACTTGAAATGACATGGATGGCTATGTTAACTATTCACCATCACATACTACACTCCTCTTTTTAGGTTCCCTTTCCTGTTTCTGAAAGGTTGAATTTGCATCAATGCAGAGCCTGGTGACTTATTCTGTGAGACGCTTGATGACATGTGCTAAGTTGGTAGACTTGACAATGCTCCCAGTACCCTTCCTTAGCAGTCATTCTTGTAGCCAGCCTAAACAAATGAGTCAAGACTTTGAAATAAATGATCAAATGTAAATTTTGTATCTTATGAATCTTTTTTTTTTTTCTTTCAATTATCTAAATATCATCAAACTTGATTTTTTACCATATACTGAGCATAGATTTATAGTTAAGTAAAGGAGTTAAAGCACCCTTGTTATGTGTTAATACAAGTGGTATTCAGAGGCCTGTACTGGCAGGTCTGACAGCGTCATAGTGTTATACCTTAAGTACTGGAACACAGGATACACTGACAACACTTATAGACATGCAGAGAAAATGCCCAAACTCTTATTTTCAAGGATCCGAATCTCTGGGCCTAAGGATTTATTTCAAAATGTGAAACCTCCCAGACGGTAATTATACAAAAAAATGTAATCTGTCCAATTGTACTAAGATGCAATTGGCCGTACACTGTGCTATGTATCTCTTTGTATCGTTCAGAAGCCTAGTTATTCAAAAGCATCTTTATTCTGGTGATCAATCTTGTCCACAGCATCGACATTGTCCTGAGTAGAAAAAGGCAGAAAGAAGACACCCAGCGCATGTTTAGGTATCATAACCTACATAAAACATGTGCACACCAATGTTTGTGATCCACTTTAACTGTGAAATAAATTTCATATTGTCTACTATAGGTTCAAGGACAATATACGTGAGCCAACCCTTGAAAAAGGGTTAAAGGATAAAAGTAAGAACAAATACATTGAAAATATGTTGTAAGGTCAAATACTTACATAATAATAATATAATAATATAATAAATCATACACAGACGTAAATGAAAGTATTAATTGAATTGATAAATCCTACTATAATCTAATACGAATATCATGTTTGACAGAATTCCTTTCAGCTTTCCGAGCTTTTCTGCATACTGAATTCAGTGAGGAAAATATTGAGTTCTGGTGTGCCTGTGAAGCCTACAGGAAGACCTCCTCACCAGGGGACCTCTCGTCGAAAGCTGCAGGGATTTACCACGAGTTCCTTCACCTACTAGCAGAGAAAGAGGTAAGTTAGCATGGCCACACTTCCCTCTTCCCTTTAGACCTTCCCTCTAGTAGATGCTGTACAGTAATAGCATTAATACCAACCACTTGTGGCATGTGTGTGCACAGTGGCATAGTTCAGGAGGGGTTAATGGGGACAGATTTAAAGTTTACGGGGCTAATGGAAGGGTCCATATTTACTAGATACTTCAGGCTTTAATAATTATGTTAAGCAAAGATTTTCATATGGCCAAGAATGTGTTATGCCCTATCTGTGTGCATAATCTAAAATCAGGGACGAGCTGCACAAAGATGCCTTATGTAGTCTGCTTCAATAAATAATAATTGTATAGCCGTATGTTTACTATTTTATCACGAATGTTCGCAATATTATTTGAAAAATTTATAGTTAAACATCCTGAACTGGAATTAAGATGACTTTAACATGGTGCTTGTTTTGTTCCCCACAGATAAACATCGACCACTGTATGAAAGAGAAGATCAGAAGGGCCATGGTGAATCCAAGTCTGTTCTGCTTTGATGAGGCCCAGAGGCACGTGTACCATCTGATGGAGAGTGACTCATGTCCCAGGTTTTTCCGTTCAAATGCCTACCTTAGTCTGAAGCGTCACACTAAAAACCTGTGGTAATGTAACACTCCGAGGTCAGATGTTCAAGAATAACACATTGGTTTATTTGTTGTTGTTTTATTGGAAAGTGTAAGAAATGTGGTGCTAAAAGCCAGACTGATTTATTATGTTATTTGAGGGTACTGCAGTAGGATGATGAGGATGTAACAGTGATGTGATTAAACCATCCATCCATCCATCCATCCATTAGCTTTACCGCTTATCCTGTACAGGGTCACGGGGGGGGGGGGGGGGGGGGGGGCTGGAGCCTATCCCAGCGGACACAGAGCGAGAGGCGGGGTACACCCTGGACAGGTCGCCAGTCTATCACAGGGCCGGCATATAGGGACAGTGTGGGAGAGACATGGCAATAGCAAGTCCATTGGCCTATAGTATGTTGTGATACCTGTTGGAAAAGTATGTGGGAGAATGTATTCAGACATATTGGCTGTTTACAGCAGGAAGTTTACATGGATTCAAACCTACCTAAACTGGATTCATTCAGACATGTTGGCTGTTTACAGAAAGAAGTTGGTTTTATCAATGTATTAACTGGATTATTCTAGCTTTTAAATCTCACAATATGATATTGTTTATGAATAAAATGCATATACAACTCAAATAAAATAAAAAATTGAATGTGTAACAACAAATTGGTTTAACTTTTAAATTGTTTTAATTTTGTGTGTCATGTACGGATCTTTTTATTTTCAATAAAGTGAATAATCAATCCATAAATAAATAATAATAAATAAATCCAATAAATTAAGAAATCATATGATGGTATAAGGCTATATTTGTTCGGTCTTGTGAGTACTGACTATTCACACACAGTGGGCGAAAACCAGTTTCCATTGCTGAAACGACAGTAAATCTGTTATGATCACATGTCCAATCCATCCTACTAATTGGCTGGAGAGATGACTCCCAAGCCAGCTGGGGTGTCACCAAGTTGGAAAACATGATCCCTGACACCCTTGACCCCATTCTGTAGATGGTTTGATTCCTTAAAGTTAAGTCTTAAAAAGGCAATCTAAGGAATCTAACAATAGCTTTGGGTCCGACCTAGAGCACTGGACATTGAATTGGAGTCAGGGGGCATATGATGCATGGCAAATCACTCCAAACGACTCCCCTCTTAGAACGGTAATCTTATTGTCCAGAGACAAACTGTTTTGTTCTGTGGAAAATTACCTTCGCTTGCAGCTCAGCCCTTTTAAAATCTGATTTAAAGCCTGACTTAAGGATGAATTTATTTTTGGTAAATTGTGAATTGTGTGTTACATGCAATTTAATTTCTAGATCCTTCAAACAGCCAAATCATCTCTGATCAAGTATTGTTGTGAGTAATGTATTTATACATTTATTTATTTTTGTCATTGGGTTCTACAACTGTAATCTCAGTGTCCTAAAAGTATGATAGGCACAGGGTGGAAAACAAAACTAAGACGTTTACTTTTGTGGTCAAGCAGGTTTTACACTAGTGTTGGCGTAATCTTGCAGTGTGTGACCCAGGTGGCGTATTCCTATAGTCTAAATGATCGGGTTACTGTATATTGATTGCCGATGTCCCTCCGGATGCTTTGAGGCGCCAGGGGATGTTCCCACTAGGTGACATAGGTATCACTTCTCCTGCATCACTTTGTAACAGAACGTGGCCCATTATCCCGCACACACAATCTGTTGCTGTTTTCTATTGTCCAAAACAGTCACCATGGTGACAACAGGGAAGTGAGTAATGTGCAGCGTATGCCTGCTCTGCCTGTGGCAGAGAATTACTGAAGTGTGTCAAGATTTTCACTGAGGAACCCTCCACTTATACAGCGATGTCTATTTCAGTGTATGTTCATAAAAGTATGTTAGTGAAAGTATGCTTAACTTTGTGAGGATTACGTTTATTGCTTTACTTATGCCCTTCCCGAAAAGCAACATCTGAGTGGCAATAATATACTTAAAGAGAAACATGTATAAGTACCAGTGTCCAGTAATCCCAGTCACTAAGAAATAGTTTGTACTTCACTGTGTGTTTTAGGTTTACCATGAACCTTTTCTAAGGGCTTGCATTGGTTAATAAACAATTATTGCTGAAACAAAGGAATGGTTGCAATGTCGCATCCTGTCATTCTTACTAATATCCTGTAGTCTCACCATTAATCCTGATGTGTTGCAATCAACCACATTTTCTTTCTTTCTATTTTCAGTTTATAGTTTTATAAATATTACAAACATATCCTTCCATAAGGCATCACAAAAATTTTTGTTTTTTATTTCTTTTTCTAGTCTGATAAGTTTAGAAAGGGTAGCAAAACATACATCTGAAGGTCACAATTTGCCTATCACTGTCACTGTGCCTGTCATTTGCATCAGAGCAGCTTAGTCTAACAGTGTCCTGAACAGAGCAGGCTTTCAGTAAGGAGCCTCCAGCAGCATATTTAAAGAGAGAGGCAAATAGTGTGACCTAATGTCTTATTGAGAAGAAGTGGGAGGGGGCATCCTGTTTTTTTTTTGTTTTTTTTTTACAGTTCTCAGGGCAGAGTCGTTGATGTTTCCCACCAGCCAAAGAGCAACAGGACACTTGCATATATAAAAGCCTGACGCAAGGGGAACCCTCCAGACAGTCAGCCTCAGCATGACCAAGACCGGGAGCTTGAGAGTGTGGACTTAAAAAAATGCCCAGTCTAACACTTGAATCACTGACACAACAGTTCAACATGGACAGAGATGACAGGAAAAGAAACCTGTGAGTTGATTTTTTTTTTTTTTAAATCAAAGTTTGGATGTAATACATTATTTCTAATTGATTTATTTTGTCTTACTGTTTTGCTACTTATTACTCTAAATGTACGGACATATTTTTTTAACACTGAGTTATTGTAATGTTTTAAAATATTAGAAACATAGTTAAAGGAAATGCAGACATTGCAATCGTTTCAAAAACATTTAGCATAAACTCTATATATATTGCTATATTTGTAAACTCATACAAATATGTCTCATTATGATTGTGTGCTCTGTGTGAAACAAGTACATCAGTAGGGTTTATACATAATACAACTTGTTCAAAGGTTAAACATGTGTGTCCTGAATATAACTTTTACCATTGTTATTTTCTTTACACAGTGGAAAGAACTTCATGTGCCGACTCCAGTGCATGTTTTCACACTCATCAACCACTGAAAGGTAACAAGATTTCATCAAGTGTTTTGCATACATTTCAGTGTTCAAATAGTCAATGTTCCAATTTCCATTTAAGGTATTCTGAGAATATTCAAATGAGCCCTGATCAACACTGTACTGTATGATAGTATTGGCACTATTTATGCATATATCCAAATGGTTTATATTAAAAACAGTTATTTACATCCAACCCTGAACATAATTCTATGTAAGTATTATACTGCTTCATCTATTGTTTTGTTTGTGATTCTAAAACAGAAATTAAACGAACATTGTCTCTCAGCAGGCTAAGTTTAGAAGATACCCAGCAATGGTCACAATCACTGGACACCCTCCTTGAGTCCAAATGTAAGTAGTTATTCAGAAGGCAAAAATGTATATTGTTTAGTTAATATGTAAATGTATTTAGTATCTATTTAAGGTTTTAGAGTATTTGTTGTCTCTATCTGAGATTATTCATTGTGTTCTCAGATGGACTTGCCACCTTTAGGACCTTTCTAAAATCTGAATTCAGCGATGAGAATATAGAGTTCTGGCTGACCTGTGAGGACTACAAGAAAATCAAATCATCATTAAAAATGTCTTCAAGAGCCAAGAAAATCTATGAACAATTCATAAAGGCAGAGTCGCCAAAAGAGGTAACTTTGTTACTGTCGTAACAGACACTAACGTCCTTTATATTGTTATTTCCCTTTGAACAGATAATAATTTCCAGTGGAACCTTGAAACATTAGTGTAAAGCTCTTGATCCTATTACAGATTAATATCGACCACCACACACGAGAGCAGATCAAAAGAAATGTGAAGACTCCCACAATCAACTGCTTTGATGATGCCCAGAAGATTGTGTTTGGGCTGATGGAGAGGGACTCGTATCCCAGGTTCCTTCGGTCAGACATTTACAGAGGACTTATAGAATCCCTCGCCGCGGATGCCTTGAATGGATGAAAGCAGTAGAAACCACAGTAGAAAACTCTAATCTGGAATGTTCGGGCTCCATCGTGGAAGGAGGCCCATGGCCAGCTCACCCGACAGGCCACGTTTGGTCATGTGGACCTGTTTCTCTCCGTACAGAACTGGACATAGTCCAATGAAGAGTGATCACATACTGAGCACAGTGCACCTTGGGGTTGGACAAGAAGACATAAAAGAAGAAAGCCCCTGAAAGTAATGGTGATAACCCAGTAGTGTGGTTTGCACTGGAGGATTTACATTAGTGGACTGAATGCCTTTGACAAGGAATGAATCATTGAGGAAGTGATGAGCAGACCGTGACGCTGCGTCAGCAAACCCTGCAGTCCACTCTGTATTGCCATTTCCTGTGCAGATTGTGATAGAGGATGTGCGTGGGAGTACGTTTGTGTGTGTGTCAAATGAAAATTGGGGATATGTGATGTTCATTTACCAAATCACACAAGTTAGATTAGTTCTTCACTACAAGAACCTATCTGTATACTTTTGCTAATGTTTGCAGTGGGATTGCAGACAGAGTATAGTGACAATATACCAGCCAAACTTAGTTTGATGGGGAGCATGTTTGATTGCATTTGTGGCATTAGTGACTGCAATGCCATTCAAATTCAAATAAAAAATTTGCTTTTGGCGTGCAATTGTTGACAGGAGAGGTTGTTTTACTGACCATGTTAAAAGCGATCGTTGTCGAGGATGTCAAAACATTGCTATTTTAATTACTCTAATGTACATGGTTGGATTTACTGCAAAGTTTGAATTAATAATTTGAGATTGAATTTAGGTATTATTTATTACATGTTTGTAGGGTGACTAATGCATTTTGTCTGAATGTTTAAAATTATTCCGCTTCAATTAAATTATTCAAATGTAGGTAGCAAACCAACTTAATTTATAAAAGTGTACTTTATTTGATTTGATCATTTGAAATCCAGGTGTGTGTGTGTGTGTGTGTGTGTGTGTGTGTATGTGTGTGTGTGTGTGTGTGTGTGTGTGTGGGGGGGGGGGGGGGGGGGGGGGGGGGGGGGGGGGGGGGGGGGGTGTATGTGTGTATGTGTGTATGTGTGTGTTTTGTGTGAAATACAAAAGCCTAAACAACACTGTAGAGTGAGAAACTGCAAGATCTGGAAATTAGAGGTAAAGAAAAGTACAGAATATGAAATGCACTAAATTATTTCAGATTCATGTAGATTGATCAAAAGGTAAGGGACCACTGAAATGCTACAATTGCATTTTCTATATGACGTTGGGCTTATGGTTCAATCCATCTAACTGTAGCCGATTAAGGTCACAGGCTTGCTCTGCACAGTATTTCACAGGATCCCCAAAAAGAGGAGACGAAATTGATAATAAAGATTAAAGATGTGTGATTTCAGTAGGCTGTGATGTTTTTTACTTGGTTCACTTTGTACCCAAAGAAAGCTACCTTTCTCACCAAAATAGGCTGATTTTTAACAATATATCAGTATTAGGCAAGTAGCGCACAGACACACTTGTGTTTGCCTTACACTCAGTGGCAATTAATCTTGACTTGCCAATGATGCCTTTGTCACAACAACAACACTTTAGTGCGGTCCAAATGGGTTTTTCGGAGTATAGCCTTGCAATACGAACGTACAATAAGACTAACTATGTGTCTACATCTTTGTTTTGGGATTTTTCTTTTTTTAATTATGAATTTTGAATTGGCCTGCCCGATCCACTTTTGAATGTACAGCAGCTTTCACAGGGTCTGTGCTTCATGATGAACTCAATATGCCATCATGGTCCACACAGACTGGCTAGACAAGACTATATTCTAGCTTTTATTTTTGGAGACAATCATAAAAAATGTCCAAATCTAAATCCTATGCAAAGGGTTTTCCATTACTCTCTTGAGTCACTGCTGATTCTGCTTACTCACTGGCATGCTTAGACAGGATGTTCTGAAAAGTAGTAGTAGCTCTTGTCACAAAGACTGAATGGAAACATCCAGTTTTTGATGCCAAATGATAGGATAATGTGGGCCATCCTGTTGCTATGCAGGTGTACAATTCTGGTGGAACCAGTTTGGACACATGTGACTCACTATTTCCACGCGGTGCCCTTGCTTTGTCAATTGTCAGAAATGTGCATTCCCAAGCAGAGGTAAATTAATGTGACTATTTTAGCAATGAAAACAATGTACTGTAGATTCAATCCATTCACTAGCTATGAGCAACTTTGTCAGCCATCCTTCAAGTTGTGTGATAGAGACTAAGTTCCAACTATGCAGTAGTTATACTATTGAAGTTATGCCATACAAACAAAATTCATTGAATTAAAGTAAGGAATCACCACACAAACCAACTCAAATAAATGCATCCTTTATCACCAAGTTTAATTTGTATAACAGGCCACATTTTTAGGATTGTTTTCTTTAATGCTCATGTAAGTGGATAGTGATATAGAAAGTTACACTAGGTGGGAGAGTTTATATAATGTACAGCTTTGCTTTGTTAAACATAGGATAATGCTGTGGATGAAAACAGTTGTCAGGTTATTTTAGTATGTATAAGCAGGTTGTAAGAATTTATTCAGAATGAATAACAACACAAGCATTGATAAAAGAAATATAATGTTGTTGTCAATGGACCCGCCGATGTCAACTATACTTATACCCAGTCAAAGTCATTTAGTGAAACAGTCATACTTTCAGCCCTTACCAACTGACAAGAAATATGGTTGTACTAGTATTCTTAGAATATTACGATTGTTATGTCACTGTAATAACTAATATGGAAATCAATAAACAATATTTAATCGAATCATAAAATAGAAATATATTATTATTTAAAAAATACTACAATCCCATTCGTTTACAGTGATACCGTTACACGAGACAGTGTATAATTGATGGAAAACTTTTGTCTTTGGCTTATCTGTTCCTGTTTAATCATCCTTATATTCAAACTTTATTTTGGTTCAAGGTACTATCTCTACTTTCTTGTTATTGTGCTTGCGTAGTATGTTAAATGTGACAAACATTTACTTCATTAGAGAATAGTTCAACAATAATATCTTACTGAACAGCTAAATTGTTCCTTCTTAGCAATAATATTTATCTTATTACAATTGATTGTATTTATTTATTTAGCAGTGTTTTATTTCTTGTTTTGTTTGTTTTTGCTTGTCTTAATGTATGTGCTATACAAATAATTTTCACTTGACTTGACTTACTAACATACCTGGCTCACAAGGAAAAGCAGGTTTAGTCAATGTTTACATAGAGAGAGCCAATCACGTTGTAGAGCTTCTATTTCCGCACCCAACCTCTCACACTCTGAGAGTATAAAATTGGCTCAAGCTGAAGGATATTTGTTATGACTTCAGAATCCAACATGAGAGAGAACTTGAAAATGACGCTTCCAGACACAGACAGTGTGAACGTTTGGGATTTATCTGATAAAAGAAGAATAAGGTAAGTTTCTAAATGTTACGGTTGGAGCTTGTTGTCATATTGAGTGTATGTTATAACGAGTGGTATTAAGTGATAACATAAGATACACTTATTTTCTTTAGTACAAACTGGAAATTGAGAATACGCTACATATTAAAGACAGCCTCCTTTCCTTCAATATCCCCTGTAAGAAGAATACAATCACATGGGTAAGACAAAATGCATTGGGATATTTATATTTACAATGCTAGTGTTATTTTCGTTGTTAGCTACCTGTCTGTTTCTATAAGCCTGTTTTTATTTGTAATATTCATTTATTTCACTCTTATAATTCTATCATTAGACCAACTGCTGATGAAGTAACCGAGTGGGCACAATCATTTGACAAACTACTGTGCCACACATGTGAGTACTGTTGTTTTAGTGTGTGACTAGTATATAAGGGTGTAAGGAAAGACCACTGTCCATATCTGATATCTCAGTATCAGTAACAGTAACTGTATTTGTATTTGAATATAAATCGCAAGTTGGCTAAATTTACTATTGATCAGACCACTTCTGAGCTACTTGCAGAGTTCATTACGATGACAAAAATCAATGAGCTAATTTTGACCTGCTGATTTTACTGGTGTTGTTTTAATCTTAACTCCCAATGTCTCTTGTAGATGGAAAGGCAGCCTTTCATATATTCTTGAAATCAGAGTTCTGTGAGGAGAATATAGAGTTCTGGAATGTCTGTGAGGATTTCAAGACCATCACTTCTAAAAGAAAATTAGTGACAAAGGCAAAAAGTATAAGCGAGGAGTTCATTCAAAGTGACGCCCCTAAAGAAGTAAGTATATCCTGATAGGCTATACTTTTACATTTTAATGTATGCTCACCTATTGTCAACACTATCCACAATGTTGTGATAATTGTCTGACTATACTTATTTTAAATTACAAACATGATGTACTATATACCCAATGTTAAATGTTTTCATGATGGTTTGCAGATCAACATAGATTTTCAAACCAAGGATGCTATAATCCAGAGTCTTCATGAGCCCACTGTGACCTCTTTCCATGTTGCCCAAAATAAGGTTTACAGTCTGATGGAAAACAACTCCTACCGCAGGTTTATCTATTCTAAACTCTACAAGGAAATATTTGCAACGGCTAGAAAGAAGGAAAATGCATGAAGTCCTAAAAGTGTTTAAAGTGAATTGGAGAGTTAGATATAAAGGCATATTTCACATTGCACCACTACAAGTGCAACACATGATACATTGTAACTACACTCTCAAAGTTACATATTTTTATGTTGCAATTCTATTTAAATTTCAGTGTCAAGTATATGTTATTGCAAATCTCATATTGGATATTGCATAAATATTTTGACACGATTTTTTTTACTATTTTATTCAGTGTATTTTTTGTAATTTGTTGACATAAGATCAGCTGCTGTGTACTGTATCAAGCTGTGGAACAGGAAATTTGCACTTTATGATGGATGTTTGCACAATTGTTGTATGAATAATCCTATTCAAATCAACAATGAACTAACTTTAGGATGTATTTTTGTCTTTTTTGTATTGGCAGCTGGACTGCATCACTATGTTTTTTTATGATATTGTTCATGTTTTAAGTTAATAACTTGAGTAAAACCGTTTTGTAATTCAGAAATGTTATTTTGTTTTATCCATCTATCTAGTGGGATACTACTTTTAACTTTTCCTTTTTCTGATATATAAGTTTTGATATAGTTTGTTCCTTCATTTGATCATTACAGGAAGTGTGTACAGCTATTTTAGCCTGATCATATTATATACCCCTACATTTCAAATTTGTATTTAGTTTATATTACCGCAAGAAAGTTGTCAATGAAGACATTTTGATCATTTAAACATTGGCCCAGTTCTATTTAACATTTCACTAACAGTCTTTTGACCAGCACTCCAACACAGGGTAGCACAAATTGACCGTGAAAAAGTGCATAAGGGGCAAGTTGGAGCTAAAAGAATATTGTAATAAATTACTCAGTAATTCTATGTATAATAACAAAAAACTACTACATCACATACTATGTTTGTCATTCACAAACACATACATACATACTATTTCCAGTAATATTATGCAACAGGAACACACACGGACACGTGCAGACGTCCAAATTCCTTGTCTACTTTTTGCAATTGATGGGGCCACATTAGGTTTCCGTTAAAAGGTGACTTTGCATGTTTTTCACTTTGTTCTTGCAGTATCTTCTTGATCTGACACCCATACACTTCTCATAACAAATATTGTAGCTTCTTGTTCGAAGAAATAGTCTTGTATCCAGTGTTTAGGTATTTCACAGAACATCTAGTCACTATAGCCAGGGGCTGGTGCTGTATGTGCTGCATTCCACTCTGAGAGGGACCAACCAATCTATTAATAGAACATTACGTGTTATTTATTTTGTGTTGAAGCCATGTGTAAAGTAAATACAATCATTTAAGGATGACAAAGACAACTGAGATAAATCATTCAAGTAGTTTTGGAACTCCTAGTAGTAAATAATAAAGCCTTTTATGTTAAGTAGAAGCCATGTCCTGTTCCCAGGAAGGACCGTAAAACAGTGCTCTCTTTTTCCAACCTTTTGGAATTATTATCCAACCCAGCATGTGCCAGTGTAGCATTTAGTAATATAATTTAACTGAAGTGATCTCGTAATAAGAGGTACTTTCAAGTAAATTTGTTAACAGTTGGGACAAATATAGGCAAGTCACACACTAGGCTCGTGTTGATTATCTAACCTAGACGGCACTCTTTTCTAATAGAAACAAGTTACAACGAATCTAATCAACAAAGCACTGGATGTGCTGTGTGATACAAGATGTTAATTAGGTTTTGCTAAATGTAAGGGCACCAATACCTTTCGCAGCTCTGTAATAAATCCTTCATCCCAATCTTCACTATGCTTTCTCAAAAAGGACACAATTTATTAAGAACTTAAAGTCTTAATATTATACTTATCAGCAGATGGCAGTCAAGTCACCAAACAATACTCCTATTCTGATCCACCAGTGCTTGCGGATGCCAAATGCAGTTATTTGCAAAATTAACTATGTAAATTTGCATTACATGTCTCATCAAATAAATCGAGCAAAAATGGAGAATTAAACAAATAATGTAAGTGAGGGACCAATGTAAGAAATACTGTGCACATTATTCAACGTCACTAGTTATTAATGGAATGAATCTAGCGAGTGATCAAGAGTACAAGAGTACAAGTTAAAAGAACACTTACTGAAACATCTAGACATTTTATTATGAAAATAAGACAGAGCATATTTTAACATCTTTCCTTTCATGCATTTGAGTGTACAGACAAACTTGTCGAAGTTAAGACAGTTCCATCTTCTATCTGTTGAATCAACAGTGCTAATGACTGGGTAGGTCACAGGACACCATGGTGAAGAGCTGCAAGCCATCTGTGGCCCATAACACGAAGAAGACTTCTGAGGAAATAGTGTACGGGATGTGTATGTGGATGGATAAGAGCAGTCGCAGATGAAGTCACTTAGCCTCTTGAGCTTTTTTGGCACTCTGCTTCTCCTTTGCCTAGAAAGACATTGAAATGCATAAATAGAGGCACACTGTAAGATATGTAAATGCGTATGGATAGTAACAGTTTATAAGCTGGTAAATAAATATGACACTCACAGCCATCATAAAATGTGATCCTTCAAACTACAACACATTTAGTATTATTTCAGTTTATTGGGCAAACCGTTTTGAGTTTAAAAAGGGTGCCCTCTAGTGGTAATCATAAAACACTTACAGCTACAATGGTTATAAATAAAGATTTTAACGCATGGCAATGCTGACCTTTTCCACCAATGGTATTAACTGTTGGTACTCTGCCAGTGTCTTTAGTAGTTCCATGATAAAAGGTAAATAATTGTGCTTTCGTCTGATATTTTCCACCTAAAAAAAAAGCATACCACTAACAGTTGCATATATTTTTTTTACAAGCTCATGAAAACACAATGAGTATACAGACCATGACATGTTAAACAGTTAACATAAATACACTAAATTATGACATCTAGAATATAAAGCTTGGACAAAATGTAGGGAAGAGTAGACTAACCTTGTATCTTTTCAGTTTCAGATTTTCTTCGTCTATTAGGAGCTGGCATTTTGCAATCTCAGATTGGATTGAGCTGAGGAAAGTGCTGTTCTGGTCAGTGTCCATAGGCTCTTCCTGTAGGAAAGGAAATAGAGATTAAGGATTAGTTAATGCTGTTTATATGCAATACTGACAAAAGGTTGGCAAAAAGGGAGAAAGTTTTCGTTCTTAAATTAATGTTGAACAAGTTAAGACACAACATGCCTCAGTTAGCTGGGTTTGCAGCTCCGCTATCTTCCTCTCATAAATCATCTTTCTATCGGACACAATGGCCATCAAGTTGAATCGTATTTCCCCTTCACTGTATCTGAGTATGGGATCAGGGACAGAATTGTTTACTTAGAAAGAGGTTGTTGGAGCCGCAGGACACCACATCACACTTGAAAGTTCAATATTTAGACAACGTTTAGCTAACCCTTACCTTTGTATTCTTTTCTCAATCACTGGACGAACTGCACTGATCCAATCATCCTGGTTGCATGCACCTATAGTAAATTCATTGGTAAAAAAGGTTTTTTTGTAAAAACCTGGCAAAAAGCCTGTCTGTGCTAGTTTGAGAATATAATTTTTACCGGTATGTTACTCAGCACACACTACATTTTGCGTATGCTTCTGTTTCAAGGATTGCATCATCCAACCTGTAACAAAAGCCGATGTTGCGGATAATGCATACCAAGGTCAATGGGTCCCTCACGGAGTCCATCCAACTCGTAAAGTCTTCCATTAACAGGAACATAGCTTACAAAATGGAATGCATCTTCATCCTTTGCTGAAGACTTTGCATCAAACTCAAACATCTGTTGTCTGCAAAATAATAGGTCAAAACAAATATATATTATTAAGGTCCAAATCGCTAGATGCCATCTTGATGACAGACATCTACATCACTTTCTTTTCAAATTGACCAATTATACTAAATTCAATTGAAAATTTTAAATAATTTCGATAGAAATTATAATTTGCTTACCTAGCAAAACTGTTGTGAACTTGTCGGATTACTTCCGAGTTGCTAAGAGCTAAGCCTTTCATCTAGAGGAAGAGAAAATCCCAATGTGTAAACCTTTTTAAGAGATGTGATTATCTAAATTCACAATTTGTTAACATTGATCATGTCTAAACCAGCAATAAACTTTTCTTTCTGCCTTACAACCTAAAGTGTAACCACACAGAACATTTTTCAACTGAACTGCATTTTTGGAGAAAAGTTAGAAGTGGCTGCTTACAATAGTACCTCACGTAAGTGGCCTTCGTTAATATGTTGATTAGTTAATTTGTTAGCTTTTAAAAACAGCGGTTACAAGTTTTTTTGAAATTGTAGAGAGGCGAAGAAAGCTCTGAATTGTGGTGTGTGGTTACACTTTAATATAATGGGTTAGGGGCAGGGTAATTTGGGCTAAAATGACAAAATAGCATACAGCAGCATCAAAACTCAGTGAAAACTCTTTGAACTCAGTTAAGGTCTCTCCAAGGTGCATATCCGGGTGGGTGGAATTCAGCAGTACGCTGACTATTGCCTGGGTGGCACACGCATTGTTTATGACCTGGAATGGTAGAGAACAAGCATCTAGTAGAATATAAGGAATACAAACGTTTTGGTATAGGCCTAAAATAAGTTGAATTGGTACATGAAAGATTTACTATGGAATGAGAACCATAACTAGCATTCCTTTGTCCTCGACAATCATGTGATTTTAACAAACCTACCTGTTTAGCAAAGAAAATGTTGTCAAGTCTTGAGTCTTGAACAATTGATCCTGCTGGTTCTTCTCCTGGCTGCCACTTAAACAGGAAAATCAGTCCATGAACTGGTCTGGAAAAAAAAAAAACATGTTATTGAAATCTTCACATGGAATAAAGCTGATGTGGTTTTAACCACCCCATTACATTACAGTAGCAACCAGGAATATGTATACCACTTACTTCAGGTTTTCAAAGTTTTCTGGCTCCATGCTCCATATTTCTTCTACCTGAGAACCTTTACAACCTGTTGGTGTAAATAAATGTATAATTACACTTCAGTATTAAAAAACATCTTATTATTATCATCCTATATATGTTCAATGTATCATTGACTAAGTTTATTATGAAGTATAACGCATTGAAAAGTGTGGTAACTTCAGCTTGTTCCTCCAAAATATGGTCATCAAAACAACATGTGTTATCATCACCCGCCTCACTGGCACGGCACTTACCATTTTTCGCAATCTGAATAAAGTGAGTGATGTCAATAGCGTGATGATGACTAACGGTAGCTATCTTACTTTGCTAACACTATTAGCAATGGTATCGTAAAATTGTTGGCAGTGCAAGGACACAGAAAGCCCTTTTAACTTGGATATCAGGTGCATCACTGAGGCAAGTTACATGATTTACGTTAACAAGCCGAAAAGGATAATTGATTATCGATCCTTGTTATGGTTATGGTAGCGTTAGTGCTAGCTAATTTAGCTAGCAAACGATTAGCAGCTGACTCACCAAAACCTTTGATCAATTCTGTAAATACCCCTGGATCACTTTCCATGAGACACCACTCCCCTGCGCTTCCAGACATGTTTGTCAGAAAAGTGATTTTACAAGAGACAAACCAATATACATATATAAGTGATCCTGCAATATAGATTGCAAATTTCAGAGGTAATGCTAGCCACTCGCTTGATGGGATGTTCCCGATGTGCGTGCAATGCAGCGTTGTGGGGGGCAAAATGTGGGGGCGCTCGTTTTTAATGTTGCCGTTCTCTTGTTTTGTTCAATCGCCATTAGATTTGATGCCGATATTTGTTTTGAAATACTACAAACTTAACACATTGATTCACCAATGTTGACCATTTATAATCTATGCACGTCACCCCTTTAATGTGAATTAATTTGGTGCAGCAAGCATTTATTCTTGGCATGAATTTAGAAGCTGCCGAATTACAGGTTAACGAAACGAGCGCGCTATTCCACTCCAAGACGGACGCATGCATATACGTTCTGCACAGCAGGAAGTGGGTATCGTGAACTAAACAAAATCTAGTTATTCCGTTATAACGACTGGGCTGTATATATTATACCAAGTTTTTTTTCCAACAATTTGTTATGCACTGATGTGTGTAACTGCAGTCATTTACACATCTTGCTTTGCATTTTAGGGCGCTTTCACAGTGCTTCTGCGGTACGGTAGACTCCGATTCAGCGATGAAGTTGAATTGCATTTTCATTGGGTTCGGTTAGCGTTCACACTAGGCCAACCAAAACATTCCAATCAAACGCCTAAAGAAAGTCTGCAGCAAGATCACTACTCTATATTTGACGTGAAAAAAGGTTATTCATTTTGGGGGACAATGATGAGATGTCTGGCTAACGAGCCAGTCTTTTATAGATAGAATAGATCATATTCCCTGTTTAATCACCAGAGGCACAGTTATTGAAAGGCTTGCTATCATAAAGTTAGCTTTCTAGGTCATTGTCCCTGGCATAAGTCAAGTGACTGCAGATTTTTTGTCTCAACCGCGCGGTGTTTGTTTCGATTGGTTTGGTTCTAACAAAGTCCAGTGTGAACGCTAACCTAACCAAATGACAATGAATCCAACAGTATCAGCTTCACCGTTGAATCGGATCGAGTCTACCGAAATAGCAGTGTGAAAGCGCCCTTAATGTTTCACGGAATAACCTTTACCAAATATAATTTAAAAACGTGGCTGATATAATTAATAATAATGGAAAGGTCCAACAAGAAATGCTTTAGTAAATAAGTGGCCTGTCGTAGTAAACATTTACTACGGTTTTAGAATGGTTGAGCTTTATTTATAGTGTAGTGCGTTAGCTCAGGTGTGCAATTTATTACGGTATAGAAATAACGTAGATGGACAAAAACAATGTGCAACGTTTAGCATATAAACCAAATATTCAATAAATAAAGGTTGAATGACAATACTAAAAACGGTTAGTCATTTGCTAGACTCAAACGGTCCACTGCTTGAGCCCTCTATATTGGTGGAAGCACAACAAGGACCACACTGTTCGATTAGGGGCACCAGCTTGCCCTGTTGATGAAGCTGCTTTGTGTCAGATCCACCGCCAATGCAGTATCCATTTATGAATACCCTTGGCACCTGAAGACAAAAATATACAAAACATTAGCCAAACAACGCAATACTGTGTAAGGGCTGATCTTGTTTCTACAGCCTGTGGCAGTTATTTCTCTGCAGAACAGTTGAGCTTTTTGGGGTAATCTTCTGGGATGCATCTATTTTATCCTAAACATGGGTGGACAGCAATCATTCATTTTGCAACTAATTTATCTTACTCGGCCGACTGTAAAATATAATGTGTTTTACACAAGCTAAAGCTATAACTTGTCTTTGTCTCCAATCTCTACCTTTGTTGATTTGTATATAGACACACAATCCATAAATACAAATAGTATCAATATACAATTCTTGAAGTTAATACTAAATACTTTAGTTAATTATTGCTTGACATGTATACAACTGGGTTTGCCTACTTTCTTGAGTCACCAAAAGAATACACTCATTTTGGGACTGTTACCGTTCTTGCACCGGTCATTTGAGCCAAGGCTTCTTGCATTCTTCTTCCATCAGTGTGCTCATCCAGTTCTATCACTTTGTATGTGGCACCAATTTCGTTGAATAGATTTTTGGCCATTTTGCAATATGGACAGGTGGTCTTGGAAAATATGACAACACAGTTATGAGACACCACTTCCTGAAATGAAAAGGGAGAAAAACCTACAATCAATTCACAATTCAGATCAACTATATAACTATGATGTACACAAGTTGCTGTTAAGCACTTTAAGTAGTGACTTGAGCTTTACTTCAAGTTGCTAAATGTGTAAGCTCCACCAAACTACTTTAATAACTCAAATAGACCTGTCCACGTGGGGTTTACTTCTAATGGCTAAAGACTAGACGTAGACTGCATGATGTCTCCACACATGGAGAAGAGAAATTTCTGTGTTACATTCATCCTGGGCCCTGTGATAGACTGGCGACCTGTCCAGGGTGTACCCCGCCTCCATGTGTCTCCACACATGTGACCCTGTACAGAGAAAGTTAATGGATGGATGGATGGATGGACATTCATCCTGTCTCTATGACTAGCAGTTGTGGGTGAGGTGGTTGCTAATCTATACGTCCAAATGGTACCTCCTCAAAAAGTGTTGGAACCCCTGCCTGAGATCAGATCCCAATCTTTAAAAAACACAATTCAATAACCAATTTTTTTCATCATCCTCTATGTAAGGGGTTTGTGAGAAACAACTGTATCAAATAAACTGCTTGCTAATATTAGTATGGTATGTTGCTCAGTTGGTAGAGCACCAGAAATAGCAGCATGTTCGATGAGAAAGGAGAAAGGTGTTCATTCAGTTTACCTGTACATATTGTGCACTGGCAGAACTTGAAAAAGCAGACGTGGAACTGGAGGTAAAGTTCCCCATCCTGCAAAGAAAAAGAAAAATATCATAAAAAGGAAAATGGTTTATGTGAAAGCCGAGGTAATCTTAAATTGAATCTGTCCCTGTTTCAAAGATCTATTAAGCTTACTAGCCGTTAGCTGCAGGTGCAATCGCACTACTGATTCATGTCTGCCATGCAAAAGCCAAGTGGCTACCTTACAGTTACCTTAGGAATTTGAGGACGTCAATAGTGCCAACAAGTCTCAAGTCAGAAACAATTAATATAACTATAACATAAAACATGTTTGAGATTGTTTTTAAATGTTTCATAATAAATCCTTGCACGATGCTCATCCGTGGTTGAAGCTTGCAAACCCTTCCAAAGTATTAGCTACTAATCTAGGATTTGAAGAGTAGTTGGTGCCGTGGGTAAAGTGGATTCATGCAGACAGCATCAATTACCTTTGATTGTTTGCTGTGTACTGTCTACTGTAGTGTAGGTAACGATATACGTAATTACTGATTAAAATCGAGGCGACTGTTCTAATTCAGAGAAAGTCACAATATACCCAGCTAACGTGAAAGCTAATTGATTAGTTTGTTGATCATCCTGGCCCGGCAAGCCTGCCATACTATTTTAACATGATTTAGCGCAGCGGGTAAATGGTAAAAAGCTACTAACGTTAATATAGCAAAAACAGTGACCTTTGAAAACCGCCCCATGCCACTGCCATTCTTGAAAGACATCCTCCTTTCGTAAGCATGGCTAGTAATAAGTATAACACAAAAAAATAACCAATTTGTGTATTTATATGAAACATACGATTACAATATACTGTTATTATTCTACAGGTTCCTGTCTAACTATTTCCAGCACGTATTTTTGCTGTTTACTACTAGTACTACGTTTGCTTACCTGACTGTACTACCGGCCGGAAGTCTGCTGTCACGACTCACATGTGGAAATAAAAAAAGAAATAGGCCTACGAGTTAACGACTTTAATAAAATAAAACTGAATGACCTTTATAGTTTGTTGTATCAGCAGAAAAACTCAGGAATCATTAAGAAAATATTTCATCATCAGCACCAAAAACCAACATGTCTTGCTGTGTCGTCATATCTGCCTTACGTCACCAACGTTGCTTCTTCGTCTAGACCGCGCCCCCTTTTGAGGGAAAACAAACCAACCTTGAAGCAACACGGGCACAATGCCAACAATCTACTGCGTCACATATTGCATATTGCATATTTTTTTTAACATATTCACGTAATAGTGGCCTACATAAAGGCAGTATCATTAAAAAGTGGAAAAACAACCATATAAATCTAAATGCAAAGCTGACAAAGTAGTCCGTAGATAGCCTGCAGTTTGTTTTAATTGGATTAAATTGAAGATAACTAAAGCAATAATCTTTCACGTGATAAAACAAAGACGTTTTCCAACTGTCATAGAATAATGGTACTGTGAGGCTGTAAACAGTTAATTTGATCGTGGGAATTTCATTAATTAATTTGGAATGGGCATATGTCCTACTTCTTTACCCTTTTAAATGTTCTGTAGAATTCACTGTAGAATTAAATATGTTTTATAATTTCTGGATCTACAGTTTTGGTGGACACCTTACTATTCCAGGCATGGGAATAAGGTGAACATGAACATGGGAACATGACATTTCTAGGCTGGTCTTGTCAAGCTAAATCAATTCTGCAACATGCTTTATGTAGTCCACTCAAAGGTGCATATAGCTCCTCTTGTCTATTCTTATGTATGTCTTTACAGATTAGCGAAGGAATACAAATGTGCCATGTCCATCCATCGTAAATAATACATTAACTGGAGACTCACAAGTTGGGCAGGATGTCTGTATAACAAACGCCCTGAGCACTAGGACCATTGCCTCAGACTGAAGGAAGCGCAGAGTTTCAGAAGTGGCAGCGTTAAAAAAGTATACTTAAGGGCTACATGTGTTTCCCTGTTTTATTAACAATCGATGCAGAAATCGTTAAATAGTCTACGTTTAAAAGTATTTAAAATGCATTGACAGCTATGTGGCATTTCAAGTTTGTTTCCCACCAAAAAGAGGTGGACACTGAAAACACATTGATTGGAGTACCCGTCTGTGTTGTCAACAACATGGCTAGATCAGTATTATACATGTACAACGATTTTTTTTTGTACTAACGATTATGTCTAGTATGGTATGGTGTAGCAACACCTTTATAGTAATGTTTTTTAATGTCTTATGACAGTCTGAAATGTGCATTTTTCTGTTTGAACACAAGAGGGCATAAGCTACAAATCTATGATTAAACTTTGAGAAGTATATCAAACAGGAACTTAATTTAATCATTTGAGAAAATGCGCCTCAGAATATGCAAACATCTAAAATTAAAAAATACATTTAATTCAGGAATCAATCTTTTTTTATTTATGGTAAGACAGAATCCATGGCCGAAATTTACTTATTAATATATAGTTAAAAAAATGCTTGCTTGTAATTTTTATTGATCAATCCATTGCTCTCTCTTAATCATTGATTGACTGCCTTGAGATTCTGCTAAGGTGGCAATTGCTTAAGTGCACAATCATTTATCACAGGCCCCCTTTTCAATAGACTAAAACTAAAATCTATAGCTCTTGCCATGCAGATAAACTGCATGTGTTATAATTTGTCTATCTACAGAAGTGAATGAAATTCATTCACAAGTCAGAATGGAGAGTCAATGTTGGGGGTTCTGTAAAGTGTTTTGGAGCACTCAAAATAGGGCCTTGTACAAAACAACAGATATTATAGCAGCAAGTTCAATTTATGGTACCATCACTATTAATCATTGCTTTGGACAGCAAGATTGCCTAACTCATCTAGAGCCCCCTGGAAATGTAATTCCCCACCCCCTCAAGTGCTTATGGAAGCGAGCTGCAGACGCATTTCGCCCACGCTCAGGTTTCTCCCTACGCTGGCAAGGCAATAAGCTGTGTTGATTTAATATCCGTTTGCAGCATGCATTTGCCTGGGCCATGTAATCAGCCCAAAAGGTGCTGCAGAGCAAAAGCCCCACATGAATCTTAACCCCCAGCCTTCTTCTGTGAAAAATCATGATTCACAATTTTGGTATGCCAGCACTAGCACCAGCTGTGAGCTCGCACTCATGTGTCCTGCTGATTACAGGGCAAGAAAATGGCATGATGTCAGCTTTTATACTTACATAGACATTCCAAACATACTAAACTCATAAAATGTACAAAGCATCATGAATTAAACTACATTTGCTGATATACTTCAGATAGTGAAGACCTGATCATGCAGATTTTTTGATTTCTTGAGAACCACGATGACCTATCTGTTTCAGTTATGATGTGCAGTGATATCAGTGTTGACTTTTTCATTTTAGGAGAGCAACCACAATGTGCCTTGTAAGTATACTGATGGCTGATGGCTGTCATCACAAATCCCAGTATTGTATAACAATTTGGAAAGTTGCAGTGTAAGGTTGATGGTTAGAAAGTTGAAAGCTCCTAATTCTTTTTGGCATTATATGGTGTTGGGGTTCGGGTTGGAGTGGTGACTGGCTTTCTGCTGCAGGGCTGAATCAGGGTGGACATGGGGAAATGTGTGCTTCGTGTAGGGAGGGCTAATAACCGTTGTTTCAGTGGTTTAAGGTCTCTAAAGAGAGTGGATTTCACAGCTCCATGAGCACATGAATCCATGAGCCCTTGAACAGATTGAAAATAAAACGCTCTGCTGAAAGATGCTGAGAGAACTTACACCACTGAGGTCTGTCATACTTAAATCCATTCATATTGTAAAATGGGCAGCCACTCATACAATATAGGCCCTTCTACTATTGTGGGGATGGTAAGAGTGATGTTGTTCGTAGATCCCTATTTGGCTTTCCTTCTTTATTCATTTTGGGTAATTATGTTTTCACTAGATGTCAGCGTTGCCCATTTATATAGTGAATATATCCAGTAAATGTCTTCACTTTTCCAGTAACTTGATACAGTATTTTACTTATTTAATATTTCCTTTTTTTCCCTTATGATCCTAAATGGATCTTAAAAAAACGTATAGTGCATTCTAACCTTGTCGTCCTAATGATGGCGCCACTGACAAAGCCTGCTTCCAATATGGTAATCCGCTAACCTTTTGATAACTAGAATATGTTTATTTATTGATTTTTATACGGAGTACAGAACCTTTTTATCAATCATGCGAGTGTTGAGACATAGCATAGTGGACCAACATAGATCAGTGAACACCGTGTCTCTGTTGCAGGTGGGGTTGAATGTAGCTGGCAAGGATTGTGTCCTGATGGGGATGCTCTTTCTTCTTAATCTTCTATCTTTAACTCCCTTATTATTTCTGGGGATCCTCCCACCAGTGCAATTCTATCGGCTGGCTTCAGAAACCCCAGCAGAGCCCCAAAAGGTCCCCTTTCCCCTATCTAGAGCAGGAATTACGTTGACCTTGCAGCAACTTAAAGTCTTTATCAGAGCCACAATAATCTTCTACACAGGAAAGCACATCAGCAGAAATGATGACTAGCAGGTCCCTCTGAGGTTTCCGTGAGGCTACAGTAGCATTGGCCTGCCCTGCAGGGAGACAGGATTTCAACCAGCTATTCTGGCCATGAATAAATACCACCTGACTCCCATCAGTTACAAATGGGAATAACTGCAATTGTTAGTATGCTTTTGCTTACCCAATATAGTATGAAGTAGGGGTTTATTTGATCATTTTCAACCGTGGAATAAAATTGGATGTATTTGCATGTGCATTATTGCATTATTCTACATTTCACAATCTCTACATTATATTTGATTGGTTCAAATAAGTCCTCATCAGTATGTCTCTACATGTATCTCTAAATTCACTTGTTGGATGGGATATATAAGGTGCCACTTTTCAGTACTTTCTCTACTTCTGTGTTTTTATTACAATGTTTATCAAACTGTTCTGCCCCAACAATACCTTTATTCCTAATATGCAAACCTATGGTTTTCTTCCCTCAAAACAAACTTTTTCTTACTCTTTTTTGCTTTGTCACTCCCTGTGACTGACTCTTCCAATGCTCTCTTCTTAGTCACATCTATCTACCTGCTACTGTTTTTCCTCTCATTTTCTGACACTGACATTTTCTTCCACTGAACTAAGAGATCAATGACTGGTTACCATGGAAATGAAACAGCACATTCACACACGTGCCTTGTCTGTCTTCAGGAAGCTGCCTCAATCTGCCTCTCCAGTCAAAGCACTGGGGCCTGCATTGGTGATGCCGCCAGCCCTTCTCACTGTCCTTCCAGTCCAGAGGCTTTGACAGCTGCCTGGTCTTGATGCTTGGAACTGCCACACTTAATTTCCTCTGCAGTGTGCAGAGAAAGGAAGCAACAGAAGGCAAATATACAACTATGTTGATATTTCCACGTTTGCGTTTTCAACAGTTTTAAGGATATGTCTAATCTTATTTTTACTTTTTCTTTCACTTACTATGGAATTTCTTTGCATTCAGGTTTTTTATTTCATGTTTACGTTTCTGGCTCTGTTTTTCCTCCCTGTTGTTTGATCTTTGTTGCATTTTCGTGAGCTTGCTTTGTCTTTCTTGCCCCCTTTCTTTCATTCTTTCTTGCCCCCTTTCTTTCTTTCTTTCTTTCTTTCTTTCTTTCTTTCTTTCTTTCTTTCTTTCTTTCTTTCTTTCTTTCTTTCTTTCTTTTCTTTCTTTTCCCACCCATGTTTCAAGTCTTATTTTACTCAGTCAAAGGATTGCTAAGGTCTATTTGTAGAATGATAGATGAGCTAATTATACTTAACCAAGAAGAATGGTGTCTTATTTTGCTGGAATGCTAATAGAAAACTATAACTTCAACATCACCTCTAAAGTCTGAAAGTAAAGAATACTGTGAATAATAATAACTTAACAATTGAAAGACCTGACAAAGAAGGGGGGGGGGGGGGGGTTGGGAGAGAGAGTTATGGAGGGCATCATCACCACCCCTCCCAGATGTGAGTTTTATGTATATTAATCAAATGTTGCTATGTAGAGGACATTCTCTTCAGTCCTCAAGATGCCTTTTTAACATGACTAACAGACAGGTAGTGCACCTAAGCTCAGACGGCTGTTTAAAGAACAAGAAACATGTGAGTCTTGAGGAAAATGTGTTTATTGGGCTTATCCCTATGAAAGAAGTGTAAATCCTCCCAAATATGTAGGTAAATTAACTTAGTGAGAGCAAACGACTCAGTTAAAATATTAATTTGATGCCTTGGTGCCTTGGTTTCAGACAGCAGAAGTGTGTGCTCTCACATCTTAACAAACGTAAGAACTCCATGTACTGACACATATGTCAGCCTATCATCCATATACTGTATATTGAACATTACACTTGTCTGGCATACAGTAACCTCACCTTCATAAAAACATTGTGTTATTTCGTATCGGGTGTTGCTGTGTAATACCTAATCTTAATCTTGCGAATGTCTCTACGTAACTGTATTCAGACTTCACGTTGTGGCCATTTATGCTTTCTGAGAGAGATGTTGTCAATGATGGTGCTAATTTCAGCTAATCTGTCGCTGATTGCAATCACAGTTGTGTTTGACTAATTTAATGCAGGATTGGCTCCTTTCATGCTGATCAGACGTGCTTCCTTGTACTGTTTGTTGCACCGCTTTTTACAGGTAGGGACTTTACGCCTTAATCAAAGACACAATTATGCTGTTTGTGGTTTTAACATGTGTCATGGGCAATGTTTTCATGTTATCTTTAATGAAAATATGATCCTAAACTTACCTTTAAATGTATCAAACAGTTAAATGCGTTGGAATTGTGTGTTCCTAAGTAATTCCTTCTCCACTGTATTCACGGTGGTATTACTTGCGTGGTGCTTGTCTAAAGACAGTGCAGTGCTTGGCGGTGTCTGCCAGCAACAAATATTGTAGTTATAATTCAGGTAACTAAAAACGATTGGCTTTTTTAAATTGACACACCAACATCAGTGCCATGTGTACTGCTTTCATAAAATATATCTGAGCACTCATTTTGTGGCAAGGCTTTATCTCACAGGTTAGTCTACGTTTCTGTTTGTGATATTTCCCTGAACCCATATTGCAGTACCCGGCAGGTCACGACGTTTATTAACCTCCTTCACTGTATGCTTCTGCAATACTGCAACAAGGTTGCTGTTGTTTAGCCCCGTGTAAACACCTCTGTGTTTGTCCACACATTTAGGAAAGCTAACTAAATGACACTCTTATAAATTGCCTTGGTCAACAAATCTCTGGGGTTGACTAATCAAACAGCTTGCCTGTGGGATTAAACATGCTTACTCATTTTCACCCTACACCAAATCTAGCAGGTTGGTCCAATGTCTATTTACTGTACATGTTCCAATCACAGGGGTTCCTGAAGAAACCGCCATGTTTTTCAAACATTTTCTTCAGTTTGTAACCAGTATATTATCTCCTTGGGAATTTTTGTAATTTGTTCTAAATATGCATTTTGCCACTTTTTTTTATAACAAATTAGAACACTGCAAAGAAAGGCGTCCCCTGATTTAACCTTGGAGGGGCACTTGCCAGCCTATTAAACCTAATGTTACTTTGGAATTATTGTTACCCTACCTATTAGAAAGCCATAGGTGTGTAAAAAGAAAAAAATGTACCATTTACATTGCATGCATTATTTATTCCCACAGAGTGCTCTTTAAAGCTAAATTGGCAAGGGGTTGTGCTGCGTCAGGCCATGAGATCAGATTATCACACACAATAAATTGAGCATTTGAGCTTGCCTCACAGCGAAAATATGTCAGTCCTGCCATTGACAATACTAAACTCATTATAATAGAAAATGGAGAGGAGCCTCAGGAATATATGGCTGCTCTTAAATTGTAAGTGTTAGAAATTAAGTGAAAACTAGAGCTTACATTCGCTTTAATTTCAGGGCTGTCACTTTTGCTTAGATTTGCATTCCCTTATCTTGATCCCTGCATTATTTTAAAGAAAGCTTGAATGGTAGTCCACTGTATCAATCTTTTCCATTAGGCAAGGGGGAGTGTAAGTGTATGCATGCATGTATGTATAAATCAGTAATAGAGAAAACTGAAGCAGTAGGCAAATATAACAAATGCACTGTCATTACCAAAAAAGGATTTCTTCAATTAAATTAAGGTGTATTCATACTTTGTATACATTTTCAAGCTAAGCTTCTATGGCGTATTATTACCCTTGCAACTATTTCTCATGTATACTTCATGAGAATCTTCTCCCATTATGGGGCTAAGCTGAACAAAGGTGCTGGGGAGGGATGTCACAAGAACTGTCTGATACTTCGGTACCAAGTCGAAACCAAAATTCTAAAAAGGGATTGGCATATGCCACTGTGGTTCAGCGGCATATGCCAATCCCTTGGGTGGTATGCCACAACCATCGGCCACATTTCGATCTCGGTGTGGAGTAGTTTACACCCCAATGTAGCAGAGGAACATTTGACTCTCCTTGTGATCTCGCTTAGACGTGTTATAAAATGTGCGCATTTGTTTCTTTTTATAATTATATATTTATGTTAAATAGGCATAGTGTTACTTTCCCGTCAGGCGTTCTCCAGACTTTAGTCGGGAGAACTCCGAATCGAAGAATGCGCGAGTTTAAACAGCACCACCAGCCTAGTCTACATTGGTTCTTTATTTCCTTCTAAATTAACATGTAGCAATGAAACAAGCGGATTAGGGAAATTCATTGGAACAGTTGTTTTTATATCTCATTCACTTGTTTGCAAATGAACCATCACATTAGTTGAAAACGAAAGTAAACATACACCCCCCACGCTCCCACCATGCCTCATCTTAAAGTTACAGGCTTAATCTTTTTACCCATGTCTCCAAAGGCCTATTTTTATTATTTCCATCTGTTTTTCATGTCTTGGCCGGGTACTGCAATTGAAAGGATGTGCCATCATTAAAAGATTATTGTTTGTAATTAAAAACAATATTGCTTGTTTTAAATAATTGAATTGCCACTGTTCTTTTTTGTAATGTTAATTGTTGTTTCTTTTTCTTTTTTGCTTTGCTTGTAATGTTTTTTTAAAAGGAGTGTATGTTGAAGTACATGGGATTTCGTTTATGGTTTAGATTTTTACCATGGTATCGAATTGGGTATCGAAAATCGTGGAATTTCACTAGTACTGTTATCCACTACTAAATTTATGGTATTGTGACATCCCTAGGGGAGACTAACAACCTTGCAAGATTTCCGGTGCGATTTGCCATCTGCCATCTGCTCTTGCATTTAAGTCCTATCGACAAACAGAATATCTTCGATAATCATATTTTTAAATAATTTTCAGTGGAATCTTGCTATCTTTTTAACATAACTCAAAACCACCTATAAAATGCATTCAGGATAATATATTTTGTCAGGCATATTTTTTTTACCAACATACAGTATAATGCAATAGCCTTACAAATGCTCTCTTGGTCTGTAATTTGTTCTCATTTGTCATGGCTGAAGGTTCAATGGTAAACATCGCATTGAAACTGGACCCTGGTGTGGTGGTATCCACTGAGCTGCCTCCGCGTCCCCCCCCCCACTAATTAGAAAAAGGGCTAATTAGTATCCTGCTATTGATTTCTGGAGATTAATGGTTTTGAAAAAAAAAGATTATTCTATTTTTACTCACTGGTGATGGTGTGTGCATTGACCTCCAGTTTTTTGTGTAGCCTCAGTTTATATGGCAGAACCTCATGCAGGTCCTGCATTGGTTTGTAAGAGAATTTGCAGCTTTGAGCTTTGAAGCTATTTATATTGTTTGTTGTTGTCAATAGGTTTCAGGGTTAAGGTGTCAGAAGGGGAGTCAAAAGAGGAAAAGGGTGTTTTATCTCTGCACCCATGTTCAACCAATGAGGGACACACTATTTCCTATATGACCTTAAATGTTAAACAAATGAGTAGGGTTTTACCCCTGCAGTAACTTGTGGCCAATAGAAAACATATACGTTTGTAACCTTTGGGGTATATATATATATGCGATTACAGTCTGGTAATGGAAGTCTCCATCCTTAGTCAGAATTATTCAGTCATGATAAAGTACATGGCTTGCAAGTGGCACTACATGCTGAATGGGTAGTTATTGTTTATATCAGTGATGGCCGCTTTCTATGTCCACAAGTACCCGTGCATTGGACATTGTATTGTCGACAGTCAATGTCTAATTAAATGTATAAATAGATTTTGGCTGAATGCTGGCAGCACCTCTTCGTTGAGTGCTTGAGGCCTGGCTGGAATCCGCCATCTGTTTGAAAGCGTTGGTGAGTTCTGTTTCAGCTTATAGGCAATTATTGCTCACAATATTTTGGGGATTTCAAATTGGCATCCGAATGTGAAATTGAGATAATTTGTGGCATGTGAAGGTGACTGCAGAGTAGGACACATTTCTGTTGGTGAATATCATTGAGGCCTATTGAGGCCTGTTTCTTTTTTTTTGGCTCCTAGTATGTGGATCCTCAGAGGGGTGTTCCTCAGGTCCACTGCAGGGATGCCAGGGAAAGGTCAGACTGTTTGTATGCCTCTAAAGTGTATTTTAGTTCTCTGGTCTGTGAGGAACCATGAGCTGCAGAGTTAAGCCAGGGCCACAGCCTCCACTTCATCATGGCAGACATCTCAATTCGTTTCCACTGTTCACTTTCAACACCTTTTCAACAGCACAGGTTTTCAATACTGATCAGTCACAGCACCTTTCCCGTTCATTCATCACCTGCTCCTTCCTGCTATTTTTATTCCCCCCCCATTCCCTCTTGATTGCACTTCCTATCCTTCCTCTTTTCTCTACCTCCAGCTCTTGCTCGCTCTGAAATGTCATGTATTTCTATACCTGTCTGGTTTTTCTATCATCTTTTGTCTTCCCTTCCCTCCACTTCCTATCTTTATAAAGTGTTTCTCTGGGCACATTTATTTGTCTTGTTCTCTGTTTTCCATAATCTTTTAAGTTGCAAAATATCACTGGCTGCTGTAGTCTGGCTCCGTGGTGTGTGCAGTGCTTGCATTAATGGAGTGAGACCTTTTGTTGTGTTCTCTTCTAACATTATTTTTGCTTTGAGTCATGGCTTTCATTATTCTTAATTGATACTGATGACCACACTACTTAGTACCAATTGGGTATATAATTAATCGCTCAGCTCTGGCATTACATTAGTTTCGTTATTGGATTTTTTTTTTATTTTGCTGCTCAGAAGACGGTTGCCTTATCTGA
Organism: Galaxias olidus; assembly: GCA_026901105.3. Lineage (NCBI taxonomy): Eukaryota > Metazoa > Chordata > Actinopteri > Galaxiiformes > Galaxiidae > Galaxias > Galaxias olidus. The sequence goes on along the minus strand of JAPMUY010008245.1, from coordinate 145,744 downwards.
TGTAATATATCACAGGCATCAAGGACACCTATCACTTCTAACGTATCATAGCATGTTGGTAGCCAATCATTTACCATTGGTCCTGTCTCTTTCAAGTAAATAAAAGTTAAAAAAAAACATTAAATGTGGATTTGTGTGTATCAGACTACGTAGGGCCTTAAGATAAAGCAGTGCATCTGGTACATTGATGCTTTTCTATGCGTTTGGCTGTTCAGTTGCGTTTTGAATATGTTTTCTTATTATTTATCTCAGGATTAAATCTCGCTCTTCAATGGTTTTCAGCTGATTGTGGTAGATAATTAACAACTTAAGATATATCACCCGGTTAACTTTGACCCCTGAACAACTATTTTATCTAAATGCACAGCTGATTAAAAGGGATGCACAATGCAGTCTATAGCCAAGATATTACTCACACAACCTCTTCTGCCTTTTCAGGTCTCTCAATTATGTATGCTGATTTTCTTTTTTTTCTTCAGCTGACCCTGTGCAGTGGAGTGTGTGCACATTCATGTTCTTCCCTAAAGATTGTCTAAGAGTTTACAGTAGGTCCATCTGGACGGAATAAACCAACAGCGTTTTAAGTCATGAGCATCGCTTTTAATTAAAATTGAATGGGGCTAAGGCTTTTCCCTCGTCTTTCAGAAAAAAGGTATGATTTGCATTACTCGATGCATGTCTTTGAATAAAGTATAATTAGTTTAAGAGATCATTTTTGTGTTATCTATGACAATTTAGCACGCTAAATGTGTTTTTACATCACTGTGTATTGTATCAAATTAAATCAAGACCATGTTTTTTTTAATTAGGAAAGAATCCCCTTGCAATGGCCAAACACTGTCAAAACCTGCACTGTGTAGCTGAGTGGCAACTGAACTGATCATTGTATAAGTTGTGGTAGACCTTTTATCCTTTCAATTTGGCCTATATGAAAATATTTCCAGAAATGTAATATGTTGTGTTCTGTCTTGTCATCTAGGCTGTACTTGTCATTGATCTTCTGCACTAGGGGAACCATTGGCTGTCAGACTATTTTTCTTACAACGCTCCCATACTCAAACATCTGGTCTTGTGGTTCATGCATACCACAATGCCCCATAGAAAGCATGCATACCAACATTTCCACAGATTGCCTTGTTTTGTAATGGTAAATTCAGAAGATTTGCCTGCTTCCAGTGATATTTTAAATGTAGTCCCTACAAATATAAACACTTTACAAGAACATCATTTTAATACATTTAATTGATAATCATTTCATTGCACATTTGCACAAGTGCAGAATCGCACTCATTCACTCACACTGTAAAGCTTTAGAAAATACAATCTGAGTAATTTATGACTGTTTCGGATCGTGAATGTTCTCACGTTTATTTTTAAGTAAAATACAGATATATAACAGTAACCCCTCTTTATATATTCATTTTCTGTGATAATTCTGTAAAGTAAACATTGAACAGGGCAGCACTACTGGTCCACACACTGTAATTAATATTTTCTTTTCTTTTTCAGGCGGTGTAACTTTCAGTGTAATACATTTACATCTTCATTTGTCTGTAAACGTTTCTTATTTTGAAAATGGATTAGTGGCAGGGATATAATTGGTCCCACTTCGTGACCTTTTATGAGGACTCCTTTCTATTGGCACCTGGAGTGGCATATTCACCACTTTAGAATGTTTTTTGTAGTATACATACTCTCTTGGCCTTTAGGAATCATTTGAACAGGTTTACAATACATTACATCTTTTTCAAATAAAATAAAAAGTTTTAATCCACTGTACACAATGCCAACAACACTGTGCACTTTCTTAGAGGGTGTATGGCGCCGAACATGCCCTTCTAGATCCATCTTGTCCCTGCTTCTGTATCCTCTTCCCACAGAAGATGGCTTTTATGACTGAGGCTTCTCTCCGTGTAGCTTCCTGTGTCTGTATTTCCCACTCCTCTCCTTGGCCATGTTAATGCATGCGTTGTGCTTGTTACTTTGCAAGTGGTTCCAGTACTTGATGAGTTCATTGGGTTGGAACTGGTGGGAGGTGATCAGGTGACTGTACTTGCAGCTGGAGTAGGAGACCCGCCAGTGGTTGAACAAGAACTCGTTTGGAGGAGGTGTGGGGTCGATCCGCAGCTTAGCGAGGCAGATCCCTACATACACGTCCTCCAGGTGCAGCCTACGTATGCTCAGGGAGGCCTGATAGATCAGCTCCCCCATGTCCCCGGAGAACACATACCCCGTGCCCGAACAGAAGATGGGGTAGCGCTCACTGGGGTACAGCTCTGGCGGCATGTACCACTTGCTGTCTTTGTTTCTGTTCGGTGCGTAGCCCCTCATCAGATAACCAGTGAAGAACCTCTGCCTGGGAGGCTGCTCTGGTTTCAGCAATTTCTGGACGAGATACTCGGTGTTGACAAACATGTCGCTGTCTGTCTTCATGACGTAGCGAGCGTGTGAACAGTGGCTAGCCACCCAGCTCATGCCCATCAGGGTTTTGATGGTCAGGTTGTAGTAGGTGTCCTGATAGTCCTGCTGTATGATGTCGTGATGAACGCGGCTCTCCTCCTCGATGGAGCTCTGGGGGTACCTGTCCGAGCTTTTCCCCAGCCCTAGGAGGAAGAGGCGGACAAAGCCCAGGCCCTGTGCCACACTTTCGTTTCCCCATGTCTGCCGGATGGCGTTGCGGGCATCAGCCTGCCCTGGCTCCGCAGCGATGAGCAAAACCAGGAAGGGGATGCTGTCCCTGCACTTGAATGGCTCATTCAGGATGTAGTGATATGGCTGAGCATTAAGTCGCCCTCCCACGGCCATCTCCCTGTGTAAGCTGTTGTTAGTACTCATTGAATCCTCAAGCCCCATTACTCCAAAATCAGCTCCCCGGCCTCCCCCACCTTCCCCCTCGGTCTGCTGAGAGCTGAGGTTGAGCTGGGGCTTAGGCGGCATGTAGCCGGCCTCCCTCCAGAGGCTCCGGAGGGAGGTGCTCTGGTTGGCCTCTGCCTTTGGGGTGCGGAAGCCCCTTATGGTGTATGCCAGAGGGTTCTCACGGAGGCCGCTGCGTCCTGACAGCCAGTCTTGGTGGCTGAAGAAGAGGAAGATGGTAAAAAGGAGGGCTAGCGAGAGGAGACCCGCCACGTGTGTCCGGAAGAGTGAACGCTTCACGGTCCAGGTCATCTTGATGGGGCAACAGTGACGCCGTCTGCACTGCATGGTGCAGATAGGGATATCAGGGGGCTGCGGCTCGGGCTAGGGCGGCAGCAGCAGTCACATCCAATCACGTCAAACATGTGTTTGCCAAACGCCAGAGGGATATATCTGAGCTGGCTCACTGGAGGGAGGAAGTCCCCTGAACAAGCTAGGGGGCCAGGAGTTAGCTTAAAGCCCCTGTTTGAGCTTGGAGGGGTTCTCTAGGAGGAGGGAGATATGTCTCTTGCCATGGAGGCCGCTCCCAGCCTCTTCAGTGGCTCTGCAGACAAACACAGGATCATGCTCTGGGGCTGGGCTCCTTCCACTGCCTCCTCACTGGCTCATCTCTCCCGTCTGGAGGGAAAAGAACAGAGGAAAAGGCTTGGCAAATGATAAGAACAAGCTTCCTGTCCTTTGGCATTGAGCCACATTGTATGTCAATATGTCAATTGTTTAAGCTCTGGAGACTTTATTTGTATCCACTTGTTGATGGGTAAATCATTTGTAGATTATTCATTGTTTTTTAAGGTATTTGATTTGGTTAATGTATACTTCATGAGAAAAAATTGCAGACATGATTTTATCTATTTAATCTTTAGTCTATCTTAATATTTAGTCTAAATAAGAGACTTACAGTCAACAAATAGCTATTATGACTATAACTAGAAAACTATTACTAGTATTATAAGTATATTACTGACTACTGATTGACTCACTAGGAAAATAATCATAGGTAAACTAAGAATGTCTTTCAGCTATGCAAAGTTAGGGCTATATGCAAAGGAATTAACATGTGGATCTCCAACGCTGATGCCATGTGCTATTTCACTGTAGTAAGAGAATAGGAAAGCAACAGAGCTTTCATTGTGTCGTGAGTCCTCCTCTGAAGAGCCTTGAGAAAAGGTCATTGTACTTATATAGTTCCTAGGTTTCAATTTCTCAAAATTGCAATTATTCCCTCAACATTTGGTTAGGACAAATAGAACATTATTATCCATTAAGCTACCAATAAATCACATTGATTGATTTAATTGAATCACAGTATAAAATAATAAAAAAAAACGAGTGTAGATGGAAATATATTTTTTGACTTATCAACAAGCAGCTGTATCAACTGTTACATCGGTTGGTAACAGTTTTCTAGCCAGAAAGTGGAGTAATCAACAATGTACTGACCTATGACTGAATTACTTTCTTTGAACAACTGCAAGATTTCACCCACACAGTGTGGGGTATTACCTTCATTTTGTCATCTCATCGGAAATATAGTAAAAGAAATAAACACGACTGATGTTGCTCAATACTCCAAAATTTGTGTTTTTTAAAGCATGCTCAAAGTGTGAGTTTTCGCTAAAATGACTTACATACGTGCAGTATGCACGTGGTGCAGTAAGTACCGGTTAGTAGATAACAAGTGGAATAGGTACAGTGTGTCTCTAAAATAGTGCATACGTCTTTATTGTGATGGCTCTGCCTATACATGTCATTATGTTTTGATTTCCTTTTACGACATTAGTCAGTGGGCGGAGTGATGGGGAATAACTTGTCAGGACTCAAAGGTTCCACCTGGAGGGAGGCCTATATAACTCTACTAATGCCTCCAGATAGGCCCTAGTTTTCCCATGGCATCATACTCATTGTCTGTGTTGGTTTAGGGAGGACATCCTTTTTTTAAGTGTGGCCTGTTGGTATGAATAAAATATATCTTTACTGCTACCTTTGAGGTGTCGTTCCCTAATCTTTGTCCAAGCAAGACCTGGCTTGTGACATTATGAAAACTCCTAGGGGCTGGTAGTGTTGTGAAAGGGGTGGCAAGATGGTTGGACGTTCGGGCCTTGCATATCATCAACCCGTTTAATGCCCCGGGCCGAGGTATAAATTGCAGGTTTACACAACATGGTGCAGGCTAACAGTACTATGAGCCGCTCTGGCGATCTTGTGCCATCAGCCCCCTGCCGTGCTCCAGCAGACAGCGAAGAGATACATCCGTCAAAATGAATTTTCAGGGTCCAACAAGCAGTGGTGCCAGAGCCCCGGCAAGCCAGCCGCTGGCGATAACAGCCTTCACCCGCCATTCACCTTCCACCTTTGGCTTATCAATGCTATGCCTGCACATTGGAGAGACCACCCTGGCTGCTCCATCTTTTATTCATAGCCTACTCGCACACAAACACATTCAAGCCAGCATAAACGTGTACACATACACAGACATTATCTTACCACTTTAAATGCAAACACATGATATGGAAACATATCATCTTGCAATTAGTCACACATTTTGTCGGAACAGACCACCCGGCAGCTCTTTCTTCCATTGTCTCGGGCAGTCAGAAACTAACGCACAATGACAAACATCCTGCTAGCCCCCTCCCTCACGCATTTGCAAGCGCACAATATAGCAAACATTATCCTGCGTTTGGTCGCACACACCCCAGAACCACAGAACACATTTTGATTATAGAATTGAAGGTGTATCTTATGAGTTTCAATTACATTTTTTCTTTATTGCATATGATAACACAATGTGTTGCTTTGTGTCTTCTACAATATAAAGGACATTGTGTGAGAGCTGTTTGCCAACTCTCCAATTTTCATTTTTGGGTAGTGTTTGCTCATTCGTCACGACAACTGGATAGGAGCATGCTAACCTTTTCAACAGAATGTGCTTACCCGGCACAGGCAATTACAGGAGAATGAGAGGGGCCAAGGCCGGCTTTGCTTTAAAGGTTAACACACTTTACATCAAAGCAAATCCAACGCTCAAAGGTTTTTGTTGTCATTTCTATAAGGATGTAATGTCCCAAAAAATATGCAGAACACACACATATCTTACATATGCGTACGCATTTATATGTGTATTCACACGGACAGTTCATATCAAAAGTAGCTGTTGTTTGTATGCATGTAGCAGGGCAGCTGTTTTCTGTCCTAAACATTATACACAATTTACTAATTTGGGTCAGGTATTCAGATATTTCGTTTTTAAGGTGTCAGAGCTAAATCACCTTTTTTCATTCATTGGTCCCATCAATCTCACTTCATGAAGCAATTAGTTACAGGGGGGTTAATTGAAGCGCCAGCGGTTCCACAGCGGTCAACAATCGGAAAGACTGCATCACAAGGATAGGATCCTGTTTCCCATCCCTCTCAAGCAATTTAGTCCATAACCTAAAATCATGCATCATCGAATTTCTTTGAATGATATTGTGGTGTAGTTATATCGATAACATATTACCATTAGAGCAAAAAATAATAATTAAATATGATTTGTGCCATAATCCTGCAACCATCACTTTGCTTCATTATAACGTCACAAACATTTTTCTGAGTACATATAGAGACATTTATTTAATTGTTCAAATGGTTAATTTAGACGAACTATTCATTTTTTTATTATTATATTTTTACTTATTTTAAGTGACAATGCAACTTGTTTGTGTTAGTCATACATTTGCATATTTGGCCATATCAGGTTAGCAAAAATATTTTGGTTTATAAAAACTACAGTCCAACAAACTTGTTTTTTTTATCTGTCAATACCGGCTTTTAATTAATTGAGCATAGAAGAGTACATCGGCTTATGAAAGAGTTCTAACATGATATTCTCCCCTAGCATTTAGCCTGCCACAAATAACTGATCCACAGTGTAATGCTTTACTTCCTGAAATCCCTTTGAAATGATTTAGTCATTAAAAGCTTGTTGTCCCTAGTGAAAGACATTCTTAGATTTTTTTGTATGTATGTGATAAATATACTCTCATTATAATTGCAACGATGCACAGGAAAGATGTACAGGAACTAGAAGAAAGACTCAAGGGAATCCAGTGTATGCATTACTTATTAGTTTTAGTAAGTGTGTGTTGTATTTGTCTAACTATCAAACTTCCATTAAGTTTTTCAGTCACTATTGAACACTATTGAATTATCAAGGGAAATTTGGTAAAGGGCTTTATTCAGGCCAGTCCGATAAACACTTTCACCTCCCTTGTTTTCCTATTTGATAGTGGATTGTGTCTGTGTTCGTATGCCTCCCCTTAAGTGTTTGAGAACAGATGACTGCCATTGGATGGTTGGGATGTTGTACACTTCGGTGCCCAGGGGTTGGTCAGATGTAGGCCAGACCTGCAGAGTCCCGACAAACATGACTAAATCAGCACTACCGTGAAATATAGACTGAGCTACGATATCCAGCGATGCAATATCACTGTAATGCTTGCGTTGTCGAATTGTGCAGGTGAATCAGTGGTTTTAGTTAAAGTGATAAACACAAACGAAAGCCGTAAACTTCACAAACGAACTAAGACACATCATGTAAGCTCCAAACAATACTCCCTGCTGCACAGCGCCTCTGGGCTCTGCCTATAAACCCAAACCAATGAACCCATTTGTCCATACTTAATAATCAAGTGATGCTGATCTTTGGAGAGGGAGCGTGGGTGTGACAATCACAATATACTGATTTCTATACATGTAATATTACTTTGAAACACTTTTTTTCAATGTTTTATATTATTTATATATTATTTATATATTATATTTTGTATTCTGTGCTCCTATATTCAGTTAATAACCACTTTTGTTTGCATATTTGAATCTACTATAAATTCAGATTTTATATAAAAAAAAAAAATCACAATGTTGTCTAGGGTCAGACTGGTGCATTTTAAATAACCACCTCAGCATCTACACGCCTCTCAGCATCTGGCCTTAAAGGCCAACTCTCCCAGACTGACTGACGTGATTAATCCGATAAGAGCTCTGTTAATGAATTGGATCAATTGCGTTTCTTTGGCTTGCCACTGTGAATCTCAGAGCCTGGCAGGTGAACTGTTTGAGAGGTCCTAGAATACTGGAGATGAGACTACAAGCTGCGCATACAGTCCTGCGCATTTTGTGATGGATAGAAGGTAAGATGGATGGATGGATAGATAGATGGAATGATGGATGATGGAGGGTGGGAATAGACAGGACAGGAAGGAATGGGGAATAAATGAATGATGGGGAAGGGAGTTTTAATGAGTGCCGGAGCTGATGAGACGTACAGTAGAGCATACCTCCTCCTGTGGCTGGCAGACAGAGTGTGTGAACGTTGATGCCGTCTGTCGACAAACTCGGCACGCCATCACTGCCTCCTCCAAAATTTGGGCTAATGTCCTCTTTCACCCTCCCTTTGTCTAATCACACATTACACATCTCAGTCGCTTAACGTCTCGGTGTATTGTATATGGCATACCAGCTGTCCATTTGTCACTGTCCTACGCAAAGATGTCACCATCTCTTCAGTCTGCAGAAACACTTCTCTACACCTCCTCCTTCTATGACTCTCCCTGGGATTCTAGTCTGAGTTGAGCTTTGCAGCCCCTGTTTCCCCCAGTCTACTTAATGCAGCTCCCTTGTAGGACTCCTCTGTCTCTTCTGTCTGTCCTCCTCTGCCCTTTTCCTCTTTACAAGACCTTGTTTTTTAGTTTTTTACCACAAAACAAAGCAAAGTGTCAGTGTGTCCGGCTCCCAGACTTGCTCTTCTCAGCCAGGGCTAGTGAAGGGGACTGGCAGTGCGGCTAGTCCTTTATGTTGCTAGGCAGGGTGATGGGAGAAAGGGAGAAAGGAGCAGAAAAATCTCCTCTCTGAGCCATTTTCCGTAAAACAAATTCCTCAGTCTCAGGATAAGAACAGCTCCGCCCTCTCTTTCGTCTCTTCACAGCATATTTCCGCTCTGCTCCTCAAGCTTAGCCCTGTCGCGCCTCTGTTGTTCTTCTGGGCGATAGAAGCAGCTGCTGAATAGTAGAGGCTGGCTGACAGGCACGGCTACACTGACGGAGCTCTCTCACGTCACTGCATACTTAGCAGAGGATCCCACGTGACCCGTTTAGATTCACTCCCCCTCCTCTCCTCATCACTTCCTCCCATCCCCCAGCCCCCTCTATGTGGGAGGAAAAGAGGGGATTTAACTCTTGTGTGGGCTTAGTGGCCAGTGGTTTTCAGTTTGCAGCTGTTATTTCCCTTGGTGTAGCATTTGTTGTCCGCTGTGCATAATAACTGTCCTATTATTTTATTTCTTGGAATAGTTTTATTTATTTGAAAAACTGTTTGTATTGTGCCTATTTATAATATGTTTGCTATGTAACATTGCAGTACCTTTTCATTTATAAACCATTATTTAGCTTTTTTTATGTATTAGTCCAGTACAGTGCAGTATTTTAGGATGTTTTTCGCTAGGAGTTGACCCCCCACACATTCAACCCTCCTACCCCTCGCCATTACATTACTATGACTTCCGACCTTACTCTCATGTAGCTCCTGAGTTCAATCCAGCCAAATGTCTTCACCACAGGCATTAAACATAACCTCATGAATATGGCAGGGTTTTCATAAAAAAGTAAGCTGTACACCTCTCAATCACCCTACCACACCTCACAGATACCCAGTGATACCCACTGATGAAAATTCAGTGTATGGTTACGGTGTAACAAGGGAAGTGACTCAGAGGGAATAATGCTGCATGTAAAGTGACTGAACACCCAAGGGACATTAGGGCACTAAAAGTAGCCTCCTGCAGAGCCACTAGCATAGGCAGCCGAGTAAATATTGTACGGGTATCACCACTGCATAGGAGTGTGTGAGACTGAATAATTAATAGGAGCCCTCCCTTAGACAGAAATACTTTGGCGGCCATTAGCCCTGCTACCTGGCCAGAGAGAACATATTTGTCAGAAGAAAGTAACGTTTGGACGGTGATTGATTTCCCGCGGCTGCCAGGTTAGAGGCGATGCCTCCGCACATTAATATCAGGTGGCATCTATTAGATGGGTGACTTCCTAAACGCGTCTGGCCTGGCTGGCTCTGGGAACACTAGCGTATCAAAATTTAAATTGTCATCATTAATTGTTGGTGCTCTGGGAGTATACTCTAACCCCCTCTCTGTCTGAAGCACATACACACACACACACACACACGCGCGCGCAAATGCTTTATCATCGGTAAAAAAGCTTGGATATTTAGAATTTGAAATTGTTGAACTACAACCAAGTACATTTAGGTTATTTGATGCTACTTTAATAATTGATACGCACCGTGAATGGTTAATTGATCATGTTACAAATTACATTTTGTGAAAAAGAATATGGCAGAATGAATTGTTTATTTTATGATTTTTCTCCTTTTGAATAAGAAGTATATGTTTTAAAATGTAACTGTGCCTTTAGGTGAAGTAGCATTGTTCCTACTTGTCAATGAAAGACAAGATGCTATTGTGTTTTGGCAAAGGGTAGTGTCCAGACACAGTTTTATTCTAAGATGTGCCGTCACAACACAAAAACAACCAGCGACCACATCTCAGAGTTGATTACAAATGTCTCCCTTGTTCTTGTTTGGCCTAATGCAATCTTTCCTCTGCAAATCTAAATATGCATATACCAATGCCCCCACATAACATAATAATCCTAAAGCACCTTTGTATTTGAATAATTTCTAGTTGCTATGCTTTTTTCATATTGGCAAATTCCTCTATTAGCATGTCCTAAAAAAAAGTATTTATTTTAGTCTTTATTTCAAATTACTCCAATGTACCTTTCTCTAAAATGTCTTCTCGTTATTCTAGTATTCATTCAGCTCCTTTCTCATAGATACATACAGCCCGGGGATGAGAAGCAGTTAACTCCATGTTACAGCTTTTGGGAATTTCAGTCTCAGATAAAATGCGAGTTGTTATTGCTTCTCCTAAAGAGTGCAGATGCAATATCCTGTAGCAGAGCCTCAAGTGCATTGGGGTATGTCTCTGCATATCTTTTGCTCTGCTCAGATCCATGCCTCTATTCAATCAGTAAAGCTATTATCTCTGCTTGGTTGAAACAAACGAGTTTTCCCCACAACTGTGATATTTTCTGTTCATTATTCGCGTTGCAACTTTGGACATCAGCTATGAATGACGCTACACAGCCACTCTGGACCTACTTTTTAAAAGTCACAAGTGTCTGTCATGTCATTGTTGACACTGTAACCTGGAAAATAGTAACTTATCTCAGAATATACCATAATTGAGGATATTACTAAACAACCGAGTGAACAATTACCAAATAATAAAATTTTACTTGCATAAAATTTAATTCATACCAATGATTTCCACATATCACCAAATTAGCTAACCGGATGCAGGAAAACAATTCATATTGACCAGTTTATAAATTCTATCTGCCACTTTAACGTTTGACGTGACAGATATCAATCAATGGAATGATTTGGTTTGTTTGGCTACTTGCACGATATGAATGCAATTCTATTGACTTGGTTGTGTCAGCAGATGGTCCGAGGGATGGCTGGTATGTGAGTGTACATTAACAAATGCCTGGGATGTTGATTCAGTTTCTACACAGAAAGAAAAATTAAATGGTGCAAAAATGTTAATGAAAATTTGCTACATACTATTCCATACGCCATTTCCCATTACTGACATGTTTGGTGACATACAGAATGTCTTCCTTTGCGTCTGTTGGACAACGCAAAACTTTGGGTCATTATGTGTCTATCTACCGTACACTAGAATTTTTCCTCCTGCTACTTAGCGAAATGTTTGTTTTTTTAGCATCAGGCTCTGAGATGAAAGGAGATGGTCTAATTTATTATGCAAATTAAATCATGATCAGGACTAAAGGTAGGGCTGCAGCTCATATTTTCAGCAACTTGATAAAATAGCAAGACTGCAAAACGATTTGTGTTGGCCTACAAACAGACCTTTGAAACATCAAAGATAGTTTATGAAAGTTATTTATACTGGTATTCAAAACAAAAAGGTTATTGTTTCTTTTTTTTCAGAGACATTTCTTTCTGTGCTTCATGACATTTTTTGAAGTTACCTTGTTCAGCCAATCAGACATCATCACTCATAATGTTTAAAGAGAAGGTCTGTCAGAGAAATCGTACAGAATGTGTTGAAAGAAACGCTATATACACTTGTGATGGCGAGGTTTTTGTTGTTTTACCCGACATTTACCAAACTCTTGCCATCTCTCTTTTCCATCGCTCACTGAGACGGTGAAGGGAATCCATTGGATTGGAAATTGACTTGGAAACTGCAGAGAGGAGAAAACAGCTGTGTGTGTGTGTGTGTGTGTGTGTGTGTGTGTGTGTGTGTGTGTGTGTGTGTGTGTGTGTGTGTGTGTGTGTGTGTGTGTGTGTGTGTGTGTGTGTGTGTGTGTGTGTGCGTGCGTTTGAAAAAGGTACCCTACTGTTGGTCTGGTGGCGCCTTGATGGGTAAAATGCAGAGGTCAGCTATCACTTTGAAACATACTGGTCCTTATCTCTGTCATGAGGCCTAATAGAGTAATGAATCAACATAAAGCGCAGGCCTCTCCAGAATGGACTACTGACTCTTCTGTTAAAGCCCTCCCCACAGTTTGACCACACTTTACTGCCTTTGTTAGCGTCTTTCTCCCTCCACTGTTTACTGGAGCTTTCAGAATAACCTGAATTGTGAATACTGTCAGAGAACTCTTCACACATGAGCAGTCTCTGCCCTGCCATACCCAGCATCTATGAAATAGACTGAGAGTGATAGATGGGCTGAAAGGCTCTCTCAAAATGGAACAGAAGGCAGCAAATTGTTGCTTGAGATGTGATAATTTTACATCCCCAGGTTGGCATGAGTTAGTTATATCCACACCGAGCATCAATGGGTGTCTGTAAGTAGCAATCATTATGATTTACAGCGCAAGAGCACCAGTAGCTGCCATGGTGAAGGGAACTCTCTAAATGAGTCTCCTTGGTGCTGCAAATGATAGATGAAGAATTAGTATTGTCGATGCATTCAAGAGGCAGACGGAATAGGCTCCATTGTGATAGGCTTATTGTGAGTGGAAAGCTTTCAATGGGAGCTATTTTCTCTGCAGTGTTTAGAAAATGACATTTTGTGTCAGTGTGTTTCAGTGATTCTGTCTCTCACAATGGAAGTCAGTCACCTATCTATTATGGTAATCTTTACCTCCATGAGCGTCAGCTGCATTTCAATCCATTTCATCCACCATCTAAATCCAAGATGATATACTAAGTTTGTAACATAAATATTATACCAATCTGATTTGTACTATTTACATCAATTACTGCTGTGTTCAGTGTGTTGGTTTAGGCCAATATGGTATGTGTTTGCATAACTGAAGATCAAGACTTATTATTTAAAGACATTTAATCCTTTTCAGGGATATTGAAATAATATGGTTTTGTTAGATATTATTGGTATCATTGATTTGTTGAATTAGGATAATATTCAGAAGTACACTGAGGTTGTGATGCACATTAAGATACTTCTTTGCCATAAAGCTTATGGCAGTATTCTCATGGTAATTGTGTATTGAATATGCCGTCCACTTATATCTAAAGATGCTCTCATGTTTTCCCAAGCATGATTTAAGTCCTTCGTATTACCCCTTGTCCTTTCATTTGCATATATAACTGGCCCTTTACAGTACAGTGCTCATATCTAAAAGTAGATCCCGGCACAAATAGCCTCTGTTAATACTGGGTCTTCAAAGAGAATGCATTAATCAATTTCCCTTGGCTTTGAAAGCCACGTTCTCTGTGTGAATTCCGCTCGAGCTCACGGGATGAATTTTATATATCTAAGAGAAATGGTCCCCAGATTGTTCCATATCTCTGGCCCTCCTCTTTGGAGAATGAAACGGCCTCAGAGAGAGAATGTGCTTAGCCTCCCAGTCCTTTCTTTGCAGCAGTCAGCATTACCTATTGCTCGATAGGTTTCAGGAGCTACCTTACACATACTTTTTGTTCTACATTGCTGCACGATAACATGCCTTCTAGGTCAAGATGAGCTGCAAATCGGCAGGGCACGCTCTCTCTGCGTATCATTATCTCTAAAAATAATGGTAGTACACTCAGAGTGAATATCAAGAGCAGGTGTCAGCAAACCGTCTGCTTAACATTACATGCTATTTCTATTGTTGGTTTGGAAGGTAATCAGAAGAGCAAAAATGGTTAACAAATGACTTTGCATCTTTTGAGTATTTATATTATTATATTATTAGTATAGTATTTATCAACATTTTTAAGGAAGCTACGACTAGGCCTCCCAGGTGTGTCTGGTATCTCTTTAAACAATGGTTTTCACAACTCTTGGCTTTTGCTGCGTTTCTAAGAAGGGTTATGGTTCCTGCACACGAGACTGCTTATGGCACCAACACGTTTTCTTCACACTCAGCAAGCCTCTGAAAGGAGCATATAACGCTTCTCATTTGATCGTTTTGTTTTGTCTCTGTGTCTGACTCGGTTGAATCATACAGCTTGGCGTGGCGATGCGTTGGCACCCCTCTGTAGAGCAGACACACAAATCCTTTTTCACGCAACCCAGCCTAGCTCCCCAGTGGGGAGGCTTTGCATTTGAAATATACAATTAGTTATTCCTGTTTGGTTTGAATGGAACATTTCAGAGGGCTCACTCTGAAACATCAGGCCTGAGGGGGACACTTGGAGAATGGCGGCGGCACCTTGGCATTTTCCCCTCCTCCCTCCGCTGTTTTAGTTGTACTGTATTCCCTCTCTCCGATGTTGGGAGATGCACTGGAGAGACGATGTCATACCACTCCAGGGGGTCGGATGGGTTCATCCCTGGCTGTTATTTATGTAATTTATTGCGGCAGCGGTTACCGTGTGTGTTTGTCGGGAGAATAAACACCCTCTCTGAACTCCAGTCAGAGTTGAAACAGTCGATGGCAGAACGAGGGCACTTTATTTAATCACTGGGGCCAGTGGCGCGCTGTACAGCCAGCTGTTACGCAGAGGCAGGGGTTGGGGCTGAAAGCTGCTTGTAGTACCTGCTTCTGGCACTGACCCCTGCTGTCCCCCTCGCTGGTTGTAATCTACTAAGACATTAATACAGGGCAGAGCAGTCCCCCTAACAAAGCTGTTAGGCAGGGTTTTTCATCTGGCTAAGTGTTCTACTGAAAAAAATGCAAAGCTTTCTTTCCCCTTGTGAAGGATTAAGTCAAAAACACACTATACTAAAGAAGATCAAATGGATGTTTATTGTCCTCAAAGTACCTTTTGAGGGTCTCCCAAAATTGACAGTTTTTGTTGTTGTTGCCATAGTATGTTGGCTGATGGCTGGAAGAGTCAAAGCAATCTTTCCCCATGTTTTCCCTGTTATTATCAACGTTTCCCTGTGTCTCTCTTGCAACACGACCCAAAGCTATCTCGGAACTAAATATTGTATGTAGTGATAAACATCATATTCAGATGTTGATATTGTAAGGTAGCCTAGTTGTATATCAATGTTGATAAATTGCTCGATTGGTATGGTAAATTGTGCGAGTCTCATTCACACATATTTCTTTTCACCTGATTAATCGCAGGTAGCGAACAGGATATTGTAAGTTTCAAAAAGTGTCAATGTAACAGAACAAACTATGGTTCATTGACTGCTACGAGTATGACCTCCAGAAAGAGTCGAGATTTTCATTCTATTTTATTTTTTATTCACTGACGAAACTTGTGGTATGTGACTTTGCTCTTGAAACGTATTTTCCTATCAGCTCCCGCATAGCTGGGATTGAAAGTAATAACTCAGGCTTTACCGGACCGTCTCAATGGTTTTTGGGCATACTTCCTTAGTTGCAGTCCACTTATTCATGATAGTTTGCATAAAGCCTTTTATCCATGTGGAAAATACATAAGTAGGCAAATGAAGCCTAGCAAAAATGCAAAGTTTTCGGGTGCACTTTTCTATCAACAGGCAACGATGAAAGATATAAATGAGAAGGTTCAAATATTTCACTTTCAAAAGCACAAGAGGGATGTGTCGCAGAGCAGATACAGCATGGATGACTGACTGAGCACCAGATATTAAACATTATTGAATCTTTTTTGAAAACTCAGCAGACACACACCAAACTGATGATTTGGGCGTAAGTGTTTCAATGTTTCCAGTCTCTACTGAAATAAATCTTTAAGAAAGCACTGAAATATTTCTATGCCAGTCAGTGGAACAGACTTGAAGCAAAGCATGATAGAGTATCACATATCACAAAAATTACAACTGTGAGGTGTTTTACGATGCATTTGAGACATGGTAAACAACATATATGCTTTGCTACATGTAACGGTACCTTATGCACAATAATTCATGAACGTGAACTGCACTGTAATCCTGTTTAACAAACACCTTTTAGCAGTAGAAATGTAAAGCGAGAGAACAAAGGAGGACAAAGAAAGAGAGGGAATCGAGGAAAGTAGAATCTTAATTGGTCTGGGGTTGAAAGGAACAAGTTCTGAAGCTGGCACATGCGTCATATTAATGAATTAGAGATTATAAAAGCACATATTTTCAAAGAAACAGTTCTAATTGGAGCTCAGAGAGAAACGGCTGGTGCTCTCAGCACCCCCCTCAATGCTTTATTGGGGGCAATGTCAGACGTGCTCTTCACAAAGTGTCCAATTTTAAACTGTTATCTTATCACATGGCAGGACCTCTGTCCTGTTCACCCAAGCAACTAGGCTTTATTAAATAATTCCCTTAGTCATTTTGAATTATTTGTCAACTGGGAACGAGGGGGAAATTATTTTGGGCTTTTGATGATCATTCTGCTGGAGAATGTGTCTAATAAATGGGCCTGTATCCGTCATGTAATCAAGTTTTCTGTACCTATTCAAAGGCCAGAGTTAATAAAGGTGTAAACAAAATGTCAACGGAGAAAGAAATTATAACGGGACTTTTACAGCTTTTCATTTTTGCTTTCAGTATTTTCAAATGTTAATTCTGAGTGAGCTGCTCCTGCCGTAGCAGATTATTGTACACTTAAGAAAGTGACCACCGTAGTGCCTTATTATTAGCCACGTTATTTCCTCAGATCTTAAATGCGGTCTCTGCTTGAGAACAAGACAGTGTTTATTTACCTTTTTTTTATATTTTAAGAGGAGGCTGATGACTTGGGGGCTAAATTTTAACCTGGATCTACAGTTCTCTCTGTACATGACTCATAGTAGCAGTGAAGTGGTGGTGTTGTTGGGAATAAAAATACATGAAGCCAATGCTGAGACAATGAATTCAGAAAGCGCCTCCATTAATCTACTTGTTTGTAGTCAGAATGACGCATGTTCACAGAGCACAGGTCGGCTTGCAAGCATTGCACATTCTCCCGCTCGGCACGGTGCCATTTATGTTTCCGACGGATTGACAAGTGACTGTGTGTGTCAAGCTCTCCTGGGGGCTAAAGCAGATGCGTTGATCAATGTGACCGGCTCTCCTGACCCATCTTTGACTCCAACGAGCAGTCTGCCACCTATGAACCTTGCCCTTCAACACCTCAGCTGGCGAGCACTTGTAATCAAAGATTCCCTCATTGATGCAGTAAATGTGTACAAATAACCAAATCGTTAGACCAAATATTGTAGCACTGTAGAATGTGCATTACAGTTCGTATCGTATTAAGGTAAACATACTAATTTATGAAGCCCTGTTAACCTTATTGAACAGTTTTACCACCATTTGACTCTGAAGGGACAATTATGTTATAGCTCCATGCTGTGCTGAATGCAAATGAATACTTTACCATGCTGAGTCTCTGTGTGAGTCTTGCTGGGCGTATGATTTAGTTTAGTCAAGTTATGACAGATATTCAAAGTAATTGCTAGGAATTGTTAGTCCAGTGCACAATGAGCCCCGTGTGGATTTGGATGAAACTCTAATGCATTTATGGTGCTGTTGACACGTTGCAGATTGGGGTGAGGGTGTTGGCATTGCGTGTGTTGGTCTTGGGTTTTAAGCTGTAAGTCTGTTGACCTTGTGGTTCTGCTCCTCTGCATGGCTGGCCTCTTCCGTCCTGTTGACTGTCATCATCTGCTGGGCTGGATAATGAGCTGCAGTGTACACAGACATCTCTCACTGCCTTGTTCCCTTCTTGCTTCAGCTTTGGCTTTGTCTGTCGACACTTCCAGTAACCAAATAAAGCCTTCCTTAGACATATTTTTTGTACAGATATGTAGGGGTGTAATATTATTAATTGGGGTTAGTATGTTGTACTCAATGTATTCCCATATTCAAAAGCAAACCCGTGTAGTTGATGGGTAAACAATTGTGTTATTTATACATCCGATTCTTGCATGACAGAGTTTCATGCACCACTAACTCGAAGTTACAGCTTAAGAGAAAAGTGAGTTCAAATGCCTCATGTGTATGTGAAGAGCAACACTTGCTGCTGAGCCAGTGTGCTTCCTTAGCAGTGACATGACCCAAAGTGACAGTCTGGGGATTTCCTTTCACCTTGTGCTCTTGCTCTCCTCTGGGGGAGATTGACTGTTCTGACAGGTAGTAGTTTTACAGGGATTTGCCCAAGACGGATCTGACTCTGACAGTGTTTGTAGAGTAGTCCACCATAAAGGACATACTACAGTATCTAAGCTTCTTCCACAATAAAGAACCATGGACGGCGACTGTTGACTATACAGATCGACTATACTGTAATTGCCACTGAGAACGATGAGTGATAACCTCGTCTTTATTATGTGCTGTTTGCAAACTGCAAACTGTAGACTAATCACACTTGATTGCAGGCTTGAAGTCTAGGTCCTATCGCTCACATAGTCTTGACTTAGGGAAGAAGACATTTGTTTATTTTATCTCTCCCCCCTGCTCTACCGCACCTAACAACCCTTTACTTTTGCATCTGTTTTAATTTTCTCCTCCATATGTTAGCTTTTTCCATCCAAGGGGGGCTTTAGAGCTTGGAAGAGTGACTGACTGTTTTGGGCAGTGGTGAGTGAAATGTCCTTCACCACTCACCCTGGCAAGCTGCTGGGCTCCCTGGGAGTCTGGGGAAGCCAGTGAAAGGCAGACAGACAACCAGATCAGGGAGACGTCCAAAGATGGTTAAGATTTCCCAGTAACGTGACATGCAACACAATGTCCTCGGGCTCCCCACGGCAGGATTAAGTTGGAAAAGGACAACAATACAAAGTGGTGTCCTTTCACCATCATGCCGCAGAAAGATGTTTAACAGAAAACATGGAGTGTGATCCAGATCCAATATATGGCTGTGAAAGAAACCTTTTATTTTGAATGTTAAACAATGTATAGTAATGGACCACATTGTACCATTATTTTGTCAGCCAGATGGAAATAGGTACCAAAAGGCAACACAATTAACACTGCCCATCTCTCTGGTCTACCATCTCTATGTTGCCGCTTTCAGTTTACAGTTGACCGATTTTTATTGTGTATTCTTTTTTAACTCATTATTTGCGTGCAATTTTTGTATTTGTATGTGGTTAAGGAATCAGGAGTATGTTTTCCACTCAGCTTTACATTGTCGAATGTGTTTATATAGTTCTTTCATTTAGTGAATGTCTCTGTTTGCTGGCCTTGTTTTATGTGATAAGGAAGCAATGGCTCAAGTTGAAGGAATGTCTCCTACTGCGTGACATGACAATTGGAGCCATTGTTTCGCTGGCCTAAACTTGGAACAGAGCAAGATTGTTCTCAGTGGAGATCATTTTACATGAGCAAAACAGCACAGCATTCTGTTCATTCACTAGCAACAAGGATGGCAGCAATATTCCCTGGAGAGAGAATAATTCAGTGGGGAAAACAAAGTCACTCATTCCTAATGGCTATTTGTGAGTGCTTCTTCAAGACTGGCATATTGGCTTTATGCAACCGAATCTAGTAACTCCATTCTTTTCCAATTCCAAAATGTCTTCTTGGTCTTGTTTTTCTACACTTTCTACCTTTTTTGATGTTATCATGAAACAACTTGTGGAACGTACACAAAGTTTCAGTATATCATAGCATCTACAATGGCCTTTAATGTGCACACCAATAGTATTGTTTCAAACCTGCTGAATGGTTACAGCAGGCAGGTTTTAAATTTGATGTATTAGGAACAAAAAAAAGGCTTAGTAGTTTATGTAAGTGATCATAATATCCTTACAGTGTTTGCTTGAGTTGTTCCCTCATTACTGAGAAGTTGCAAACAGGAAGATGGCAAAATTGCTTTGTATGCGCCTCTGCAGCGCTTAATCCATATTTATGGAGATTCCTCCTACGTGGATGCTAACGGATAGTATAGGTGTAGTTTTATCGTCCGTGGTCGTTTGTTTTCTCATGCAAAAAAAAAGCAGTGCTTTAAAAAATATAAATCTGCATATTTGATTGCTAAGCATTTGGGGACAGGCTAGACATTCTGGCTTTATGGCTCAAACAGCTTACAAAGCTAGCACACTCTTTTGTGTGATGTAGCAAAGTGCACAAGGCGTTAAATCCCCTCGGATCACAATTCACTTAAGGTCCCTGTGTAAACTAGCTACATTAGCTAATCCATCCATTAGACTGAAGTCATCCTCGTTCCATTTCAGCCCTATGAGCTCCCTGCTGGGTTTATCAAATGGTGTCTAACAAAGTTTTCTCGCTATCAATTAGACAACGTGTGTGGGAGATTTCACTGTATAGGCTACTGTTAAATCATACCTACTTTGGTGTGTTTTTTAATAACCTGTGTACACGAAAGATAAAGTATCCTTAGTACCAGTGTCCGCATTCTGTTTCGATTGGTTTGTAAATTAACATAGTAATTGAGCCTCCCAATTGAGATGTAAATAAATTGTTTTGATATTTGTCCACATGAATTAAAATGCCAAAGTGAAATTCAAAGGGATGAGTGCAGAAGCTTCTATAATGTATGCTCTGTAATACCAAAATAAAATATTTAGGCATTAGTTATTAAAAAAAGATCCCGTTGGTTTCCGAAACATTGGTTTGAACTAGATTGAATGTGAGCTGATTATAATAATGATGATAATAAACTGCATCTCTACATAGGACAAGTCTAAGTATGATGTATCACTCAACGTACCCATGTCAGAGTCACTTAAAACTTTGTAAAAGAATTTGCAGCTTTGAGCTTTGAAGCTATTTATATTGTTTGAAGATATCCATAGGTTTCAACTGTCGATGGTCTATGTCAAGGGTCAAGGTGTCAGTAGGGGAGTCAAAAGAGGAACAGGGTGTTTTATCTCTGCAGCCACATTCCACCAATGAGGGACACACTATTTCCTATACGACCTTAAATGTAAAACAAATGTGTAGGGTTTTACCTCTGCAGTAACTTGTGGCCAATAGGAAAGTTTGTAACCTTTGGGGTATATGTTCAGACATGCAGACCCCAGAGGGTGGGACACAATACTTCTGGGTGGGTTTTCTGTATACTAAAACCTTATTTTTCAATATTAAAGTTTGTATTCTTAAGCATCATACCTTTCTGAGTTTTCTTCATTAAATATACAGTATATGATAGAGATTTCTTTTACAGCTTCACTTACACAATGACAAAATTAAACTTATGTATCTTTAGCACTGTAGAAGACTAATGAATTGCCTCTTTTTTATCTTTATAAATGTTTTCACTTGTGTGTAAATGTGCTGACTTAAAAAGTCAAGTATTTTAGATTTGTTGTCATTAATAAAAATGAATTAAACCATTGTTAGTTTTTCTAAAGGTGGCAATTTTAGGGGTCAAAATGTTTTAGAAGTTCACCACATTGTTACCTCCGCTGTATTAAAGGAATCAAAAGCATCCCACAACCCACTTTGCATTAGTATGTGTTCCTGCCTATCCAGCTCCTGGAGTCCAGTAGGAAGTCAGAGAGGGAGGTAGGACAGTGGTAGGTTTGGTAGAGACATAGTGCTGAGTAACATCAGCATAGCAGTCAAAATTGACATCGTGATGATGGAGGCTTGACCACAGTGGAAGGAGGCAGATGATGAAGAGAAGTAGACCCAGTACTGACCCCAGTACAGACTCCTGGGGGACACCCTGTGCAAAAGAAGAACTTGTGGACCTTTGGTTCTCCAGTTGCACAAACTGTCTGTCAGTGAGATACAATGAAAATCAGGAGAGTGCAACACCAGTGATCCCACTGCCAGACAAGCGCTCCAGAAGATCTGAGATGGTGTCAAAGGTGGTGCTAAGGTCGAGGAGGATGAGGATGATCAATAGTCCTGAGTCAGCTGCACAGAGGAGGTCGTTGATGATTTTAACCAGGGCTGTTTTAGTTCTGTTTCAGACAGAAATCGGATTTAAAGAGTTTGTGGAGGTTATTGGAGTCATGGTGTACCAGAATACTTGGAATCAAATCATCGCTATGTCTATTTGTATGCATTTTATAGAATAGGCTACCTTATTCTATTATACGAATAAAATATATTTCAAATAATAAGTCCTAAAAATTTAAATACATTTTTTGTTAGATAAATAATAAGAGCTTCTCTGTGCTTAGTCTGCCTGCAAGAGCGCCATAGCAACCATGGAACCCTAATTCCTAACCTTGTACCTAATGGAACATTCATTCTTAAAACAACTTTTGTTGTGAAAAGTAATATTTTCTCGTGAAGACTGCTCCATAGTAAAAAATGTTGCATGACAAAGAAACAGCCAACGCAAAATCAATTGCGGATCACTGCTCCTCTATTTGCTTGACTGAGCCTTGCCTCTGGAATATGTCTGTGCCCAGACAGAGGCTTCCAGGCGGAAGTGGAGCATTGAATGGCAATGGTGCTGGAGCACTGCCACCAAGAGTTCCACCTGGACCCATAGACCAGGCTCCCCTAGGGGGATTCATAGTAGCTTGGCTGACCCGACACACTGGGTCTTCAACCAACATCCCCCCCTGCCTGGCAGTCTGACATTTACAAAGACATTGATGGGATCAGAGTTGAGATCAAACCGTCCTTTCCCGTGTCTCACTTCTGTAGCCAGCCCTGCACAGATGGACACTAATAACCTGTTATTAACACTCTACATCCCCTTACTCCGCCCCGTGATTCATCCAGTTAATAAGCACTCACGGCGCAGTGTGGCCTGATCCCAGCTCCTATATTCAAAGCCTGGTGAGCAGGCAGGCAGCACCCATCAGGGGCACTGCCTCAGTCACTGTGGCTGCATTTCCACTCTCTCTATTTCTCCCTATCTCTCATTTTCTCACTCTGTCTCTCTTTCATTGTGCTCATCTCTCTCTCCATGTGTGCTGTATCTCAATGGAGAGGCTGCAGAGGTGAATCTCTTTCCTTCTGTGCGTGTCGGAGGCCTGAGGTGGAATGAGGAACGAAGGTTTAGCCCCTGCTGCTTGTCTCTGTGCAGACCCCTTCACCTTTGTCTCACCCACAAATACATAGTTGTGGTGAAAACCCACTTAAGATTCTAAAGCCGGGCTGCCACTTTGATTCCAGAGGACTGGATCAAGAGGGGCCAAGAGCAGCTCATGGAGAGGGGCATACTAAGACCTTGCAGAGGAGCAAATGTCGTCTCCTCGAAACGACATGCTGTGTACAAGTAAACAACACAGGCCTTTAACACCCTGCATCTATCATCTGTCTTGTGCTGTCTCCAAAGAAGTATCCGATTCAACCAGTCAGTACCACGAGAGACCAGACAACCAATTGCTGCTTTCTCTTCATGGCGCTTAAAAGCGACATGTATGTTTTTTTGGGGGAACTATTATTCAATTAAGAAATTGATAATCTAAGCACCCCTAAAGGATATTTACTGAGCATTCAATCAAATGGAAAGACAAATTAATTTGGTAGGAGTTTGAACGAGACTGATGGAAAGGAAAATTAAATATGTTCATTGCTCACTGTCATTTCAGATAATGTAATTAGTTCCCTTTCCTGTGTGGCTTGTGATATGCCATTAGCCTTGCACAGTGTAATATTAGCTAAGTGTGTAAAGTCTTTCACTGTTGATGTCATGATGCTAACAGTGATTTCGATTCCTAAAAGGACATTTTTATTGTTTGGATGTTATACATATTTGATGTCGTCTTATAAACAGATAACTTATTGAAAGCTACAGTGCCTTTTACCTGTAATCACAACGCAATATAGTACTAAATACAATAGTATCGTAATGCAAAATATATACATTGTTGAATAAATAAACATTTGAAAGTACATTTTTATCCATAGATATTTACTCATTAATAATGAGTAATTGAGTGTGCAAATATTTAGCTACAGCACGGAAAGCTATAAGTATTCAAATCCACATTTCCATTTTCAGATTAGGCTCAAAGTAGAACATTAACGTAATGATCTACTTAAGGTTTGCAAATTACACTTGGATTGCTTTTACCTGTTTGCTTTTTGTTCCATCTGTACATCTTTGCATTGCCGAGGCTTTCATTCAAATATGAAGGCTACTGTATTGTTGGGCACACCTCAAATACGTTCTATCATATATGCCCAAGGACATCTGGACACATGGAAGATGCGGTAGGACATTATGATTAACCTGCGTAGAACTCAAACTCAAGCGCAAGACAACTTTGCTTTTTCCTAGGTCACTGCAAACATACATCAGCAAAGTGGTTGATTTTGTCCCTTATTGGCCTCTGCAATTGGCCTCCGGGGAAATCTATAGCACAGCCTTATTAAGCAAAACCGTGGTGAAGCCCTGTGCTCCAGGAGCATTAGTCCCACTCTTGCTGACTCATAAAAATGATGTAAGAGTCTGTTGTGATGATTGCTGACATCAGCTGGGTATAACTCCGTTAGAGCACCCATTTGTTGCTAGGTTTTCATCGCAGCTTCATTCAGAGTTCTAAATGACCCGTCATTTGTTTTACTGCCTGGTGTGGGAGAAGGAGGCTCAGAGCACTCAGGCTGTTAGAACAGCTCACATCGGAGACCTTCCTCTTTTACCTCCTCTAATAAAGTAGAAGAGGTTTTACCTTTCTGAAGTGGTCCTGTGTGTGTGTGTGTGTGTGTGTGTGTGTGTGTGAGAGAGTGTGCACTCACAGTTCGTTTTGGATATGTGTGTTTTTGTTTGTGTATATCGCGTGATGCCACACTTAATGGTCGTGTAATATAGGTGTTTGTGCTGCAAATTTCATATTTTGTATCATAGTTTGATGGTTCGGGTTGACTCTTGCATGACTAGCTAAAGTGGCCTATCTGACTCTATTCAAGCTGGCCTTTTGATGCCGTTTGCTTTTCACTTAGTGTAGCCATATATTTTCACAGGGCAGGAAATTATGTTTCACTTGGCTGCCTTTTATTGTGTTTTCACAGCCACCTGCCATCTTCCTCCTGTAAGCGTTTACTTTGAAAGTTGTGAGCATTAACAGGTGGCCCCTGACAGGAGGCTGTAAGATCATGCATAAGGTCCCCTTTCGCTGCTCCAGCTCTCAAGTAGAATTGTTATATTTTTCTCTACAAATCTTAAGGTCAGCAAATGTCTCTCAAATCTCTCAGTTTCTCTCAGTGTGTTATTGTCGGTAAGTATAGACCAAACGTGGTTTGAAAGAACATCCATTTGATTTAAAACTAAAATATACTTACCTTTTGCTCTTTTTGACAAATCAAATACCTGCACAAGGTGATCTCTTTCCTCTTTTGTAATACAAGCAACAAAAACTAGAAGCCGTATTGAATAAATACTAAATATTATGACACATTTAGCTTAAGTTTTTCATTGGCCAGCATACGTTTTTCATACAACAGTAATGTAAAGGTTAGAAATAAGATTAGGGATAAAAAAAAAAAACACACGACACAACTATTCGATTTGCCACCATGCAATTCCTAATCCACCTTTTAGTACTGTGAGCCAGCCACTCCAACTGACCTGCAGCAACCAGAAAAAGAATTCTACTTGTAATACATTGCCGTCTATTTAAATGAATTACTTGTTGTAGCTTGAACATATCAGGCATTGTACGGCGTGTTTAAGTGCTGGTTTATCTAGTAATCCAATGTTATTGGGTTTAAACACCCCTGGTGTCTGGTATACATTTTTTCCTGCCTTGTGATATTTCGTATAGTACGTTTTGCCCTGTACCAATGTTTTCTTTGCACTAAAGGCAACGAATCCTATAGGTTGACTTGCAGATAAGCAACACAAATGTATTCTGGTTCATTTCAAAACCCTTCAAGAGTTAAGACAAAAGGCTATAAAGTTGGCTTGTTCATTTACACATTATTCACAAAACCATCCGTCATTTCTCTGCATTGTATTTGAGTAACTTTCTTCTCAACCACCGACAGTGAGATCACATTTTAAAGAGCAATGGTGATAAGCACTGATAAAAGGACATTTCAGAAATTTTGACATGAGAGAAGATATCAAGATCGGGATTAGCTAAGGGGTGTATTTTGAGTTTCAAATCTGTGAATTGTTCTCCCCAGAAATCCTTCTCCTCAGTATGCCGTTGCATAATATACCTTATGCCTACCTATCTTTGAAAAAAGTTTCCCTTCTTTCTCTAATCCTCCTGCTGTTGTTGGAAAGATAATATTTTAAACAGTACATGCTTTTCAGACGGTCCCCTTATGGTGATAAAGCTTGGAGAATTCGGTCAATAAATCTGAACGACAGCCCAGATCACAGGTTACTGTCTTTGGGTTTTGCCTTTCTCTTGTTTTATCCCCACATCAGCCGAGCCTCTGACATGCCTGTTTCCATTCGCTCCTTCAACGCAAATATTGATTGAGAATATAGTTAGATGTCTGTGTGCCCATGAGAAACGAAGGACAAGTTATTATTTTATGAACCTCCAGTACTCCTGTCTCTCTATATTCGCTGAAGCTTTCTTTCTTTCTTTCTTTCTTTCTTTCTTTCTTTCTTTCTTTCTTTCTTTCTTTCTTTCTTTCTTTATGGCGGATTGTCTGTCTCCATGGTTGAATGTTTGTCAGTCTGTATGTATGTATGTCTCCCATCCCTATGTCTTTTGTGTGCACTCTAAATGAGCACAATGGATGTACGCTTTAGTTAGCTTGCACGGGACAGGTAGGGATTAAACCTGCAGCAAATTTAGTTTGATTTCGTACTGTGTTGACTTATTGATCCATGAGCATTCATAACTGTGCAGAGGACATTGTGCATCTGGGTTCCCATGGCAACCACTTTGTGCACTGTCTCCAAGCTGCCTCACTGCCTGCAGAGCATGAGGCGGGCCTGCTTTAGTATTGGCTCTCCACAGATAAGGGCAAGGACAAAAACACTGTCTCCATGGAATGTCACTTTTGATTTTGAATAACTGCATGTTACTTGCAAGCCATTGTGGTGGCAATTGCATGTATGAGCTGTTGAGGCAGTAGAGCTGATGCTATACAATAGACATTTTTGACTGTTTATTTCTGTTTTGTTGCAGTCTTGGAAATAAACAAAGTAAAAAGAAAACATTTCTTTCCTTTTTTATTGCTGTTTGGACAAACTGTTTTGTAGTATTGTGGCTTCTAAGTATTGGCATTTTCTGCTGACCAAACAAACTTTAGTAATTACAAATTTAAGAAAGTGCTTGGTGGTTCAAAAAGGTATTTATTTGATCAATAAATGCTGAATTTTCAAATTTGCAAAGTTGATCACATCTTATACTTATGCCAAAGTAAATTTGGTCTAAGTTTACCAGCCTCCAAATGGAGCTTGTTTTTTTCACTACAATTTCCACACAAATTAGCAATCTTGAGCTTCAATGTCACGTGATTGAAAAACTGATGTGGCATTTATTACTGGATGTAATTAACTCCCCTCGCCTTGGGGCTTAGGCCATATGCATTAATCATCAGACGTTGGCTATCACATAATGCATTGCTAATAAGGTGGTACAGAGAAAGAAAGGGTACTGATTGTCACATGGTCGTCCATTTACCCGGTAAAGGTTTTACAAAAATACTTTGTCAAACGACCCTAAGACCATGACCCTAAGACCATGGAGTCCACAATTATTCCACACGTAGTCCACGAGTCCACAAGTAAGATTACTTACAATTGAAGAGAAGAAGCAATCAATAATCAGCACTGGTTTGGCTTTGGCACATCTGAAGATAATAAAAATACGTCCTTACTCCTCAGAGTTGGTAATCTTTGTATTTAAAAAACAATGTTGATAGGGCTTCCTACCACCTTTCTGGTAGCACTTTATTTTACAGTTACAGAAATGACCGAGTAAGTACCCCAAACTAACCTGGTAACTGGTATTTACCAATACTTTTGAAAACAATGTTTATTAACCAGAGGTATATTTTTGTTATTATTACAGATTAAGTAATAAGTATTAAAAATTATTCTAAAGTCTTACAAGGACATTGGATAGGATACACTAGGACAGTTTTGGGTACTTACATATAACCATGTACCTAAACCTAACATAAGTACCCAAGACTAACATGATAATTATAATTTTAATAAAAATTTCCTGGTTCTTACATAAACATTGTTATGTTATTGTAAGTACCAGTAAATACGAGTTATCACCAGGTTATTTTGGGGTACTTACTTGGTAATTACAATAGAAATTATATGGTTCCTACATTGACATTTTCTCGTAAGAATCGGTAAATATTAGTTATTGCCAGGTTAGTTCTTGGTACTTGGTTATTTTAGTGCTACCACTTTCCTTAATAACATCCCTTTACCAACACTGCCTTGTATGATGTGTAAGACCTTTTTAACCATTGTGTTAGGCATTTTGCTTTTGGTTTGCTAGAAAGTCTGAACTATGACTATTGGATAAAATCATGTTCTTAGGCAGACTACTCATCAGTCCAAAAATAATTTAGATGCAAGAGCATCGACATACTATTTTCCAGATCTTGCTTGGTGTCAAGCATGAGTACGAGAGCAATATCAGAGGTTTTCCCTTGTGGTCATCCTCTTTGCATATCAAGGTGCTTTTCCATTATTGCAGAAAAGATGAGCCCATCTACAATACATTTTGCCAGAAACATCCACGGTGTTCTGTTTTGGTTTGCGTGTGTGTGTGTGTGTGTGTGTGTGTGTGTGTGTGTGAAGGAGATAGATAGAGAGATAGATTGAAAGAAAGGGACCTCTAGTTCTTAAATTTATTGACAGTTGTGTTTTTTCATTAATTTAAAAGACTACAAACAAATTGTTATGACGTGTAAATGTGTGTGACAATCAAACTGCACTGTTACACATACCACATGCCACACATAAAGCAGTACATGTGTAAAACCTGATACAATCATCATAAACATGGGATTCAAACATACGCGTCAGCAGCCTTGTCCCTCGGGATTATGGCAATGCCTCTTCGGCTCAAGTATTGCGATGCTGATGTGGTGACGCAGTTATAGCACCAAGGCTAAAGAGAAAAGCTCGCTCCAAACCTTGCATTTTAAACAGGGTTTTTAGAGGGTAGACGGAGCCAACCGTGAAAGCATATTGTGCCTCATACAGTATCATGGCAAATAGATCCCGATTTATGAATAAACATCAAGGGACGTTTCCATTCATCACGGCTCCCCTACTAGAGATTCAGTTGTAAATGTCTTTTGGATGAAATAGCAGCTGTACAATGCAACAGTATAACTTGAACCTCTCTCATAGTATTTAGTACTTCGTAGCTTTTCTGCTGTTCTAAGTATCTCTCTGCTCTCTCTCTCTCTCTTTCTCTCTCTCTCTCTCTCTCTCTCTCTCTCTCTCTCTCTCTCTCTCTCTCTCTCTGTCTCTCGCGCCCTTTCTCTGTTTTACAGCGTTACTTCCAGCTCCCACTGAGAGCTGTCCAGTAAGAACATAAAGACAGCAGAAGGTAAACATGCCTCAGAAGTCAATCAGCTTTTCTCCCACCAATCAATTGAGTGCTTGCCTTTAGAGGGGCCTGGAAATAGATTGAGGTTGGCTTTGTGAGGCACAACAGGCGAGAGTGCACTTAAGCACAGGGAGAAATTGGCGAGCATCCCTGTCCGTACAAATGCATGTCAGAAGCAAGTATATTTGGTTTTGGTCACATTTGGCCGCCAATGAGTGCTTAAGAGTCCATCTTCAGTAGCACTTTTCATTTTTGCATTCCCATATTTTTGTGACAGTGTTTGTGCATTCTGTAATGCAAAGGTTCAGTGTCTTACAACAACAGAAGATGTGAAGGATAACTCAGGCAGTGATATTTCTGGCTGTCAATTTAACCTGTAGGTGTGAGTTCAGAATGATTTCAACATTTACAATTAATCCTGATATCAGTGGGCATTCCTACATTTTGTGGAGAGAAGAAAATCTGATATCCGTGAAATTTGAGAAGTATTAGTGTCAAGGTGCAAAGACGCCTGCGATAAGGTAAATCTGTAAATTTAGCCACGGCAAGTAAATATCCCAATAACAAAAAACATGAATTTTAGAATGCAGGTTCAAACTACAAAGAATATGAACGGTGACAAAAAACATTATAAAGTGCAGTGGACAACAAGCCCTAAAACCAGACAAAATAGATTGAACCATTTCTAATTATGTTCCTGTATTCCGTGAAGTTAAACTTCTATTATAGTGCTGCCATTGCTGCTATAATTAGTTTGACGTTTTTACTTCATTGTTAAAAGTTTACAGATTGATCAAAACTTAAATCCAAGACGGTGCCAACTTTCAACTTTCATTTCATACTTACTGCAAATAAAATAAAATGAATTGTTGAATTGTTTGATGCATATCCTTCCATACCCATGGGCCAGAATTAAGGAAGAACTACATGCAGTATAAGCCATTACTCAAAGGGTCTGACAAGCCTGGATTCCAGAGTTTCATGCAGGCATGCTAATAATCTTTACACAAACACGTGTACAATAATGGATGGGATGTAATGCGTTTTCCTTAATAGTTTTTTTTTTATAGTTATTATTTTATTTATAGTAGTGTGCATTTTAGATTAAATATCAACAGTTATATACACAGATATAAAGGCAATATCACTTGAAATACTAGAAGCACAAAAGGTATTTATTGCTCATCAGTCATCATTCAATGTCATCATCACTAGACAGTCAACCTGCTGCAAGTTTAAACAGGTTACAAAATCAACAGTGCTGCAAGGTAACGCACACAAAACATGAATAACTCAAACTGAACCCTGGTTTTATCCTCATTCATTCATTTGCAGCAGGAAGACTCAACCCATTAAAATAGTCCTTCCACACTTGAAGGCTGATACTCTCTCCTTGATATGTTCAATGAAGAGGAACAGCTATTAAAGCCATAAGAGAAGACACAGCTATTCACACATAATTGCTCACCCAGGGAGGACGCAGAGAGGCTTGTAGTCTGAGAAGCGCCCACGGTGTCACATCTCGTCAGGGCTGATGAAGCTCCACACAGGACCAGGCCCTGCTCAGAGCCCGGCCCAATCCAAAAGGGACGTCAATCTCAACGTTTTAAAGCACACATTCATGACTCCTTTCAGTCAGTTTCACTTCTGAGATTAAGACTTTGTTAGGTGCTTTTCTATGGAGTCCTTACAACTGATTCAAGCTTGACCCTAGCCTTGTATCCAATTTATAGTGCAGTTAACATTGAGTGTTATTAAAACAGGAAGATTTGTTTATAACAGTAAGCTATTGTTTAAGAGTATCTTTCGGCAGTTCTCTGTTCAGCCTTCTTATTTTGTGAGCTGACACTTAAAGTGTCAAGTCTTGTAGGCCATTTATGGGTACTATTTCTTGTAAAAATGTATATACAGGATGTATATAAACTTTAATATGGCAGCAATGCATCCTAAGATCCCATTTTCTCTCTGCAATTTGTTCAAATGTCTCCCCAAACAGCAGCGGCAGATTGTGGCATGTTCCTCTCTTTAAGCAGTTGTCTTACATGAGCGTCGTCACAAGAAGCTTAGATTCCCCCAAGGGAGTTCTAAAATGACTGTGCAGACAGGAAGATGGACGACAGAGGCCCAAAAATATCCTCCAAAGACATGGATTCACATCTGGTACCGAGGACGCAGACCACTTTCACTCTGTAGGGCATAGCGGATTAGAGTTTGAATGATGTTGGAGCAGTAAGATAAATCAAATCTGACTGGGACTCCAATAAGGTGACAAATGACCCCTTTGACAGACAGGGCCTTATTTTAATCTTCTTTAATTAATTTGTCTCGGTGCCGCACACAACCACTGGAATCCTCTCTATTGTCCCTGCACCAGGGTGACCTAGCTTTAGAAGGATTGAAATAGAAAGGCCAAAAAAGGATTTAGAAAATAATGTTGCTGTCATACAAGGGAAATAATGAACAGATGCAATAGTCTAATTGTACACCAGGGTCCTACAGACGGAGCGGTTTCAGGTTATTCAGGAGAAAATGGGTGCACTGCATAAGCCCTTCTTTTCTGTGGCTGTCTGTCCATGCTCAGAGGTGCTACATTGCCAAGAATGCGCTGGCATGATTGAGCGAGGATCTCCAAAAGAAACATCTGTATTGCTGGCGGACATGTTTTTGTTTATAGGAGACAGCCTGGCTCCCCATTTAATCCCACCTCATGCCAACGCAGCCTGTCCCTGTAACTTACTCTGATTAGGGTGGGGATGTGATGATGACGACGATGATGCTGCCACTGCTTAAGGTATGAATAATAACAATCACTATGACAGTGTTTATTTGTGATTGCTGTAGTTGTCAATGCCGTCCTTCCAAAGTATGTATTTTGAAAACTTCACAACAATGTGCTGGGTTGTATGTACAGTGGGAAGGCGTCAAAAACAGAAATACATGTTTTATTCATAAGGCAGCGCTTAATGAGGGACATTGAGCCGACTCTAGGTCTTGATGGTTTGAAAACAACTTTCTTAATGGCCACATTTGAATGCCCACAATGTGAGCCATGTATTTATTAAAATATGCGGAAGGCTACTTAAAAAATGCATAATTGCTGATGGGGTCAGTTTGGCTGTCACATGTATTCATGAGTACAGCAAGATTCCAATATAATAAGCACATCACCTGTGTGTTGTATGCATTCATTTGGGGAAAGCACAGGAAGAAACAATGGTGAGCCCTTCTCTTTCCTGCCTGGCTTTTGCCTTAAACTGTCACATTCCATAATTGCAGGGCGGTAACTTGACAAATGGTGTAATTACTTGTTAACACAAGGATTAAAAAAATACTGTATATCAGGCAAACACTATCACCGGGATGGCACCGATGTGAGAGAGATAAGGTGACCTCGTCTCAGCTGTGATGGCAACACTGTTCTATTAAGTCGAGCGTCAAAGCTATTTTCATAGCAGATTGGGCTTGTGTCGGGCTGGTTTCCAGGACGGCCACAGCAAATATTCAGGATTAGGATCAGCACTCATGCGCCCGTTAAGAATAATTGCGTTCAGGAAAGGCGCTTTGGTTTATTGAACACAGGGATTTATCTGATCCTCTCAGGCAGCTCAGATCGTTTAATGCTGCCTGGCTTTCCCCCAAATGAATTCTTGTGATTAGACAAAGCACAGCCTTCCAACTCCAAAAAGGAATAGAGGACGGAGATAAAACTCAATCATATTGTGTCATATTTCTTTTTTTTTCTTTTTTTTAAGGGAATAGGTACACAGCAAAGGAGGCAACATAACCCCTGATTTCTGACTTCTCAAAAAACATTATAGCCTCCTAACTTAGCCTCCTAACTACTAAATTACTTGCTGATATGATGATATTTGTATTGGAGTTCAATATGCAAAGTAGAGGAAATAAGCACAGAGATTTATTGTATCTGAGCTCAGATCATGGTAAACTATGCCATCCTACTGCAGATATGTTAGTCAGGAGAAGAGCCGAGAAAGAAGAGAGAGAAGGGCTAGAAGAGAAGTGCAGAGACGGAAGAGAGGTGCCAGACCAGTTCTCTGTGCCTGAGACTAACATAGTACGTTACAAACAACATCTGGTGTACATCTGCCTTGCCACTCAGGGTAAAATGACCTATTGACCCTGTCTCACCACACAGGTAGAGCACTAATGAAGAATATCAGTAATCGATATGCACAAGACTTTCGGTGGTACTGGTCTCACACAACTCAGATGTCAAAGCAACATCCATCATAATGCTTGCTGCTTTTTCCTCTTTTTCTTCAAGCATCAGCATAGAAAATCTCCACTGACCCACATATGAGAGATTTATCTTCCTCCACAGCGACATGGAATTTCATAGTAACTCCCAGTATCACTTTGCGTGTCAAGGGTTGTTGATCTTGACAACAGCTGCCTGAATTTTCAAGTGTCCTGAATAGTTTAGGGACAATCAGGGCTTTTATAATATAAGAAATTATTTCTCAGCCCAGTTCATGAGTCTATTCAAAGTGTAATATAAATTGTGCCTTAAAGCGATAGTTCACCTAGTTTCGATCTTTTGGTATGTTTTTCATCCGATACCATCGTATCGTCATTTAGCATTTCACAATCAAACAGCAGAATGTCAAGTGTTGAGTTGAGAAAATGACTCTTTATTGCGTCATCAGGGGTCCTTCCTGATTTTTTTTTAAAACTACCGCCGTTTTTAACCAAGGGGAGAGACTTTGCTGGTTCTGAGTTTGATTTCCGCAATGATCTATGGGCACTGTGGTGTACAGTGAATTAACCATTAAATGTGAGTGGTCGGAAAAATATGTGAATTTCACTTACGTTGATCCTGTGACCTAAACTTGTTCAATATATTCACTTAATTTAGCCTAAACAACAACATACATTGTTTAAGAAAATCGGTGAAGTATCCTTATAATAAAATTTTTGTTATGTTAAATAGACAAGCTGTTTATCAATGCCACCTCCAATAATGTGTCTTATATTATATATCTAAATTATAATACCATGATAATCTCAATTACCTAAGAACTGTAGCAATACCTCATACAATTCTTGTTTAATCACCTAGACTGTACATTTGACACAAATTAATTTTTGCTGTGACCAAAACTGAAAGAGCAGTAATTAAAAACCTTCATGAAAAGTAGTGGCCATTGCCATTATCCCACAATGCTTTTAGGTGAGGCTCACACAATAAAAGAGTGGGTTTTTTTTCCGTCTGAGGCCTCGGTGATATGCCTGGAAGCAATCTCATTGTCTTGCTTGGCTAGCATGAATGCTGAGCTAACACCAGTGCTATAATCTATCAACGCAGAGATTGTACTTGTTCCAGCGCTGTTTTACAAGCTGCTGAGGACTCGGGTAGATAAGCCTTACCCTGCCCTCACTCTCAGTAGGAGCCTTTCAAATCCATCCGTCAATAGGATAGAAACAGTTGGGAATGTGATGCCTTGGCGCGTTGCATGCAGTGTTGCGTGGGCTTAACTCAATCGCAACTGTTTAAATTATTCGTCTTACAATGACGTTGTACAGTAAATACTTAATATGTCCAAATGCCAACACAAAATGGGCCTGATCCTTAGACTGTTGAATGTTGGAGGCACCTCATTTACAGATGCAAAGTAGATGCAATTCATAATGTCCTTGGTGTAAGAGGCGGTCTGCTGAACAGTCTGTGGGAAGGAACATGGCTAGAAGAATGTGTGAGTACAGATGGTATGGCAGCTGACGACCACCACTACCACAACGCCTCATTCTTCGGCGGTTTCCGTACCGTTCTTCCACACATTTTCACATCGTTGGCCATGCAGGTGATCTGCTCGGTTGGTGTTTTTTTTTTTGTTTACCTGAATTCTTGAATTTACTTGATCGAAAGGCAAAGTAGACGTCCATTGTCTAAGGGGCTCTAAGCTTTTGTATACAGATGTCTCAGTACTAGTGCTGGGTTATTGATGAGCCACATGTCTATTGTATGCTATCATTCATGTGCTGCATGTTGACTTGATGCTCTAAGCCAGACCACGTTAGGTGACTCTGTGCGTTTGAGTGTGTGAGTGTGTATGGCCACCTCACGTGCATGTCTCTGGGTTTATCTTTCATGTTGTGCTTCTCTGCTACCCCTCCACCTGCCCCCTTACCCTGTACCAGGTTTTAATTTGGACGGAGCTTATCTGAACAGATATGAGACGGGCCAGATAATGGCCATCCTGGTCCTTAATGCCAGTGAGAGACTTAATTGACAGCTCTGATCCAGCACCGAGAGCCGTAGACAGGGTGCAAGGAGGGTCAAAGGCAACGCTAGTTCATTGTTGCTTGTGAGGCAGAGGCACTGGCTGTGGATGAAAGGGCGGTGGGAATAAGAAAAGGAGGAAAAACAGCTGCAGAGAGGAGAGCCATGCTGCAGCCTGGGGGAGAAAGAAAGCAAGGGCTCTGAGATCAGAAGGTGCTCATCTCTTAACAGGGAGAGAACCCAGCCGTGGAATGACAATGCAATAACATGAGAGAGAGAGAGAGAGAGAGAGAGAGAGAGAGAGAGAGAGAGAGAGAGAGAGAGAGAGAGAGAGAGAGAGAGAGAGAGAGAGAGAGAGAGAGAGAGAGAGAGAGAGAGAGAGAGAGAGAGAGAGAGAGAGAGAGAGAGAGAGATCCCAGCCATGCTCCCCCGTGTTCTCCTGCAGCTTGGTCTGAAAACACGTTTGTTGTGTTATTCTTTTGGTGGTTATTACCACTACAGTATTTGTTCTGGAGGTTGATAAGAAATCCAAATCTTATTATGATAAGAAAGGGAGACAGACAGAGATCATATCAGCATGTGGTTGTTGTTGTTGGGTGTGTGTGTGTGTGTGTGAAGATGGTGAGAGAAAATAAAAACTATGTTTTGAATACGTGAAATTCTTAAATTAGAAATTCTGATTTGAAAGTGATGGTCCCGAAAATGTATAATTCGAACCCAACTTGATAAAACCCACAAATAATGGTGTATCCCAAGTGTACGAAAATGTGCACATATCTTAATAGCACTGGAGACTTCTACTTAGCTATTATCCTCATAGATCAATAAATGTTAGCATACTTCTTTCACAATAAGTGGGAGCATGGTCATCCCTGTAGACCACATTTGACCAGTGAGCCTTATCGCATGACTCTTTGTCTTTCATAGATACACATACATGTTTTATGTTCCCACTTCTGCGCTTTATTTAGATGATTGTATCTTCACGCCTTATTATCAAAGACCTACAAGATTTCCCCCTATCACTCCTCCCATCTATCCTCACTGATATGCTTCTTCTCAGGCGGTCTTATTGCTACGCCTTGTGTTGTCTTCACTGCCTTTATCATAGTGTGCTGGCGCTGGACCTCCAAGCCCCTTCATAGTGGTTGTCAGAAGCTGGGATCTTCACAACAGCGTCGTGCACGGACGTCACCGCAATGCGATAAGCTCTCTGCAGCTGTTCTTTTTGTTATTACTCATAGCAGCAGAATGATAAACTTGAAATGTCAGCCGATGCTGGCCTTTGCCTACTGGATAGGGCATATTTATAGGAGTATGTAAATCCATCTGTATAGTTTCAGCGACTGAAATACAAGGCAATATTGAGCAGTGCAGCAGCAGGGTTTGAAAAAAAACCCACTGACCTATGGGCAGTTTTCTAATCAGAGCAGTCCCATTTTAATGCAGGAAATATTGCTGTAATAAGCCACACAACAAATACTGTCTGAGTATGGTCCATCGATACATGAAAGCCTATAGTGTTATTCTATATTAACATAAGGATGTTTAGTAGAGAACAGCATTCATTTACTTGATGGTTAAGCTTAATATGGTAAGGCTTTGGTTATATTTGCACTTTATTTCCCTTAGTTATATTTAGATGTGGTTTTGTAAAATAAATGGTTAAGTAAATTTACTGACATGATTAATGACCTAATTACTCTCGCTCTCTATATTAAATGATTTATTGAGCCATTTCTATTTGCTTCCCCAATAGACATGCATGAATCACATACAGTATATGATGGATTTATCTGAATGTAAAATAGTCAGCAAACAACTGAAGGAATATTTCCCTGAAAGGCACAGTCTATTCTTAGTGGGTGTGCAAAGGACATTGTCCACCAGACTATTTTCTGGGTGATTCCCAAACCGCTGAACAGCTTAGAATGTTAAGAACGGTACATGAAACAGCTGCAATATACAAATGAACTCATTTCTAATATAAAATGTTGTAGCAATTTAGAATGTCCTGGAAAGAGCTATTTTTGAGAGGAGCGGGGCTTAGAACCAACCTACACAGATTCTACTGGACACATTTAGAATGTTTACTTATTTAAATTGGTATGTAAGCAGTAAACATCTTTCAAAACCCTTGGAAGATTTTCTGTAGGTTCCTTTTCAATGAGTAGGGCCTAGTAAGTGTTGCCATTCAGTCACTGAACTATAGAAATGGCTCTTGATCAATATGTTTGGCCATAAATCAAGTTGAAAGGGAAAGAAGCATGCACATGATCCCAAGGAACGCACTGTCTCAACTAGGATTTAGCTCGGACTATTCCAGGAACGGATTTTTATCTAAATCAATAAAGCTGTGATTATATTTTTCATAGATTTACCGCACATTCGTTTCGTCACAGGGAGCTGACATTTGGTGTTCTAAACCTTTCTAGAGTCTTGATAAATACCCAAACATCTGCTAGCGAATCAGGTATCAAATTGTTGTGATGCCTTGTTAATCTGTGGGCATTGGTCAT
Organism: Galaxias olidus; assembly: GCA_026901105.3. Lineage (NCBI taxonomy): Eukaryota > Metazoa > Chordata > Actinopteri > Galaxiiformes > Galaxiidae > Galaxias > Galaxias olidus. The sequence goes on along the minus strand of JAPMUY010008245.1, from coordinate 107,266 downwards.
GATGAGTTACTTAGTGGGTTGTTTAATGAGACCAAAATTGCTTGGCTTCACCCCAAACGTTGTGCTGGGTACACTGTTGCAGTCTTGTGTTTTTGTAAAAGAAAATCCCTTGGACACTTTGGAGAGGGAATCCAAAGGGTGTTCAGTAGAATCTTATACAATGATAGGACACCATGAGCACACAATCCTTTCCACATTTAATAAATAGTGCTTTAAGTTTGTGCTTTGTTCCAAGAGAAAAACACAAGTTATCATTATTGCTGGCCTGGATATTATTGAAAGCTTAAGATGTGTTGATCCATGATTGTCTTTCCGAGGCTCCAAATGTAATTTATGTGGCCCAACATTTCCATTAAGAATGACCACTCTGGAAAATCTAATTACGTGGAATCAGTTGTCTCTCATTCACTCCATAAACAAAATATACTATGATATTCAAATTGTTTACCACTCTAGTATAGAGATTTTATTATACAGCAACATTGTCATGTATGTGTCAACTTTAGCTGATTATGTTGTTATGGAGTGAAGAGCGATGATAACAACCGTTTTTTTTTTACGATCTACAATAACAATTGTGCAGTTGCCTGGTGTGACAGCAAAAATACGGCATGACCTGTTGAACTGATAAGAACTGATTTTTTATCTTATTAAAGTTCTACTGCAGCATATAGTAAACAAAAGGAACATGTGTCTTGTTAAGAGAATAGCAAAGGTCGTATTTCTTGTTGTTGAAAGGGTCACACTGGAGCCACGTTTCCTGAGAATGAAGACAGGATGGCTCTAAAGAAAACGCCAGGCCTTTGATGTGTATCACTTTGTATGCATCACTCTGTATACATGAGTGTCTTAGTGGAGTGCCTGGACACAGAGGAAAGACACACCTCTGACTCTATATAAGAAAGATGTTAACTGAATACTGGGTCATCTCCTTTGGACCGTGTCTTACATGCTATGTGGGGTGATTCTTTTGTAAACGCAGTTGATCCTTTGCAAAAGTACCTTTTTAAATAAAATACTTGTATTGAACTTAATTATTTGGTCTCGTCGTGTTTAATATATAGAATTTCCATAACACTGGTCCCTTTCTAACTTCCATTCACCTTGCAAGAATGGTGGCGGTCATCAACTCTCTTCCAGTCAATAGTTTGCTATCGACCCTTATCAACCTGTCAGATGCTAGTTGGAGTCCCCAGAGTATTTTTGATCAGACCTGCATTTTCTTTTATATACGTTATGACATGAACGATGTCTGTGTTGACCTCTTTCTTTGAACAGATTTTATACTCATACACTTAAGTTTTCACGTTTTCTCAAGATAATTCAAATGGTTCATTTGGTCAGTATGAGGGGAGGTAGGAGCAGGTTGCAAATGATTCTGTTTGCTTGCTTACATCAAAAAACTTTATAGCCACACGCAAATTGGTTGCATTTGTTTTGTACAGAAGGCACAACATCAAAAGACCCAACAATTGTCTTTCAGTCAATGAAAAACAGCTTTGTTTTACTTCCCTTTTAAACCTTTTCTCTGTCTCTTCCACATGACACAGTGAGTTAGACCTGGACATCTTGCTTCCTTCAATAAAGAGCAGCGCCCAGTAGGGAACTCCAACGGTGGCTACAGAGTGCTGTAGCTCTGGAGTAATGGGCTTGGACACAGCTGTGTGCACGCCACAGACTCCACTACAACGGCTTATCGCCAGTAAGGAGATTTGTTTTTCTGGAAGGTTTCTCCACGTACAGTATGATTCAAGAGTGGCTGGTTAACGGTTCACTGCACAGTAGCCGAGATTATGGGGTTGAAGCAACTTCCTTTAGGTCCCTGTAGCTTTCCACACTTTGTAAGACATTTCAGTTGCCAGGAGTAAAAACCAAGTGCTATTCAGTCTGTTAGAACCCCAGAGGGAGTGCAGCAGATAAAACTGCAGTGAGTTCAAAAGGAGTGTTCCACAATTTGATGTATTCGTTCCATGCTATACCACAGGCCGTTGACTTCCTACAGCTTAAATATGCAGACTGTGATGTTTATTCACGTTCTAGTCATTCTGTGAAATGTTTCAGTGTTTGTTTGCCTATCACATTGCACAAAGAATACAAAGTAAAATAAAATAAACCGTAGCCGAAATCTAAAAATGGGGGAGTTGTTTCCCTTTTAAAAGTTTGAGGCATTTTAGCTCTAAGCATTTTCTTCCTAAACGGGTCTCGGGGGTCTGAGGGTATTTTGAACCTAGAGAACAAAGGACCACAGGGCTGTTTCTGACAGGGAGAGAGAGATGAGGAGATGGAGGGCTTCAGCTACTTGGGCTTGAAAAGAACCAACAGATAAGATGTCTCTCTTCCTTTCTGTCTCCCTCCATCCTTTTTTTTATCTCTCTCTCTCTCTCTCCCTCGCTTTCGTTCTCTTTCTCTCTCCGTTTTTTTGACATGCCCCATCTGAGAATAATTTGAATTTGCAAGTTCCTTGAGATTTACTCATTTAGTGTTTTCTCTCTCTTATGTCTGACCTATTTCAAATTGCTATTCTCTTTCATCGCTGACAGGCTTTGAGTCCTGAGCATCGTGAAAGTTATCTGCCACCTCCCACAATGCTGAGTGGAGCTTACTTCTGCTGTTTGTACTGATGTTTGTTTTATTCTAATCCAGGAACACTTTCTTTGATAAAAACTAAAAAATAACAGTGAAGGGTGTGAGGCTTCTCGGCCCTTTTGTCAATCTTCTTCGTCTGTTTTTCTCTGTGTCTATTTTTTTCCTGCATCTCTTTAAATACCTCTTCAGGACCTGACACTGCAGTGGGGATCTGTAGTGGTTAATTGGCTAAAGTGAAGTATGAGCTACCGCAGAGCTTCAGGCGTGTCCTTTGCGAACCTTAAACAAGCACTTAAGCAGCTGCAAGTATCTTTGCGGAAATTCTTTAAACCAAGGCTCCAGATATGATAAGGAACCCAACGTAGAAGGGAAAAGAAACCTGTGGGGAGACCACAGAGAGGAACCGGAGACACAGGGGGGGTGGGTTGGAAACTGCATTCTCACTACTCACAAATCTTCAGAGCGCTAGAGCAGCCCGCTGAAGGACTGTAGATTCTTTTTGGGTTAGAAGATGGCGGCTGACTCCAGCTCGAGTGACATACAGCATGGGTGTGTTCAGATTCTGGCCAAAAGCTTCTCTGTGGTGTTTATTAAAGAACAAGCGCAGATGAAAAATACACACTTGCATACGCATTGAATATTTGCAATTGAATACTGTTTCTCTAACTAGAGGGGGGAAATGGAAGACAGTTGTGTGCTCCCCATAATGGTATTCTGGTCATTGAATTTCAAATTAAGTGGTTTCATTTATAATTTGATTTTCTGCTTGTTTTGTTCGCATACATAAATTGTGATGGCATACCTAATTTCATGTCACATGAGCATGCCTCATTGCACTTTTCATAGTAGGGCTGCTAGTGTCTAAGGAATGGGCTTTTGCTGGGAAAGGAGTCCATTGTTAGGAGTGCTGATCAAGAAGTCACAGACAGGAAGCACAGTCTAATGGAATTGAGTGGTGGCTGTGACCCCATGGGAGATTATGCCACATTCTTTCTATAATGAGCGACATAATGATATGATTACAACCAAGCTTAATGACATAGAAATGGTGCCGCTGTTGGTATGGACACCCTCTGCTGTACGCGCTCCTTCCTCCCTCGTTAGAGCTGTCCTCTAATTAATGCACAATTTAAAAATGAGACACATGGAGACACACACAAACGATTATGCTCTCCACTTCTACAGCGATGCACGAATACATTTAACAAACTACTACAAAATGCAAACCTTAAAATGCATATGCATGTGTACAAACCAGTGCACCAAAGTACAAATTTATAATTCGATTTGTCATTCCAAATTTTCCTCTTCATCATTATGCTTAACCGTTCACAATTTATTGAAAGCAGCATACTGTAATTGTAGTCTGTGTTATGACAGGTCATATTCAACACACACTCCTTCTCTCACATAAAGGTAGCCCTTCAGAAAAGTCAACCTGTCGGTACATGATTATTGTGCTTGACACACATATCTAACCGGATCAGATGTTATGTCAAACTAAGGTGTAATTTTCATTAACCTCCAGCTGCGCCATGATTTGAATGTGCCAGCCTTGCAAGTAGTTGATTGTGATTGATTGACAAAGTCAGTGGTCTCCTGTGCTGAAAGTTTAGAGTGGAGGGATTACTCATTCAGCTGCAAACCGCCCTCCACCTCTCTCTCTTGGAGTCAGAGCAAGCCTGCATTGCCGGGCCCTGAAAGGCGCTGTGAAGCGGTCTCGGGCAGATTTGTGGTCGCGGCATGGGGCAAATGCAAGCCGCCTCGGCACAGCTTGTCCGCCACATGTTAAGCAGTAATGAATAGAGCCCAGCTGACACGGCCAGAAAACCTGCTCCACTCTCTAATCCGTTTGGAGAAATGCATAATGATTGGAATGAGAACTCTGACAGATCATATTTATCACTCTGATAAGTTTGATCAGTGGGCTGAGATTCAGCATGAAGTATCTCATTAGAGGGACCTGCTTCAGTCCTCCCTCGGTTGTCACTCACGTAGCCTTCCGCTTCTATATCACAGGGAGATATGCTTTGTACAGTATAGTTCTGTATTATTTTGCAATGGATAATGTTTCATTTTTCATGTGTTGGTTCAGTATCTTATGACCCTGGAAATACGCGTGGCAAATATGATTTTAATTGTATTTTATGAGAACAAAAATATTGATTCTTGGTTAAAAAAAACTCATCATTTATATGCGTTGTCTGTGTCGATCCATCTTAGCAGCTGTCTGTTTTAAAGGTTGCCAATGAATCTGAGCTGACATTTGAATACACAGCCTGGTTTTCAATTCCCTCCTATTGTTTCTTTGCCAAGCATTTCCATGCAGCTTATATTGAGCTCATGCACCTTTAACGTGGCACCTGATCGATATCCTATTGCCGCATTGACAGATAAGCCATATCTAGCATTTAGATACTGGACAACTCGACGGACGGCATTCTCCCCTCTCTGACAGAGTCAGACAGACAGTTGCAACACACCATAACTCAGTGCTGTAGACTGTGTGCGTGTGCGCGTGCGTGTGTGTGTGTGTGTGCGTGCGTGTGTGTGTGTGAGCGTGTGTGTGAGCGTGTGTGTGTGTGTGTGTGTGTGTGTGTGTGAGAGACTTTGTGTGAAAAACTACTTTCGTAGTTAATTAGTTCAGGTAGAACCATTTACCTAGCACCTATCTTGGTATGCTTTGGATAGTTTGGGTTCAATGATGAGTTATGACAGGAAACCCCAAATTTTTTTTTTAATATATATTTCAAGCTGTCTTCACCCATGTATCTTTCATGCTCCCTGATTCCCAACTGAGACAACTATCATTTTTCAACAACCTTAGATCCTTCTATATATGCAGGAAAATAAACCTTATTGCAGTCTTTTTGCACTGTGTTCAATTTCAATGTACTTTACAAAACCTTGGTGTATTCATTGTTTGATTTGGGAATTGACCGCACTTATTTACTGGGTCCATATGATGGTTTAGATAAATCTGATAATTCACTTGTCTGAAAAGATTTTCAGGCTTTCCACTACAAGCATTTAGACACTCAAGCATCTTTGGCAACTTGGCATCTATGGTTACTATTTATACAAAAAAATAGTTCTGCTTGAAAATATGACCTTAGTGGGGGGTTTCTCTTGTTTTATTGTTTGTCATTTGAACCTCTTAACAGCAAAGGCAGAGCAATTGTTTTGAGCACATTGGCTTTTCTCTAGCCTGCTGTTCGGAGCTCTAGCCGTCATATTAGGTTGTCAAGTCTAGTCTTTTTGATCCATTTTTGGAATTTAAAACAACAATTTAAGAGTTTTTTTCCCTTATATTTCAGCAGGGAGGAAAGGACTTCTAATGCACCCGTTAAGCTGAATTGCAGCGATGTCACACAGGAGCAGCTTTACGCGGTGTGATTGACATGGTTCAGATTGGGGGAAACATGTCTCGTTTTGATTGGCATCATGACAAAACATTTTAAAGCTTGATCCCTGGCTTTTCTCCCCGTAGACACCTTGGAGTACACTGTGTTGGCTCCCACCTTTCTGCTGCAGGTCAAACTAATTCTGCTTTTGTTATATTTCTGGAAATTGCCAAGGAACGAGGAGTAAAGTGCTTGTAGCAGAAGATTAGGAATGTGATCCTGAGGACCAAGGGTGTCGTCTGAATATAAAAGAGATTACGCTGTGGCGTTGCCTTAAATTTGAGGATTTGCTGTTGTCTGTCCCACTGCTATTAGCCAGGCTATGACAACACCACCAGCACCTCCACATCTTTTGATCTCATCCTTCTAATTGTATAGAAGATGATTCAATAAAGCTATATTGAAAAATCAAGAGAATACTGGGAAATCTAGTATACGTTCTCCAATTTAATTATATTTAACGTCTGCATTAAAATGAAAAATACCAAATAAATTATTGTTAACTAGCTTGTTCTGGAATTTAGAGAACAGCATTTATAATCATATTTCATTTCACACTGTTCATTTCACAGGGGACATCCCTTTTTAGAAGGCAAGGCAGTATTGGCAAACAGACAAACTTTATCATTATTTATACTTTATTTATTTATGAAACCAGGAGAAACAGAAACGGCACTAACTGTGTGTCCCTCTCCACTTGACTTCAGATGGAACCACAAAGATAAAGCATCCAGACAGCCTTAAAGGCAATGCTACAATGCAGGACAATACAAAACATGTTCAATATACAAACTCTAGATTTTTTTTTTCAATATGCAATGTTTTCATTTTAAATTCAGAACAGTCCCGTACTCTACCCTTCACTTCTCATTGGTTTATTACAAGAGAACGTTTGTCTTTACCATCACATAAAATAAGACCCAGAATGTATAAAAATAGGTGGCTTTATTGTGTTGCCCCAGATTTGCACCTTTGAAACTGTACCAATCAGCATTTCCAGCCGCTTTCACGTTCACAATTGGATGGTTCTAGACGCTCTTCTCTTCCACCCACACTACTTTCTGCCACCCATCTGTAAAACCTAAGCAGTGAATTGAAAGCAGCTTCCAGTATAATGAGGCACGCTCCCTCTACGGTGTCAAGAATAGAAACATGGTCTTCATGTGTCGTCATAACTCTGCTGTTCTTCTGGTGGATCTAAAAAAAAAAACACATGTATGGGGAAAAAGACAAGGAGGCCTTTATACAAGAAAGAAAAAGACAAGGAGGTCTTTATACAAGAAAGACTTCCTGCTGGAGAATTTGTATTTGGCTGCGGTAGAATTTAACATAGCAATTGTGTTCTGATAGTTATCCATCGACATGTAGAAGTTAGCGAGCAGTAACCAGCGTCCCCGTTTTTGTTTCCCGGGCTGTTCCAGACTGGTTGTGTTTTCAGCTGTCCTCTGTGGTGTGAGATACGAGCTCAGCCCTCCGGTCCAGCAGCAGTGGGATTTGAAGGGCCTCCACCCTATCCTGGAGGTTACATCTCCATAATAGCCTCATTATTCAACATTGAGCCCTGAAACACTCGTGCTGGAGTAATGAGCCTCTCACTAGTTGCTGAGTATCACCTTTTGTGAGAGGTTGCACAACGGATTTGTCCTGATTATAAGTGCTACACCGTGATGTGGATGGAAGCTGGTAAAAATGTGCAGAGGGTTTTTGGGTTGATAAGACCTTGGGGTTACAAGAGGTGGGAACAGTTGAGCCTACTCCTCCCGTCTGTCCGTTTGCCATTACAGAGTCTGCTAATGCACACTGAATAATTCACATTGCATAATTATGTATTATGTGCAAGCCAATTAAGGTTGTTGTTTTCTTTTTGTCGTTCTTGTTTGTCTATATTATTCTTGTTGAAGTCTCTAGCCAAATAAGAGAATGCATCAGTTGCCAGCTCTGTTCCAGTGAATCTGCCGACAGCCGCCCTATAAATGAATAAATCAGTCTGGAATAACATGCAATGTGTTGTATCTTGTTTGAGCCGAGTGTTCTCACAGGGCAGTTCTTCTTTTGCTCCTAGTACCACGCCGCACGCATTTTCAAACCATCTCAACTTTTGTCTTGACAACCAACGATGCCTTCAGAAATGCTCTGTCCGTCATCGTTTTACTTTGAAATGTTAACGATTTACAAAATATAACATTTGCATGGTCTTTTATTTGCAGCTTTTCCAACGTGTTGTTTGTGACTGTGTCGAGCGCAGCCTAGTTTTTTCTCTGAGCTCCAGGGGTGTGAAACCAATGCCCACGCCTGCCACCTGTGTCCCAGCACAGCAGCCTTGTGAGGGATTGCATGCCCGTCCAGCCCCCAGCCTCTTTGGGACCATGATAGATACCCTTGCAAACCCACTCTTGTTGTGCCCAGGGAAAACACCGCAACCCAGGGGTTCATACTAATTAGCCTGTCAACACACAACTACATTAAGGATGTGTGTATGTTGACAAAAAGCATGATCCTGACCACACAAAGGTCCCACCGTGATACTAAACACATGGACACATAGGAAGCCGTGCTGAACTTGATGCTTAATCGAGCATCTCCGGATGCTGCCTCTTACACTTAACTATGTGGCCCATCATTTACTCTAGATGTATCTCTTTGCCTTGCAGCTGCAGGACCTGGCCTTTGCTTCATGGTCATGAAGAGAGCAACGACAAAAACAAAGGCTTACTAAACAGTTTCTGGAGCAACCTAAAGCGGAAAAAGATTGATGTATCCAAAGAAAACAATTGTGAACTCATAGAACAGGGCAACATCACCTACTAAATGGTCTAAATTGCGAACTCTTCAGGTGTACAATGTTTTCAGATGTTTCTATTCGGACCACATAGCCCGAGAATACTTTTATACATGTGTACTGTACATGGGTTGGTGTTGTCCACAGGAACATCGTAAATCCACAGAACCAAAGCCTTTATACAGCAACTTTAATTCTGACTGGTGTATTTCCATGTTATTCTTTATGTATTTATTGATACAGGGTCGACGTACTGAGACTACGCCTCTTTTGTAGCAGTTCTCTTTTTACAGGACACATAATGGAAAATAAAATAAAAAACATAAAGAAAACTTTTTAAATAAACAAAATAACTCAAATGACATATATAGCAGCTTAAGCTAAAGCACACCACTAGATCTAAAAATAAAATAAGCATCATTGAGATTATATGTAGTGGAACAAAGCGAATCTTAAAGGTAATGAGAAGATACTTAATTAGCTAGTATGTGGTAGATGCTATAGCATCATTTTAAAACACAAATCACTACAACATGTATACCTGAGATTGGAAATATGCCCGTTTGGATGTTTCTGCCCTATTGCAAACCAATTCTTTCTCAGTTTTGTAACACATAAGATGTTTAACTTTGTCATTTGCCAATAAATCTATATATGGAAGGAGGATAAACAAAGTGTTCTTCTTTACAGTAAGAGAAACCAGGAGACAGCCATAATGATAGTGCTAGACTGAGAGAAGAATATGGTGTTCTCAGTAGACAGAAGGAGGGTGACAGAGCGTAAGGGAAATGAGGAGGACAGAGAGAAAGTCAGAGAGAAAGAGAGAGAGAGGTGTGCAGAAATGGAGCTCCCTGCTTTAATGAACCCTGTGGTGCTGTCTTGGCTTCCTGTGATTCTGCCCTCACCCTTGCCCTGGCTGTCAAGGCCACGTCAGTGCCCCACAGCCCAGTGGCAGGAGCCCCGGCAGCCCCACTTTGAAGCCCTATAGTGCAGGGAGGGGGTAGGGAACAACCCCTTGTCTTCTCTCAGCACACCGCATGGCTGACTCCACTGCCTTCCATACTGGGGGGGAGAGAGAAGAGGAGGAGTAATGGGCATAGTTTTCGCTACAACTTTTACAGACGGCCGAGACAAATCCATTAATTCCTGATCTGGTTCCTCCAGGGTGTTCTACCTCCGGAGGGAATGGAGAGGAGAGAAGTACGGAAGAGTGTGCAACGGAGGTAGAGTCATCCATCCATGTTTAAAAGAAGAGAGAGATAGACAGGGAGGGGAGCAACAGCATAAAGTAAGAGTGATCTGCATCTCTGAATGATGAGCGAGTCTGAAGGTGGTGTGTGTGTGTGTGTGTGTGTGTGTGTGTGTGTGTGTGTGTGTGTGTGTGTGTGTGTGTGTGTGTGTGTGTGTGTGTGTGTGTGCGCGTGTGTGTGTGAGAGAGAGAGAGACTTTTACAATATTGGGGTAAATTAGGTTATGTCCCTTTCTAAATAGTTGCAGGGGAGAGTTTGTCAGATTGCTTGTGTGATTAATTACTGTTTGCTTGTTAAATCCCAATCCATGTGCTGCCCAAGCGAAGACAGTGAATACTTCTTCATTTGGGCTGTCTGGGTTACAAAGAGGAAAGGTAATCCAAATCAGCTCCGCCAAGGACAGCTGCTTCATCACAATTATAATGAGGTGCCTGGTGTATCTATACCTGTGACACTTCAAACAGGGGGAAAATGATAAATCCATACCTGTCTCTGCCAGTGCCAAGTTCACTTTTCCCTCAGAGATGTTAACTAAAGCTGCCTCTGTTCTTCCCCTAGGTGTGCTTAGCTTCGGTACCAAAAAGGAGGCGTTCATATAGGGAAGATTCTTCACAACAAGATCATGTGGGAAATCCATGAATAGAGAGAAATCAGCTTATCTGTGACAGACTAATGTTTAAATGGTGACTGATGGCAGCAATTTCTTGTAGGTTTGGAGGGGCCCATTTTCCACCCTATTTCCTGTGGGTGGAAGAGAAATACGATCACAACCTCAATTGCTGAGGCAACCATAGTTCTATGAAATATTGCTTTGACGGTTGTTGCGTGTTGCCTTGTTTAGAATTGACTCTCAACTTTTTCCTATTATTTCCATAGTGCAATGTTCTCAAATGACAATGAAAGTCTTCTATTTTCTTTACAAGTAATATACCACGCCAAAAAACGCAAGCAAAGCGGGTGCAATAAAACGGGTTAGGAATTGCACCATAGGATCCCCACCTTGTTCTCTCTTAAGGCTTGCCGGAACCAGAAGAAATAGCCCCCCCCCCCCCCCCCCCCCCAGACACACACACACACACACACACACACACACACACACACACACAACCCCCTGAGGAAGGAACCACTAGAAATGGTTTGAAACAACTGCAGCTTTTGTGTTCACTGCGATTATGGCTTTGTACCTGTCCAGAATAAAAAGCACAATGCACACAGCTCTATATAAACACGTTCATTGTATTATTTATACAGAAATGTATTCCTCTGAGAAGCAAGCAGACCACCTGACTGCCCATGCATTTTGATTATTATTTTGTCAACACTGCAACACTTGTTCAACACTGCAGGCTTCGTGTTACCAATTTTACTTAATTTTTTTATTTTTATTTTCTGTGTTAAGTTAGACATTACATCTCAAATTTATTTCTAGGGACAGATTGTGCAGGTTTTGGAATTAGAGTTATTTGGAATACATCCATCTTCAAGTTCTGCACTCGGTTTACCATATGTGGAAATAGATCAAGCACCTGTTTCTCCTGCTCACATCTGCACCCAATCCTTTGTGGCTGTTTTTCTTCGGACAGTTACAGATGACCACGTATCCTGTGCCTGATGCTGGTGATGAATGCATGGGTCTGGGCACGTTTTAGTTTCTCTCTCCACATAGGGAACAAGAGGAGTTATTATTAAACCTGGAACACTCACCAGCCTGTCCACTGGTAAAGAACACTCTGTTCTGAGCGGACCAGCGTATTGCATGGGAATTATGCATCTCCCTCCTCTCTCTCCTTTTTCTTGCCACTACTTTGTCATACTTTTGTTTTCACTTTTGATCAGTCTTGGCATTTGTATAACAAAGCAGGCTTATCTTTTCTTTTTCTTTTTTCTTCTCTGAGGCACAGCACTTTGCTGTCATGGAGGGACTCAGGAAGGGTGAAGCGAGCAGAAACATTTACAGATTCTCCTTGCAGCAACGAGGACGGGCTTCCTTCTGAGCTGCCTTTGATTGTAATCCTATGTAGGCCAACACCAGGCCCACACTGGAGACTTCCTCCCCTGTTCATTTGCATGGATAAACAGAAGAGGGGAGGGGGGGGGGGCAGTATGGAATGTTTCTTCCTTTCAGCAGGACTGTGCAAGTGTTGCCCCGCAACCTGAAAAAAACTGAAAGACAGATTAAAAAATGCGTTCTTTCTTTCTCCTAGCTGTTTTATTAAAATGCGTTCTTTCTTTCTCCTAGCTGTTTTATTTTGCTATAGAAGCATGTTTGTTGTCTCCCCCTCCAAATGAGAGGCGATACACAGCTTGTCGTCTAGTCTTAAGATGCCACAAACCAATGCATTTACTAAGAATAGAGATACAACTGTACATCCTTTGGGCTCATGTGTAAAAGGGAAACTATGCAGACATTCCCTGAGCATCACAAGTTCCTGTATGGCCACAGTAGAGCTTTACCTTTCCTTAGTTTAATCACTCAGGAGCTACAGGATTTAACCAAAGGTCATGATCAGGGATGGCCTTGTCAGTCTACTGCACAAAATGCCTTTACTTCCCTATATACAAAGTAAACAGAACTGCACCATTATTTACACAAACAGGCTTTAGCGGGAGAGACACATTGTATTATGGCTCCAAAGTGCACTGTAACCATATATGTGAAACAAAAACAGTAGGGTTTCTTACTCCATTATTTCAGACTCAGATTTCAGTTCAGAATATAATGAGGAGAGGTTGCATGCAAACAGACCACAAGCATAATGTGCACTACTCACGGATGCTGATGACTATGTTGTGGTTTGATCATGCATAAAGTGCACTTTATGTAGTATTAACTTTGTTCCCTTAAGAGTTACATCTTTGGAAAATGTTCTCAAGCATAGCTGCTTCAAAAGAAACTCTCCCCTTTCAATCATGTGATGATAGGAATATTTTTAGTACATGTTTGAATAATTCAACTGTGGGGAGAGAATTTACATAACACTCAAATTTGGATTATGGAGAGATCATCTTGCGTTTTCTCATCTCACTTCATAAAGGCTGTAAAGGGAAAAGAGGAATTCAGTGACAATTAAACGAGCCTTTCTTAAATCACCTCTAAGTCTTCTGAGAATACAGAAAGGTAGACCTCCTGAAATGCAGTCTATGTAAGCATTTACTTCCATCCATTTTGATTTGATCATATTTGATTCTATTTGATTTTATTGCAAAGGAGGGTCTTAAAATCCTCCAATATTTTAATAACAAAATTGCAACAAACATATATTTATATGTATGTATATATATATATATATATTATATATGTCATATACGGTATTGTGACCTTGAGTTTTTAGAAAGGCGCCAGTAAATTAAATGTATTATTAATATAGAATTTATTTCACTACACCAAGTGTCACCATTCTATTTCATTCTATTCTATTCACTCTAATTTGTCTGTTTCATATTAAAGCAGATACATTGATTAATTGCATAAGTCATATACTCAATATAGGAGGTGCTAAATGGCCTGTGTCTTGCTGCTCACTGCCATGCAGGCAGGATAAAGCAATGCAAACATCTATTTTTTATGGAACATTCTTCAGATCCAAACATCCTTGCCTGTTTCTCCCCTTTTGGATGACTGATAATCAATACCTTGGCAACTTACTGTAATGAATTAATAATACATTTAGGCTGCGCCTCTCTAACCAGATTGATTCCATGGATGAACCTCCGAGATCCCGCTGAGCAGTATGATTGGAGAGAGATGAACCCTGGTGGCAGTAATGAAATATTGTGTATTACGCGCCTGAGCTGTTGCTGTGCTGTCTCTTAGAGCTGTGTTATTGGCCATCTCCTTCGCTTCCTTCCACTGTTTGGACTAGCACAATGGTTTGTCCTTAACATGCACGCTCATCAGGCCAAGGCATTGGAGCTTCCTTGGGGTGTAGGAGGTCATCAGGCACAGTCAGACAGAACAGGTAGACAATATGAGAGTCTAATATTAGATTCAGCCTTATAATTGTTCTTTAGAATTGAATGGCTACCAGAGGTCCAGCAGGGGTGTGTGTTTGATTAACTTTTTTGGACCCTGGTGAGTTTCAGGTGAAAGGAGCTGAATAAACCTCCGGGTGTGTTCCTGCTGCAATCCTACACAGTTCACTGATGATCGATAGAAATATGTGGGTCCATCGCTGGAGAGAATGCTTGCTTACCTGCTTACCCATGTACCAATGTCTTTTGTCTCCCTATAACTTAACTCAAGGCAATTTTGTTTTGTGATCAATTATCATTCCCCATGAAACTACTTGCAACCGTTCTAAAATGTGAAAACATTAGAATGTCATTGGAACAAAAAAGCTTGATTGCTGCTGAAGATAGAACAGCTCACTAGTACATGAAATGATAGCAGAGAATCTGAAACTATACTTTTGTCAACACAAACAAAGAGGTGGCTGTCTCCTTGGAAAAGGGAGAGCTTCCTCATTGTGAGTAGTTTCATTTGAAATGTCGCATATTATTATTACCAGACAATTGTGCCTTAGCTGAGTCCTGGGAAGGTTATCAGGCGAGTCGGAACTCAGCAGTTCTATTCCCAGCATTAATCAGAACCATTATTTTTCAACAATGAGCTTGCATGCCTTTTTTTTCTTTTCGCCATCTCATCTGGCAGAAAGGAAATTATGTCTGGCTGAACTAAGTCCTCTTGCTAGGTAAACCTGCATGAACCTTCCACTTGTCGACCAAGAAAATTGAACAACAACAATGGTACCCCTGCCAAAAGCCCGCATTTGTTCGGCTGCAGAACACTGAGCTAGTGATTGCCTTCCATCTGTTGCCTGCGCAGCCCCATATTCCGGCTAATCACCATGACAGACAGTAGTGCAGGTCAGGCAGGAGGTCTGATCTGCTCACCCGAGGAAAAAGCAGGACAGCCATTAATAACCCTTTTTTCATTAAATATGAGGTGATAAAAGGCTCAAAATGGGCTCAAAGTGCATGGTTCTATTCACATTTTCAGAAATCTATTATAGTAAGGCTGATTACGCAGCGATTTCTTCCTGTTGGCTGAACATATGGCAAGAGCAGATCTAGATCATTTGGATCCTCGTGATTGTATAAGAGGAAAGATAGTGCCCATATTCAACAAGTGTTACTTTATATGGAAATGTTGGTGAATTTAGAAGAATTATGCGCATGTTGAAATAATTACTCATAATGGGCAATTATTTGTGATGTTGCATTGAATGTGATGTTGTTAAGAATAGAAAATTAAACAAAAAAACTAAAATAAAATAAAATAAAATAAAATATATATATATATATATATATATATATATATATATATATATATATATATATATATATATATATATTCTGCAGGATAATACTTTGATCTTGAAGTGCCACACACAAAATCTGTACAAGAAAAGCATGCCGTCAACACACTGACATGTTTATTAAGGTTTCTGTATGTAGGACATTAGAAATCAAAGTCCAATTTATTAAATGTAAAAAATAGTATCTTTTTTAGTTGGTAGTGTTCAATAGGATTATTTTTCTATTGCAATATGGTAGTATTGTATTTTGAAGTCTATTCTCTCTTCGAGGCAGAAGCTTGTTTAGTCATTGTTAGCGGGTGTAGAACAGGCAGATAACTGGAGCATTTTTTTTTTCTAAAGAGGAAAGCTAGTCAGTTGCCAGCTAAGCATCTGGCAGGGCATTCAAACGAAGAAAAAAACATGACAGCTAGACCTGATTTCCTTTCAAATATCCTCAGCGTACATAAAGCTATTGTTCATCCTGTGCTCTGCCATTCGAATCAGGTTTTCTGTCCAATTCTAAAGGTGCTATCTGGTTAAGGACAGCAAAATGGCTCCTTCTCCCTTAGATTGATGTCATCCCTGCCCCTAGGAGGCAAGGCAGAGGGACATTTCTAAATCTAGTCGAAACAGAGAACACCTTATGATGTGACTGTAAGTTTGCTAGACATCTTCAGAATGTGCCCAGATTTTGCTCTTTTTCTCTGATAGATTGCAATACTACCGGGTGTATTTCAGAACATTCTTAAAATTGGCATTGTCACAATAAACAGTATTTTGATTTTAACAGTGTTTTTGTTTTAGCTGGTGATGACAGGCGTGTCTGGTGTGTCTGCTCTGTTTGCTGGGTTTCAGAAAGGTGAAGTGTGATCTTTCTGTCAGTTGTCATATTACTTCACCGTCGGATAGGTGTGAATGAGACTTAGCAAATTTGAAATTTGAATTGATACATTCATTTGAAAGCATTCACAACCAAGTGTCAATCTAGTTTGTGTGCATGTGTTATTTCATAAGTGTGCTCCATCTTACCTCTTCTATGAGTCTGCATACATATTATGATATTTTGTACACTGTGCTGTGCATGATGAATGAATCAATATCTGTTGCGACTACAATTATTTTTTGGCGTTTTCTTTCATCCTCTGAGGAATAACACAAATTTGGACACATTATATTATGAACCTGACAAAATAAATTAATCTGGATGGTACTCTGGTGTTAAGAAACTGAATCATGTTGGCTCTTCTCTCTGGGAACAAAAGTGCCTTACCCAGAAATGTTAAGCTCCTGTGAAAGCCTTATATAAACCATAGTAATCCTCTTCAGTGTTGTAATCGACAGAATGGCATGCATCTAGAGTGTGATCCTTGAATGGGACCGTTTCCAAAGACATTTCAGCACTGAATCTGTCCAGAATCATTTCGAAATGTGACATTTCAACAGCATACACTGATCAGTGGTAAAAGCTCTGGACAGCAATCGAGCTGTCTGTTCCGTTCTCCATTGTCTCTGGACAGTATTGGGAATAGTGATTTGATTTGGTCCCGGCATTTGGCACCCATCCAATAAGTGTTTCAATCTCAGTCTACAGTTTGTTTCAGACAGAAGAACACGTAATATTATGCAACACATGGGTGTTGCACTTGTGCACCTTTTTACCTGATATGCAGCATGTTGTCAAACTAAATCTCAGCGTGTGTCTTTCTTTAATAAATAGTACATTAACATTTCCTAATCTATTACGTAATTTCATTTGAATGAAGTTCTGTATTCAGTGCAATACCTAAGTCGTTAATTGACCATTAGTTAATTAGTTTTCAATGATCTGGATAAACCTTATTTTAATAGACACCTGGAACTCAATTAACTCTTGCTCCAATGTCGCTGAGCATGGTTTATTTAATCAAAACCCACATGGCTACATTAATGTACATAATCCATCCCCCTCTGCATTAGTGAATCTAGCAAATAATCCCAGAGCCATTACAATTAGTTATCACAGTTATAAAATCTGTCATTGTTAATGCCACCATATTAAAGAAAAAGATTTTGAGCAAATGATTGAGCAATTACTCTGCAACAATGCATATTTCTGGCTGAAAAGTATCCCAGGCCTTCATATGAGACAGTCATGTTTATTTTATTTCTGTTTGACTAGATAAATAGCAACTATTAAGCAGTGATATTATTGGGAGGGTATCAAAGTGACCATGCAGTGTATGGGGACATTTTTATCTGATAAACACAGCGGCATCCTGGCAACGAGGGCCTATCTCAATGGTCTAGTTGACAGCCCTTTGCCGCTGCTTTGTTTAAGGGTAGATTTCTTAACACTTCAGTTTAAGTGACTGGTTGGTTGGCAGTGCTTCAGTGCCATAGAAAGGCAGTTTCCCCTCTAAATCGCTGCTCGTTATGACTTGTTTTCCGCCGTTTAAAATGAGATGTCTTTTAACACAATGTCAACTCCCTTACTTTGTATTATTTTTATTTCGGCTGTGAATCAAAAGTGACATTCTACCATCTTAGACACACTCAGTGGACAAGAACTAAAATGTGGAGGGTGTCACAGGCAGGGGTATAAACAACATAAACTACAACTATTTTGTCCTATCCATGTCTAGTAAACTTGCCTTCTGTTCCCCCTTGAAATGAAATGTGGGTGTGCTTAAAAAAAAACTGGGCAATCTTGCCTCATCTTACCATTTACCACTAGCATTGTGACTATAGTTTTCATATGTCAGCTATTGCCAGGCAGATTCCTGTGGTTCTGATGATAGGTCGTTTTATCATCAAACTCAAACATCAGAGCCCAGCAGGTGCTGACTTTTCCAAGCAGCAGTGGTGAGCCTGTTGTACAGAATGGTGGGAGCAGCCCTCTGGTTGCCCTGCCTGCTCCATCTCCCACTGGATCTGAGGTAAGTCCTCCTTCCCAGTGCTCAGCGGATCTGCAACCTGTCTACAATGATGAATGGAGGACGCTGGTTTCAATGGCCCCCTCTGTGGTCACAGATGCAGGATAGTGGGCTGCTAAATGGCTTCCAGTGGCAGACAATACAGCTAAGGAGCACTGCTCTCTAATATTCATTGTTTCCATGTTACTGTACACCACAGCCCCCGGAACCCAGTGGCGCTGGGCCAATTGACACTAGCGCCAAACCAATAGTGTATTGTTGGGGCCGGTGCCAATTCCAATATTAGGGACAAAAAAAATTCCGATAGTGATATATTAGCCAATATTCTTTCTGAAAGTGATATATTGGCCGATATTCTTTATATATGTGTGTGTATATATATATATATATATATATATATATATATATATATATATATATATATATATATATATATACAGATATAGAAAGAATATCGGCCAATATATCAATATCTGAAAGAAAATTGGCTAATATATCACCATTGGACTTTTTTACACACACACATAAACACAATTTGTTTGCAGTGATCCCTCAAATATGGTTCTTAAACACTTAGTTATATAACCAAAATATACTGTAGCATATTGTTTTAATGTATATGCTGCTTGTTTTATAACAAGTTAACAATATAACAATACTTGTTTCTGTATAAGATGAATCAATAAATCCGTCCTGGTATTTCAAGTAATGTACAACTGTGAACAATTATTAATTAAGTATGGCCTAATTTCCCAGACAATGGATTTTTTTTTGGGCTTAATAATTCACTTTGAATTCACCACATCATGTTAATACTACACTCATGACAATGATAAAATGTTCTGGAATTTATTTGAGAAAATTAAGATTGTTGGAACCTTCAACACACAAACTGCTGAATTCTGATTCAAACAATTATTGAAAGTCTTGTCCTAGGTGACAATACAAAAAAACCTAATGAATGATCTTCAATGCAAAATCATAGCTATAGTTTGTGTTTTTCTGTTTTCGGTCCAGGCATATACAGTATGTATCCCATTGCTCAGCTTTCACACATATCAGACTGATTCACGTGGTTGGGAAAAGTTCAGTCAGTTCAAATGACATTCATTTGTAATGTATTGCATATTTCTTGTAGGAAGAGCCAGGTACTTTATGAGCATCTGAGTGTTACATTGAAATGAAGGACAATGGGATTTTCAGCCCTATTAAACGGTACATTCAGCAGGTAAATAGCATTGTGCACTGCGATAAATTGGGTGTAAATTGTCCTCGTCTAGCAGATGTCTGCTATGATCGGGTTCTGACAGTGAAGCCACTTTTCAATTATTGGTTTATTCTCTCCTATTTTATATCTAGCTGAAAAAAAAGCATAATGAATGACTGGGCATGTATGACAAACTCCGTTGTGACATCAAATCCAAACTATAGTTTTCCATGTGCTATTGCTAACATTTATGCACAATATTTTGTTCAAGTTGAAAACACCCTCTCCTATCACCTCATAAATGTCATTGTCAAACTAAAATTTACTCTAAGGACATGAGAGCATGAGTATAATAAACTAATGAACAAATAAAAAATATGGCCTGTTGATTTGTAAAGAAATTAACTAAACTGGATGGCAATGTCTCAAACTACTTTTAATCAATCAGTTACTAAGAGCTCACGTAGCAAAGAGATAGGGAACACAATTACAAAATAAATCAATAACTATCATTGTCAATCCATTACAAATAGGCCCTCAAGAAGTAATAGGAAGGAAATTCAGTGTTTGGCTCACAACACACACAGTACTGTAGGTGTAGTACATAATCTGTATAGCAGTGAGGTGTTGATTCAAACACCAGTTAGGAAAGGTGAGGGATCATTGTCATGCCAAAATGTCTTAACCATGTGTGTATGCTGTGCTAATTTGGTGCCCAAATGAAGAGTCTTCAAATTAAAATAGGGTTTTCGGTGATATAAGTCCAGTCCATGTTAATAAGGAGGAAAGATTGCAGTAATAAAACCAAGGTTAAAGTGAAAATCCTTATAGAACACACTCAAGGACTAATGGTGGAAATAAAGATTCAAATCTGTATCCCAGCAGTTACATGTGAATAATTCATGGAAATTGGAAGTGTTTGAACATTTTGGAGTTTTTATTTCTGGCGTTTGCTATTTATTTATTTATTTATTTATTTATTTATTTATTTATTTATTTATTTATTTATTTATTTATTTATTTATTTATTTATTTATTTATGTATTTATTTATTTGTTTGTTTGTTTATTTATTTATTTATTCATGTATTTATTTATGTATTTATTTGCCACAATCTTTGAGTTCCATCAAGTAGAAAATTGTAAACAACCATTGAGTTAAATATGATGGTGAATTACAATAAAATAGCACTGGACTTTTTAAGGTGTGGTGTGGTTGACCAAGTTTCACTCACAAAGCAGATGATGATCTGCTGTCCTGAGCTGCTATCACCAAATGCTTTTTATCGTCATTATTAATTGTCAAAAGCTATCTTTGACCTGGGTAATACTAATTGAAAATCTGCCATGTCGGGGAATTAAAGTATACAGGGAATTAAAAAGAATGATGTAACGGTAAATGTCCAAACAGAAACAATTTTTAATAGAAATTTCAAGTAGAGATACCCACATTACTCAATGGAGCAAGAGAAAGTAAATAAAGTAAGCTAATAATATTTATTTCTATATATCTAAAAAAAATACTTCTGAAATAATTGTTTGTATATATATATATATATATATATATATATATATATATATATATATATATATATATATATATATATATATATATATATATATATATATATATATATACTGTTTATATGTAGCATAAACTTGCACTCAAAGTAGAAAAACATTGGTGTCTAATTCTTCTCAGCTGGTTGGTTAGTATAATGGTTAGCAACCTTCACCTAATCAATTATTTCCCAGAAATGCCTCCAAATTTGCTATGTTAACAAATCAAGAACTGTCTGGGTGATGAATTACCATGGCCACTCCTAGATAACACACTCTGACATTTGCCCTATTCCTCAATGCTAGATATCTGGAAAGATCACCTCAGCTCTTGATTACTTGAAAGAGCCACAGGTTAGATGTAAAAGGCATTTCTCGCTGGCCTAAATCAAATTTTTACAGACAGATTGTATTCTCAAAACTGCCCTCAGCTCATATATACAAAGGGAAAGGACGGCATGAGACAGAAACTGGTTATTGGCGTTGTGTTAGATTTCAATACTCAAGGAACTGCCAGAATAGTAATGCGAGAGCTTTGATCTTCTGTTCTCAGTTTTGCTTGAAGCCAAAGAAATGAAATATAATCAAATGTAATTAGTCCCTCTCCAGAGATTGGAATATATATATATATATAATCTGTTATCCACTTTTGGTTGGATCATTTTCTGTAACGTAAATTGTACTGTATTTTCCCCAGTCCCCTTTTTTTAAAGGAATTATTTATTGAGGTACATAGCTGAAACAGTTCTTGCTTCAATGCATTAAATAAATTCCCACTTTTTTATAAAGTTGAGTAATTCAATATCATATTTATTGATAGTGTTGGGAGATAATAAGACTTTAAATTACTTTTTTGGTAATTAGTTTCAATGTTTTTTTTTCTTTGTTGTTTTATGAACAGACAATCTGTGAACAAGCATATTCAGTGCTTTCATTTTTTCAAACGTCGGACTTCAAAAGAAATGTGTGTGGAGTTAAATGTTCCTGGTATGCTTATAACCATTGGGAAATTGCCTATATCATCTTATTTGTTTTGTTTTCATTCACAATTGAGCAATGAAACATAGTTGAATAAATAAGAAAAAAACATTGGCCAAGTTTGCTGTTGTAAAAAAAGCATTTCCTTTTAGTCTGGTTATACAGTAGATGATGCCACCATCAACACAAGGGGTCCTCAGCAGGAGATAATGTGGGGGGTGGGGGTGGGGGGTGTGGGGTGGGGTGGGGGTGGGGGGTTGCAACATTCTTTTCTTTTTGAATTACATGTTTGTATGCATTTTATTTTCATTTCAAATACTTTTTCAATTCAAATGTTTGTGTATATTAATCCACAATAGTTTTAACATAATGTCATGCAAGTGTAATATACATTTTACATAGAAATAAAAAAAATCTCAATCCTGCTCAAAATATATGATGTAATCGGTGGCCGGGTCCTCAAAGGGATGCAACCAATACAATGGGTATACTGTAAAATGAAATCAATGATTTTTTGTCAGAAACCAGTTTTTAGATAATACGTTTTGAATAAATTCAACTTGTATATTTTAATGAGAGAGAACAAGTGTTCTTTTTAAAAAGGTGTACAAAAAAGAAAATATGCAGAGCACTTTTTTACAATCCTTCCTCAAATAAAATATCTGCCAACCAACTTCACACAAGGATCAACTGTCCATGTAGCACGAGTTGTTTTGTTCCTTAAAGTTGTGATTGTGTTACCATTCTCATTCAAATTGATGGCTTCTACCAGATGTGTTATTTCATATTTTACATGCCTGGATAAACAATTATTTGGTCAGTTTGTTATATTAAAAAAACATTCAATTTAATTAGGTTTCACTCATTCCCAATGTGCTCAAAAATAGATTGGCCCCTCACAATCATTCCAAAAAAAACAAGCCAAATCCTTTTCAAGGCTTTGATGTCAAAGCTGATATTGTATTCTGCAAGGTCTGAAAGACTAGTCCCAATTAGAATAATGAGAGGTTTTTCTAACTTGATCCATATTCATTCAGAGTGAAAGAAAATACAGTGCAAGTTTTTTAACACATCAAAGACAGACCTCTCTCTGACTGGTCAGATTAGCCTGCTAGGAGAATCTCATCTCTGAAGTCCATGTTTAATGAGGTTGACCTTTGAGGAAGGGAAAGGAAAGCAGTCGTCAGTGGGATGCATATAAATAGAAGTGCACTCCTACCTAGAGAATGGGATGGCAGCCAAGGCTCGACAGCGCTTCCAAATGCAGTTTTGGTTTCCTTTTGTCTCTGACTCACCCATTGTCGAAAGCAACTCTGATTCTTCCTAACCAAATGACAGCACAAGTTGTTGTTTTTGTCATATAGGAAATGCCGTGCTAAAGACAAATTCCCTGAGTTTACGGAGTGCTTTTTGCAGTGGACCGTATGTATTGTAAACTTACACACAACTTTGTTGCATGCAGCAAACACATCGAGTCACATGTCAGTCCTAACCTACCAACAGGCCTGTCTTTGATGTTGTTTTCTAGTTTGTTTTCTGATTCATTGGTAGTTATGGGAATCTGTTACATATTTAACAAAGTATTTTATACGTCCATTTATAAGATTTGTGTTATTGAATTAGGCCTACATAGTATAAAAAATGTGGTAGTAGGAAAAAAAATAAACGTCACGAGATGCAAATAGCAAAACATCAGCAGCGCAAAGGTTTCAGCAGATAATAAAGTTGGACCATCTTTGTGACTTCAGTAAAGGGTCAATTAACTTAGAGGACAGGCCAAGAACTACTGTACATCATCAAGTCAAGGAGAGCTACAGAAACATTCTAACATTCTCTTTGTGATTCATGGTGAATTACAGTTTTTTTTTTCTTTCATACACGCTTGTATGCACTGTGGTTGAAGGGAGCAGGTGAACCCAAAATGGACAACAGAGTCAAACCAGGAATAACCAGGAGGTTTCTGGTTCAAGTATCAAGAGAGGACAGAACAGAAAGACTAGGTTGGAGCGAAAGCTCTTAACCTTTTCCCCTCCAGCACTTTCCCATCACTTACAGTTTGTCCCAATGAACAGATGGATGCAGTGACAACTGTCACACCAGGTAAATGGATATTCCCTGCTAACTAAATAATGTATTTCTGGTGTGATGGTGACAAGCTTGTGCGGAAGCTTAGCAAGGCACCACAATGTGGTGGTGCACAATTTCAAATGCTTTATCATACTGTATGTCCTAGAGAATTTAAGGATTCACTGGCCACATGCAAGGGACTCTGGGAGCAAAAATAGTGACAGATTCACGTGATTATAATACCAATAGGTTGTCAATGGGAACTATTTATTAAATATATATTTTTTAAGACTGCCATAAGTGGATAATAGTGTAGGGACCTCCATTTTCTAGAAGAAGTCACATCCGACCAAAAATATGTTAAATTCTCAAGATTACCAAAGCAGATTTTTCCTTCAGGTCTTGTTGTGAGAATTGTCGAGCACATGCACATCCCTACTTGTTTTATTTAGCCGTAGTGTCTTTCTGCAATCTGTCAGTTTTTGATGGGTGTCTTGAACTATTTCTGCATTAGGGATCATTAGCCAGAAGCCTGCCACTGTACTGTCACTGTAACTGAGCTCCGTAGAGTTCTACTGCTACTCAACACCCACTGCCATTAAACCCTGTGTCCCCGGCAAAATGATTATTCAGCAATAAAGTTTTAATTGTGCTGGGGTCTCTGAAGGAGACGGTTGGTTTAATTAGCGGGCCCATCGGATGCAAAAAGGACCTGGTAGTCCAGCCGTTTTATCTCAGAGACAAGTGTCACACACTAACTCAAATTGAATTTGGCATTGCTCTTTCCTAACTATAATGGCAGAGTACAGAAACCCTCTTTTGAACTGCACACGCACACAGACTTTAAAACTCACAGACACACACAGTGCCTGGTTGAGATTTCATTATTAATTTAGAAGCTCTGGAAACTGTTCCTCGATGGTTCTATAAAATACTTCTGTTTTGTGTTCTTCAGCTCAAGCATGTATGCAGAATTAACATTGAACATGTGTGTGTGTGCGTGCGTGCGTGCGTGCGTGCGTGCGTGCGTGCGTGCGTGCGTGCGTGCGTGCGTGCGTGCGTGTGTGTGTGTGTGTGTGTGTATGTGTGTAAGCGTTTGTTACGATGTTTCAGTGTACAAAGTAACGTTTCTGCCGTCAGCCATAAAGACCAAACACTACTGCAATCTGCAAAACAAGGTGAATATTAAAGACTAATATTATACATCCTAAAAATAAGCATATGATTTAAAATATATATAGATGGGATATAAATGACCTGTTCCCTAAAACTATTACCTATAAAAACAGCTGCCTTTACTTCAATTGCAGGTATTGGTTTGTACTATTTATACATTGGAATGCTTATTCATTTGTCTCAATAAAAACAGCATGTTTGTGTGAATTACCCATATTCTAAAGAAACACTGATTTATATTGTGCATCTACAACTGACTTGTACCATTGTATTGCAAACCGCTATTTATAGAAAATATCTTCTTTACCTGATGATTTTGTGTGTACCCATATTTGTTTTGGATTTATGATCAGTTTCTATTCGTATTTTCAGAGGAAGTGTGTGTGCTGCTGTGAGATCTCCCCTGCACGGTGCCTTCTTGACACACTCGTTATCTTGCACTGCTTGGTACCACACATGTTTTTTACTTCTGTTCTGTCATCTTGTGATGGCGGTGGGACCAGGTTTTGCAGTTGCATTCAGGACTGACACAAGTCCTAGGAGATTTTTTTTTTATGTACAACAAAACAACATAGGTTTAAATCTGAACCCAAGTCCCCGGGATTACACAACAGACAAAAGGATTTGAAAACAAAACAAAATAAAAGATCCGAGTCTTTGCTGCCACTTACTATCACATGCTTGTTTCCCCTTCCATAATAACCAAATAAACCTCTGATTCCAAATTAGCATCAATATGATACTCTCCTCTTTACTGGGATAGCATGATAAGATGATGCATGACTAAATTAGATGTTGCGTGAGAACCTGACCTCTTCAATATGGAAACATATTTAAGCCCTGACAAAGCTGCTGTATAAATCAAAAGATCAAAAGATGTCCCATCTGAATAATTGTATGCAACGTTAACCTTCTAAGGGCTGTTTTCTTATAAACACGATGAACTGCAGTTGAAAAATGGTTCCTTACCTGGTGAACTGTCATAAAAAAGGTATGAGTTTGTGGAGCCGATTACAGTAAGATTGTCCTCCTCTTTATGCTTTTCTGACTAACATGCGTTATTAATGTCCCAAATTGCTTTGGTCAAAAGCATCACATATTAAAACATTTTCTCATTGTGTCTCAGTAATATCGACAAGAATAAGGATGTTTCAAGATCAACGCCACCTTTATCCTAACCTCAGCCCTCTGGGTAATGAAACGATATGGTGGTGAGTTTTTGTGATTGTTCCCTAGCCAACGCCATAAGCTATCAACATTTATCTACACAATACAACACTCCCGTATGACCCATTGAAAAATCTACTGAAAGACAATGATTGTGCCAAGTACACTTTAATGGGATGCAAACATATTTCAGTTTTAAGATGGATTCATGGATTATACCTCAAAAACTACACAAATGTCTGTATCTGTAATGTACCGTTGAATGTTCAATGGCCCGTCCACACAAAGCACTACAACTGAAATGGGCAGGTGAATAACTGTCAATCATGTGGCAATAGATAGACAACAGATTGAACAATATAATTTGAATAGATAAAGCAACTCAGGACAGGTTTTTAAAGAGAAATGTCAAAAGGATAGTTTAACTGTGTTAAGATTGTTTTGTTCATAAGGTGGCTGGAACATACTAACATTCTTAGTTGTATACTGTATGTATTGAGATATGGATGTGTTGAGGTGAAACTAAAAGGCCTCAGTGTAACATTCAATTAGAATGACCTTGTTGTTTTCACTATTGATCAGTCTATCGACTCCTCCTCTTTGATATTTCTAATATTCATTTATCACAGGCAAAGTTTTACTCTGCTGCAGCTCTGCTGGCAGATAATCAATTTATTTGAATCAGTTGATACCCTACCTGCTTATTAAACGAATATGTCAACATGTAAGCCACAGCTCCGGTTATTAAAATATAACATAGAAAGATGGTATCTGAATGACAGGTAAGCGCACAATTTTTTATTTGAATATTGCCTAGCCAAGAGAGAGAGAGAGAGAGAGAGAGAGAGGGAGAGGGAGAGGGAGAGAGAGAGAGAGGGAGAGGGAGAGGGAGAGAGGGAGAGGGAGAGAGAGATTGTGTTTGCTGTGTGGTGTGTTTGAGATAAGGGGCGGCATCAGACAAGAACACCATTTGTTTGTTTTAATCTTGTCCAGCAGCATAATTCCAGGTCTTGCCTCATGCAAGTAAAAGCTTCCGATGGCTGTGGTTTTGGTTGGATAACTAGTCTTAATTACATGGTCCGTTTGTTTGGTTTGTTTAGCATATACTTATTACCCCATTGTTTGAGGATAAATAGAAAGCAACAGAATTACATTTAAGGTTTTTCAAACAAAGGACGTGCAGCAACATGTCATTTGCAATCGCAGTTCACACCACTCACAAAGGGACAAAGTCAATACTTTGTAATGGTCCCTGGAAATCTTTAAGCTTCAGGCTTGGTTGTAAGGATGGCCAAGAATGCATAATTGGTCAGACAACAGAATATGAGTAAGCTGCCTCTTGAGACAAATTGTATTTTGAGTTTGAGAAGAGGAGTTACAGATGGATTTTGTGTTACAGCATTTGTTTTACATCACTAAAAGCCCAATTTTAAATTTAATTAAATTAAATTATTAAATACATTTTAACTGATTGAATATTCAAATTTGTTGTGTTGCTGGTTTACCTTTTAGACCATTCATTAGAAGCCCAGGTGAGTTTGATGGACAGTTGTACTCTTGTTAGCCAGTAACCTGTCTTTGGGATCATAACTCCCGTGCTCAGGAAACCTGAACGTGGTGAAACCTCCTCCCCTAATGGTTTAGAGTGACTTATCTTCCCCCACCCTCCCTCTGCGCATCGCAGCACTGTGAACCACATGAAACCAAATTACAGCAAAGAGGGTACTTTCACTCCGCCATAAGTCATTCATCTCTCTCTCCCTTCTCGCTCTTCTTTTCCCCCGCTCGTTCTCTCTCTCCCTCTGGTTCATTCTTTCTTTCTCGCATTCTCTGTGTGCGACAAAAACAGGAAAGGGAAAGTGCAGTGATCCTTTGAGATCTCATAAATTCAATATATTCAAACTGCACAGACCCTCAAAAGTGCTAGGGAGTGCATTTGGGGAGTCCATAAGTCACACAATTGTCAGAGAGGCGATGGTGATGCATGGAGATGCCGGGGTTCAGTTCATTCCAGAGCAGGTACTCTCTGTCAGATAAGCACAGCTTTAATTCCTTCCGCTGGCTTAATGTGTTTTTAATGCAGCCTGTGACTTATGTTGCTGTCAGTCGAGTGGCCACATAGGGATGGCAAGATCCTAGTGGGCGGCAGGCGTAGACTTGGAAAGGTGGCAAAGATTAATCGGAAGGCAGGGGCATCTCGTACTTGATCAAATACACATTGACTAAGAGCACTGCAAAACCTTGCAGATTCAACATGGGATGTTCCAGTTGTCTCCGCTTGGGATTAATGAGATCGTTGTTTGGAGGTGTGTGTGATGAAACAAAACAAATTGACCCCTACAACAATTTATGCCATTTAGGCAAGTAGAGGCAGACTCAAATTACTGTAAGAACTTGTGTAGGTTAGTGCAATTGTTATTAATTGCCTGCCTATCCCACACCCACTTGAAATTCACTGTAAGTCCTTGTATGTATCAGAACACATGTATCAAATAATAATCAATGTATACTTTATTATAGCCTAAGTGAATTTGGAGGTTACAATGCATGACTTTGCGGTGTCCACAGATAAAGTTTAGAAAGTCCCATAACCCAATTGTTCAGTTTATGTATGCCTAATATTCAAAATATTCAAGAACATTCTTCAGTTGATTGGGTTATTAGTGAGTCGTGTGTTCCATGTTTTATTTTATTTTTTAATACTGTAATGTGTGAATCACATCTTTGATTGTGTGTGTGTGCAAGTGTGTTAAAATGTGTGTGTGTGTGTGGGGGGTGGGGGGGGTATAAAGAGATCCATGGATCCATGGCTGGAAAGGTATGCATCAATGTACTATGGTTTTTAGTCTGAATAAGTGTTAAATGTGTATATTTACCACCAGCATTTTAAACCAGGCTCTTCACTATTGTTGTGGCCAAATTTGGGCATCCTAGCTGATGTTCCGGCCTGGGATGTGGTTCAGGGGTGAGGGGATGGTCAGAGCTAAGGCCGGGTCACCGAAGAGATAATATGTGCCTTTTGGAGACACTGAGACTAGAGGTTTTGTGTTTAAGTCATAACATTAAGTCATGTCTTAAGTTTGCTGCTTACGTGTCTTTAGATATGCTGATTATGAACATGTGATCCATCTTGTCCAATGAAATGATTGTTTTTGTTATAGATCCATATACTCATTAGAACCTTGTCAACTAATCAGAACTTACTATGTTGTTAGACTGATCTGACTGTAGTATTTTCTGTGTACAGACTCTGACTCAGACTCTGTAGTCATCAATAAAATTGTACTTTATCTTTTCATGGTTTCTCCCTCTCATTAATTGGTTATTTTCTGTCATAGATTGAAATGATCCATAACACTATGTAAAACCCTTGTTAAAATGTTCCTGGAGGAGTCCTATGGTTAAGACACAGTGATGTTTTCTTTTGTCGGGCACCATAATCCTCCTCATCCCCTTAGTTAATCAATGTTACCAGAGAGAATAGGGTTCAGGCTTCAGCTTTAAAAATGCATGACTTCTGCTGCTCACGTAAGCCCACAGGAGACCTCCATCCCCATACCAGCCCTCGCCCACCCCGTGGGAAGGCATATGTTCATCAAAAATCCACACAGGGTAATGACATGCATGACCACCGCCTGCTTGCACGTGAAACCGATCAGCTTCTACGGTGATGGCATGGGATGGGAGAGGGGGTGAGGATGCTGCTGCTTGGGAGGGATTTGGCCTGCAAACACTGCTCTGGGCACAGCGTTAGGACATATGAAAAGCTTAGGTCTCTCAAGTTTCACACTACTGTTCAGCCCCCTGCCTCGCTGTAAATGTACTTTCTGAGCTCACATTCAGGTGATAGATAAAATAGAGTACTGTGTCATAGTAAGGTCTGATTGTGTTTTCGTTTGGGAGCTTGAAACCTTTTCCACCAGAAGGCATCCTTTGGCTTTTACAGTTGGTGAGTCTGAACTGAGTCTGCCAGACGGTGTTCTGTCAGCCTGCCACTGCTGGCCATTGCTAAAGACACTGTGTGAGCAATTAGCAGCGTTTTTGGATTGTTTATTGTGTGCCTGGTTAGTTTCTAGTTACACCTTCAATCAATATCTGTTCAATAGTTTGACTGTTTGTGTTTGTCTGTTGCTTATGTTTGTGTGTTTGTGATTGCATGGCTGGGAGGTCCATCTTTGGGTTCTGATGTTGCATGCCCATTAAATTAAGGGGGCCATGTTGTTATGTCTTTTCACCTCAGAATTGCTCATTGCTCTGAACTGTCACAGAACCTTAGGCAAAGCTCTGGACAAATATCACTATTACGTATCTCATTAGTGCCTAAATCTAAACAGTGCACCGGGATATTTAATTGAACAATGCTGAGAATGGTGCCACACCACAACGTCTTTTTCCATCGTTATTGCAGTGGCCAAAGCCATTCTGTGAACAACAAGCACACAGTTTTATCTCCCGGCCATTTGGATTTTCTCTCATTTTTCCAAACCTCATTTCATCTGTGGAGAACAGTGCTATCTTTAGCTGCAGGCTACAGGCTGTGACTGGCTTCCTAGCAGCAGTGCCACACTGGCTGTGTGTCCTCTGAATAACAATCACATGGATGGCCATGATTAGACATTTCATTACCACTTTTCCTCATTCCTGTCCATCAGAATGATGCAGATGGACAAAACAATGTACTGGAGAGCACACTGTCTGTTACATATGCTGCTGAAATCATTTTAAAAAATATTTTCATTGTCTGTTTCAATTTTTTTTTTGTCCATGGCACTCATTACTGTACCTGCACCGCTGTTAGGAGACTGCATAACACATGAGATAGGTTTAAACAATATTTTACTTTCATAAACTGGTTACAGTTTATCTTCTTGAATGACTTTAGGGTCACCCACACTCTGCTCTTAACCTGATTCTTTCTGCGAGCACACTAATTCAATCAACAACAAAAAAACGTTTTAAAGGGACTGCTCTTCTATTGTTCTCCTCTATCTCAATTTTCTCTCTCTCACTCTATCTTTCTCTAGGCTCTTCTTTGGTCTTTGTCTTTAGTTTTTCTTTTTTTTCACAAAGAAGAGGATAATGCAACGGAGCAGATAATTAGAGACACTCCATGCCCTGGTCCTCTGACTGCTAAAATAGTTTTCCATGAGTCTGCCTAAGAATAAAAAAGGATCGGTTGAAATATTCACATATAATGTATGCAGGACAAAACATTCAGAGTGCAAAGATAGATGAGAACATCCATGCAGAAAGCAAGAAGTAGAGAGTGACATTGCTAGAAGCACTTCATGCCATTGCCAAAATAGAACCTGTTTTGCTGTTTTGAGACGTCATAGGAGGACAAAATCAGAGCAGGACTAAGACAGTGGTATTTAGGGGTTTGAGAATTATATCTTTCTGACAGCCCTCACGCAAACAAATATTATTCCACTCTATGGGTTTGCATTAGATTATGATTTATTGGATTACATGCTATTTTTGGATAATACAAAATGACAACTTTAAAGGTTCAATTCAAGTGTCCTGAAATGTTAAATTCCCTGTACTTATTTATGAGCTTACTCTAACCAAGATTTACAAATTGCAACCTTTATTAGCACTGTGGTGTCTGCATATTGACATTGCATTTCCTTGTAGCTTCCAGGAGAGGAGCTGTCTATTTCCAAGAAAGTGATTGTATGTGAGGTATTTTTGACTCATCCAATAGTAGGTCACGACCTATGTCACATTGTATTAAGTAACCTTTGAAATCCTGTGACAGTGAGTCACAGGTGTGTGCAGATCCCGAGGCGTTCTTTGCTTTGTTTTTTGGTTGATTTTTTTTTTATCCTGCAGTGACACTACACCAGGGGTTATTTCTGGAATCCTTTGGCACAGAACATGGCAGGATGGCCATGGGAGAGGTGTGACTTGGATAGACACACAACCAGTAGCAAGCATCGCCTGCACAAGGTGACTTCAGACGAGCGTGCGCAGGTTATGTGATATAATGTCTCAGACATGGCTGCTTGAATGCACTCCTTGCCATAGAAAATGCATGTTAGAAAACCATGGCCATTAGTAGGCAGGCGCAGGTGTAGACTCAACAGATTTAAATAAAAATGTAGCAAAGACATTACTCTTTAAATAAAAATGTAGCATACTGTTTCCATCAATAATAATTTCAGGTCTGACCTGACAGAATGTCCAAAATGAGGGGGCTATGTTAGTTTAAAGATCTTGCACATCACGCGTATCTTGGGCAAAAAAAAAAGAACATTTGTAGAATTGAATTTTTTAGTTATTTATACAACAGACAAACAATAATAGAACAAATTGCACCACACTGTTCTTGAGCACAAAAAATGTTTGTCTTACAATGCAATATGACAGTCTTTGGTCGGGAGGCCAAACATGTCTGCGTGTAAATGTGCAAGTACAGCCTAATGTTCTGCCTCCCAAAACAATACCCCTAGACCAACAACAGGTTCTGCAAGGACAACACATTCCCTTTTCAGTTTAAGAGCATCACAGAGGAAATATTCAATTATTGCAAAGAAATATGACTTCATTGTCTAAATAAAAGAAGCAGCGGAATGGTGGTAGCAGAGTGATCCTGACATTGGAACTTGGGATGCTCGATTAACAATGCCATAGTGCAGTAAAGGCTGCAGCGTAAAGTTGTAAACGTTGTCATAAACTAACCCACAATGGTAGCATAAAGTCATTAGAGAAAGAGCAAATGAGGTTCCAAGGAGATTTGAACTGAAATTGTTAGTATTAAATAGGTATATAGTGCTAACCATTCAAATATTCCCACAGTATAATGAAAGCTGCATGGGCTTAAT
Source organism: Galaxias olidus (assembly GCA_026901105.3). Classification (NCBI taxonomy): domain Eukaryota; kingdom Metazoa; phylum Chordata; class Actinopteri; order Galaxiiformes; family Galaxiidae; genus Galaxias; species Galaxias olidus. The sequence continues at coordinate 74,054 of JAPMUY010008245.1, read as the reverse complement.
TAAAGAGAAGTTGGATATGTCTTAATGATGTAATTCATATTGTTACCATGTGTTCAGTAGATACCATGAATAAGCTTTCAAGGACATTTGAAACGGGTTATTGGATTTAGAGCCCTGAGAATTCACCATACAAAAGAGTAGTAATAGCTGCAAGTGGTTAGCAACAGGGACGTGGCCAATGTATTGATGATATGCATATTATTAATATATTTAGAAACGAATGCTCCTAATGAGCTTCCAGATTTGAACTAGGGAATGTTACATTTATTATTCTGAACGTTTACAGCACTGAACTATTGCTACAGCTGCAGTAACATATTATTACAATATTGTAAATGCTATAAATGTTATAAAGACTTCCAAGCACACAGTTATTTGTGTAGGAGTGGGTGTCTGAGGGTGTGTATGTGTGTGGACATGTGCATTATCAAGAGCAGAGAGGGTGAGACAGAGGCAGAGACAGGGAAAATCATGGACAAAGGAAGCTGTTTGATTTGATCAGAATCATTCAAATTCAAAGATCGCATGTTGTAATTTTAGGTCCTGACAAGTCTTATAGTGCAAATGCCTCAAGGTCTATCAGATGAGCCTGCTGCTGTTTCTCCAGTAATATGAGTATGAGGTCACAGTTACAGAAAGGCTCTGATGAGAATCCATCGTGTTGTAACTAAATGAACACATGACAATAACTGTTCGTTTGAAAGTAAGCCAACGGACACTTATAAAGCCAACAAAAAAAATGTATCACATAATATTCATGCAATCACAGAAGATCACATTCTTCTGTTTAAGTGATGTTGGAATTGGAATGAGGTATTTCCAATCAATAAAATATAAGCATTATACCGAACAAATTTTACATATACTAGAAGCATTTTGTCATAATTTGTGTCCTGGAATAATTTCAATGGAGCGTGCAGTGGAAGAGAAATGGTTTGAATAAGGCAGTCTGCTGAACTGACTGAATTTACTCTAGCATATTTGCTCCAGGGGACAGTACATATTTATTCAACATTATCCATGTTTATGAGCCACAAGGATTTTCATGACTTTGAAAGTGAATGAAAGACACACTGTATTCATCCATTTTAATGGTCCGTTGTGTATACAAAATGGGTTCAAGCATTAGCAGATGGTATTCAACTATTGGCACAACTTTAGGTCTTAGGGAATACACATAGCAAGATAGCTTCAACACTTAGTAAGATGGTCACATTAAGATAGGAATATAAAATGTATACAAGTTATTATTTGTATAAATAACACAACATAACATAAAAATATAATATGTTTTATTATATAAAAGAAATTTCTGTAAGTGTAAGTGTCTTTTCTGAGTCACATTAAAAGAGTAACCACACCCCGAGATGATTTTGAACATAAACAATTGCAAAACCAATATCCATCTGATAAATTTAAATGGTTGTGTGGTCATGTACTATGAGTGGAGAAGTTTGCATTTGTTTGCCAAATTCAAATCACGCCGCCATCAAATTACTGAAACAAGACACTTGCAGATGGCCTATCTAGAAAGACGAAACCATTTCCATGTCAGTGACTTGTGGAAATGTACAACACCCTGCCCGCAGCACATTCTGCAACATCCACACCATTACAACTGCCCCCTGATTTGAGTATTTTACAAAAATCATAACAAGGCTGAGAACAAGTATACTAGGGACATCCTGTTACTCTCAGAATAATCAATAACAGATTAGTGTTCACATTTGACCTCACTCAAAGATTGTTAACTTATTAACTATAATATAATTTACCTATTAGTCCAAATAACCAAGAGTAGTGTCTTACTTGGTATCATTCCTTCCTCTCCAGCATGATTCAGCTAAAATGAGTAGTATTGCTCTCACTCATTCACAATAGACAAGGCAAAACATCACAATGTCGCTTGTCACCAACAAAGAGGGAAAAAATTATAGATGGCCATATTTTGGCAAATCCCAACCTGAGCAACTGCTTGATCCTAATAGTCACACGCATTCAAAAATATGTGTTGGGCTCTAACTAACATACAGTATCTGGACCAGAAATTACTCGATGCCCCCCAAAGAGAATATTCAAGAGCCAATGTAAATGTAGCAACTATTCTGTTTCTCCTGAATTCTTTGTTGTTTCTCACAGCCCTGCTGCTTAAGAAATGTCTTAAGGTTGACTTGATTGGTTAAGACTGAGGCTATGCCAAGGCAAACATCAAACAATCTTGAGTAGTTTAAATATTCCGTATACGTAACCCTAGTTCTTTGAAAATTGGTTTTGATTGATTCTTTTGAACCCAGTATGTGTGCATACCACAGCAATTACAATGCATTATGTAATAGACATCACATAGAGAAGATAAAACCTATTCTGTCAAGAAAATTCAATCCAATACATAAACTATCTTATAATACTGTGCTTTATCTTTCAGAGGGAACACCATTTCATGTTGTCTTAATTAAATCACTATTCTTAAAACCATAATCTCGAGCTGGCTAATTGCAACAATCGTATACTTTTTACTTTTGTTGTCTCGTTGGTAATGTTTTTGTTTTGTCTTAATTTTATGAAATCAAACTTCTGTTTACATTTTCTCATGTGCCTGTAATCAGTTATTACCAACTGTGCACTGCTCTCTGGAGCTCTGCAAATTATTATTATTTATTTTTTGTTGATGTTGAAATGGTAGAATTCTACGTTTCTGCGGTGTTGGATCCAGATGACGATGTAATATGCAAAAGAATTCTCAGCAGAGCTAATTACTAGGACCCGTTGAACCTAACAGAACTTCAACGTGAGATGAATGCTTTGTGTTCATTCCCCCCATAACCTCCCAAAGAAGAAAAGGAGTCGGCAGTGAGCCGACAGATGCCACTCAATAGCGTCCACCAGATACTTCAAGGACATCTAATCACTGGGGTATGCAGCAGAATATTACAATGTTGCCTCTCTCATCTGTTTGAAGGATAGGTAGCATAAATACGGCATCACAATGAAGAATTTGACAAGATATCAGGTTAATTATGAACATCAGATTGTCAACCCTGCACAAACTAGAAATCGTTTTATGATATCAGCAGCACATAAACCCATTTGTTTGGGACTGTACCCTGCAGCATGCTGAACGCTGAGTTAATATGTCACGCTATCACAATGACTTGAGTTTCTGCTTCCTTCCTGGTGCACAGGTAGCTACACCGTGACAAACACACACTCACCCTTTTCAGGTAGAAGATTGTCTGGATATTTCTTATTACATGGATTAGTTACAGGAGGAGCTTTTTCAAATTGTCTCTGAGAAAACATATCTGAAGTGAACCTCTACGTAACCTTGCCTTACACACACACTGCCAGAGTCACGCTCATTCAAGTGAGAAAGACGGACACTAAAGAATATGCTCGCTCTGGTCACACTAACAGTGAACAGTAGGTTTACCACCTTTATCTATTGCACAATTTGTTTTAAACAGAACAACTGTAATATATGCCAGTGCGAAATGTGTTATTGTGTTTTTTGTTTGAGGGGATTACGGGATTAAGTACTGTAATACTTTTTGCTAAAATATTTAAACCGCAAATATTGCCAAGAAGCTAATACTTTCAGTAGTTTGTATTGAAACTTTACCAAACCAATTGATTGCTAAAATAATAGATTGGCTTACTAGTTATCACACGCTACAGTTCATGAACAAAAAAAAGATGAATGGATCCAAACCTTTAACCCCAGTCTCTCTCTCTCTCTCTCTCTCTCTCTCTCTCTCTCTCTCTCTCTGACGAGCAACCGTGGCAAGGTGAACTCCTGCTGCAGAATATCAAATGTACATCAAAAGATTGTTGTACTGACAGAGGTCTACTATTCATTAAATATGTATATCCTTTACCTTTAATGAACAAGAGCTAGCCTCAGGGCTCGGTGTTAAGAGCCCCACTTCAAAGCAGAGATGTCTTTTTCAAAACTCTGCCCTTCGGCATTCTCTATCCGCTCAATAGCCGTGATCCAATCACTGAGGCCAAACAAACCCTCTATAGGAGACTAACATTGGGTTATCTTTTGCATTGGGTTAATGATGTGTCACCTCACAAATAATGAAACTCAAAGATACGTTTACACCAATTACGGAATTATGTAACCTATTTAAGGTAAAATGTGTTTCATTTAATTGGCGATAAATTTAGCTCCGGCTTACATAAAATTTTGCCACACCTCAGTCACCACTACAACATATGGTTACGTGAAAGTCTTCTCTGATGCTTGGTTATTCAGAAAACCCAAACTATTTAGACGAGTAACAGGCGTGCTGGAAGGCATTCTTCCTGCCTAATCCCTTTTGTAAAAAAAATAAATTAAAAAAAACTCACCTGTGAACAGCAACAGATTCCCAACAAATCCTCCATTCATGGCTGTTGTAGCTCACTACAATACGGCTGTGAGCTTTGGCAGCGCGGGATGCATAGAGAGGGAAAGCAGTTGACCCTCCCCGCTCCTCTGCTTCATGCCGCAGTCTGGGATGCCTGTATCCATGCCAATGCTTTATCTCCAGGCACTTCTCCAGGGGCCTCTTTTCACTGGCATCCCTCCGATGGAGCGTGGGCCAGCTTTAAATCTGTATGGAGATAATCTGAGAGGATGCAGTCCTTTTTAAATGGACTCCTACTTATCTGAGATGATGCTGGCTGACTGGTTCCCTGGTACAGTAAGCTTGAGTCCGGAAGGCAATGCATCTGGGGGCCTTATCACGATTCACCTCACACGCTACCGCGCATGGTTTTTTGAGTCATGGAGCCAGAAGGTCAGGCTCTGATTCAAGGGTTCTGTAATGGTCACTAACCTCAGCGGGAACATTGGATTTCATCAGGAGAAGGATTACAAAAGGCCATTCCATAACATAGGCCAACATAAGTGTGGTGGTTTTGCTTTTCTGCATTTTAAACCCCTTTGTTTGGAGTATAAGCCAACGTAGCTGCGGGGCTGTAGTTGTTTCATTGAATATGTGTGTTTGAGTTTATGTTATAACATACAGATCCAGAAATTACTTTAATCGATTCAAATGGTTTTGAAGATACACTTGCAGAGTTTCTATAAATAAAAAAATCAAATGTGTGTGGGTGTGTTTGTCCAACTCCATTCATGTCCAGTAAACTATGATACAAAGGTGGTGTATCTCTCTACTGTCCTTCCCCCTGCAGTGATCATAGATTAAAGCCCTTGTCTATGAGCTGAGTCTGAGGGTTTTCTTCAGACACCAACAACACACCGCCAATCACCTGTCTAAACCTCACGAGGTAACACAGAGGGCTTAGCTGGTGGCTGACGGGTAGATTCTCACGAGAGAGTGAGTGTGTGTGTGTGTGTGTGTGTGTGTGTGTGTGTGTGTGTGTGTGTGTGTGTGTGTGTGTGTGTGTGTGTGTGTGTGTGAGTGTCAGTGTGTGTGTGTGTGTGTGTGTGTGTGTGTGTGTGTGTGTGTGTGTGTGTGTTTCTGTGTGTTTCTGTGTCTTTTGTGTGTTTCTGTGTGTATACGAGTTTGTGTGTTATTATTCATTTTCTGAGGGTTTGACTCCCCAACTGGGAAGCAATATTTCAAAACATCATAGAACGTTGGAAGTAAAAAAAACTAAAATGTTTTGAAATCCTTGAAGGTTTGTGCTGTTTGAATGAAACCTTTAATTATTTTCATACTATTGCATTTGTTTTATTTCATTGATATGCATTAATCAATAAATCAACCAATAACTGTTGGTGTTTACTATGTACATTTATATTTGTTAAAAAATGGCAAGGTGTTTTGTAGAAAACAATTTGGCCAAATTACATTTTAACAGTCTATCTATCATGTCATGGGATGTCATAGACATTTGTTTGTTTGATGCACAGCTCTGATCTAATCTATGTGAGTTTCTTGTTTTCAGATACTGGTTCTCTGTCAAAATGGGCAAATTATTAAGTCAATGAATGCCTTGACCTTACATTATGGGTCGTCTACAGAGAATTCAATAGATGTGTTTCAACCTTGTTTCTAAAATGCAAGACATTTGTTTTATTATTTTTTATTTTATTATTGTTTTCATGACCTGCCTTGTAAACAGGGCACTGCTGCAAGAGACCTCGTGTCAGTTGTTCCTTCCTGTATAAATTATTATTATTATTATTATTATTATTATTATTATTAATAATAATAATAATAATAATAATAATAATAATAATGACTGAATGTAAAATAATGAGTTAGGATAGGAAAGGCAGAATGAGTTGTAGTTCCACTGGATGCTCCACAGGAGGCCACCTAAGACCAGGATGGATTTCCTTGACTTAATAACTAGAGTCCAAATTTTACATCGTTTACACTTACGCAATTCTTACTGCTTATGTGTTACTAGGGGCAGATGAAAAAGGCACAGTAGATCGCTCACCATTAGACCATAAGAGCCTTTTTTCCCTATGCCTCTCACTGCCAGTCAGAGCGATTCCACCACTCTGCTACTTCAAGCGTTTACCAACAACACCTGCTCTTAATCGGGGCAATACGTATCCATTGGGTTCCACACCCAGTGCACTGTGTACCTAGCATGGCTCATTGGCTTTATGAGGATTAGGTTTTCTCAAACAACCTTTGATTCAGCTGCATGTTGAAGTCAAGATTTTTGGGAGGCGTTTTCAGAACAACCTTTTTCTTGCCTTAGTCAAAGCCTTGTAGTGCGCTCCCTCATTTTCATTTTTGGAGTGGGGGTCAAAGGGCACAGAAGATGACGCACCACAACCACATTGCTTGAGCATCCTCACATCAGTACAATGTTACGGTCAAACCTTAAATGCCACATCTTTCTATCTGTCTGGTGTTTAAACAAGTCGTTTTTTTCTTAATGTCCTATGACTCATGAATGTTTTATGCAATGCTCTCGTTTTAAAATAGGCTAATTGTGTCATTAATATTTAATGTCAACCTCTATAATATCCACCTTTTGCATTTCAATGAGTGTAGAAATGTCTTTGCATACATTTTTAGATACTTTTAACAGAGCTGAGAAAAAAACAGGACAACATAGAATCAACCGAACCAAAAACTGCACAGTTTAATTCAACGTTCATGGATAATCAATGTGGGAGATAGGATCTAATCTACACATTGTAATTATAATAATGTGCCCTAAAGACAAACATCTGAGTTAAATATTTGGTGCATGTGGTACCATTGTCTGCAAAGGACTGTGCTTGTGAACGTTACATTCACTTCATGACATTCCATCAGCCTCTCGAATGAGCGAAACATGTGTAAGTTACTGCCTACGGTTCTACTGTTTCAACACCAACATAAAGTTAAGACTTCTGAGGCATGTGTATTACCTGGACAGCTGCTGTTTGTGACGGCTGTGAGGACGACAGGGAACTGATGACTTTCAGCAGCGCAGCGTTCTGTCAAGCGCTTATCTGATGCAGAAGCATTTTGATGTGGATGTCTCATGACAATGAAGTTAGGTCCAATGAAACTTGTCGCAATGACTGAGTGCCCGCCGGGGGGGGACCTCTGAAACCACCCTCATTTCACAACCTCAACGATAGGTCCCCTCAATCTATCGCTCTCTCACTCTCTCTCTGCACCCCTCTCCACCTCGCATTTGCATTTGTGCCCTTTCCGCCACTCATTAACACTTGATGAATGCTGGTGCGTAAAAAGGGTTTGTTAGAGTCACTTAGTGTGTGACTCATGAATATTTTCTCTATTCCCCTCATCTCTGTCTCCCTGGCTGGCGGTGACTCCTCCTAATGCGGGTCATCTGTCAGACTCCCACTCCTTATTATCTGCTACCTTCGTGGCATTGGGGAGACGTGGGAGCAACCGGGGCGCCCGCGCCACATCTTCCCCTCAGGCTCACTAGAACTATTGAATGTGGGCAGATCCACGTGAACGCTGCGAACTGACATCGCCATATCACTTCTCTCTTTCTCTCTCACTCACTCTCTGTGTCTCTCTCTCTCTATGTGTCTCTCTCTGTGTCTGTCTGTCTCTGTCTCTCTCGCTCTCTCGTCATCTCTCAGTGTGTTCTTACTCTCTGACTTATTCATCCCCGTCTCTTCTCTGCTTAGCGTTTCTCATCTATATGCACTTTGAGGCAGCCATTAGTCTGTAGCACAGTTCACACTTGCATTCGGCATGGGTTTGAACTAGACTTCATTAAGTCTGACTTTAATATTTATTTATCATGATATACTCTGTTTTATTTGTCATCTCCTCCTTTCCGAAGATGGTTAAAAAGAGGTAGTAAAAGACAAGTAGGACATTGAATGATGCTAAAACTGTTTGAGTGTTATAAAGTAAACTTGGAATTATCACAGTAGCATGCAGTATGTCGTAGTTCAGTAATATTGCACAGTTATTGAGTATTCCAGGTAAGATGGTTGTATACATGTTGTCCTGGTCAGTACTGTATGTACACAGAATTTTAAACAACAATCTTGCACAGCTAAGATAAAGGAAGGTTAAGGGAGACTGAGACTCCTCACTAGCAGCCTGGCCTTAACAGGGGCCTCAAGGCCACAAGCCCTTGTTAGCCTTAGCTAAAGTATGCAATTACAGAAATAGATGTAATATCAAATGGCAGAGCAACATTTAATATATGAAAAACACTTTTTCATAGCTAATGACTCACACTTTATTTGGGATTCGCTCACATGCTTCTGTCAGTTATAAAAAGAAAGATTGAGGAGACTCAGTTCTAAGTCAATGAAATCTTTTTGATGGTAAAATATGAATGTTTATCATATTATGTAGAAAGACGACCTTTGCTGTCCCTTTACGCTCGTTGGCTGCCGAGTTATTAGAGTGTTTTGATGTTTCCCTCGCTCACAGTAAATAATTCATATCTTTGAGCCAGTCATATCAGCTGGGTTGCAAATTCACCACAATTCTCTGTCATGCAGGTCTCTAATGTAGCATTAGCAAGATTGGAGTTGTTGATAACATGCAATTGCACTATTATCTGTATGGTGGGACCAATTGAAATGGCCTTTGCTGTCTGCCATGTCTCTGCTTAATGATCCAGTAACTTCAGAGAAAGGACTGATGTAAACTAATATTCAGATTTAAAAAGAAAAAAGTAAGAAATGCTTTTGACAACATAATTGTGTCAAACTTTGGCATTAACCCAACCGGGCCACATACATCTTATAATTGGACTACTGGAAAATTAAGGAAAAGTCTTCAGGTCTTTCAAGATTTCTTATCTTTTTTTTTTTTTAAGTTTGTAAGTACAACAATATGTATTTAAATGAGTGCACCGTTATGCCTATGTTCACTGCCAACTGCAATTTTCAATTGAGCCTGATGAAAGACAAGGTGAGACAAGGTTGTCAATAAATTAAGTCCAGACTTAATTTGAGTCAATTTGAACTTTGCAAATCCTTTTATTTGTTTAACCAGTAGGTAAGGTATTTTAAATGTTAGTGGATTAATTCACTTGGCCATGCTGTCATTATTGTTTGTCTTATTGATAAGGGGGAGGAGCTAAAGGTATGCCCCTCAAACGTCCCATGTTCAAGGTTTCCATTGACCTCCACTAATACTGGTCCCGTTATTGATCAAATAGTTCATACGTATGTACTCAAATGCTATTCACGTATATCCTTCTTTCCATTGTAGAATTTATTTTACATCGTTACCCTGTGAGGGGAAGCTTTCAAATGGCTCACTCAAGAAGACAGGGACGTCTTTCAGAAAGCACACACACACACACACAAATGCACAAACGCACACACACACACACACACACACAAACTTTCATTTATTTTGACAATGGGACGTATCCAATGCTTTACTTCTTCCTGTCTACTGCTGTCTGTCTGCCTCTTTAGTTTTAATAGACATTCTCTGGGGTCTGGCTGTGCATAGCCTAGCTAGCTTGATAAGCTGCTGATAGGCATTTCATCTCCCCAGAGTCCAGTGGTTGGAGCAGCTCTGTCTGACCTCTGTGGGTTCATGATGTCTTTCCCAGAACCCAAGCTATCATCTTGTGACTTATCCCTGAGACCCTATCTTGGCTGACAAGATCAGAAGAAAGTTACCGAGCCCAGGGAATAGAAGAAACTGTTGTGGAGTAGACACTTGCCACAGTGTAGATTGTGATAGTAAAGCATCTACAAGCATGCATTCCTAAAAGTAGATGAGGTATGAGTTAATGAGATTGCGGCATGAGTTAGGTGTCTTTTTATTTGCATAAAAGCATATATTGAATCTCAGCAATAATATAAAGGCCAAATGATTGCATTTGATTCTCAATTATGCTTCATTTCTTGTTTCTTCTGGTGTACTTCAAACCAAGTCAACCCACTTCTGGTGGTTCACTCAGAATCTTGGTTTGTATTGGAGCTGTTGATGCACATTTCCATGACACTTTCATGCCTTTGGAGGCAATATGGCAATGGCATTCAGCCTGAGATTTTGTCTGGAACAGACAGACAGGGTCTCCAAAAGCAAAAGTGTCACAGTGACAACACAGTCACTACTCTAAGATATGAGGGGGCTTATTTTTAAGACAGCGAAAGAGACCTTGGGCAGTTTTTCCATGAGCTTCTTCCTCTCTCTATCTCTCTCTTTTGCTTTCTCTCTATCCAAGTCAAGAGAATTCAGATATCACAAGAGACGTTTTTCAGGACAATTTTCGAAATGTGTGTCAAGCATTAACACAAATGAATTTCAACTAAATAATCGAACTCAAACAAAAAGCACTTTTACAGTTAACAGTTCATACTGAAATTCTCTTTCTCTCTCTTTGTGTTTTCCTGTATCCTGCTTATTGCTTTGTAATGGATAACTACAATGACAATAAATAGATATTTTGAAAAAATGTAGTTCAATTTAATTCAGGACAAAACAGAAAAATAAAACCCCAACCTTTCAAACCTGTCTGTAATTGAAAATATTGAACACAATATTTTCACATTTCTAGAAGTATTTAACTCTACAATTTGCCACACATTTAAGAATGAAATAAACCACTGCAAAATATGACCATTACTGTAATGAAACAGTTCTATGATGTCTTATGCTCATTAAAGCAATTAGGAATAAACTTCAGCCAATGACACATTCACCATCTTCTGTGTACAGCTGAGCAACATATTTAGCCATTTATTTGTTGTTTACGATGTATGTGTTCAGATGGATAATTCAATTTGGTCTCAATCTCATAAAGGGACAATACAAAGCTAGGGTTTCTCCTTGGGAATTTTTTATTTATATTACTACTCGTCTTTTAAGACAAGGCTTTTGAAATTTCTATAAACTACAGGACAAACTACAGTCATATTCAGTTTTTTCACAAAGAAATGTATACAGGTGGATTGTGTTGTCAACTCAAACTGCAAAGCATGTTTTGTGTCATTATACTGTAACATATAAATTTAACATGATATCGTGTTTAAAGCCGTTTACCTTGTATTTTATAAAAGTTTGTCTTCTAGAGTGATGCACAAGTACTTTTTAAAAGTGACAAGCTGCACTCCAGGACATTATTGGGAATAAGCCCGTAAGGAGTGTGCACATTTCGAGAATTTTGACTATTCCACCGAGAACTATTTTAATTTACTTTCAATCTCGGATAAAAAGACATCCAAATACAGATTGTAAAGATGCATAACAGACGTAATAGCTAAGATACAGAGACATAACACTTATTTGTTGTTTGAGTGGATATTACTTATTTCTGATATGAGTAGTTTCCATTTTCCATGTCAATACATTGCCACCTGTCATCCTAGCAATTGCACCACTTTGTGTTGGTGCTGGTATATACCCAGTCCAGCTTCTGAATAGGTAATAATGGCATGTGTGCCTTGATGGGTTACACTTGGATTGTGGGTTGGATTTCTTTGAAATAAGGAGCTGAACTCTGAGGTGACCTCCCATTTCATCACTCTGTCTGTCCTTCATGATTCCTTGGTGGGTGTTAGCTGGAAGCTGTGGGAGGCTCGACTGCAGAGCTAAGACGTAAACCTTCAGTGCGATAACTAAGGTTGTTGTTTATAAATTAACCTGAAAGTAAATGTGCATGTGTGTCACCAGGGGAAGCTAGCTGCTTGTTTGTTGGGGGGTCTGGGTTTATATTCTAATGCTTATCCACACACAGGATTACCAACACTGTCATACTACTGCCTGCCAAACTCAACATGCTACGTGGTTCAGTAGCAATTTCAAACAGCCTGCTTCCAGAGCATACAGTTAACAAACATATTTTCTGACCAATAGAATTTCCAGGCTGCAGAGATCCAACATTCATATAATATTTAGCGAACACATTTCACTTAAAACGTGAACGTGCAGAATCTCTAATATGCTTATAATTTACTACATTTTAAATGTATATACTGTATACTCTATTTTCTAATTAGTAAGGTACCTGCATATAAGAATGAGATAACTACTAATGCATGGTGTTATTTTTCAAAAATAGCTTTAAATGTATCTTGTATTGGGTCCAAGATGTCACCAAGCACACACATCCTTAATATAATGCCATTTTGTGATAATTTAATTATGACTAGGTTTACAATAAGTAATAGCCCATAACCAACAACAAATATGTAGTTAGATCTATGGCTGGTCAATTCTAACATTTGACTAGTGGCAGCTCATTACCTTGCCTTGCATTTCAACATGAATTCCTTTACTTTACTTATGGCTTCCTTCTGCCCTCCAGTGGAACAAGCCCAGCGACACTATTGCATGTGGAAAACGATACAGTATATATAAGAAATTAAAGGCCGAACAATTTTTATAAGTATCTCCTACTACAGAGCAAAAAATAGAGTAAATAGTGCAACAACAACAATGTCAACAAAACACTTTGTATAGGGTGCAATATTCTGGTGCTGGTTGGTGCAAGTGAACTGTCACTTCAAACTAAAAGCTACTTGCCCAACCCCTCCCCAGCTTCCTCTTCTGTTGACTGTGCAACAGACTGCTTCCAGTAAACTGGACCTTTCAGTCTACCTTGTTTTTTTCATGAGCCAGATGAACCACATCAAGTGGATCAAAGCAAACATTTGCATGTTGATAATCATCTTTGGGGGTTAGCTATGCATTTTATGTGTAATTGATTTCTTCAAATAACTAACTAAAGGTTTAAAGTGCAAATCCAACTTTTACCGGAATACTTTGTTTATTCAGTAGAAGATAAACAAACCACATCCAGACTGTTTGGGAAAGAGTTGGCACTACTAAATGGAATGTCAAATCTTCCACAAGTTTACAGGATTTATTTTTATAATTTCACCTATGCCAGATTACACTGACAACCAATATACCATGTCCTAGTTTGTATAAGATAGTAGTATCCAAACAATATCAACAATACATTTTAACTCATTAGTAACTCGTCAACTGGACGCAATGTTTGCATTGTGGAGCCCTTTGTGCACGACATATCATTTCAGGGTCACTTAGTGTAACCTCTTCTATGCTAATAGTGTGAGGTGTAACTGTTGGTTGTTTAGTTGGAAATTGATGCACCATTGAGTTGTAGCTCGCTGTTTGGAGTGATGAACATAAAATGCATGCAAAAACGCAAAGCTGTGTACTGGTGCTATGGTATTTTACCTTCACCTTTGTGAGAGGTCAAGGTAGGATCTGTCACCATAACATACAGGAGCTTTGTTTCTTTATTTTTCTGACTTACATTTTTTGGCACAGTCTAAACGTGGCTGAAAAGAAACGCTATGAAACTTTGGTCTTTAAGATGTAAGGCGATTAATATAAATCATAACAATATTGTAACAAATCAATTTATCTTTGTCCCACAGGCTGCACCAGTGATGCTCTTTTAAGTTTGAATATAGATAAAAAATTGGACTCAACCAAGCTACAGGAAAGTTACACTAATGGCCAAACAGTGACACTACCATGCATTGTTGGCCATACAGGGTTTTTCAGAGCCAGATGTGAAAATACTGAATGGAAGGTGCTCGGCAGACCGAAGCAATGTGAACGTAAGTGTGCATGTTTATCAACATAACACATTGTAAATTAGTGCATCTTAAATGTAATGGGTAATGTAAGTACAAACCTTACAGTGTTTGAGTAAATACGTCTTCAAGTTGGTACTTCATTAAACAAAATCACATGGAAAGAGTAAAGAGAAAAAGGTTTTCGTCTGTTTTATTCACTGACAAATGTAGTGTTGCTTCTTTACTTTTAATTATAGTTGTGTTTAATTTGTATTCTCTGTCACTGAGCTGCATCTGTATGACATGTGCTATACAAATAGAGATCATTGTTGGTATTATTGGTGCTATTAGTATTATTGTTTTCACTAATTTGCCTATGTGTAAAGTTGTTTCATTACATACAATGTTTGAAGTGATATAAATAAATATGTTTTACTCAGGTTACCATGAGTTATTTTAAAGGAAATACATCCAGATTACTTGGATTAACAAGATTAATTTGAAAAGAAAGCAACTTCACTTCTAGATTCCCACATCTGTGGAAACTGTTCATTAATATAAACAAAGCAGTGTTTTGACCAGTTGTAATTTTTTTTTTCCTTGTTTGTCAGTAAAATCATGTGGACATCCAGGTGAGGCAGCATTTGCAGACTTCCATCTTGTGTTAGGTGATGATTTTGTCTTTGGGGCACAGATTAAGTATGAATGCAACAACGGGTACGAATTCCATATATTTCTATTTCATTATACATTTTTCCATCGGTTTGCTGAAAATTGTTATTTATTTAACTGTTGAGCGAAAATAAATGCATTACTAGATTTTATTTCTTATTTTTTTCTGGCTTCAGTTATAGAATGGCAAATATGATAGCCCATCGGAACTGCCACAATAATGGATGGGATGGTGTGCTTCCAGTATGTGAAGGTAAGATTTACAATTATTACAATGCATAGTTCATAGATCATGTCAAGTGCAGCCTTCAATACAGTGTAACATCAGAACCAAACATTTTAAGTTGTAAGACGTTCACTTATGCATCTTAATTTTTAGGTTAATTGTGTGTATTTTTGCTTAATCTCTGCTATTGTCACCACACTCCTGTTGGTGTTATTTACCTGTTAATTTACTACGTCAAAATCACGGTCAAACTTATTGTCAAAATTGTTCCCCATATCATTCTCTTTTCCCAGCAATCAAATGTCCCATGGTACAGGTAGAAGACAATGTGTTGGTTATTGGAGAAAATGAGGAAGTCAACTTTGGAAATGTTCTCCAATTTGAATGCCGGTCAGCTGATTATATACTTGATGGAAAATCAGATATTCACTGTAATGAAGAAGGAAAATGGAGTGACAGTGCGCCAAAATGCAGCGGTACTCCTCTTTTGCTTTAAGATTCCCAAATATCTGTATTTTTTGTGTTCCTTAACTGAAATGTCTCTTAATTCATCTTGCGTGTTTCTTTGCAGAGTTAAAATGCTATCCACCTAACATTGAACACGGCTATGTGACGGACAGTAACACAGTTTATAAAAAAGATCAAACTCTGAAATTTGGTTGTGAACCGAGCTATATACCAGTTCCAGGTAGAACTCCTAAATGTGGGAAACAAGGCATGAGAGCAGAATGGAGTCCAACACCATTGTGTGAACGTAAGGGTGTTATCTTGTAGGACATTTGAAAAAATTACTTTTACTAGACACTTACAACTGATTAAACCAGCTGACCCCCCCCCCCCCAACCCCTACCCACTGTTCTCCTCCCTGTTGTTTAGTAATAAAATGTAAATTGTCAGAGTCAAAAGTCACAGGAACCAGCTACACCCCAGTTGGAAAAACTAGATTCTTGCCTGGTGAAAATGTAACAGTGACCTGTACAAATCAGTACTGGACTCTTAGAACACATGCGGACAGTGCTGTGATCAAATGCAAAGATACAGGAGAATGGGAATCTACGCCTCAATGTGAAGGTACAGTACAATTGATTGTGCTTTAGTTTCTAATGCAATGTGCAGTATTATGTATTCATTTATATATTCTATATTATTCACACCCATA
Source organism: Galaxias olidus (assembly GCA_026901105.3). Taxonomy (NCBI): domain Eukaryota; kingdom Metazoa; phylum Chordata; class Actinopteri; order Galaxiiformes; family Galaxiidae; genus Galaxias; species Galaxias olidus. The sequence goes on along the minus strand of JAPMUY010008245.1, from coordinate 58,070 downwards.
AATGGTCTTTCTCAATTTAGAAATATATTGCAGACTGCCAGCACCCGGCGAATATTATATCTCCAACTACCGGAACAGTTATAAATTTGGTCACACTCTATCATACACATGTAACAATGGATATAGAAGAAAAGATGGTGTCTCCCGGGCCACATGTACTGAGGTCGGTTGGAAACCAAACCCACTTTGTGAAGGTGTGTCACAGAAGTCTAATGTGTTTTTCATGATTGGTTTGGTGAGTCTTTTCCAGAATATGAAAACCAGATAACCATATCAGTTTATTTATTTCAGAGATTACATGTCAACCACAAAACATTGAAAATGTTGAGAAGGTTGTACATAGGGAAAAGTATACATACAAACAACAGATTACTTACCAATGTGTCCCAAATTATGAGCCAAGTACTAGTACTACACGTATGACTGCTGTCTGTGAAAAAACAGGATGGAGTAACAAGCCTGCCTGTAAAGGTAAGATCATATCTCAAACTGGCTTTGGGAACTTTGTTGAAAAAAAAAAAACTTACTTGTTAATCAAACATTACAATATTCATGATATATTGATTGATCAAAGTAGTATCAAATAACAACTCAATGGTTTTTCTTTACATTTCAACATTTCATACAATTGTTTTCTGTTTGTTTTTTGCTGTCTTTTGCAGCCATTAAAGGAACTTGCAAGTTTCCAAATATTAACAATGGCTTTGTAGTTAGTGAGTTTAGATCCAACTCAATTGCCAGTGGTGGCACTACTTACTATTCCTGCAATAATGGATACAAGCCTGCCACCCATAGTTGGTGGGGGGCAATCAAATGCAAAAATGGACGACGATCTTTAGAACCAAAATGCATTGGTAAGAAATATCTTTAATATTTAAAGGTTGTTGTATGAAAAACAGATCTTCTAGTTACATCGCTTGATTTTACTTTTTTCAGATAACACTCATTGTGGTGAACTGCCAACAATTCCTAATGCAATTGTGGAAGCCCATGATGATAGTTATGCAAACAACGAAAACGCCTTCTTTAGTTGTGACCCCGGGTACGTTGCTCAAGGAGGGTACATAACCTGTCAAAACGGAGAATGGACGTTACCTAACGGGATATTATGTATACGTGAGTGTTTCTTCATCAGATACATTGATTGATACTTATATTTATAAATATATAATACTGCTGTTTTTTTTGTTTTTTTCAAAGCGTCTGGGCAAGAATGCCAAGCCCCACCCAGAGTTAATAATGCCATTGTTAAAGTGCCATTTAAGAAACGGTACGCTAATGGAAGTTCGATTACTTATGAGTGCCGTCCATTGTATGTAATGAATCTTACGAAGGAGGAACGTGCCATCGTTGAATGCATAAACGGGGAATGGAACATTGCTGATATAAATCACTTGGAATGTAAAAGTGAGCAGGCCTACTCTGATATTATCACAGAATCACAGAAATGTTCATATCACATTGTTTTGTAATTGTATAATTACTGTTAGGCCTATCTTTTTCTAATTGCAGTTATCAAAGGGGAAGTGTTATGCTTTCATTTCAGAGTTATGCGCAGATCCTAATAATGAAGGTCAGAATATACAGCTGGTAAACAGAACTAAGAAACCTAAATATTTTGATGGGGATCAAATCGAGTATAAATGTAACCAACACATGCAACATAATCAACCTAATCGAAAAGCAATATGTGACATGGGGACGTGGAAAGATCCTGTGGAGTGCAAAGGTAAATTGACAAGCATGTGGAACAAAATGCCCATTAACAGCACCTTTAAAACCGCAATTAGGCCTATTAAAAAAAAATATATAGATATATAATAAGGCCGATTTGATTATTAATCACAGCACCCCACACCCTATCCCGGAATCAAGATGAGGAACATAACTAATGGTAAATATTGATAATCAAAAAATGCTTTTATACCGTATGTTTGCATGTTAAAGACATAGAGACCAGATGTATTCCAGGACATGATGTTAAATCAAGTTCATTTTGCAAATCTATATTATTTTTATAAATAGAAATGTTTAAATCTAATCAATTACATCTAGAGCTTCAAGATACAGTGCACACATAGGGCCACTTTTAGTTTTCCTCAGAACAGATTCAGAACATTGCAATTTAATTCAGATAGATGTACACAAGCCTACATTTACTGAGGACAAGGCACTGGCAAACCATCTGGTGATCTTATTTCTCTTCCACAGGTCATAGATAAAATGGTCATTATATTCCAGTCCATGGAGGAGCTGTCTGAGACAGAGCCGTTTCTGATTGTGTGTTTCACTTTTACAACAGTATTTCAATTTGCATTCAGAGAGGCAACATGTGCTTCTCTCGTGAGTATCATTTTGGCACACATGCAAACCCAAAGATAAAGTTAAAGAGTTTAACATCAGAAACACTTTCTGCTAATATAAAAAAAATCTCTTTATTTCATTTATACTTTTAGCCTCATAAGAAAAATGTTCTGTTCTGCATTTTAAAATAAATAAATATTGAAAACTAGAGCTGAGAGTCTGTTATTGTTTGAGGATTTTAGGATAACAAAGCCTTATTCTGTATTCTGGTTTGATAGACTATCACAGTCATACGATAATAAGTTGGTTAGCTTCATCATCAGCCTAAAATCACAATTTGTTTTGTGAGTTCAAGTGTGAATACAGGTGAATTACGAACTGTCCCTTGCAATTGAATGTCCACTTGTGAACTTTGTCACAATTATATAATCATATTAAACGTTTGTTTAAACCCCAGAGGGACACTACATTGGTGATAAAACAAACTCAATCATGTTTGACCCCTATGGCATCTTGTTATGTACAGTTTTATTATTTCTTCTGAGCAAAAACTATTTCAGATGGCCCTATACCAATTAAAATCAAATTGTAAAATTTGTGACGATCTACACAAAAGCCTGTTCCAAACAAAAATGTAACGTGGATTGACTACTCTAGCAAAAACAATTCATTTTATGAGATTCCATAGTAATATGTTGATTTTAAAATATCAAATACATTTTAGGCAGGGTTCAAGTTATGTGGGAGCTGAGCTCGCATAAGGAGGGTTCTGAGCACCCATGAAAGCAGTAAAGTCATACATCTGTGGGGGTCGCCAGTACAGTGCACCGGTTAAGATATTATTTATTTATTTCCTCCACTAACGTTAGAGACCCCCACAAAGCTCAGATTATAACTCTAACCCTGCTTTTAGGAACACAAAGTAAACATATCTTACACACATTGGACAGAACTACAGTGACAGTTGCACAAACATGTTGCAATCAAGTAGTGATTTATTTGATTTTTGAAGACGTTTGCACCAGCAGAGTGCAGTTCTGATCAGCCTGGAATTGAAAGCAAATATTAGCTCTATATAGACATAGGTCTTTCACGGAATGAAACAACATTTTCAACCAACATCTCATCATGACATTGTCTCTAACTCTTCTTCTTCTTGTACTATGGGTAAATGTGGATCTATCTTTTTCACAGACAGGTATGTTCTCATTTTTTAACGTCTAACAAGAAATTATGCGATACAAATATAAGTTATTTTAGAAAGGTTTTAGAGAGGCAACAATTGTAGCCCTTTTGCAAGTGTTACCTATGGCGCCATGTTTTATTAGTCCGTGGTTGGCTTTAGTAAATGTTTTCAGTATACCCTCAGAAGGTTACAAATTATTGGGTAAATGTTCAGAACTACAACCTATGGGCAACCTAAAATAGATTAAAAACTTTACTGGTCCAATTACATAAAATATTTCACAGCTTTTTCTATGTGTACGCTAAATGTAACCTTTGTGCCTTTACCGCTGTTGTTGTGTTAGAGTGCTCCGGACTTCCAAGTGTTACCAAAGCCTATGTGCCTGAAGAAAACAAAGAAAATGTGTATCAAGATGGAGTCTTGCTGCGATTCACTTGTGACTTTGGCTATATATCAGCTCAGAGTATATCATTCATGTGTAAAGACGGGGCATGGAAGCAAGTGCGCCAAGGGGAATGCGTACGTGCGTGGATTTTACAATTAATCCTTCACTCATGCACAGTCAAGAAAACACACTTTAGCAAAATTCCAGGATTACATATAGCACGTTGTAAAATTGCATTTTGCGTTTTGTTAGATTGTACAATTGTTTTAGAAGAATTGTTTTATCATCATATTTTGTTCTATATATTCCAGCTAAACCGTGTGAACTTCCTGATGATATTATTGGCGGCGAATACCAACTTGTTAATGGTGACGATTTTATATTTGGAGTGACCATTAAATACGTGTGCAATGATGAGTAAGATGACTTACTATTCGATTTGTAACTTATGCAGGGCAGAATACAGACTTCGCAATTTATCAATTTACGACCCTTGCTGATTTTTCTCTAGCCATCAGATGACAAGCAAGGCAGACACCAGAACATGTATGCTGAACGGATGGAGCAATAACCTGCCAATTTGTGAACGTAATTAGTCGTTTAAATTGGTTGCGTAAATAAAACAAAAGTTTAATTAAATGGAGCTAAACTTAAAACATATTACTTCTGTTTGAAGAGAGCTCATTCAGCCTATTTATGTAGTTGTGTTTTGTCCTAGCTGTGCGCTGTATCCCTCCATCTATCAAGGAGGACATCACATTTGAAGGTCTCCAATTTGATGATGAGCCCATAAATTATGGGAACTCTCTTAGATTCAGATGTGATAATCCTGGACAGTTTTTGAATGGAAGTGCAGAGGTGATATGCTCTAAAAATGGAGAATGGAGCAGTTTCTTTCCTACCTGTGAAGGTAATCTCTTTCTGACTTGCAAACTGTGAATGAATGTTGATGTTTAGACCTCAAACTGGGTTCTGGTATTAACATGCTTTAGTGTGCATTACAATTTTGATGTAAAGAGATTATTCTTAGTCTGATTCGTATTTAATTAAATGTATTTTCTACTTTCCAGATTTTACATGTGCTATTGGGGACAGGGATACCAATTTGATAGTTAAAGGATTACCTCCAAGTAATGTAACAATGAAGTATGGACACAAACTTCAGTTTGACTGTAATCCTAAATATACACTGAATGGGTCGACAGAGGTTGTCTGTTCATCAGATGGGAAATGGAGTACACCCCTGCCTACATGTGAAGGTAAATAATTGTTCTTCCTTTGTTTGCTGTAACAAAAAACTGCCCAAATACATTTCAAAATACATACAATATGGTGTTGCTATAATCCACTTAGAAATTTATATTTTCTGAAGTAACTTGTGTTAAGAACAGAATTTTGATTTATTATATATTTTAATTTAAATGGACACCTTCCTTCTGAGATGTTTTCTGGAATTGAGTCAGCTACATCTCCACAGGGCTGAACTGGATGTCTGACTTCTCAGGGTCGACCCCCCTTTATACACAAATGCAGCACAGCCAAATCTCTCATAAAAAAAAAGAATCTATGGTGTACTATTTACTCAACTCTATTCCAGTTGTTGTTTTTTAAAGAGAGAAGTGACCTTTGTATTGACAGACATTTTTCCTTCACAGATATGTGTCACGTCCTAAGCCTACCGAGCAATGTTGTGATCACTGGGCAACAAGCACCGGTGAAAATAGGACAGAGGTTAAGATTTCAATGCACACCTCAAACACTGTATATCCATGGTGCAGAAGAGGTGGTCTGCTTAACTAATGGACAGTGGAATGCTCCCTTTCCAACTTGTAAACTTGGTACGTTTTTTGGGTTGTGTATACATTTTATGAATCTAAACAAAACAACAAATGTGGGTGGTGTAAGTCTGATGTCATTGGTCATCAATTCAATTCAGGCCCCAGTAACTGTGGACCACCTCCTCCTCTTCTTCATGGAGACACCACTTCCTTTCCTAAAACTGCTTACGAGCATGGTGAGGAGGTCGAATACAGCTGTCCGCAATTATACACCCTCCAGGTTTCAACCAAGATGAAATGCAGAAATGGTATCTGGATAGGAAAGATTAAATGCTTCAGTAAGTTGTAATTATTTGGGATCATTGCCATAATTTGTAAAGGTCATCTACATACAGTTTTTTTTAATCCAACTGTTGTTTCTTGAACTTAATTTTTTCAGAAGCCTGCACTGTGTCAGAAATAACCATGAACGAGCACAACATTGTATTTAAATATTCAAGAAAGAACAAACTCTACGCCAAACATGAAGAGCCCATTGAATTTGCATGTGCTCATGGACGGATGGTTGGTAATCCACGCAGTACATGTGAAGATGGTTTAATGCCGTTTCCCTTTTGCCATTAAGCAATTTGTTTGAAATGAAAAGCATTTACTATATCACTTAAACAGTTTGTTCTGATCTTTGTTAAACAATTTATGTTTTAACTGATTACAAATTTTAAAAAAGATTTCTCAGATTAATAAAAAGCATTACAGATTGTTCTTTGAAAACGTGTGAAAACTGTTGTCATACGGTCGTACTATGACATTTAATTTCTTAAATTTGTATACGTTCTAGCTGCCTTTAGCTGCCTATAGAAAATGTATTGTGATTTGCAATTATGAAATAGATGTCAGTGTGAAAAAGTTTATACATCTGTCTTTGTAAATGAGGGTCAGGGCTCAGTGCACACAGAGAACCAATCAGGTAAGTAGGTTTGTCTAAGTAGGGTGCACGCTGTCTCAGCCAATTAAACAACAACGTAAGAAAACACATACTCAAAAACAAATACATTACAGTTATTTAGCAGATGCTTTAATCCAAAGCGTTTTACAATGAGTTTACAAGGGCAGTCCCCCTGGAACAATTTAGGCTTAAGTGCCTTGCTCAAGGACATACTAGTGGTGGTGATCCCAAGTGCACATGAACTCATGGCCATTTGGTCACCAGGTAGCAGTTATTCCCACTAGGCCACCACTATCCCCATGATATATTTGATGAAATGTAGATTTTTAAGCTAGAACAGATCAAATACAATGTGGCCAGACTCCTTATATTTAATTTTACATTTCAAAAGGGTGCATAGTCAAACAAATACAACCTGTAGTCCTGTTCAAGGGCTGGTACCAGCTGTAGTTTCCTTTGGTGTGGGTCAGTGAATCAACAATTAGTAGTAGTTTTTCTTACATTCTATGCTTTTTGTCAAAATAATTGCGCATCATTTAGGCTTATCTAATATTTTCAAACTTCACGGCATATTTAACAAAAAGGATTGATCCTACAGTACACAACAAATAGAGAGGGATGGGATGTCATTGTTCATCGTTAAGCCTTCTGGAGGTGTTGTGGGCTCAATTTAACAAAAAATACGGTGCCCACTCGAAAGCCCCACTGACATATCTGCTCTCAACCCAAATCCATTCTAAATATTGCTTTTTAAAGTGCCCATCTTGGAGTATGGCATAATGGATATTATAACATCGTTTCCTGTGCATTTCGAAACAGCCTATTTATATTTGTTCCTACTATTTTGGGCAATCCTGCTCAGTGGCTGAAACATGGACAGATGTTAACTCTGTAGTTAACGGAATAAATTAAAGTTTTGAGATACTGCATATCAGCTCGCCATAACACCATTGGATGGGTGGGTTGTTGATAAATGTTTCACTGGTCGGTGGTTCAAATGTTGTGGCTAACCAGTTTGTGGTTATATATACTGTGTATACAGTATATACTGACATATGAAGTGAGTAACATTGATCATTTTGATACAATGGTACCTGTCAAGGGGTGGCATATATTAGACAGCAAGTGAATAGTCAGTTCTTGAAGTTGATGTGTTGTAAGCAGGACAAAAGTATAAGTATCCGAATAACTTTGACAAGGGTCAAATTGTGATGGCTAGACAAGTGAGTCAGAGCATCCCCAAAACAGCAGGTCTTGTTCAGTGTATGCAGGGGTGTAGTACCTACCAAACGTGGTAGGACAACCGGTGAATCGGGCCGGCGGCAGGGTCATGGGCACCCAAGACTCACTGATAGAGTGGGGTGCGGGGGCTAGCCCGTCTAGTCCATTCCCACAGAAGAGCTTATGTAGTACAAATTGTGGAAAAAGTTAATGCTGGCTATGATAGAAATGGCATTGCAGGTTGCTACGTACAGTAGGGGCAGCGTAGCCGCAGACCGGTCAGAGTGCCCATGCTGAGCCCTGTCCACCGCCGAAAGTGCCTACAATGGGCGAGTGAGCCCAGGCTGGGTCCTGGCATTCATGTAGATTTCACTTTGCCATGTACCACCTACCTAAATATTGTTGCAGACCAATATTCAAAACTTCTTCACTGGAAACAACTAAAATAACTGTTTCCTGTGTAATTCAGCTTTATTGTTCTTCACTTTAACTTAACTCTGCCAGGACCCAGTAATTGCAGACCGCCCCCACATCTTCCTGATGGAGAAATCAAATACTTTCTTATATCTGAATTCATGCACAATGAGGTGGTTGAATACATATGTCAGTTCCACTACACATTTAACAATATAATGCAATATGCAATATGACTTGCATAAATGGGGTCTGGATCTTTACACGCCATGGTAGGTTATATCTACACTATATATTATTATTTTTTTTGACCGCCCACAAAAAACGTTTAATCCAACATGACCACTCATGCTTTAGTGTGATATTTTTTAGAACCGTGCATGCACCCTGCTGGAGGAAGAACTCATGAAGTAACACAACTTTAAATACATACAAGCAGACTCAGGACAAAAAAAAGTTTAACATCTTGAGACCATTGAGTTTTCATGTGCTAAGGAAGCAAGGACCGGCAGTATTGAAATTCGGCAAGGGCCATTTCCCATTTGCCATGCTGGTTGAATTTAAAAGCGTTATCGTAAGAATTACTAGTTTAAAGGTCATAAAATAGTGTTTCTCATGGCAGTCTAAATCTAATCTTTCCGACACTTCACCAGTCATTGTGTTGTCTTGAATCATTATCATTAAGATTACCTATGTGTCACTGGCTGCCCCTGTCAAATTCAAAATAATTTCAAATAAAGTTGATGATAAAATTGTTTTTAATTCAAATAAGCAGTTTTTTATTTAGTTGAGATAAACAACAAACAGGGCCGTGCAGTTCCAATAAGCAGTGCTGTTTTGACCCTTGATACTGGTTTGTTTCCTTAGGCACACAGAAAATGTATTTGCAAGGTAAATAGTTTATCCCGAAGCTTGAAAGTATACAAGCCAAATATGAACTTTGTAGTTAACATTTTAAACCTGCTAGTAGCCTACCAGTTTACCATGGCACTGTCTCTAACTTTTCTGCTTCTAGTTATGCTGGCAAATACGGATGTGTCTTTCTCGAATGATGGTAAGAAATAACTGTGTTTTGGTGGGAAATGGGAATAGCAAGGCTGCAACATAAGAATTTAAGATAGTTCGACCTGTATCCTGACATCGTTGTCCCGTACAAAAACAGAATGGAATATATTGTTTGTCTTTCGTACGATTATTGACGACAAACATGTTAATTTGTTTGATTCTGATTTATTATTATTTATTCCTGCCTCAATTCCCCAGTACCTGTCTTATGTTTATTGCAAATGTTATATTGTACTATTTTTGGATATTTTGTTTCTGCATTCTATGCCATGTACACCTTGGGTGTCTAGAAAGGCGCCTATAAAATTAAAAGTATTATTATTATTGCTAATCACTTAACCATTATTCCACCAGCACCCAGAAACTGTGGACCACCCTCACCCATTATGAATGGAGACACCAAAGACCTTCCTAAATCTGTATACATGCACAATGAGGTGGTTGAATACATCTGTCAGTCCTACTACACACTTTCCGATACAACTAAGATGACTTGCACAAATGGTGCCTGGACAGGAACTATTAAATGCCTTAGTAAGTCAGTTACTATATTATAGAACCAAGGAATTACCTGAATGACAACCTTTTATGCATGCATTCTATCACTATTCTATATTTATTATTAATTTATCCACACACCAATTTTTACTGCTGTTCCATTATCTTCATTTACTTTGGAAAGCTTAATTTAAAAAAAAAAAAATTTGTATTTTATTTGTTTATTTTACAAACCTTATGAAATGTCAATGTAGTCCAAATAAATCAGTTGTGTTTCACTCTTCACCCAATAGTTACACTAGTTTATTTTTTTCAGAACCCTGCACTGTATCAGATGAGCTACTGAAGAAAGGCAACATTGTATTCAGATATTCATCCACCAAAAAAATGTATGCTCGACATCTTGAAGTAATTTCCTTTACATGTTCAAAAGGAAGTAGTACTGGCATTGTTGCAATGCGACAGATATGCAGAGATGGCTTTATGCTATTACCCTCGTGCCAATAAGAATTAAAGCTACATATAAAACACAAATTATTATAATTTGTGAACAGTGGACATGGTTTCATCAATAAAATACCACATTTATTATGTACAAACTCTGAGCATGGTATACAATCAATAAAAAAAACATAAAAGTCAAGACAATCATTTTTTACAACACAATTGAAAAAGCATCTGCCAACATCTGAATAGCTTGAAGAGGGTCAACAACGTCTTTCAGCTTGTCTTTGCGGAGAACCCAGTCTGGTGCAAACCTGTGATAAAAAAATAAAATTTTAAAAAAGCTTGAACAACAAATACCTGGCAAATCAATGTTATGTTTTTCACTATAATCAAAAGTTCACTTACTTGGCAACGGTTTTAGATTTACGGGGAGTAGCTTGAGCAAAGAAACTTCCATTGATTGAGGCACTCATCTTTTGTTTGACCACAGTTCTCTGGGCGTCCATCTTGTGTTTGCGTGCAGTAAGACGATAGAGACTACGAATCCGATCTAGAGCCTTGGGCAATTTCCTCACCTCCTGTAACATCAAACAATGACATTTTCTGTCCGTTTAAAAACACAGCATTCAAAGGGGTGCTTCTGAAAACGTGGGTGGGCATTTATCAGAGCATTCCAGACCACAAGTTACTAATGTTTTTGTTAGCACCTACCAGAGCCCTGTGCTGGTCCAGCAATAAAATGGCTAGGAGGAAGCAGGCCTTGGTGAAGATGCTGCCTCCTTTGTCTGCCACTTTGTCCCCAGCCTTTTCTCTGTAGATCTGCAGCAGGTCCAGCAGTGTGTCCACAGAGTTCTCCACAGCATACACAGCCTCAATGGTTTTGTTATACTAAGCAATGGCAGTAGAGCATTTAAATAAAGAGCCAAAAAGCAATGAAATATAACAAGTCAGCATCTAAAATTGCTGATAAAAACCAAATTATTTATTGCAGTTCCCTCCTGCAGAAGCTACCTTTGAGAGGTTGAGAAGTATCTGGATGGCGTAGGAGATGACCTCCATGCAAGGAATGCTCCTATTGCAGCTCCTTATCAGTGTGAAAATGACCCGAGTGGCTCCACTCTCCACTAGACGTTCACAACACTCTGGGGACAGTCTTGTAGCTGTCTCTATAAACATAGTAAAAAGAGAAGGCATCATGTCACTAAGAGTGACATCGGTGGTTAATCCCGAATGTACTTAAATGGGTCGATATTGTCCCCTGCTAGGTTTTTAAGGTGGCCCATATCAGTGTTTCCACAATGTACATTCTGCAGCAGCGGATATACACACACACATATAACAGTGTTAGAAACTATATTATGACAATAATATTAAAAGACAACTACTATATAAACTATATTAGACCATCATAACATTCGACAGTCTTTATTTAAATTTTATGATTTGAAAAAGACTGAGGTCACCTTTGTGCATTATCTTGCTAATAAATCAAGCTGCCAATCTGCTCTTTACCCAGGTTCTTAAGGGCTTCCAGAATGTACGAGAAGTGCTTGTATTGAAGGAGGTAATCCAATGCTGAGGACATCTTGTTACACAATCGGTTCTCTTCTTGAACATCTGTAGAGACCTTTCGCAGGCGATGCCTTAAAGCCACCACTTTAGGATTGTCTCGGAGCATGCGGGAGCGGTGCCCTCTCCACAGAGCCTTAAGTGAAACGCAAAAAATATGGATGACAAGGAGCTCCCAACCAACACAATGTTTCCTGTATGCAAGTATGTATTTCGACTCTTTCTGCGTACTTCTGTCTGAGCTTGTGAAGGTACCTGAGCCTTGACAATCCCTTGCTGCATCCTCTGCTGACGTCTAAAGAGGAGGAACTTCTTGGCGGCCTGCTGGAGGACAGCAGCAGCGTGATGTCGACGGGCCAGCCACCTCCTAGCGGCTTTCTGCACGGTCACCACCCTGGTCCTGTCTTCTAGGTAGCGCTTCCTCTGCCGTCTGGCTCTCATCCACCTCTGGAACCAGGGAAACGTGGCATGGAAATACAGTTAATAAAAAAGCAAGTACAGTGTTCCGCAAACGTTCGGAGCTCATACAGCGGTTCTAAAAACGGCAACTCTGAATAATGCCAGAATGCTAATAACAGAATTTCAAAGGGAAAGAAAGCACAATGCCTGAGCGAGCTCTGAGTATTTGGCAACCACAGTTCCTACAGAAAGAGCGTTGGCAAATAATTTACCTTAATCTATAACTTTTCAAAAATCATGCAGATTTTTGGGACGGTGAACTTATATAAAATTGTGTCAAGTTTCCTATTCAGAAATATTTTATATTCTTAGATGTTGAACTTGGTGTGCAGCAGTAAAGGCTCTGCTGTCGGTCTAAAAACCAACCTGTAGAAGGATGACGGAGTGGATCTGTTTCTTAGCAGACTGCAGTGTCCAATAAGCCCTCATGGCTCTTTGGATCCTTGTGGCACAGAGATGGTGGAAGACTGCAGAACAGAAACGCTTTCTCTGCTCAGCTTGGACCTTCTCTTGCATCTATGCGGAGGTAAAACATTCAGCAAAGTAATAATTTTCCAGGGCAATACATGGCATCTCCAGGACATTTTTACCTTAAACCGCAGCCAATTTCTAAAGCTAACGCAAACACAGAAAAAAAAACATCTACGAGACAGCGGTACACTTTCAGGGCCAAAACCAAAGTATTACATAACGCCTAAATGAAAGTCATTGAAGTGACCTTTTTCCTCACAATCCAGCCTCTGAAATGTGCCTGTAGAATGACAGCAGCATGTCTTTTGCGCAAGAAGCAGTCCCTCTCAGCCCTGCCCAGGAGAAGCGCCCGAAGCCTCCCTTGGACGACCAGTGTCGCTGCTCTCTCTCTCTGGAACAGGCGCCTCTGGGCCCGACTCCGATAGCAGGACTGGATTAGCACTGCAGCCCTTTGTTCCTGGAGGCAGTAGAGATAGTTTGGAAACAAAATCCTAGTTGAGAGCCATCTTTCATTGGTCAAATCCAGTGACTGTCGGCGTTGTAGAACCAAATTAGACTTGCATTCAAACATACTTGAGTGGTCTTACACTTGTATACGCAGTATTTTACCTTCAGTAGGTTCTGCCTTGCTTGGTGGCCTCTCCATACTGCTTGAATAGTGACGGCAGAAACTTTCATATTAAGGTAGCGCTTTCTCTCCTCTTTGGTCTGTACAGATCCCCTCCACCAGCCTTGAATGACTTTAACGCTGTGTTGAATAAATAAGAAGAATAACTACATATATCAGAATTGTACAGAGCAGAAAATGAAGTGACAGGAACCTATGACAAGTTTAAACAAGATAAAAGTAAAGTTTTATAAATGCTCTAACATTACTTTTTGCAGAGCCGCTTGGTCAGTAAACACCTATGGATAGTAACAACAGCTCTCTGTCGAGCTGCAAACTCCCTCCTGGCCAGGTGACCACGAAAACGTGTCTGCAATCAAATAAGGCAATAAAGCGTACAAGATAATTGTTATCTTATAATCAAATAAGCAATCTGCTTGAGCTGGAAATAAATGCATTTTTATTTCAAATACAAATGGTTCACAGTAATTTACCTGTATGAGAAGAGCAGACTTTTTCATTCGAGTGAACTTTGCCTTCTCCCTCTGACACAGCAGATGGGCCTTGTAATGCTGCTGGATTGTGAACGCAGAGGCCCTCGTCCTCTGGAACAGTCGCCTCGCTACCATCCCACGGTAACACGCCTTAATAGAGAAATCATTTTGGTTAACAAATGTACTGGGATGTAAATAATTGGGTTTATGTGAGGGATATACTTGTGATTTTTGTTTAAAAAAAGAAAGAAGTGAAGTAACTAGCTCGAACCTGGATAATGACTGCACTTCTCCTTAACATTTGATATCGCTTAGATGCCATGTACCCTCGGACAGCAGACTGTACTTTTACTGCTGCCTCTCTGGTAGCCACATATTCCCTTCGCTGTCTTTCAGCCATTGTGTGTGACCTGTACCATCGCTGGATGGTGACAGCAGAGGCCTTCTTCTTTTTGAATTGCTCTCTGACTTGGTGCCCTCTGAAGACAGCCTGAATGGCTAGAGCGGCCCCTTTCGCCTCGAGGAACTGCCGCCGCCTAACGCTCATTCTAAGGAACGACTGAATCTTCCTGGCAGCTCTGGCTTGTGTGGCCAGCTGTCTTGCTTTGTTCCCTCTAAATGATGCCTGGATACAAACAGCAGCGTTTCGGAGTTGCTGGTATTTCTGCCTCTCGAGGTTTTGCAGCATTTGAGCTCTGAACCTTTGCTGCAGAACACATGCTGCCCCACGCTGCCTCCTGAAGACAGACAGCTGCTTCTTCATCTTGTACTGAGCCTGAATGGTGCTTGCAGCTCTGTGCATCTTTGCAATGTAGAGGTGGGTTTGTTGAGCCCTAAAAGCTGCCTGAATGACAACTGCAGACCGTCTGAGCTTCAAGAACCTCTGTCTGTCTCGTCTCTTTTGGACACAGGACCTGTAGAATCTCTGGATCATGACGGCGGACAGACGCATGGCCTGGAACTTGACCTCCTCCCTGTGCTTCCTGAAGGCAGCCTGGATCACAGTAGCAGCTTCATGTTTACGGAAAAGTTGCTTTCTTACACTTTGACCTCTGTATGCAGCTTGAAGGAGGATTGCAGAGTTTTTCATCTTTTGGTATCGTTGCATTTGCTGCTTAGCTGCCACAGTAGCCCGGTATCTTTGCTGAATGGTCACAACAGAGGACTTTAAGGAGAGGTACTCTTCGTGAATACGATAAGCCCTGTATGCTCTCTGGATAACACTGGCTGCCCGATGTCTTTGCTTAATACTTTGTCTGGACTTCATGCCACGGAACGCGGCCTGTAACAGAATGACGGTATCCCTGACCTGCTGGTATCTCTGCATCTCAAAGTCACGCTGTCTCAGCGCTCTGAACCTTTGCTGAAAAACACACGCTGCCCATCGCTGCCGCTTAAAGGCAAACAACTGCTTGTTCTTCTTGTAATGAGACTGAATGGTGGACGCCGCTCTGTGCAGCTTGGCAATGCTGCGGCGAGTTCTCTGTGCCCTGAAAGCTGCCTGAATGACAACTGCAGACCGTCTGAGCTTCAAGAACCTCTCTCTGTCTCGTCTCTTTTGGACACAGGACCTGTAGAATCTCTGGATCATGACGGCGGACAGCCGCATGGCCTGGAACTTGACCTCCTCCCTGTGCTTCCTGAAGGCAGCCTGGATCACAGTAGCAGCTCCATGTTGACGGAAAAGCTGTTTTCTTACCCTTTGACCTCTGTATGCAGCTTGAAGGAGGATCGCAGAGTTTCTCATCTTCCGGTATCGTTGCATTTGCTGCTTAGCTGCCACAGTAGCCCGGTATCTTTGCTGAATGGTCACAACAGAGGACTTTAAGGAGAGGTACTCTTTGTGAATACGATAAGCCCTGTATGCTCTCTGGATAACACTGGCTGCCCGATGTCTTTGCTTAATACTTTGTCTGGACTTCATGCCACGGAACGCGGCCTGTAACAGAATGACGGTATCCCTGACCTGCTGGTATCTCTGCATCTCAAAGTCACGCTGTCTCAGCGCTCTGAACCTTTGCTGAAAAACACACGCTGCCCATCGCTGCCGCTTAAAGGCAAACAACTGCTTGTTCTTCTTGTAATGAGACTGAATGGTGGACGCCGCTCTGTGCAGCTTGGCAATGCTGCGGCGAGTTCTCTGTGCCCTGAAAGCTGCCTGAATGACAACTGCAGACCGTCTCAGCTTCAAGAACCTCTCTCTGTCTCGTCTCTTTTGGACACAGGACCTGTAGAATCTCTGGATCATGACGGCGGACAGACGCATGGCCTGGAACTTGACCTCCTCCCTGTGCTTCCTGAAGGCAGCCTGGATCACAGTAGCAGCTTCATGTTTACGGAAAAGTTGCTTTCTTACACTTTGACCTCTGTATGCAGCTTGAAGGAGGATTGCAGAGTTTTTCATCTTTTGGTATCGTTGCATTTGCTGCTTAGCTGCCACAGTAGCCCGGTATCTTTGCTGAATGGTCACAACAGAGGACTTTAAGGAGAGGTACTCTTCGTGAATACGATAAGCCCTGTATGCTCTCTGGATAACACTGGCTGCCCGATGTCTTTGCTTAATACTTTGTCTGGACTTCATGCCACGGAACGCGGCCTGTAACAGAATGACGGTATCCCTGACCTGCTGGTATCTCTGCATCTCAAAGTCACGCTGTCTCAGCGCTCTGAACCTTTGCTGAAAAACACACGCTGCCCATCGCTGCCGCTTAAAGGCAAACAACTGCTTGTTCTTCTTGTAATGAGACTGAATGGTGGACGCCGCTCTGTGCAGCTTGGCAATGCTGCGGCGAGTTCTCTGTGCCCTGAAAGCTGCCTGAATGACAACTGCAGACCGTCTGAGCGTCAAGAACCTCTCTCTGTCTCGTCTCTTTTGGACACAGGACCTGTAGAATCTCTGGATCATGACGGCGGACAGACGCATGGCCTGGAACTTGACCTCCTCCCTGTGCTTCCTGAAGGCAGCCTGGATCACAGTAGCAGCTTCATGTTTACGGAAAAGTTGCTTTCTTACACTTTGACCTCTGTATGCAGCTTGAAGGAGGATTGCAGAGTTTTTCATCTTTTGGTATCGTTGCATTTGCTGCTTAGCTGCCACAGTAGCCCGGTATCTTTGCTGAATGGTCACAACAGAGGACTTTAAGGAGAGGTACTCTTCGTGAATACGATAAGCCCTGTATGCTCTCTGGATAACACTAGCTGCCCGATGTCTTTGCTTAATACTTTGTCTGGACTTCATGCCACGGAACGCGGCCTGTAACAGAATGACGGTATCCCTGACCTGCTGGTATCTCTGCATCTCAAAGTCACGCTGTCTCAGCGCTCTGAACCTTTGCTGAAAAACACACGCTGCCCATCGCTGCCGCTTAAAGGCAAACAACTGCTTGTTCTTCTTGTAATGAGACTGAATGGTGGACGCCGCTCTGTGCAGCTTGGCAATGCTGCGGCGAGTTCTCTGTGCCCTGAAAGCTGCCTGAATGACAACTGCAGACCGTCTGAGCGTCAAGAACCTCTCTCTGTCTCGTCTCTTTTGGACACAGGACCTGTAGAATCTCTGGATCATGACGGCGGACAGCCGCATGGCCTGGAACTTGACCTCCTCCCTGTTCTTCCTGAAGGCAGCCTGGATCACAGTAGCAGCTCCATGTTGACGGAAAAGCTGTTTTCTTACCCTTTGACCTCTGTTTGCAGCTTGAAGGAGGATTGCAGAGTTTCTCATCTTCTGGTATCGTTGCATTTGCTGCTTAGCTGCCACAGTAGCCCGGTATCTTTGCTGAATGGCGAGTACAGACGACCTCAAGGTGAGATAACGTTTACGTTCAAGATTGGCTCGGAAAGTTCTCTGGAAAACACACGCAGCCTTTCGCATCTTCCTGAAGTACTGTCTAGACTTCATGCCACGGAAGGCAGCCTGTAGGACAACAGCCGCGGTCCTCTTGGTTGCCAGAGTTTGCATCTCTTCCCTCATTAGTTTGAGAGCTCTATAGTGTGCCTGAACTGTGCTTGCAGCCCGTT
The DNA here is from genome assembly GCA_026901105.3 of Galaxias olidus. Lineage (NCBI taxonomy): Eukaryota > Metazoa > Chordata > Actinopteri > Galaxiiformes > Galaxiidae > Galaxias > Galaxias olidus. Next base: position 40,212 of record JAPMUY010008245.1, on the reverse strand, counting down.
GTAGCTTCATGTAATAGGTCCTCTGCAGGTGTTTTCTTAAGTAAGACTGAATGGTTACAGCTGCCATGCACTCCCTGTGTAACTGCTGCCTGACCTTCAACCCTCTGAATGCTGCCTGCAGGACAATAGCTGCCCTACGCATTGATCGGAAGTCCTTGCTCTGCTTTCTTGTCATGGTCACGGCTCTGTACCTCCTCTGACAAAGTGTCGCCACACTCTTGATGACCAGAAAACGTTTCCTAAATCGAACGCTGAGAAATTTCCTTTGAATAACCGTGGCGGCTTTGTGCATCTCAGCAAGCTCCACCCGGACTCTACGGCCACGGTGCGCGGCCTGGATTACAATGGCTGCAGATTTCATTGCCTTGTACTGCTGCGCCTGTACATCCCTCAGCTTGTTTGCCCTATAATGTTCCTGGATAATCAGGGCAGCACATTTGGTGGCAAGATAGGCCACTTTGACTTTGTACATTCTGAATTGAGCTTGGATGACGGTGGCAGCCTGATGTTTCCTCTTTAGGTCTTTCCTAACCCGGAATCCCCTGGACGCCGCCTGTAGCTTCACAGCAGCCTGTCTCAGCTGTCTGTATTCCAGCCGTTGTGCCTTACCTTCTTGGCGAGCCCTGTAGTGGCTCTGGATGATAATGGCTGCACTTTGCAGGAGTGTGTATCGCTTCCTACAAATGAATGCCCTCACTACTGATTGTATGACAGTGGCCGCATGGTATTTTATTCTCAAGTCTTTCCTTGTCATCATTCCTCGGAGTCCCGCCTGGAGAGTCGTGGCTGCTTCCCTGACTCTAAGATAACGTTTGCGTGTGTTTTTCCCTGTCGTGTAGGCTCTGAACCGACGCTGGATTACCAAGGCAGCTGCTCTTGTTGACCTGTACCGTGTCTGTGCCGTGTGCCGACGGTAGCAAGCTTGTATACGTGTCGCACATTTGTGCAGTTTCTCCATCCTCTTCCTATCAACCCTTCCCCTCCATACCGCTTGGGTTTTTTGAGCAGCATTTTTAAGAGATACATATTCCTTTCTTAACTTTTCGCCTAACAGCTTGGCTTTGAATCTCTGCTGGATGGCAATTGCTGCTTTTTTCAAAGACCAATACCTCCTTTGAAACACTAATTTCCTCCAAGAGGCCTGGATCATTGTTGCTGCCTGGTGCTGTGACTTCAGCAGTGTCCGAGCCATGTGTCCACGGTACGCTGCCTGTATAGCAACAGCTGCGGATCTCATGTTGACAAACCTTCGCCTTACTTTGTCCCTATGCAAGGAGGCCCTGAACCAGCGCTGGATAGTGACTGAGGCCCGGCTTCTCTTCTCAAGCCGTTGTCTAACAGCATGTGCCCTGAAAGCACTCTGGATCACTGTGGCTGAGTAGTGCTGCAGTTTTAATATCTGAAAGCTGTGTCTTTGTACATATCCTCTATAGCAAGCCTGAATCAGAGCGGCACTCTTCTTGACCTTAATGTATTGAGTCTGACATTTGAGCATTCTATAGCAGGTCTGAATCTTGAGTGCAGCGGCAGATTTTCTTTCCATTTTGTCTTTGTGCCACTTTCTTAAAGCGGACTGGATTATTTGGGCAGCATGGTTCTCTTTCTGCAGTTTCCGGGCCCTCCGTCTTCTACAGCTTCTTTGTAGTTGGACAGTTGCAAACCTCAGGGAGAGATACTGCCCACGCTCTTTTTTAGCCAGAGCCCAAGCCCTTATGTGATTCTGAATCACAGCAGAGGCCCACTGGATTCTTCTGTAGGCTGACACGGCTCTCTGCATCCGCCACTGAGCTTGGACCACGGTGACATGGTAATTTAGACGCTGATAGTTTCTCGTGGAAATATACCGCCGCCAATGTGCCTGTTTGACGAGAAACAAGAACAGAAACATTGAACAAATAGAAAATATGTATTAAAAAAGTCAAGACCAAGCTCGGAAGAAATTAGCTGAATAAAAATTGTTTTAAATTAATCATGTACAGAACTAACATGTATTTTGTTTCTCATTGTGAGTGGTCGGAAAAAGTTGGTTTGCTCGACGGAGACAACGTGAACAAAAACAAACCTGAATAAGGATCACTGCCCTGTGACGGACCGCTTGGATTTCGGCCTTCCTCTTCAGCCTCAGAGCGTTGCGGGCCGCATAGCCTCTCCAGACTGCCTGGATGCTGACGGCCGCGCTGTTCTGCCGCTGCGCCCTGCGTCTACGGAGAAAGGCCCTCACCTGCACCTGAATCTTGGCTGCGGCCATGCTTCTTTCCTATGCACAAAATAGAGGCGCACAATTAAAGGTTGTAAATGTACCCAGCATAAAGAGTCGATTGCTTTACCGGCATCTCATGCATTGGTTTCTCACAGGTGTTTTGTAGTCAACATACCTGATAAAGCTGCAGATCCTTCCGCAGCCTGTACTTCCTCCAGACCCCCTGGATGACACGAGCTGCTCTGGTCTCGTTGCAGAGGTCCAGCAGACGAGCGCAGAGGAATGAAAGGTACGACATCACCACCTGTAACAGGACAGCGTGATGTCAGGAGACAGTAAGAGGAAAACATTGGACAGGCGAGGGCAGTTTAGTCCGTTTCAAAAATAATTACCGATGTGTTTCGATCAGGCGGGAACATGTTGTGCTGCTTTTCATTGCATGCAAAAGCTGCTGTTATAGCACTTTTCGTAGTTGCAGAAAGAGCTTGTCTCACCTTCTCGTTTGGAATGGTGTTGGACATATCCGCAGGGTTTATCATGGCAGGAACCCCACCCAGGAAAGACACAGCCGTGTTCGCCAAGCGGAAGTTGTCCTTCTCATTTTCCAGGAGCTCTTTGAATTCAACACTGGGGGATTCAGAGCCTATTTACATAAAGAGTAAGTAGTATAAAATAAGAACTCCTTACATAACCCTATGTGCAATTATTATGTCCACCATAGTCATTCTAGACAAACAATGAAGTTTAATATCAAAAACACTTCAGTGAAATATCCCACTTTGCATCGTTGGCCAGCCGTCAAACGAGTTCTCGGAGTCGCTAGATGAGCAATTGAGTTCCACTCTGCCTCGCGGTGAGCACTCCACTGTCTGAGTGGTGTTCTGGCAGACCCTTTCAAACGGAAGCTGGCTTGGGTGATAGTGGTGGATCAGATAACAAAGGGCCCGACCATCTGAGAAGGACACGGTGAAGTTTTCCACCTTAAAGACATACATTCCCATATTAAAGCCCAATCAGGCAAGGGGTTATAAACAACTAGTCATTACCCATTGTTGACAAAACGGTGCCTTGGATGCAGGCATCCAACACATTTTTTTATTTTAAATAAAATCAAATCACCTTTAAGTTGTAGAACTCAGATACGGCATTGACCCATTCCATCAGTAACGTTATCTTGGGGCTGGTATGTTGAAAAGGTGGTCGGGGCTTTGCTGCCTTACACAACACCGCCTTATCAGCCCGCAGTGATGCCAGTCTTTGTTTGGTTCTCCAAGTCCGCTTCAGGAAACTAATCTCTTCTTTAAGTTCTTCCTCATCCAAGATTACCTCTACCTAAAGTTTGCCAACACATTTTCATCACCGTAGAGTTACAAACTAAACATCACTATCACCCCCAAACATTATTGGTGGTCTACTACACTGGTGACTATTTAAGGCTACTGCATGGTAGGTGTTGCAGGACAAAGTATAATTTCAATTCTGTATTGCAAACATACCTGAAAGGCAAAGATAATTTTCCACAGAAGGGTCAATGTTTTCTCCCTGTGTCCATCCACAATATCTCTAGATTCAATGACAGCACCTGGATGAACAAATAAATAAATATTAGACTAGACATTGAAAGAACTTCTAACTTTTCTGTTAAGCTACTGAGTGTTCCCATTTTTCATTGCGCTTTAGGGTAGCTGGTACATTACCATGGTCATCCTTGAGGTCAACATCTTTGGATTTTAGCACCTGCAGAGCTATATCCACATTGTGGACTTTCTGCAGGCGACTTATAGCAGGCATCCTCAGCTTGCGCGAGAGACTCCAATCCTGGAGGAACAGCTCCATCACTCGCCTGCAGACAAAACAATCCAATAGCTCCAGATAACCGCCCAAGCTTAATCTATCACGACTACTAGGAAAGATGGAGTGGACCACGGAACTTACACTAAACGGACTCCACATTTTAGGTCAGCTGCCAGGTTTTTCACAGCAAAGTTAAACTCATCTAGAGGTGTCTGAATGTGGGAGACTGGTAAACCCAGATATCCCAGGTGACGAGGGAGAATCCCTTCCCCACTAAGGAAGTCTCTTGAGAATGCCAGTAGCAGATCTTTGCTTGTCTAACCAGATAAAAACAAGGGGAGCACACATCTTGAATGAAATTACTTTACGGTGCCTATAGAATTCAAGGGATGACATTAAAATAATAATACATTAATCAAAAACAATTATTCTTAATGGTGGAGGTATGTATTTATACCTTAAATTCTGCATTCATGCAAAACAGACAGGGATCATGTTCTATCAGCCTGGATTCTTTGGCCTTGTCCAGAAAACACACCAGCAAAAGGAGCTTTTTCAGAGTGAAACGAGACAGCGCCTCCTCATGGCCTAAGGTGAATAAGAATGATCAGAGAACACAAAAGGTGATTCACATCCCTTCTATATAAGAACAAACCAGATAATCAATTAAAGATACATTTCAAAAAGTAAATCAAGCAAACCATAAATGAAAACGAAAACATCAGCGCTTGCACAACTCTCAGCTTGGCAATTGTGAGGGGAATGAACTTGCTTGACTTTTTTTTTTGCATTATACTCTGGTTGAATGAAAGCAACTCTTGCATTACCATCTTTATAGAGGTGGGGCACGTTGGCGTGTCTGTACTCTGCAGCTAAGTCTGGATTCCAGAGCAGACGTCTCAAGATGAACAGCGCAAGACCCATTACATCACTGTTGCTCTCCAATGACATCATTTCGCCGTAGATGGTCTGGAATTCAAGGCCGCATTTAAAATGAATCTATATTAATTGTGCCCTTTGTCAAAAAATTTAATTAAATAAAAAAAAGATAAACATAACATATCTTTATTACACACCTCAAGTCCAATCCGCAACCACAGAGGATTGTAGGAAAGAAGCCAGTTCATTACTTTTTGCCGTTCCCCTGAAAACAGACACACAGAGAATTATTTTCACAGTTGGATATCATGCGGACATAAAATATGCAATAAAGCCAAAGGGCAAGCATTCTGTTTGAAGTTCTAGATACCTATGTCCTTCCAAAGGTGGCGGTCCTTTCGCACAAGCAGCCTCCTGGCCTCCACTTCTATCTCCAGCCGCTGGATGGCTTTGACCATGGAGTCGGATGTAAAAAGCTGGCAGGCGGCGCGACGCAACCGGTTCAAACGCCGACGGGCTGTGTAGGTGCTGAATGACATCTCTTCCTTGGTAGGAGCCTTGGGAACGTTGAACTTGTCATCGCTGCCCATTGCGAGAGACACTGCATTAACTGCACAAAACACAAAGACCAGGCCAATATGTTTAAATGGTTGGACATTACACATACACAAAATTAATGAAGCTTAGAATTATTACCTACAAGAATATCACATCCTATTTCTAAATTATTCTACTAACTGTTTGGAAAACACAGTCACAGTACACATGTGGTTGACTAGTCTACAAATCCGCCTGAAAAAGCTCCAGAAAGCCTACTAGAATGTGGCTTGATGTGCATAAGCTAAAGATGGGACAGTAGGTTGTTAAAGGAACCCTCAGTATCATAAAATAAGCAAAACACTGTCACCCAGTTTAAAGCAGCGAAACATTACAATTGCCTGGAAGGACAATGTTACCTTTCGTGAACTCAGTGTTGACTTTGAAGTCATCTGGGGTGAGAACATAGTTAATCCACCAAGTGAAACCCCTCTCTTGCTTCTCAATCCACCTTTCATCGTAGAACATATTCTTGGCCACAAATGGCATTGGGTGTCTTGGTATAGCTGCAGGAAACAAGTACAGTGAGTCATTAAAACCTACACAAACATTTCCTTAAATATAATATAAAAGGTCTCAAGTGAAATACCTGTTTGTGCAGACTTGATAAAGGTCAGCTGGGACTGAGCCACAGCTACCACTTTGTTTTTCCGAATAGAAGCCCCACTAAAGGACTTCAAAGAATGTGCACCTGTAAAGATGATGAAACAAACAGTCTTATAAGATATACAAACATACATGCCTTGGGCCCTGTGATAGACTGGCGACCTGTCCAGGGTGTACCCCGCCTCTCGCCCTGTGTCGGCTGGGATAGGCTCCAGCCCCCCTGCGACCCTGCATAGGATAAGCGGTATAGCTAATGGATGGATGGGATGGATGGACATGCCTTGGGCCTCATTTTGTCTTATTGAAGGACATCTCCTTTTCAACGACAAAAATAATATTGAATTTAATATTGATGTATAAGTTACTGAATAAGCAATTATTAATGATAATTCATTGGATTTGGTTTTTAGCACTTTTCTCTGGACTCGAAGTGCTTTACAAATTGGTTGCCAATTAAGAACACACAACGAACGGACAGACATCACCCACAACAATCAGTCTGGGTGATAACACGGGAGCCAATTTGCACTAGACTTGCTCGCCCAACATACCGCAACAGACTTTAGCACAAACAGATCAGACACACACAGACTCCAGTTCTATGAGCAGTGCCTAAGTCAAGGCACTGATAGGAGTATTATCCCTGACATGTTTTTGATGGTGGGAGGAAACCGGAGCACCTGGTGGGCACCCACACAAAAACGGGGAGGACATGCAAACTCTACACAGAAAGGCTCTGAGTCAGCTGAGGTTCGAACCAAGGACCTTCTTGCTGTGAAGCAAGTCAGGCAACAGTGCTAACCACTGAGCCACCGTGCTGCCCATATGTATCATAAACATCAGCAATATCATACCCCTTGGAGTTGGTTTGGAGGTTGGTTGCTTGGCTTGGACAGGGGCAACAGACCTTGTAGCTTTTAAGGATGAGGCCGTGGAAGTCCTCACTGACCCTGAATAACCATGCACAGTAAAAGAAATAGCACATTATGTCTCAGGTGTGGCAAGGCCATAGCTAATTTCATGCATTTTGACAAACATAACAAAAAGTGTTTTTCATAACATGTAGCGTACAACCAATCCAGTTTCATGTGAAGTTAGAATCATTTTAACAAGGAATACAACTCAAATAAATTGCCCTTGCCTGTGGTTCTACTACGTTGTTTTTGGGAGGCACCACTCCTCTTCTCCTGAGCAAAGACCCTGGGCTGGGTCACCGCCGCCGAAACACGGCTCCTTTTATTCTGCTGCAAGACGTCAGCGCCGCTTCCTTTCTCAGCATCTTTCAAAAACTCGTCACTCTTCCTCTTCTTCCATCGCATCACTCGGTCCAACGGTTTTGGGACGTGGACTGGAAACATTTCTGGCGGCAGAGACACTACGTCCAAAGTTGACTTGGAATTACAGACTTCTTGAGACTGCTCATTCACTTTAGATGGTGGGGTTCCAACACATAAAGGAGTGGATAGGACCAAAGGGCTGCAAGGTGAAGTGTCCGCAGCCGGGCAATGATCCACGAGTGGTGGGCTTATCGAGACAATTTCCTGAGTCAATTGTGTCTCTTCAAAGAAAAAGCTAGTTATGGCAGGACTGTGATGCTGTACTGGGCTTACATCAGAGTCTATGACAGGGAGTGCTGGGATGCCTGGGCTGGCAATAGAGGGGCCTTTGCCGTCTGATAACTCAAGTGTTTTCTCAAGGAGCCGCCGCCTTGAGGTTTTTATCTTCCTACCACCAGGACTACTCTCCTGGACAGTCTCTGAGGTGGCTTTGCTCTTGGTTACAGTGGCAGAAATAAAAGGGGCCTTTTTGGCTTTCAGAACAGCGTTCTCTCCATCTGAGTGAGGGACGATACACTGGCTAGGTTTTGTGACAAAAAAAGTAAGTCTCGGTAGGTTAGATTCTGTTTCTACAGGGATATCGGGCATTAACTTGAGCACAGATTTATTGAGCCCACATCCAATATTCTCACTGGCTGATTCCAATGAGTCTGAGAAGTCAAAGCTTGAACATGCATTTGGAGGGCTTGCACCAACAACATTAGTAAGATCACTCTCAATGAGGGCTAAAGCATCTCTGACAGACAAGACGGGTGTTCCAGGCAACATGGTTTTGCACTCATCCGTGTCATCATTAGTTGGGGCAGTAACTGTGCTCTGAATGGACTGGATGCAGGGCATGAGGTTCTTTAACCTATCTGGTGTGCCTACAGGAGAGAGTGTCCTGTTCAGCAATCTGACGAGTTCTCTTTGTTCAGGTGCACCTACTTGAATGATATTTGCTTTATTTGAAGAGTCAATTACTTTTATAGCAGGGACCAGAAAAACAACCGGGGAGTTCTCCAGAGCATTTGTCTGATCTGAGAGCCCTAAAGATCTTTGCCTTTGGGAGGGTTTGGTTCTCTGCTTCTCAGACCCGTCAGAGGGATCCTCAACAGGGCTGCACCTTGATGATGATTTCTCTCTGACCCCCATCTTGTCATTAACAGGAGCTAGAGGACTCCGTGGCTTTTCACGCTTGTATTGTGGCTTTCGGGAAACATGGAAGGTCTTGTTGACTGCGGTTTTTAGTGAGGTATCTAATTTCTTGCTTCTGACAGATAGATCCGCACCATTTTTGTGCTTTATGGAGTCCCATAAACTTCTCTAAAGTAAGACAAACAAATAAAGATGATGCACACATAGTAGGCTATATGACTGGTGTGATCCGACTATCAAATAACACTATTAATAAAAACATACAGGTGGGTTAAATGTTACCTTTTTCTTTTTAATTGCTTCTGCTCTGCCAAGAAGTACCGCTTGGTGTTTAACCACACCATTAGCACTGAAAATGATTAACTCCCGGACACCACCTTCTTCTGTTGGCGTCCAACTTATTGTCAAACTAAAATAGTCTCGAGGCTACAGAAATCAAGGACATGCAAATGCATACATTAGGTCTAGAACATATTTTACTATCAATGATAGTATCATGGAATGTTTTATATAAAGTTAAGATGTGGAACTCAGAGCTATTGAATCAGATAAGACGCGTGGCTAGTCCTATCAAAGATTAACTTAATGTTGCAATCCTGGTTCACCAAGGTACATGTTTTTACCATTATAAAACTTAAACGTTCACTTACTTGAACTGAAAATTGGTTCGCAGCCACAGAAAAACCTTTTGTCGATGCAATTCTGTCTATCGTAACCTCTGTTGTTGCATCAGATGGGTTTTCGATGAGTAGAACAGATGATTTTGATGTTCCTAACTTCACAGTTCCAAATGTTAAAAATGGCGCTCTTGAAAACTGAATTAAACTCAAAATTGGTGTTGTGTTTTCTTTGTTTTCGGACGCAATTCCAGGTAAGTTGCATTCCTTAATGGGACTGAAGTCAAGAAATCCCCTTCGCGGTGATATTTGTGCCATTTCGATGAAGTAATCAGGCTATGGTTCGCTAGCTAGCTAGCTGGCAAACAAAGTATCTAACGTTGCTTCCTCTCCAAGATTTCTAACGTTTCAAAAACCTCTTACGAAAATGATAACGGGTTTTCAAATGTCAATAAAATACCACAGGATTCAAACACTGCTTACAAGCTACAGCACTAGGATGTAGAGGCTAAATGTTCGCACTCAGTGACACTAACCTTACACACGAATGTCAGCTAAAACACTGCATTGCTTTCGAATAAACGTTAACTGCAAGAACCACGTCTGCCACACTCAACAACACAAGACAGTTTCAAATTTGGGAGAGTTGGTTTTCTAGCCAATAGGAACTTAGAGGTGCTCAGTGCAATCCAATAGATGAAAAGGGAAACTTGAATCGACGCAAACAAGCGATGAACCGCCTATCAGAGACCCACAAAGTGTTTAAACGAATTTAGCCACGCCCTCGGTTTAAATGCAGGTATGAGTAATCTAATTATGTATAATATGCAGACAGTTGCAGTAGTTGTGACTGAATGTGATGGTTATAAGTTTTTTTTTTCAAACTCAGAAAGGAGGAATATGTTGGTTATTTATTTGTTATTTAATGAAGTAAATTGAACTCATTTGTAACTAAATAACATGAGCGCGTCTCTTTTAAACTGTATATTTATTTCTTCCAGTGTTGTTTACTTTTTTTAAATCAATCTGTCCTGTCCTGATGATTTGTTTGTTTGTAGTTTAATTTTGAGTGAAAATAGTCTAAGTCATATGTATTCGGCAAGTAGGTGTGTGATTGAGATTATGTAATGGTGTTATTGGTGTGAATGTTGTTTATATCAAAAGGCTAACGTCAAATTATAATAGTTTGTCTTTGAATAATACATTTTAAATTGTTTCGATCACATGCCTAGAGTTACATGGAATATATAAGATTATCCTGTGTAGAACACTTCGTCTTCTCCCAGCAGTCTTTTTATAGCGATCACATTTTATTCAAGGATCCACTGAGGACCAGAAGACTCACAGCCTATTGGTGCGCCAGAGGGTAAACGTGCATCAAGCGATTGGAGAGATCCTCAAGTGGGTGTTATATTGACAACACACGCCGCAGATTTGGGAGCAGAGATCCTGACGACATGCATTTAAGAACGTATCAGGATGATTTTCTATAAGAAATATGGATTTATTGCGTTGTTTGAGATCTGACATATTCACTATCACCATATTCCTCTCATTTTTAGCTTTAGATGGTAAGTTATCTTTTTTTATTTGAAATATTATGGGGCTTAAAGTTGAAATAAGTCTGTTTAGAGCAAGTAGGCCTAGTATTGTTTTTTTGTGCTGGTTTGACATTATCTATCGATGGTTTAACTTATATGATGTTCTTTGATGATCAATACTACCAACTTTAATTAAGCTATGTGGCCGATATAGCCATTGAACCATTTGAGTTTGGACTTGAATAATTTAACAAAACATTTGATGTAAAACTATTCTGTTATGTTCTGTGCTGTTCCACAGTATAAGCTACAATCACCTTGGTGAGAAAGACATGTCATAAATTAACCCTTAGCCTTATAATCTTTCTGGTTTATTCTTACAAAGGCTTTGTTCTTCAGTTCAACCTTCATGGTTTGTCCCTCTGACACTTGTCCATCCAAACGTTCTTATAGACATATCTATAACATGATTATTTAATTTGTTTGATACGTTATATTGTAGGCTATAACACAACCCATTTAGGATGCTGGTTTAGGATTCTAATTTGACATGCATTCTTACTAGCATGACCTGAATTTAAATTAGAAGAACTTGGTGACATCATTTCTATCCCATAGTGCCTGTGGCACATTTTTGTAAGAACCTCAAATACAAAGACAGATCTGACAAAGGGGGATAACGTAAGACCCCATGGGGGGTAGGGTGGAGGGTGGTGGTGGAGGAACGAGACACATACATCTCCTGTGACTCCACACAACGCCCACTAACATGTTCTATCAACACAACTCAAAGAACAAACTAGTAGAGCCAGAAACGCATCAGTCAGCCAAGGTGGAAGACATGGCAGGTCCCCCACATGTGTGCTATGATGGCTACTTTGCAGAAGTAGCAATGAACAAAAGAGCTGCACTACCTATTAGCATATGAAAGAATCCTTACATGCTGTAGGAGGGGATGCTTAATTGTCAGCACCACACTTTGAACACAAAATGAGTACTGCTTTTGAATCCTGGTGTTCACACATGCATGTAGCTAAAGACCAACCTAATTACTGAGAGAAAAAAGGATAACAACAAACGATGAGCTAATCGAAAAGTGGTGTTTGCACAACTTGAAGCAGGCTGTGCCAATGAATAAGGTTTTTTAAATAAATATTTTTACCGATATAGCTACAAACTTAGAAACACTTAAATTAATTCAGTGATAACTTTTTGTGTTGATGGTTGGTGTTTGTGGTTGTGAGTGTGGGTAACTGTGAGTCGGTATGTGTGTGTGTGTGTGTGTATATGTGTGTGTGTTTGTGTGTGTGTGTGTGTGTGTGTGTGTGTGTGTGTGTTCGTGTTCAAGTACATGTCTACATCTTGATATGGGATGTTGTGTGTATCCAGGCTCTCAGTGAAACTCTGTCTGACCTGGTCGGAATCCTTGTCATAGTCAACATATGGCCAGACCACCACAGACACACAAGATCACCCTAAACAACCCCTATGCTCCCCTCCAACATGAACCTCCAACCAGGTTCATGCTGAGATGAGGTCTAGACACCCATAAGCTGCTGTTGAAAAAAATCTGTAGACTTTCTGGGTAATTGACTCCTACGTACAGTGAGAAGAGGAGGAGGGAACAAGCAGTTGCCCATTAACAGGAATTGAGATGACCAGAATTGTCAGAGACATATTTTCTCTTATCAACACATTACACATTACATGCGGTTCAGTCTAAATTAAACAAATATATATTTGTATTGTATTCTCACTTTAATCCTGGACCATGAAAAGTCCTGCAGCCATTCTGTAATCATGTGTTTTATCATGGCACGATCCTTTTTGCCTAATGTAGGCACCTACATGGAAATACATTTCACATTAGTACAGTTTGTTTGAGCCACTCTCCCTGTGTTCAAATCCATTTGGTCTCTTCATTGGCATTCCTCTCATTACATGGTTCATCCCTTCTGATGGGGTCCTCATGTTTCTGCCCTCTGGATGTGTCAAGGAGGTCATTCTGTATTCATCTTACATGTCACCAAGAAAACCCCTATGTTTCAGGGCCTTCATGCTGTTAAACTGTTTCTCTCCTTTCCACAAAATGTTTTTACATTATACAGGATTAATTTGAATACTATAATAACCATGTTTTTCCCTAGGGCATACATTTTTTTACAATTATTTTTGGATTGACAAATACAAATCCCTTTTACTTGTTTATTTAAAAATTGTACTTGTGTATTTGAAGTGAAATCATAAGCCCTACATATCGGTACCTCCCCATAATCAGTCCATTATTCTGGTCTATTGTGTATTTTACCTTGTGTAATGGTGCTCTCGCTCTCCTACATTGCCCACAAGATGCCCTCTTGTAATTGTACAATTGATGTAGCAAAATGCATCTTACAATTACGAGAAACATACCAAATAAATAAGAATGGCAGTAGGCTGTGCTTTAGTGTTTATTGCTCTAAAGTGAGAAAACATAATAAGCCATGCATTAAGAAATGTGTTGATTGATAGCTTCATTATATGTATTACATGTTTTATAAAAAAAAAAAGCCACAGGAGAGAAAAATCATGCCGTGTGCCACTCCTACCCCGCTGATTATTAGAGGCCAAACAGCTATGAATGGAGGGATAAAAATGCCTTCAATGACTGACTTCTGTCTGAATACAGTCACCATGGCAATAGATCGTATACAAAAGCTGAGCCGTGGAATTGGTTGCCATGGAGGCGAGCAGCGGTGCTTTGTGAGGCCGTCACGTTTGTGAATGTCCTTGCACCAGCAATGAGGGAGCGTTGAGGGCCTTTTCTAAGTTAAGGAAGATGAATCATGTTTTGGCCTGATACTACATAGAATGTTGCTTATGATGTGTGATATAAAAAGTGGACTGATGGATTGACAATTGTATGTATGATGAATATACGTGAATATTATGATTTTTGCTGGTGGGAAAAAGTCCACTTAGTCCTCAGCAGAGATAAGAAGTAAAACCAAAAAAGGTGTATTACATTGGACTGGAATTTACTTTACGATGCCCACACTGCACATGACTTTAAGAATTTAAGAATCTGTTCGCTGTACTTTAGGTACTACATAGGAAAAGTAGTGAAGCTAATGAAGGCTTGGTGGATGGTGCTCTAATCTGTCTCCAGGTGCTCCTACGCAGACGCCTCCCTATGGAACTGACCAGTGCTCCCCAAACCCCTGTAACAACCGTGCTATCTGCCGCAGCCGTGGAGATGGCTACTCGTGTTTCTGCGTGCCAGGCTTCCAGGGAGATCACTGCCAACTGGATGTCAATGAGTGTGTTTCCCTGCCATGCCGGAACGGAGCTGCCTGTGTGGACAGAGTGGGACGGTACTCCTGTATCTGCACACCTGGATACACAGGTTAGTTAGTGGGGGCAGACCAGACTTTCTCTGCCTCCCATCAGTTCCCCCAGGCTCACGGAAGGCTTATGTTTACCGTGCTGTCAGGTGGGTGTTTGTTTGGTGTATTGTTTTGCTTTGTTCAAATGCTAGCTTCCCAGAGACAGGATTTAACGCAATGAATGCTACATGCCCACCCTCTAGTGGCAGGTTGATAAACACTGCATGGTATAATTCTATTCTGTAAACTGAACTTCTAATTAGTCATTTTACTGTAACAACATAATGTTATTGTGGCATGTCCCCTATTTAGAATATTGCTTTATAAATGAGTAATTTAGTAAATCTTATGGATAGCATCTTCTAGCCTGTACCCTATGTCATCTGAATCAGTAGGTTTTAATAAGAATTGCAGTAACTACAAATTGTTCACCAAAGAGGAGCCACTGGTGGAACAATGTGGTGTTGTTCCTCTACATTATGTCGATCCAGATGGGCTGTTGCTTCATGTTGCAACACGAGGATCAGAGACAAGGTCACCGATCATCCGGGTCATATTGGCTTTGATGTTCACAGGTGCAACCTGTGAAGTCCAGATTGACGAGTGTCAATCCCATCCCTGCCTTAATGGCGGCAGTTGCCATGACTACATCAACAACTTCACATGCACCTGTATGCCTGGTTTCCGGGGCAACAGATGTGAAATTGATGTTGATGAGTGCCAAGACAAGCCATGCCAGAATGGGGCTCTGTGTATAGATAATGTGAATAGGTAAGTTACTCATTGTGAGATATGAAAAATTTCAAACCAATTCATATTTTGTATAGTATATTTCTCATTAAGGGAATATAATGTAAAAATACTACTGAGTGGCATTGGTTTAGAGTTTTGAACATAGTTTTCTACATCTTTATCTTAGGTACAACTGTGACTGCTCTCAGACATCATTTACTGGTCCAAACTGTGAAACACCTGTCCATCCATGCATGTCCCAGCCTTGTCTCAACAACGCCCCCTGTATGGAGTATGAGGGGAATTACACTTGTGAATGCCTGCCAGGTACAGTATAACCAGAATCTTCTGTCCACCCGAGAGAAAGAAAACCTAACAGAATAAATCAAAATCTGGAACTAGAGACTAGTGCACCTGATCAGTGCCCAGCTCAGGCTGGCTCTTAGCCACAGCAATGTGAGCTAATGCCCTGCCTGTGGCTAAAGTAAAAGGTGTGTGTGTGTTTAGGCTCTGAGGGAAGAACACACCGCACCTTATCACCACCTGCTACTCACACATACAACTGTGAAGTGTACAGCAGCAAATGTTTTTCTTTGTTATCTGGGAAAACAAAATGTTTGTGTGTGGGTAAGTGTTTGCGTGGCTTTGTGTGCATGAATGTAATGTGTCTGTGTTTTATCTGCCCAACCCCAAGACTCACATTGTCTTTGTCTCCCTCCCAACCAGGTTTTGAGGGTCGTCAGTGTGAGTTTAATGTTACTGTGTGTAGCAGAAGCCCGTGTATGCATGCGGGCCGCTGCATAGAGCTCTCCTGGCAGGATGTCGATGAATCTGAGTTACTGCTCCCCACTCTTAATGGCCCCGGGCATGTTGCTGGCTTCAAATGCAGCTGTCTACCAGGAACTACAGGTAACAACAGCAGCACCTGAGCAGTGAGCACGGTCACCAAAGCAATTTTCCAGAGTTTCATGACTTGCGTATGAAAATTAATTGAGTTTATTTTGAGCCATCTGTCAGTTTCATCTTTCCAAACAATTGTTTTTGACTTATCTTTTTAATGTGTGAATTATTAACATTTGGAGAAAGCTACGAAGACATGGTTTACCAAACCACTTGATTAAATGCATTTCCCTTGGTATAACCGAAAAGGTTAATTCAGCTTTTTACATTTGTGTGCTTACTTTAATTACCTAATTGCAAAAAATCTAGTCTACCTGCTTGTACAAGTCTTGTAAGAAAGTAGTTGCTGCTTAAAGTAGGGTTCTAAAAATTGACTCTTGACCAGCGACTTGCATTCACTCTGTAAGATGGTCAAATTGCATTAGGGTAATCCTCTGAAGCAGGCTTTGCCAGTGTGCTGCCCAACGACAGTCTGCTTTACATTGCTGTAGAGAGGTAGTTAAAAGTAGCCCAACATAGGGATGGCCGTTGCTCACAATGCGATTCTATACAAGCTGAGTAACATGGTGTTTCTAGATGAGTGTGTGGCTGAACAGTGGAACAGTGATGGAAGCTTGTAGCATCACTATGGGGATAGTCGCAGCATGGGCTTGGGGCATTCTTTTGCTCAGTGCAGGTAATGTGACTCAATGTAATGTCCATTTAGAAGTTGGTTGACTAACATGTTGTCTGTTATCAATGTAATGTAAGTAGTGCAAGTAGACAAAGCTACTTTTCTGTTATTGCTCCAGTTCATTGTTAAATGTGGGATTAGTCCAGCAATCAATGCTTTTCCGTGACTTACAGTTGCATGTAAGTCTGTATGTAATGACAGTGTTTTGTCAAAGGCGTATAGACCAATTATTTTGTACAACATTTAGTACAATCAGTTTAATTATCCTTGCCCCGGAAATTTTGAAGGGATTGGCTGTACAATATTCAAATCCTTGAAGTGTAATGCTGGAACATAATTGACAACGAAGCTGCTGTAACTTAAAAGTGTTTAATATTTTGTATCAAAGTGTACTCTAGTAGGCTACTTGATTAGTAATTCATCTTTGGACTGCAAGAACATGTAGAAGAGAGCAGGAATGATTCTTGGGGGTGCCAAAAGAGTAAGCAACTGTGACTTTCCCCTGGATTCTTTAGTTTCAGCAGTGAACGGAGAGTTAATAGGGAACTTTGTTACTTGAAGTTGATACCTTATCTTTTCTTTTATGCTTCCAGGTGCCCTTTGTGAGGAGATTATAGATCAGTGTGAATCCAATCTGTGCCAGCATGGGGCAAGCTGTGAGAGCACGGTAGGTGGCTTTGTGTGCCACTGCCCCCAGCAGAGCCAAGATGGTGTCCTTTATGGGGGCTGGGACTGTGCTGAGGAACTGGTGGGCTGTAAGGGCAACAAGTGCCAGAACGAGGGCACCTGCGTCCCCTTCCTGACTGATGGGATGCATGGCTACTCCTGCGCCTGTTCCCCTGGCTTTACAGGGCACCTCTGCCAGACCCCCACTACTTTCTCCTTTGAGCATGGTGGCTACCTGTTGATACAGAACCCTCTGTTGGTCTCTGAAGCCAACAGTCGCATCAGCCTAAGCTTCCGGACTGTGCTGCCCAGAGCGGTGCTCTTCCAGCAGAGCAGGGGAGAGCTTCTTCTGGGGCTGGAGCTGGAGGTGGGGAAGCTGCGGCTCACCCTGACCATGGAAGACTCCCGGGGTGAGGGTGAGGGTGAGGCAGATCCCCCCAAACAGACTCTGGAGCTTCCCCATAACATCACAGATGGGGAATGGCATTCTGTGAAGGTCGTTTTAGGAGGCGGGCTACTCAGCCTCTGGCTGATGGATGATAGTGGGCTTTGTGAGGGGCAGGTCTGTGAGACGGAGGCCCCTATCCACAGCTCTCTGGCTGAGATGAAGTTACTGGAATCTTTTCCCCAGAACACCTTCATTGGAGGGGTGATGGAGGGTCCGAATGGGTCCGCTGGCAAGACCCTGGGGCCGGCATTCATCGGCTGCCTGCGTGATGTGATTGTGGACTACCAGCTGGTGGCTCCGGAGGAGTGGCTAAACGACTCAGCAGTGAATGTCACGCCCGGCTGCAGCCACCGAGACCGCTGCCTGGACAGCCCCTGCCAAAACAGAGGCCACTGTACCAACCTCTGGCAGAGCTACCGGTGTAGGTGCCCCAGACCTTACGAGGGACAGGACTGTACAGAAGGTAAGACACAACTCCACTCAGGAAAGATAACACAAAGTGCATATCAGGTAGCTCTGAAAGATCATTTCATACCACTGCTTCCGTTTAAACTCGACTGTTTGAAAAACAATGGAAGGTGACATTGTCCTTCTAGGTTGTTGCTGGTTTAGTTCACAGTTTGTTTGGGAGGAAACTGCAGTCAGGGATATCAGGAGTCCTGGACTGCTGCTTTTCTGACAGGATTAGTGTGTTGAGATAACAGTTTGCACTGTAACGGTGCTGTAGTTAACAACAACATAGAGTTCCATAGAGAGTGAATGGCATGTAACAGAAGAGAAGGCATGTGGCTTCTCAGTTTTTCCTTGAAATTGTAACTGTGTATTCAGTGTATTTAGTTGGTTATTTTTCCCTTGGCGCTATTAACATCCTTACGACATCACCGTAGATTAGTGAATGCAATGTCCTATATGAAAACCCTTTAGAACTAGCAACAAACAACTTTTGGCAAAAGAACCTCAAGTTTTTGTCATAGTTTTGAGGTGTGTGTGTGTGTGTTTTGTGATGCCTCTATGTGTGTGAAATGGGAAAAAGGTAGCAGTGCTCCGAGTAGCTGTTGCCTAAGGTCAGAGATCAGTGATGGTAGTTATGGATCCTCTCTATCAGTTTGCAGTATTATGGTTTGTGGGCCAGGCAGCCCAGCTGCTCCAGCCTGACCACCACAGGAGAAACTGCTGATGGGGGCATAATAACATACAATTTGACTTTTGCTTTTACTTGCAGACCTCTAGGCGAAAACTATTCAAATGTTATTTTTCTCTCCAAACATTTGAAGTGTACTTAAGTGTAACTGTACATGTTATGTACTTGATTAGCAGTTCATTAGCCTTTAAGTGTCTGCAACTTCATGTGTACTTCAACTAATATAAAGAATAAACTCAGTTGTAGTAGTATACAATCAACAACTTATTTTTATGAGGTATACTTTATTCTTATTTTTTTATGATTTGCTATTGGCTTTTACATTATTTAACGTCCTTCCCTTCTTCCTCACTTTCTATCTGTCTCTGTAGAATCTGAGACAGCTCGTTTTGGGAGTGAGGACTCTCTGAGCCTGGCGGTTTTTACTGTGCTTGAGGACACCGGCCGTGGCTTCAGCGTCTCTCTCTTCATGCGCACGCGACAACCCCGAGGCCTCCTGTTGGTGCTGGCCAACAGCACCAGCCAATACCTGCGCATGTGGCTGGACGAGGGCAAGGTCAAAGTTCAGCTCAACGAGTTGGAGTGCCTGATGGGGGAGAGTGTGGTTAACGACGGCAACATCCACTTTGTGAGCATGGTGGTCGAAGGGGGCCGCATGGTCCTGGCGGTGTCCGCCCAGAGACAGGGTGTGCTGGAGGTCAGAAGTGTCAGTGTGCAGCCCAGGGACTTGGTCTATGTAGGGGGGCTGACCAAGGAGACGGATGCCTCAGCCTTTGGAGGCTCCTTTAAAGGTTGCATCCAGGACCTGAGGGTAAACAATAGGAGACTGCTGTTCTTTGGCCTGGATATCCCTGGACAGTCCTACCATCTGGACTTCATGGAGAACGTTACTGCTGGTTGCACTGGGGACAACACCTGCAGTGTGAGTAGACAACTTGTACAGCTTGGTGCTTGGACGTCCGTCACCATGCATGACCATTTGCAATGTATTTTCTTGGTCTTAGTTTATGCTCTAAAATTGATTATACCTTCCAGATATACCCCTGTCTAAATGGAGGCATGTGCCACACCATGTGGGATGACTTCACCTGCACCTGCCCCCCCAGCACAGCAGGGCGGCGCTGTGAGGAAGTCAAGTGGTGTGATCTGTCCCCCTGCCCCACAGGCGCTGAGTGCCAGCTCCTTATAGAAGGATATGAATGTGAGATTCCTACTGATTGATTACAGCAGAGCATGTGGTTCCAAATAATACATCATATAGATTGACAAACTAGTCACTGTTAAGGATCATAGTTGCTAAAGGGTGAAGGTGTTTACACTTTGGGTTAATTCTTGACCTTATGTTAAGAACCCCGACTGGGGTTTGTGACAACTTGTTGTTGAACACACCAAGTGTTAAGGGCAGGATATTTAATAAAGGAATACAAGTGTACTACATTTAAAGGGTTTATTTACAATCTCACACAGGACGTCAAGAGGACTCAGAACAGTGCCAAATAGAAGTAATAATCAAAAGGGCTAACTGCCTAACAAAGCTTAGGCAAAACTAAACAAAACTAAAAATACAGTGGGAGGCCTGCATTCCTAAACTATTGAGCTAATACAGAGTAAGTTACCTACGTGGTGTACCATGTATGGTGTACCATGTATACCTGTTGGTATCTTACCAGTCCCCTTGCTCCTGCGGGAATTAACAAAAACAATAACTGAAACTGCACAGGCTGCAGAAATAGAACAAAAGTAAGAAGTATTACAAAGGCCACTCAAACTACAGGCATGGATGGGTTACAAAAAGGAAAACTAACGCTTCTACTGGCAAACGACAGAGAGCCGAAGTGGAAATACAAACAGGTGAACATACGATCACTGACATAAACTGGTTGACTGATGACAAACACCAAACAAGCTCTCAACAGGGTGACTGCCTAACGAATACAGAGTAGAGAGAGGGTAAGCTCATCTGAAGCTCATCTGCTGACTGGAATCAGGAGTATATGTAGGACTGGGGTGGACTTCTGATTGGCTTAGATGATTGATGATGAGAGGTGTAATTGACAGCAGCTGGACCTTGATGTAGAGTGATAGTGAGGGGGGAGCGACAGGGGAAACACCCACACAATACTAGGACACACACACACACACACACACACACACCACTAGGTGAGCGTCCGTAACACCTTAGCTAAACCTCAAGATTTCTTGGGTGTAATCCTTGACCTGGTATGTGAAACTGGGCATTCCCTGCAGTTTTCTCAGCCTGGCCAATTTTTTTTTAATAAAGTAGCATGAATATGCATTGGGAGTTGTCCAGGTTTTTTTGGGGCAAATGCAAGACAAGCAATTTAGTTATTTTTGGACAGTAGTAGTTTTCCCCTGACTACTCTCAAATTAATGCCATGTCTTTCAGTGGAATCATGAACGCGACCTTAACTGTTGCAACAGAGGCCTGCAGTTATAAGGATGTTCGTTTGTTTCCGGATTATTCTCTGACCTGCCCTTGCAGTAATCGTGGCGGGACAGCCACTCCTGGGAACATTCACAACTGTTCTATATGACTTCTTCATTTTGAGATAATGGCTCTCACTTTTCTTTGTTTGAGTCCTGGAGCCTTAGAAATGGTTGTGTGTCCCTGCAGACTGATAGATCTCTACAGCTCTTTATCTCAGCTCTACTGAGGTCTCTTTTGACTTTGGCATAGTGTGTTGCTGGTTGACACCTTCTATTTCTATTTAAGTGGTGTTTAGATTGAACAGGACGGGCAGTAATAAACTACGGTGTGTGTAAATGTAACTAAATCCTAGTTTGTCAATTCAATTTGGTTCAGTGATCAATTAGGCAATAAAGGAGGCAAGTACT
This sequence comes from Galaxias olidus, assembly GCA_026901105.3. Classification (NCBI taxonomy): domain Eukaryota; kingdom Metazoa; phylum Chordata; class Actinopteri; order Galaxiiformes; family Galaxiidae; genus Galaxias; species Galaxias olidus. The sequence goes on along the minus strand of JAPMUY010008245.1, from coordinate 18,723 downwards.
TGATGGTGTTTGATGCGTTTTTTCCTTCAAGAAATGAAATTACAATTTAAGAACTGTATTTTCTGTTAATGAAGTCTATTTGAGGATCTGAAACATTTCAGTTCGGAAAATATCGAAAAACAGCAAGGGGACAAATACATATTCACATATTCAGTAAGTACTGTCTCGAGGTAGGATTCGGTGGAGTTAGAGATTAGCTGTTTTATTTCGGGAGTAAAGATGACTTGCCTGGCAAATCTCTTCTTTGACAAGCTGCCCAACTTCCACGAGGAGCTACGGATCATTTGCTCCTTTGGTTGAAAGCATACAGTATAATAGCGTTACCTACTGAACAGATTTTAATTATAAGAGTACGGCTAGCAAAAAGCACAACTTGATTAAACATATTGTGATGTGACTTTTTCTCCCTATAGGCTACTCTGATGCAACGTTTCTGGAAGGTAGCAGTGTGTTAGCCTACCGGGGGAATGGCCTCATCTCCCGCAGCCTGAGCAGCCTCACTCTGAGCCTCCGCACGCGGAAGCAGAACGCCGCCATTTTGCACGCGGAGCAAGCGGGGGAGTTTGTGACGCTGTCCGTGCAGGACGGCCTGCTGTTCCTGGAGCTGCAGAGCGGCGAGGGCTTCTCCCCCATTAGCGTGGCTAGTCGACGGAGTGTCAACGACGGCGAGTGGCACAGAGCCAACGTTTTCATGGCCACCCCCTGGGAATCCACCTCCCAATGGATCCTGGTGCTAGACATGGCGGCGGAGGAGGCCAGCAACTCCAGTGCCGAGGCCGGGAACCTGAACTTCTTGAGGGAGGGGGTGGACATCCTCCTGGGGGGTCTGGGCCTTGAGGCAGACTGGAACCTCGCCGGCTGTCTGGGGACCGTGGAGGTGGGGGGCATTGCTCTGCCTTACTTCAGCTCCTCAGAGGTCAACCTGCCACGCAAGCAAGAGGAGCAGTTCATCCGCCTCTCCCCCTCTCCCCCACTCAATGGCTGCAGCGGAGGCTCTGTGTGCGAGCCTGACCCCTGTGAGAACGGGGGGGAGTGCCTGGACCTTTTCAACATGCTCAACTGCAGCTGTGCAGAGGGCTTTGCTGGACCCTACTGCGAGTTCTTCACCAACACCTGCGCCTCCAACCCCTGTGTCCATGGCAACTGCAGCGTTAATGGACTGACCTACGAGTGTGCCTGTGAGTTTGGCTTTGATGGGGTCGACTGTGAGGAGGAGGTGGACGTATGTGAACGCCACCTGTGTGCCAACGGAGGGACTTGTCTGCATGGAATAGACAAGTATGCCTGCTTCTGCGCTGACAACTTCACCGGACCCTACTGCAAGTAAGTATGCATTATAGGATAAGAAAGAATAGAATAGAATAGAATAGAATAGAAAAAAGCCACAAAATCCAATTCAAGTCCAAGAGTGAATACTCTTTTATTCAAAATATATTGTCTGAAATCAAATATTAATAGTCATAGTAATTCAAAGAGAATACTGTTAGAGTGGTAACAAACTGTGGAAATAATAACAGCACAAATTCCTTATGTTTTCGATTAATGAGCATTCCACCTTTTTGAGGTAAATCATATGGAAAATAAACACAAATCTCAACCTTTTAAAAATCCTACAGCTGAGGGACCAGCTTGAAAAACAAAAACAAAGCAAACTCAAAAAGCAGTGAGTGTTCTCATGCTTTCTATTTAACTTGTCTGCCGCCGGTTGACTGGGAGCATCAGCAGAGCGCGATCTATTCTAGTTGGCATCAGTGGGAGCGGTCCTGATGCTGTGATGGTGTCTGTTGTGTAGTCTATGTGCAGCTCTGCTTGCCACTGTTCTCTCTGCTCTCTCATCTACACTTTGCCTGGATGCCTCATCGGGGGGAATGCCTACAACCATTTATCCTGTAAACACACACTGCGTCTCTCATCCCTCCCGCTCGTCAACAGGCCTTTGAAACCGGCTTGCTCAGCAAGCCACCAGCCAAGGTGCACATCTCCTTTTACAAAGGGAGATATTTTTTCTGAACTATTTGCATTAAAATTACCTTTTCTTTATTTTTGTCTGCCCCCCTTCTATCACATTCTCTCTCTCTCTCTCTCTCTCTCTCTCTCTCTCTCTCTCTCTCTCTCTCTCTCTCTCTCTCTCTCTCTCTCTCTCTCTCTCTCTCTCTGTCGTCCACTCCCTATTTCTTCTCAGTGACCGACATGAAGAAGTACCTTGGTACGTTGTTATCCGAAACAAGTAAGTAGTAACTTTCCTGTTTGCGGTTTACAACCTCCAATCTATAATTTCTGAAATAATTTCCATAAAAAATACAAAAAAAACATTGACTACTATGCTGCCTTCTATGGACCCAGAAAACAAGACAATGTAGCTCACAATGTCGTTCCCTTTCTTGTTAATAAATGCTCTGCAATTAAAATAGCTTTGGTAAGCTTTAATCTCATGATCCGGGCCGCTTCCTAATCCTCTTCGGCTCCCTCTGGGGAGCAGTGGGAAGAAAGATTATAAAGCCCTACTAGTTTCATATGTTCTTAACATGTACCTTGAGTGCTCATTAGCCACCATGTACTTATTGACCCTCATGCTACTTAGCGCAGGGGTATGCACACCGACACACACACACACACACACACACACACACACACACACACACACACACACACACACACACACACACTGCGTCTCATGTTGTGGCTGAATGTTCTTGTCTCTCCTATCAGACGTCCCAAGCTGCCTGTGTCGGTCTGTGGAGATGAAAACAGGAACTACACATGCTTCAATGGAGGGAACTGTTCTGACAGACACCTCACCTGTGACTGCCCGCTCGGCTTTATGGGACATCGGTAAGACAACAGCAGGCATGGAACTGAGATACAGGGTGGACATAGGAATTACTGTTGGTTATCCCGAGAGAGACAAAGGGATTTGTTAAGAACAAACAGCAGCGAGAGCAGATGAATGACTTAAAGAACACCAGACTGAAAATGTCAAGCTACAGCATCTCAATCATTGAAGCCATTTTTTCACGTCAAAGTTGCTGAGTGGGGATTTATAGGTGAAATATTGATTCAAATGTAAATAAATATTAGTCCTCTGCCATATCTATTTCCTGTTATGATCCAGCTGTCCCTGGCTCACCCTTGTTATTTCGGCTCTCCCTTTGTGTCTGTTCGTCTGCAGCTGTGAGCAGGAGCTGGACGAGTGCAAATCCAACCCTTGCTTGAACGGAGGCTACTGCCGCAACTTCGTCAACAAGTTCCTCTGTGTGTGCGACATGAGTTTCGCCGGGGAAGTGTGTCAGATCGACGTAAGCGACATTTACTTTTACGTGGCGGTGCTGCTATGGCAGAACCTGTTCCAGCTGCTGTCCTACCTCATCCTCCGGCTGGACGATGAGCCCGCGGTGGACTGGGGGGGCGGGGCAGACGACGACTGACTGACTGACTGACTGACTGACTGACTGTGTCCGTGTGTGTGGGTGCGGGGAGGGTTACGGGGCGCCCCTCAAGACATCATGGCTGATCGCAGGCTTAGATGTGTCCTGGAAATGTGTTACCTGTCGGTTTCTTAGTGCAGAGCTGTCTTTGTGCCTTATAATGACACAGTAAATAAAGGCAGCCTTTGTTTACAAATGTAAACAAAGTTGCGTCAATGTCCAGTTTAAGCTCACTGTTAACGAGTAGATGTTAGTCTCAATCAGCAGCTCTATATAAGAGTGTTTGGTATTATTCACTGGCTATTCAAAATGACATTGTGGTAGTAGACCACAGGTCATTATAGACTGTAAACAAACACAACACCAAAGTACAGTTTTGCAATTGCACATCATAGACTTAAATTTAAAATGGTACTTCAGTGGTACGTCATAGAAAGCAATTTTTGATAAGATCACAAGAGTAATTAAGAGTAGATCAACCAGAACTTGCATTATCTCTGTTAATATTACCTTGTTAGCCTTGTACACATTTTCGTATACACAGTTTTAAGATGGCGACTGTTGAGTGCTATTGTATAACACCAAGTGTGGATCTGGTTTTAGAGGCTCCATTTCATGAACTACCACCATGTGTTTCTACCTACAACCATTGTTTTATTTAGTTAATATGTCGTCCTTGCCAACAATTTACCATTTCAAGAGAGAAGAGTCAAAGTCATTTTATACCAAATAATCAAACACAACTTTACTTTCCCCATTCGCCATGTCTGATACCTGTCCTGACCTCACCCATCTGTCTGTTCTGTCTGTTTCTCTGTTTGTCTTTCTGTCCTTGATTGACAATTGGTCATCCCGTCTGTATGTCCTGTCTTGGAAATATTGTCTGTCTGTTTTTCAAATAAACAAACTTCCTTTTCATTCTCATCCATTGTTTATTTTCATTTTACCTCACTCCATACCATCATTTATTTAACTATTATACACGCTATTGCATTTCAAAGTATTTATCTCATACCACCATTGTCTAATTCTAAGCTTGTAGTTGACAAACTACACCTGTAGTTCTGTTCTGTCACATTTGACCGGATGACATTGTGAAACTCCACATAAGTGAAACTCCGTAAGTGGCCATCTTGCACCAGCTGCCAATCTGTGTGACACCCAAATATAGCCAACTAATCCCCGCTAACAAGATACGGAGCAGATCACGCCATTTCAGCAACCTCGGGTCCACAAAGTCCCTCTCACATGGTCTGAATGTGCACCTCTTGGCGTGTGTGCCCGTGCAGAAGCACTGTACAGGTATACTGAAAGAAAGAGAGGATTCCTTTTTCCAATGTCTTTAACGTTCTGTCCATCCTCCATGCTATGTTGCCTTGGTGATCTACCTGCAGGTTAGGCTTTGTCTCAAACAAACCTATGAGAGCAGATTATCTGGCTGACACCATTGTTTACTTGGACAGATAACCCACCCCCCTCCTCACCCCGACCACACACACACACACACACACACACACACACACACACACACACACACACACACACACACACACACACACACACACACACACACACACACACACACACACACACACACACACACACACACACACACACACACAAACAGGCAGTGTGACCGGCATTGAGATTCTTTGTGAGCAGCAGTAGATAGGTAGCTTGGTGTTGTGTGGTCTTGCTCTGCCGTGGAGAGTGGTAGGTTGAAGGGGCTTTTTGTGATTAATGGGGACGCTTGGATGGAGACTCCTCTGGGTGGCTTGTTTCTGATTCACTCTGATGGGAAACCCCTCTCCACTGACAGGCGACCACAAAGTACATTAGATTGATGCTTTGCACTCAGTGAAGAAAGGCCCGGTTAACAAGCCTGCTATTGGGAACACAATTGGACGCAATGGATTATATGTTGGTGTTGATTTAAGGTTGTAGTCGCCATTCTGTTGTACAATTCAACATACTTTTGATAAAGTTCGACAGTTGTTTAGGGCCTTTTGACTTTTTTTTTTACTGAGTGACAGTTGTCAGCTGTTTGACATTGCCTACCTTTTGGCATCTCATGTTGACACCACAGGGACAGCAAGCCATATCACAGACGTAAGTGCACTTGCAGATTTCTCCTCTGCAGTTTGCTTAGAGGTTGTGTTGTTTCTGATCTACCGCATGCTATCTCTAAAATCCTCTGAAGCACCTGATTGAGCTGCAACTCCAGCGATCCGTGATTTTTCGGCTATGCCCTCATGCTGGGTCACCGCATATGATGGATCCCTGTCTTCAGGTGGCTCGCGTGTATGTCTTTGAAGGGGTCCATGCACAATCCCCAGGAGGGATCTGATGCATGCGTCTGGCTCTCTGCAGACGCCATACGGCTCACTGTTGGCTGGTGTTCTGGCACCCCGCCTGCTTGGCATGGGTGATTGTCCTAGGGCTGGCACTGGCGTTTGGGGTAGCCCGGCTTCAGGAGAGGTGGCAGATGGAGGGAGCGTTGGGTCCCCAGCGACTGGCAGAAGCCCGGTGATCCAGCCCCTCCGACCAGAATGGGAAATGGAATCGTCGATGCCCTAGCAGCTCGCCCGGAGCGGCCAGTTTAAACTAGTCAGGATAGGGAGGGACAAAGAGTGTGAGTGTGTGTGTGTGTGTTTGAAAGAGAGTGGTGGAGCGAAAGGAAGAGCAAGAGATATACAAATACCTTCTAGAAAGGATAATGTAGCATGTAGTCATTTTGTAAAAAGTAAAGAATCGCTCCTCTGCATCAGTTCCCATGACCTTTCCTTTTCTCTCTTTCGTTTTCCCTGACCTCCCTCCATGTCCCTCTCTCCCCGCAGCTAACCTCTGACCCCCAGGCTTCACCGTCTGACCTGCTGCTGTCTGCCAGCGTGGCGTCCGTGGTGCTGCTCCTGGCTCTGGTCCTTACCTCCGTCGGCCTGGTGATGGCGCTCAACCGCCGGGCGCACCATGGGACCTACAGCCCCAGCCGGCAGGAGAAAGAGGGATCCCGTGTGGAGATGTGGAACATTGCCCAGCCTCCGCCCACAGAAAGACTCATATGATAGATCACAGAGACCATTCAACCAGAAATGGCTTGAGGACCCTGTAAGAGGATTATAGTTCACTACAAGTCTAATGGTGAGATATGCCACCCCAGCATAGCCTGTTAGTTTCAGTAAAAGTGACTGGAATTATGTTTTGTATTGCTCCTTAGAGTATTGCATAAATGAAGTCTAGGTACTGTTGTTCTTTGATTATAGCAATTAAATTGGAAAGAAAACATTTATGTGAGTTAGAATCATGCTGTGGAACAGCATGTGGACACATTCCTTTTGTGTATATTATGCACATTGTCTTTATGCTTTTTTATTGTGCATTTTCTTTTTTTTTATATATATAATCAAAACTATAAGAGGTTATGTGGACTGTGATTTTGTGTTAATTTATTAGATGTTGTTCCTCTAAGGCCATCTGAAAAGCTGTACTATATGTTTACCTCCAATATACAAAGTTTAACATTTTAAGCAAGTTGTTAACTGTCCCTTGGGGTACTATAAATTTTTTTAAATAATTTGTGGTTCAGTTAGCAGTCTAAAATTGTACAAAATAGTAAAAATAAAATAGAAAACAAATGAAATAAAACTCAACATTGGCATAAACATGAATTTCATTTATTTTATGTTCACAGTGCATACAGTTTGTACCATGGTGTTATAATGCAATAGCACATTAGATTGACCTATGTTATTTTTTTAAGACAGTTTCTCTGCATTAAGAACATGCAAGTAAGTGTGCACACATTATAGTCATTATTATCAAGACGCCAGTAAATTGGGTTCCACAGAATTAAATCATCACAATACTGGACCGAGAGACCAGTTACAAACCAGGTGAATCATACAAATGGTTCCAGTGGCCCCAGTTCTATCACCACACTGAAAACACAGCATTGAGAATTAAAGGTTTTTAAATGTGAGATGTTTGTGGGTCCAATCTCTTGTGTATCTACCTTTGAATACTTATTTTTGTATGTACAAACTGGGATTGTACATTGGTGATCTGCCATCAAAACGTTAAACTGAACATAACGAGAAGAGTGAGCATAAACTTTATCTCCAATCCCGTAATCTTTACAATCTAAGGATCATATTACAATCAGCAGTTACATTTAACATTACTAATTTGACTTGATAATGTGCTTTAAATGAAGGCGTAGTTCCTGCCTTCTTCGCCTGTATTGGCCAGTAAGCAGTCAGAAAGTAAACAGACATCCAATATAAAAACACACCAGCTTTGCAGCAGAGAACCTAAAACACATTACACCAGTATAATAATAATCCATCTCTTTCTCCTCATTGGCTACCTCTAGCAAAAACGATTTAAAGACACTGTTCAAATAATACATCACAAACCTCTATGGTTAGATACATTAATTCATAAGAAATACACTTGCCTTTTGCTTGTAATGCACTTGAGTTTTTTGTTAACACCAATTATGCAAGGAAGATAAAACAACAGTAGCCGATACCTTTACTTTGATCTGATGAAATGTACATATTGTGAGATTAAAGACCAGCAGAACAGACCACAATCAATGTTAAATAAAACAAATGATGATACGATACCTGCACATATAGCAACAAAGGTATGCATTTCCATGTGCAAGCATTCCTAGCAATCAGTTTGATTAGTTTTCAGGTAAATGCTAGGAAATGCAAATTAAATTAATGGCTAGAATAAAGCTGGAGTTCGATTCACTTGAGAAAAAAAAAAAGTCTATATGTTGGGTCATTTGCACCTTATACATCACACATCATATACTTTATCAATGTAAAATACTTTTAAGCCAGCAAAAATATCTAATATAAGTAATATTTGAAAATAATCTTTTAATATATTTTAAATCCTTTCAGAAAATAATTTCATTCATTGTCAAATGGGGCAGGCTACTTAGTGCGATCCAAATGGGTGTTTATGGAAAGTCCACATGGAGAAAACAATAAGTGTATAAACATATGTAAAGTAGATGTAAAAGGTAATCACATTATGTTTCAAATTGGGTAGCAAAACACCTGTCATCTACTCTAATCAAACAAAACACTTAGTATGATCTTTATAGTGACATCATATTTTTCAAGAAAACATAAATCTGGTTTATAATCAGTATTATTTAAAAAACTAGCAGAGAACTATTCAAGTACCCAGTTCCTTTTCAACATAGAATGCCTTTCGTTGCATATTAATGATTCCCCAGAAATGTTTGGACGAGACTTGGCATGAAGAGGTTGGCCTCACATGTCTAATACTTGCCCATGTTCAGATTAGTCCAGGTCGAACACAAATAGTAAGGCACACCTTTCAGTCAAAACATTTCATGTGCATACAAACAGACTTCACCACCACTGTAGGCCTATGGCATATCAGTTACAAACACGGGCTGACTCTTTGTAAGGTACTGGCCAAAATAAAAATAAAAACATGACTTTGCATAGTCACCCGAATGGTTGAAACATTTGCCTAGCCTAAATTAAGCCAGAACACAAGACATAAAACGGGGCAGGAGATAAATTATATATACGCTTTTTCTTTCCCAAATGAAATACTTATGGGTCCTTTGGAAACAGCGAAAAGCTTTACGTGCACAGAACGGCGCTCAGAAGGGGGTGAGAGCTCCCGTTAACCTGTCACGTCGAACGGCAAGTGGCATAAATCACGCGCGCAGGGAGGCTAAACTCATCATAAACATAATCACAACGAGCGCAGGCAGAACCCCAAACTGTAGGTTGAAAGCGTCGCATAACATCATAACAACCGCCATCTGTGGAATGTACACTTTTGTCTCTTGCAAGTGCACTTTCCACATACATCCATATAGGCTACTCTCTGAGAACCATATTGCTTAATTACAGTACAATCGTCAAGGATAGCATTCACGTCCAGTGTGACTCTCTATCCTCAACATCAGACATAGAACACAATGAGTGAGATGCATAGCGTTTGACAGAACGAAGGAAAGGGTGCATGTTCATTCATTCATTCATTTCAAAAGTATCTGCTTTATTTTCCACCTTTTTTCCCCTGACAAAAAGGTCCGTCCTGAGAAACAAATCAAAAAAGTACATTTCAAAAATATAAATATCTTACTATCTGGAATGCAACTGAAAAGTAACGCTTCCCTCAACATATAACAGCTACATCATTATTGAGAAGCATTCTCACACAACCTAGGAAATGCAATAACATGTTAACTGGTGGGAATGGGTAAAGTGATTCTGGACTACTTGTTCTCGTATCTGAAAATTAGGACAGAGCGGTGTTGAAAATAAATCACACCTTCCTTTTAATAAGGCATTGTGATACAAAACTATACAGTGTATTAGTCCAAGCACAGCTGACTTTGAACAACACTTGTTCCTGGGTTTTGTTCTGGCTCTAACAGTTCTGGCTGTGTTATAAATACCATGCCGCTGGCAGAACAAGTAGCCTTTTTCTTTGAGTGCAGTTTCAGGTTAGGGTTAGCTGTTAAACCGGACTACGGAAGGGAGTGAACCCTTTTTAAGCCTTACAGTACAGAACGCTTCAGTTTCATGTTCTTTATCAGTCAGTACTCCCTTCAGGCAGGGAGGAGCTGGGGTTATGCTGTTCCCTGATTTTTATAATGGCCATTATAATTCTACAGGGTCAAGATGACAGATTAAATCCTATCGTACCAGTGAATACATTAACACAACCGACTTTTTTTCCCCACTTCAAATGAATAAAAGTGAAATACTCTAAACTGTAATTGAGGCAACTCATCATCGCAATCATAATCATAAAAAGATTGATATTTTATGATTTCCAAGACTTCCTGTATTTGTGAACAGCAGGGTGAAGAAGCCTCTAAAAATAATTTTGTTTTACCTCCGATTGTTAGTGGACGTGTTACAAAGAGGGAAACACTGATCTTAGACCTGTTCCTAGAGGCAGCCTCCTCCTGCTGTCCCCCGTGGCCCCTCCCTCAGGACTGATCTGGGGCTTCTCCATGAGTGTTGTTTGCGGTGCACTGGGCCTGGGATAGCTGCAGGCTGCTGTGGAAGTCCAAGTTGAGACGACACACAGAGTCTATCTCCTCCAGCAGGCCTTTCTCCTGGGCCTTGGCCTCGGACGCTGTGTCTGTCCCCAGATCCACGCCCAGACCCAGATCCACCTCCTCAGCACTCTTCCTCTCCCATGGAACCTGCGTCGTGGACGGCCTGATACATGCCAGGTCCCCCTGGGTGTTGCGGCTGGCCTTTCTGGCCGTCTCTTTGGACAGCACTTTCCTCCGGAGGAGACTGGAGGAGGTGGTGTGGGGTGGCGGTGGGGCTCCACTGGGCTGGGGGTCCGAGGAGGCCCGGGAGCGGGCCGCGGTCAGGGCGAAGCTGGGCAGGGAGGCGGTGAAGTGGGGAGGCGTGGTGGTGTGTGTGGTGGGGTCCACAGGGGTCGGTGGGAGGACGTGCTCGGCTCTGCATGGAAGAGATGGGGAGGAGGAGAGGACGCGACCTCCTTCCTCGCGTCCCGGCGGTGTGGAGGGAGGCGACGGCTTTGAGTGAGGAGGACTGAACTGGGGTGGAGGCCGCTGGCTGGAGCCGCTGTCCAGGGCTGGTTCTAGCGTTGGACACCCTTGGGGGCCAGCCGAGCGGTTGGAGGCTCCCTTCAGGCTGCTCTTGCTGGGCTGCCTGCGCGGGGATGGAGGCAGGTGTTTTCCGTGGATGGCACTGTCGTCCTGGCCCCGATTCCAGCCGCCCTGCTCTCCCCCTCCGCCGCCGACGCCTGTCGCGCTGCCCGTGGCACACGGCTGGGAATGGTTGCTCTCGGTGGGAGGTTTGGCCTCGTTCTGAAATAAAGCAATACACACAGAGAGAAACCTTCACATAGGTCCCTCCATCCACTCACCAGTATATGAATACATCATGTGTTCTACTGTCTGCTCCCCTTACTGGGGCTTTGAAGTCCCTCAGGTCTTCCATGGAGCGGAGGAAGTCCAGACTCTTGGCACCGCTGAGTTTGCCCTGCTCTGTGGTGGTGGTGCTCAGCGAGTCCAGGATCTCCTCCAATAGGTTCATCTGGCCCGTCTGGGAGGAGTTAGTGTCCAGGTCCAGCGAATAGGAGTCGTCGCTGTCCTCGGTGTATGAGGGCACGTCTCCACTGTCCTCTGAGGAAATCCTGTCATGAGGAGGTGGCCCACATAAGTCATGTTAGAGCAGACTGGGGCGGCGGGCTTTTACACTTGGTTTTAGAATTCAGTCGTTTAAAGCTTACGTGATACCTGTAGGCTAATAAAAAAAACTGGTTTGAAATTACAGGCATTTTACATTCTAATGATTAAATCATGAAGGGTATGCAAATACTGGTCAAGTCCATGCTTGATATAAAATTGTGTCCTTTGATGTTTTGACTAACTTTGACCACTGGAGGGCATCTGTGCCACAAGTAAAAGCTAATTAGGTGGAATGTTCTCTGTTACGTCCAGTCAACTTCAATTCATCTTTTTTATAAAATACAACTCTATGTGCGTATTTAAAAAAATGTTTAAATACCCGTGAATAATTAACGTTAATAATCAGAACAATACATGATAACAAGCCCAATAAAAGTGTAATGCAGTATTTCCATTCATTGGTGAAGCTCATACTTGCTGGCTGTGTCCAGTTCATCGTCATCAATGACATAGTCAGGGCGGCCAAAACTCATAGGGGAATTTTTTAGATTCTGCTGCAGGTAAAAAAGAAAAAAGACAAAGGATTAACTTAGATAAGAGTTGTATACACAGTGGGAGGGGCGTAGGTTTGGTTTAGACATTGGTGGGGACATAATGCTGTAACCACTGTTGGGTGGCGATGTGGGGACTGAAAGGAAACTAGCGTAAGATTGTCTTGTAAGCAACAACATTTGAATTGCCCCCAGCCCGGGACTCAAACCAGCAATCTTCCAACTTCTAATCCACTTCTCTATCTCCTAGGCTATTTACAGAGCTGGCATCCTGCCAATATGCCCACTTATACTTACAAAATATATGGAAGCCCACCCAACTACGGCAGGCTGGAACCAGCCCTGGTCCCTAACGTTAGCAGGCTGGCTAGTTCTAGTTTATTGACGGCCAACATACAAACTAGTTTGAACAGTAGGCTACTAGTAATGTAATATACTGCTTTGTACTTTCATAATGTGATTATAAGATTTATTAATGTAAGCAATGTGTCGCGCTGACTACCAAGCTCACAAATCGCCTTCCTGTCCGGGTTGTCCTCCTCGTCTGTTTCTTAGTGTCGTGGGTGTGCAACATCAGACTGCTGCACCATTTAGACGAGAGACTCTCTGCTAAGCCAAACAAATGAACGATTTCTTTAGGTGGTGGTGGGAGGGGAAACGTCAGTGACGCTTACTGATAACCATTTTGTGGGGACACTGGAGTGTATAAAATGACTTCACGAGAGCCGCATACTAGATTATTGGCGGGGACAATTCAGTGGTCCTTCGGCATCGGTAAGGAGGACACGTCCCTACCGCCCCGCCCAAAATCTACGCCTATGCACAGTGGTAATGGTAGAGCAACAAGACAGCAGGTATATTACAATATGAGTTGTGCTGGTCAATCACAGTCGGGCCAAATCTTTAAGGAGCCACCTGTGTAACATGTTTCATGAGTTACCAACTCCCTCCTCTTCCTCCTCCTCCTCGGCCCCAGGCCAACCATTAACGTGCCTTTCACGACTCCACATACATACATATAGTACACAGCATAAACACTCTCATCCCTCTACAGTCCACAGCCCTTTTCTGGTTTTTTCCCTTGCCACACCAAACCTAACCCTTGCTGTCTCACACACAAGCCTCCCCTCAGCCGTTTTTCACAAGATCTATCTCAGTTCAGTCATGTCGTCTTTTCTCTCACACATACCGTTCTGTTTCACATAGCATGGTCACTGAAGGCCATAAAGCTGTTATATTTGCCACATTTTGGAGAAAGAGGTGAGGTGGAAAGGGGGACTAAACACAATCCCTGGAGAATGGGTTGGGAGTGGTAACATTGGTAGAAGGCACCAGCCAATGCAAGCCGGTCTTGATTATCTGACGAAGTGCCAGCCAGACTGGCGGAATGTAACGTGTCGCTGGCCTGTGCTCGTTTAGGGCCCGGAACAGGGCAGAGGAGATGGGGGTGCTCGGCAAAAGCATTTATGTCACAAACACACACACACACACACACACACACACACACACACACACACACACGCACACAAAGAGTTCAGCGCCGATTCCTCCATAAAACCTAACGGAGGAGAAATGTGTGCAGCGGCCACTTAGACTCTTAGCCACCGGGCTAAACAGGAACACATGTAGTGGCAGCACTGATTGCCCAGCTCTCTGTCCCTCTCTGCTAGCTGAGGGCTATAATGAAAGCCATTACAGAGGGGGCCGGGCCTAGAACCCCCCCCCCCTTCCAAAAAAAAGTCTTTCATGGATTCCTGTGTTGGGCCGGTAAATCTGGGCTCGACCTGCATGCCAGTCAGCCAGAGAGATGCACCTGCCACTGCCAGACACTTGGAGAGGCGGGAGTGGAACTAAGGGCACACAGTAAAAAATATTCCCTACCAACACTCACACATGCACAAAACACACATGCATGCACGCATGCACGCACGCACGTTTCCAGACACAAGGGGCCGGCACGTCCACAGGGCCGTGGTCACAGAGCTTGCCGTGGTTTAGCCCGTTCATTTGGGCAGAGGGGCGTGTTTGGAGTGCAGGGCCTCTCTCTTTGTCTAGGTGTTTATTGAAACAAGGTGAGGCCAAACAGAATCATAACCCCCTCCCCTCGGCGCTAAGAGTCCAGCCAGGCTCCCCCATTCACTGGGCCTACAGTTCTACAGAGCCCCGCTGAGAGCCGACCGGAGACGGACAGCGTCGCATGCTACTTCTCTTCTACCTCTCACCTCCGGCTGACGAAAAGCTGAGAGGTGAAAATGAAAATATGAAAAGGAAATAAACGCTCTCCCTGCCTCTGCCTATTCTCTCTCTGCCTGTTCTTGTCCTCCGCTCAGGGCATCTATGTGGTGAGAGAGGCCAGAGGCAGAAAAACAAGTACTATAGAAAATAAGACAGGGGTAGGGCTGATAAGTCAAGCAGGCTAAATCCACTAGTTTGGACTTGGTATTTTCTTCTTTGTTAACAACTCTTATTCAAGACACTGGTTTTACATGTGCTCAGGCATGGCAAATGCTTCTGTGCAGATACATTTCCCTTTCTATGTTGTGAAAAACATCACTTACATCAACAAATAATTCAGTCATTTCCTTTGTTACAAGAACTTATATGTGCATAACTAAGTACAGGTTAGAGAACTGAGTGGAGCAGTGTTAGTTTGTAGCTAAGCAATTCCCAACTGTAAAACGCCATGCTTTAAATTTCCAGTGCACAAGGCCAAGGTATGCATTTTATTTTGGAGAACTTTAATGGCCTTGACTCAATGAAGCCGGTCAATGTGCTACAGTAAATCTAGACTTAATTTTCTGTGATTATAAGGGGGAAAAAGTCCTCACAGTTAATTTCAACAGGCACATTTGGGGGAAAAAACGCCCCTCCCTTCCCCCCATATTCCTTCTCCTTCCTTCTTCCGCATGACCAGTTACGCAGAACGTGCCACTCCGCAACACGGGCCAACGCAAGACAAAGACTTTAATAGTCAGCCTTCCATTAGACATTTCATATGGTATTTCTGAGTGGACACTGATCTCACGCGTTGGCAGTGTTTGTGAAGACATGCCTGGAAAATGCAAACAAACCTGGGGGAGAGGCAGCCAGAAGCGGGGCCAAGTCTGTCCTGCCGTTTAGGAGTGGGCCCCCGTAAAACCCACAGACAACGTTTGAGGTGGGATCCACCGCGCTCGCTTGTCCAACTGGCCGCCTCTGAAAGGAGCATTCCTCTCTAAACACATCTAAAATAGGGGGGGGGGGGGGGGTAAAGGATTCCGCACATTTTGCTACAACACCGGACCATCCAGCAAAAAGCACCAGGCGTGTCTGTGGATGGACGCACTACATCAAAGTCACCAGAAGATGGCACTTTTGTTTCAGTGAAAATTCAGATCAGTCGGGGTAAGAGTGGTAGGCATTCAGTCAGCTACTTACAAATACCAAATAAAAACAGCGATTCTGCAAACATACCTGATGGGGGGGAAAAAAACGTACACAGGAACTACCTCCCAGCCGCTCATCAGCTTTTAATGTTGTTCTTTACTGAACAGGAGCAGTGTCCAGCAAAACACGTCCACATGTCAAGACACATTCACTTTGTAATGAACCAAAGTTAGATGGACACACACACACACACAACACTTCACTGTCTGTTACAGTACTAACGTCACGTTGGTCAAATCTTTGTTTTCCCTACCACCCTGGGCTCTAGTCGCTACGCCAGCAAGGCCCGAGTCTAGCATTCAACAGGAGAGAAACAGAGGGACACACACAGAGAGAGAGAGAGAGAGAGAGAGAGAGAGAGAGAGAGAGAGAGAGAGAGAGAGAGAGATAGAGAGAGGCAGAGAGAGGGGCAGAGAGAGGCAGAGAGAGAGAGCGAGAGAGCGAGAGAGAAAGAGAGTCCCCTTACAGCAGCACAAGCTGGCTGTCACTCTGGATAGAAAGCATCCTTGCCCTCCAACAGCCCCTATTCTGCTGCTGCATTTACCACACACACACACACACACACACACACACACACACACACACACACACACACACACACACACACACACGCTACTATAAAGACACATTGACTCAGTG